>OU892285.1:22682234-23307808 GCA_917834065.1 Ceutorhynchus assimilis | reverse complement strand
ATATCATAAATGATTGCGGCACCTGTCAGTCCAACAAATACGATACAAATCCAGCCAAATCTAAATTCATGATTACTCCAACACCGACTAGACCTTTGGAAATTATAGATACCTTTCAAGCCTGAGGTCGAAAGTTTTTAACAATTATTGATTTCTTCTCAAAATATGGACAAGCCTACCCCATAGAGAGATCAAATTCTGTGAATGTTCTTAATGTCCTCCATTATGGAATACCATATATAATAGTCACCGATAGTAGAACAGATATTAGGAATGGACTTATATAGGAACTTGAGGATACACATAATATATACATTCATTAAACTACCTCTGATTACCCACAATCCAACGGGATAATAGAAAGATTCCATTGCACCATTATCGAACACTTAAGGATACTTCGAGAAAATAAAAAATCCTTAAGTGGTAAAGAACAAATGCCATATGCACTTCTCAGATACAAATAATTCTATCCATTCAATGACAAGCATGCGACCAATGGATATATTAGACTGGGCACCTCACTGCGCAGGATCCGTTTGACGTTGATGTCAGAAAAACACTTATAAATAATTATAACCAGCAACACCGGGAAAAAACGGAGACTATCTACAGGGAATTAGATCAAAAGCTACATGAATCCAAAGAAAATTACATAGGAAAAAGAAACACAACTAGGCAAAACCTACTTCCAAGATTCTCCCCCAAGACAGTTAACATTTACATTGATACTCAAGACATGACAAAACATAAAAAGAATATTGAAAATCTTCCAGGAAATAACTCTAGAAATTCCTTACAGATGTTTCTAAGCCGCCGCTGGGAACCTCCTGATTCAGGACCTGAAGGAAAAACCAGGAATACTTCCCCTCAAGCTGGGACGAGCAAGGATTGAGAGTAAGTAATACCCAAGACTTCAAGACTATCCATTTTTTTGACCTCGTCCCAGTAATTAAGGAACTTTAGTATCTGGAAGAATATTATGAATCAGTAAGAACAGCAATGGAAAATGGACTGCAAAATTTCGATCAAAGTTTACAATTTCTGTCAAAAGCCGCAAAAGAAAAAAACTTTGTACCATCATACCTGTCCAAAGATCCAGATGAGGAATTTTCAATGGCTTCGGCAGTGGTATCAAAACCATATCAGGAAACCTGGACCACGAAAACGCCCAAAGGTATGACGCCGCAATCGCAACATTGCAACAGACCCAAGAGAATATCGTCTCCCAAGTGAATCAGCGGATGAGTCGTAACACCAAAATAATGGAAAACTTCAACCACACGATCTCCCTTATAACAACGAAGAAACTAGAGAAAAAGAAGCAAACAAAATTAACTACGAACTAAATAAATTGTTCGACCCATTTTCTATCATCTAGAAACGTCTTAGATCAGCTGAACTTAGCCCTCCAAGTTATCTTGAAAATCCTCAACGACCTCGAGTTAGCTATAACATTTGCAAAAACAAACACTCAGTTACATTCTCATAAACTTAAGAGTTCAGCAGTTTGTTACTTTGTTTTCAGAACAAGTCCGACCGTTGCATTTCTTGGGAACAGCTTTGTCAGCAAAGCTAATAATTATAAATATTATTTTACTTAGGTTTAAGTCAGTTGTATTGTAACCACCATTGAAAATAAATTTTTTTTTAAAAACTAACTCTCAAAATTCGAGTTGTTAACTGGCGCAGTCGGTAGGATATTGTTGACGGTTTCGCGCATCGTGCGACAAAGTTATCGGTTCGTTCCAACGATTTACGGCAATATCGAACGAAATTTTCGAAAGTGGTGCAACGCAGCTCACCCAGACCAGGGAGATCGGGAACAAAAATCGTCCTATTCCTATTGGTGCGAGCAAACGGAACAAAAATCGTCCAGACGCTCATAAGGTAGTTCCAGGGAGAAGACAAGCATCGCTTTTCCTATTGGGCTTAGGTTAAGAATGAAGAAAATCATCGTATTCCTGCTACTATGGACATGGACCCTTGGAAACCACGTAAAATACCATAACTTGAATAAAAATCCAGGAATCCTTCCTTTCAAGTTGGGAACCGCCAAAATGATATCCAATTCATGGTCCTTTGCACAAACCTTTAACTTGACTCCCATAATAAACCAATTTGACTCTCTTAAAATACAAGCAAGACGCTTATCTTCCAATATAAGCTCTAAAGACAATTTCTATATTGAATATACGAATTCGCTCGTATCCCTACATACTCTAGAAAAACGCATAGAAAATCTAATCGAACAAATTGTTCCAACAGTAGGAAATTCGAATAGAATTAAGAGAGGATTATTTAATCCTTTGGGCTCATTTATAAAAGTCATTACTGGAAATCTAGATCAAAATGACGCCGAGAAAATCGACGAGAAAATTAAACTATTACAAGAAAATCAGAATAAGCTTAAATCGGACGCAACCAATCAAATCACCTTAATGGACTCTACGATTGATAAATTCGATAAAATGATTTCTAATATAACACATAACGAATTGGTCCTTCGATCCCGAATCTTACAAATTGAACAAGTAATTAAAGACGCTAATCTAACCCAAAACATTCGAGGTTATTTTATAACGTTCACAGTAATTAATCAAATTACTTTAATGTATCAATCAATTTATAGTATTCTTGATAAATTGGAAGTAGCTATAAGTTTTTCCAAACTTAACACCTTACATAACTCGATAGTGAACCCAAACGAACTCTTATCTGAAATTAAAAATGTCGAATCACATTTGAACCCGGATAGGTTACCAATTTCTCCAGTACCTGAAAACATACTGATTTTCGAGAAATTTCTACAAATTAAATGTTTCTTAAAAGATTTTAATGTCATATTTATATTGGAACTCCCACTTGTAGAAGCGGATGTGTATCAATACTTCAATCTACATCCATTACCTATCCCAACAAACCATAATCAAACCTTTTTCGTCAACATCCCACATAAACCATACCTAGCACTAAGTGACGTCAAATACTCCTATATGGACCAACGTTGTGAAGAAATCTCGCCTGATGAATACCTATGTCAAGAAGCCCGTACTACCTTTATCGAAAACTACCTTCCATGCGAAGTACAGCTGATTAAATACAGTACAAACATCACATCTTGTCATCCTTTCGAAGTTCAATTGCACGCACCGCAAATAACCAAAATTATTGATGGAAAATGGCTCGTTACAGTTCCTATTCCACTTAAAAGTTCAACGAACTGTCAAAACCTAAAGGAAACTGTACCCATCTTCGGATCCTACCTACTAGAAGTGCCCGTTGATTGTAAAGCCAAAATACAATCAACCACCCTCGAGAGCTTCAAGCCAAGTCGACTCTCTTTTAAAGAAGTCAATTTACCGATATTGGACATATCATTGATTAACCATAACCAATCAATGCCCTACGACCTACCTTCATTGGATTTGAACATCATTAACGTCAAGACATCCAAAGACATAAAAGAAAAACTTCATGAACAAAAGAAGAAACTTGAAGAAATGTCAACCACGACGATTTATTCAAATCGCCTCAGTCTCTGGACAATATTATTATACTTAATCATTATATTAATTTTAATTTACTTTTTCAGCTTATTGTGCATTAAGAAAATTCGAAAGTTCCCAAAAAGTGAAAGTGATGAAGTTGAAGGCATTTTTTAATTATTTTTGTATTTTTGTGAAATCACGTTTTTTATTTTTCAGTACGTGCTTTCAACTTACACGGGAGGAGTTACATTCTCATAAACTTAAGAGTTCAGCAGTTTGTTACTTTGTTTTCAGAACAAGTCCGACCGTTGCATTTCTTGGGAACAGCTTTGTCAGCAAAGCTAATAATTATAAATATTAATTTTACTTAGGTTTAAGTCAGTTGTATTGTAACCACCATTGAAAATAAATTTTTTTTTAAAAACTAACTCTCAAAATTCGAGTTGTTAACTACTCTTCATCTTATCAAACCCGACGAACTGAAATCAGCTGTTGAGAAGATGCTCGAACACTACTGCAAAATCCAGCTTCTTTATATCTACGAGAAAGATATACCTACCCAAGTACTATGATATAATAAGCAGCATATATGGATACTTCTCAAACCACACCATGGTCTTCATCCTGCATTTCCCCATTCTGTCACCAGAAATTTTTACATATCCCCATCTTTTCTCAATACCCACTACGAATCATACCACCATAATTCCTCCTGCTCCCTATTTGGCCCTAAGCGAAAATTTATTCCAATATACGGAAGTTCCATGCCGTAAAACTGATTCCGAATACCTATGTCACGAAGGACAAGATAACAACCAGGATTGTATAAGCCTTCAACTAAGCAACAGCGAAGCAACTTGCCGGCAAATACCTGTGTTAATCAACACCACGTTAATACAAGATCTACCAGAGATGCTCATTATATAGCCATATTTCCTAGGCCTTCTGAAGTATCTACTCGTTGTCCAACAACCAAGTTAATGATTCTCAAAGGAGTATTCTCAAGCAGTTTAACACCAGGATGCGAATTCAAAACTTCAAGTGAAAACTTTTTGAATGAGAAATCCAAGAAAAATCATTAACGCTTCCCAGAATACACACAAGCAACGATGATCGGCAGTAAAGCAAGTAAAGCCTTCGAAACTCTCCCGGGTACCCCTGGATGAACTGTAACAAAACGGCCCTAAAAGTCCTTTTTTTTTCGCTTCGTAATACAAATAAATGTTTTTTTTTTCCCAGCGAGATTAGGTCGCTAAATTTCTAACGAAACCGTGTCAAGAGCCAAGGGTTATCAGTCGGATCCCGAAACAGTGTCCTGATTGTATCTTAAAATACGACTCTCGACTCCTGGTTCCATGAACAAACCGCATGTTTTGCGACCGATAAGAAGCCCAAAAGCGTCATCAAGCTACCAATATAAATAAGCCTGTGAATCTCCTAGATTCATTCAGTTCTGTAATGAAGTTCTTGTGTTTAGTGTTGACGTCTTTCCGCTGACTCTCTTTCCGAGACCTTAGGTAATGTTTTAATTTCAAGTATTTTAATTTATTCATCATGATTGTTGTTTTCTGTCTATTATTTATTTTCTTCCCTGTGTAAAGAACAAAACCATTGGGTTAGCTTCACAACTCAAATCTCTTTTCCAACATGTTTCTTACCCTGAATAACAAAGCCGTTTTGTCATTTCCTTGTCGAGGATGCCCGTGACTTTTTACCCATTAAGAATTATAACCTAGTCTTTATTTTCTGTATCTTTTAATCCTTAATTTCTCATGTAACTTGTACCATCAAGGAACGTTCTATACAGGACGTTCATCAATTTCACTCCCTATCATTCCAAAGCTCGGTATGTAATTTCTTCCATTTCATTTCAGTATAACTTGTTAATAACTTACTGTATATTCTTTGCTTGTATTCAATTTCCTTACCAAGATTTACCATTTGTTCAATAAACCATTGTTAGAGCTTAGTAAGAAAAACTGATTCTTCTATTTCCTTTGGAAAACCCCGAGCTAGCATTCCAACTAACTGCGTACAGCTCAGGTAGCAAGAACTTACACTGGAAGAGGCAATCTAATCAGATTACTAAAAAGTATCCGCTCAAAGTTACCTAGATTTTCAGTGGGTTTTTAAACAAAGTCCCTGGTAGCACGGTACCGCAGTACAAAAAGGCCTTTACCAGTGCTAAAACAAAGTCTCCCTTACTCAACCGGCGCACCCAGGTGGCGGTGGTAACAGAACTCCATAAATTAATAAAGGCAGAAGAACACCTCGAACCAATCAAAGCCGAAACGCAATCAACAAGTAACTCTCACTTCTGGATAATACCTTTGTATATTTTAGGCACGATTCTGGTAATAGTTGTTTGTTACAGACTCAAAGAAACATGGAACCTAGGAAGAAAAAGGAATTCAAATAAGAACCTTAGGACACCATTGGAAAAAACAAATCCCGAAGAAGAGCATCCAACAGTTTTGTTCGTCCCTTACAAAACTTTCCCTGGGAAGGTAGAAATTACAGATTAATGAATGACCCCATATATCCGAAAAACCACCGAATATGATTGAAACCATTACTCGGCAGCGACAACCCGATATAACAACCTAATTTCGATTACTTAGCTAAGCAATATTTTATATATTATTGTAGGCAACTATAATACGTTGGAATTAGTTCCAATTTATATTGTGTTCTCGTAATAGATATTAATTTTTTTATTAAAGGACTTTTTAAAAACATCCGTTTCCAGGGAAAACCCTTAGTTCACGTCATACATTCTCTATGCCATTATTGAACTCCTGTGAATGTTACCCTCCTATCTACTGCATCGACACAAAACTGGATTTTCTCTAAAGAATTATACTGTAAACTCTGCGGCAGCAAATTTGGGCTACCTACATACTATAAGCTTAACTTTTATTGTATTAAGGTTAATCATACACATCAACAAATTGAGAACAATTTAATCTTTGACTCAGTATGAATTTTCTCCTGTCCCTTTGTTACTCGTTGAATATCACTGCCATGGCAATGATTAGCGGTAAAGTATTTTTGGTCAAATTTTATTTAAATAGGGCATTACTGAAATGCTCATTTTCTCTATGAATTAACTATTATATTTAATTTCAATATTCGAATATTTATTATACAGGGTACAGGAGTCTCTGAAGGAAGGATTAATAAGTACTATTCACAGTACTTGAAACCTCAAACGATACTTCCCCAGGCGTGGTCAGCGAATTATAATGAATCAGTCCGCCCCAAGGATTCAGGGAGACGCAACAACTCAGTAAAACTTCCAAAACACAAGAACTATCTCACAAAAACACGGAACAAAAACTGACCCTCTATAAGAAAACCTCTCCAAAGAAAATCGACGTTAAAATTAGAAAGACCAGTTAATTTCTACTGAACCAGTTCGGTAAAGGAGGTGGCTGCAAGCTAAATAGAGACAGGGACTAAACAAATCTCAAAAGGAGAAAAGTTGTTTTCAAATCCCCTGCTCCAACCAAAAATATTAAAGAATAATTGAACTAAAACCTAAATTACTTTATTATTTAAAAAATACAGAAAAAATTACATTGAATTAAGAAACTATTGTCTGAGAGACGAAAAAATATCAAAGATATACTCATCAAAATAAACTAGGAAAAATAATTGGGAAAAATAAGAAGAAATAACAAGATTGCATACACTGAAAAATATGAAAAATTAAAAATTTTAAAGATGGAAGAAAATACAGCAGAAAAGGCTCTCAGTAAGTAGGCATACCTTCTTGTTCTTAACGTGCCATACAGACTTCTGTCCACTGGCCACGTGTCGTACATTCCGCAGACAGGATAGCTTCTTTCTTCCTATCCCTCTCCTTCCTCCTGGAATTTTGCCTTCAAGGATAATGTGCTCAAAGAAATAACGTTCTCCGCGTATTACGTGTCCCAGAAAAGATATTTTTCTGCGGTCTCAATATCCACATTTCTAAAGCTATGATTTTGTTTATGGCGGTTACCTTCAGTGTCCATGTCTCTACTCCGTATAACAGGACCGACCAGACATAACATTTTAGCATTCTGTATCTGAGTTTGAAGCTCAAGTTTCTGTCTATAAGAAATTTTCGAAGTCTTAAGAAGGTTGATCTTGTCTGTTCTATCCTGCATCTTATCTCTTTCTCCAGATCCCATCTTTCATTCAGCACGCATCTGTAACCTGTTCGATATTTTTTTTCCATCTATATCTATTCGAGTATTCAAGATATTGTCTCTACTCACAATTTTTAACTTCGTTTTGCCAGTGTTAATTTTCAAGCCCATCCAGTATCCTGCCTGCTCCATTAATCTGATTCAGTAACGTCTGAAGATCTTCTGAATTGTGTGCTAAAACCTGATATCAAGAGTTTTATGTCTATCATTGTCAAATGCTTTCTCGTAGTCAATAAAGCATATGAAGACATCCTTTCTTTGATCTTGACGATTTTGCACCAAAGTCTGCAAACTGAATATTCTTCTCTAGATCCAAAACCGCTCTTGACCCCAAACTGACCTTCGCACTTTTTGTAGCCTTGTTTGTAGAATTCGAAGACAGAGCTTCAGAAAGTGGCTTATGAGACTATAATCCTTGCATGCTTTTGGGTTATTTGATTCTGGTAGTATCAATAATAAAAGTAGAGTGGACCCAGTTCACGAGAACATATCCAGTGTCATATATGTTTTTAAAGAGCTGCGCTATTGTTTTTATGTTTTGTTCGTTGATTAAGTGAAACGTCTCTGAATACATGTCAACGAGGTTCCGTAGGTCCTGTTGCTTTTCATTTATTTCATGGCATATATATCTTTCAGTTAGCCTTTTATCTTTCTCCATTCTGGTTTTATTGCGGATATTCCTCTTTTTGAATTTGTATCCATCTTATTCATTTAGAGTTTAACACTTTTTCCTAGTCCCATCTTCCATTAGTTTCCGAATTTCTTTAGTCGTCCATTCGTTTTTTGTTCTTGTTTTATTCTTTTGGAGGATGTTTTCGAGCCAGTGTTTTTCTGTGTCATTTGTAGCGATAACACCTGCTAGTTCCCTATTCAATCAGTCTCGTTTGTTCGTTTTTGAGTAATTTCGGGTTGATTATCTTTTTAATATTCCGCTTTTCAGGTTTGACAAGTCGCAGTTTAATGTTGGCGTATATTGGATCATGATCTGATTCAATATCGGCTCCTGGCATTGTGTTAACCTTAGTTATGAGGATCCTAAACCTTTTGTTTATTGAGATGTTATCTATTCGGTTACGGATGATATGCTGATCATTAGGTATCAGGCCCTGCGATCTCTCATTGCCAGTATTAAACCACATAATAGACCGATCTCCTATTACCTGGACTGCGCTCGTCGCTTGTAGGCTCCAGGTGAGCGTCTAATGAGAAGCAAGTTTGTGACAGGCTTGCGTCATATTCTTTTTCAGGGGCCATTTCAGAAATAATCGTCCCTTCTTTCTTTGTAACGTGTAATTTGACAAAGAGCAAACTAATACTTTACATATTACTTGAACTCACCGCAGTGTCGTTTAAGGTAATGTTAGATTATACTTGACATATTCCTTTGCAAATTCATTGAGCGATGTTGCCGGATGAAACATTTATCAAAATAAAAGTGCAAACGATGTTCATCCACTTTAAAGCTCTTCTTTTGTCTGATTTAAGGCGTTGTAAAACACTTGACACTATATCACTTCTTTAATGTTATAATATTCGATTTGTATTGTCTACATTTGTACTGAAACAATACAATCTGACTACACTGCAGCCTACGAGTTGCGCGCGCATGTCATCTTTCATTGCTTTCTAACTTTTATTTATTATAATTAAGTTCTCTTTTTCTAATCCTGCGAGATAGGTCTATTACTTTTTTCCCATTTTCTCGATTTCGCCAACAACAACAGAACTGTAAAATACCAGCACATCAAGGACACGTCCGATGTCGATAACATTGACATAATCTGTGATTAACATGTCAACATATGACAATATACCAAAATATTCATTTAATCATAATTAATCAATTAATTTACGCAAAAATTAATGTCCCAAAGTCTAGAATAAACAAATTTGAACAGCCCGACAGTAATGCGAACAGAGGGCGCCATCTATCATAAACATGCCTTAATGCCCTATGTAAAGTATGTGTCTGTAGCGTCGATGCAAAACCGATAAATAGTAATTTTTCCAATATAGTAGATGGCGCTGGCTTGGATCAATTTTGTTGACAAAAAAATGTAGGTACACTGAGATTCCATTCTCGACAGTTTATATAAAGTCTGTTTTTTTTTTTAAAGATAATTCCCCAAGTCAAAAATTTAATAACTATGTTGGCAACACAAGCCTTTCCTACATAAAAAATTTGAAAGTATTGACAATTTTACATTGTGTTGCCAACAAAATGTCATTTTGACTTTCATCTTTAAAAAAAAATACAGATTTTAGTATTTTTTTCGATTTTGGTCTGAGAATGTCATTATTCTCGCACGCAAAATCATTGAAGAATGAATCTCATTCTTCAACGATTTTTAGTGACATTTAGTTTTCAAAGTTACCTATTGGTACCTTCAAAATTTTTAAACCTTTTAAAATAATAGAATCCACCTGTCAGTTGGTTGGTAAGTAAGTGTCACCAACTGACATATTTTGCAAAAAAAAAAAATCTTCAACTAACAGCGACCACAAAAAGATTAAAGAAAATGAAAAATGAAATCCAAAATCGAGAAAATAGTATAAAACCAACGTTGCGGAAGGCTATTCTCGCACTCATTCGTTCGTCCACTCGCTCCTTCGTCGCTCGTGTCCAAATTTCAAATTCGTGCGGGAATATGTGGCCTTCTGCAACTTGTATTTCAATATACTATTCTCTGATTAGGTATCTTGTGGGGATGTCTGTTGGAGCTAATAACATACCTTAGGTGACACCAGTCTTTATGTCTGTCTAGAGAGTGTCATTTTTTGCAAGTTTCAAAATAAACTAAATATAGGCTTTTTACGTTATATTTAGGATGACGTCACATTTAGTAAATTTCTGCTGCCAATCTAACAAAACTAAAACTACTTTTCAACGCATTTAAAGTAGGGCAATTTCAGATGTTTTTGGTTGGCAGCGGCGCGCGACGTTGCATGATTTATATCGATTTATATAAACATTTTCAAATAATGCGTGTCGATTCATTTCGTTATTTTTAGCTGTCAGTCGTCTTGATAATTTCTTATTAACTATTTTGTATAATTCTAATTAAGTGCCAAAAATAAGTTACAGTAGTTAGAAAAAAGTTCTTTCAAGAATTCAGTACTTCTTTGTAGCGTAAACTTACTTAGAAAATGCCAGCAGGTTTGTCGGAGTCGGCCTCAGGAAAGGGTAGTATACTTATTAACGTATTTCCAGCAGGAACGCGACCATTTTTGCTTCTTACTGCTGTGAGGCATGTAAGTAAATTACCTATTTTCCGTTTCGTTTGACAGAAAATACCTATCTATTTTTACCTGGTATGCGCGCGCAACATGAGGCAAGTCTTTTTATTAGCCAACTAGTACCAGGTGTGAAGTCTTCGTTTTGCACGCTGGACATCTCCTTGTCCTTGTTCTTTGCTCGTGGTCTGACAAAAATAAAAATACGGTTGATATTCAACTTGACATAGCTTGACACGTGACACTCGAAAGTAGTTTGAAATTTTCATTGATAAATACGTTGCAAAACACGCAGTTTTTCTTCTTCTCTTTTTATCCCGTGCAAATAAGGAGGATGGATTGCCATACGTAAGTTTAACAAAATTTGGTTCATTTTGCCTCGTCTTGCGCAATGAGCGTTCTGTGAACATTTTTTATCTAATGAAGTTTTCGTATTATTACCTCTTTGGTTGGTAAAATAGATAGGTCTACTGTCACGTGACATTCTAATAAATTATAAGAAAAAAAATAGGCATTGACAACATTGTCTCTTTTTGTTCTATGACGTCATCCTAAATATAACGTAAAAAATCTATATAAAATATTGTCTTTAATTATTACTAAAAGGACACAACATGGCGCATTCGAGGTAGTTAGTTATTGTTGAGAAAAATGGAATTTAAAACCCCATTTAATCTGTTGCTTTGAGGAAATTTAAGTGAAAATTGGCGTAAGTTTAAACAAAATTTCGAAATCTACCTTCTGGTACATCTAGAAAAGACGATGAAATAAAAATTGCCATATTGCTAAATTTGATTGGTGGTTAAGAATGTGTGGAAGTGTTCAATACGTTCACGTCATCGGAAACAGAAGGAAAGTCTTTCCAAAGTGTACCTACTGAAAGCTTTTGAAAAGTATTGTAGCCCCAGAAAAAATGGCCATACAGGAAAGGTTGCTACGTGTGGAAGGCCTTGACTTGTCTAAAGCTGTGAATTTATGCCGAGATGCTGAAATTTCTAAATCTCAGGCTAGAAATTTGCAAGGAATCTCTGCTGAAGTGGAGTTTGTTATAAGAAAAGGTCAGGAAACCATAACAATTATAATAAATTAGCCCCAAATTCTAGTGGTGCAGATAAAAGATTTTTGAAATCTGGGGAAAATTTCAAATGTAGAAGATGCCAAACTTTGCATGGAGTTCGTGAATGTCCCGCATTTGGGAAAAAGTGTAGTAATTGCGAGCAATTAAATCATTTTGCAGTTTCATGTCATGTTAAAAATGTGAAAGTGTTACAAGAACAGGAGGAGGAGTCTGATGAGGCTGAGTTCGCAATCAATATTAATGGAATAAAAACAGGGCCGTAGCCAGGGGGGGGGGTATTGGGGGCAATGCCCTATCTTTCAAATGATGATGCCCTACCTTTAAAACACAACATGCATTAAGGTTTCTCTAGGAAATTTGAAAGAGTAGAAAATTAAATGAATTGAAATAAATTGAAATCGAGTAAGTGCGAGGATAAACGTTTCCGGAAACGTCTAAATGTATGCAATAATGTTTGACGTTTGACATTTGCACAGAGGAAGTTTTTTCTTCCGAAAGAGTGCCAATAGCCCAAGGCGGCGCGAGAATCAGCGCCATTTTGTTCAGTTGCCAGAGATGTTATTTATTGTGGGATCCTAAAGTTAATAATAGATTGCCTGGTAATGTGTAACTTAATGATGCACAGCCTTGCCATTCCTCATGATACAAATGTTTCTTCTTTCTTCTGTAGGCTCCCTTTTTTTGCGATGTGATGTATTTTCGTCGATAGTTTGTTTTATTTTCATTGTTTTTTTTGACCAAAGATGGTATGAAACAAGATCACGAGTTTTAACCAACTGTTTTTATTTATTTTTTTAATGGCCCCTCATGTTTTCAGCTATTTTAAAAATCTCATGTTTTTAATGTCTCAAATTTCACGCTATAGAAGTTTTAGGCCTGGCAACATTGATGACGCATCTAGGGTGCCTTGGAGATTTTCATTATATTGAGGCACCCCAGATGACGTCATAAAGTTATTAGGCAACCTACCTCTCTCATACAACATTGATTTATTGAAAAATTTGCCTTCGGGGCCATCACCTCTCTTTTGTTAACCTATAAAAATTTGAGGGGGGGGGGTGTATGCCCTATGTAAAATTTGTTATGCCCTATCACAAATTTGACTCTAGCTACGGCCCTGAATAAAAAAGCAGAGTGATAAAGTATTATCAATTAACTCATGGTTTCATAATGTAAATATTGGTGATCATCATGTGCCTATTAAATTTAAATTAGACACTGGTGCAGATGTAAATGTACTGTAACGTAAAATGTTGAGTGAAGTTGGCGTTCCAAAGTCTCAGCTACGAGATACAAAAATAATTTTAGAGGCATTCGCTAAAAGTGCAGTGTAAAAATGTTGAATTTATTGCTGATTTTATATCTTGTGCAAAATTAAATGTCGTTGCTCTACACAAGGAAAATATAGATTATCTGAGTAAGTTTAATACTAAGGATGAATTTGTCAATAATAACTCTGAATTATTTGAAGGTATTGGTAAATTTAAAGATAAATGTGAAATTGAAGTAAATAATGAGGCTATACCAGTGGGAGTAATGACAAAAAATAGTAACTTTACTTTAACGAGTTACTGAAAGTAACGCGTTACTTAGTAACTTCGTTACTTTTAAGATTGATTGATAAGTTACTGTAACGACGTTACTTTCCTGAAGTAACTGCAGATCGTTATTTTGTTAAAGTAACGAGTTACTATGATAGTAGCGCGTTACTATGAAAATAACGCGTTTATATGGAAGTAACGCGTTACTAGTTACTATAAAAGTAACGCGTTCTCTCAATTTGTTTATATTCTTTACAAATAATTGATTATCTACTTACAATCTGTACAATCAGCTTTTGTTAGTTTTCCGTGGTTATCAATAAAATATGCTTTACACGGATCCAAGCTTGATAAACATGCAAATATGCAACCACCAACACATTTAATTGTTTTAGTGGTTGCGAACATGATTTTTGAATTTAAAAAAAACAAGGCTGAAATCGAAAAACCAAAATAAGGAATTGTAGATAATCGATCAAATAATGTTTATGCCAAATTTGAGCCAATTCTGATGAGCCGTTTTTTTAAAGACCTTAAAACAAGTTTCGACAAATCAACCAATCACAGTTCAAACATGTCAATATTCTCATGATAATATTGATATTTACCTAGCACTGCTGGAGTTCAGGAACATCCCTGTTTCTGGTATTGGTATTTTTCCAACCTAAATATTGATAAATAGACTAACTAGTACCAAACTTCCAATTTATACAGAATTGTTAAGACCGGCAATTCCTAAAGATGCACATAATAGACTTGTAGCTAAACAAGCATATTATAAAAGTAATCTCGACAAATTTTCATCAAAAGTTGGAACCGGGTGATAATGTAGGTACTAATTAAAAACAAATTTCGGGAAAAAGGACAAGTGGTTGATAACCATTCTGCTCCCAGATCTTTGAATGTCATGAGCAGTAATAGTAACGTTATTAGAAGAAATTTTAGTCAATTGAAACCAGCTAATACAAAATTTGAAATTGATAATTCATCAAATAATTGTGCAGATGATCATAATCAAATAAAGAATAATGTTTTCGTCTTCTAGTAATTAATACTCCTGATAGTAATTTGCTTGAAACTAGCAGCAGCCAAAACCAAAATAATGTTCAAGTAAATTTTAGGAAAGACCCGAAGAATGACACTATTGTTAATGAAATAATCATGCGCAGTGGTCGTATTGTTCAATTACCAACTAAGTTTAGAGATTATAATATGTAAAGGTTTGTAATATTTCATTTTAAATTTAAGTTTCTAGTTTCTATTCCCAAGGAAGGAGATGTTGGAGCTGGTAACATCCCCTCGTTTTTATTCTCATCGGTGACTTCACCGATGAGTAAGCTATCTTTGTTTAGTGAATGGAAGATGACAATGACGGCCGTAGAATGGTGGATCCATCGGTAAAATTTGATGAGAAAAAAAACGCATGGCATACCTTAGGTGACACCAGTTTTTATGTCTGTCCAGGCTCTGCGATCTCTCATTGCCAGTTATAAACCACATAATAACTCTTTTGCGTTTTTCTAAATGTCGCTGACAACCACAGAATTGTCAAAATTGTAAAATACCAGCACATAAAGAACACGTCCGATGTCGATAACTGACATGTCATGTCAACATATGACAATATGCCAAAATATTCATTTGATCATAACTAATAATTTATAATGTTTTTTGTTCGCCGGTCTTGCATTTCATCTTTGTTTGTATTGTCAAGTGTTCTTAAATGATTTCAAAGTTGTTTTGTGTGTTTCAAGAAGAACTTCAAACTTTATAGATTGGAAGATCTATTTTTATCTTTGTTGATAAGATAAATGACAGGTTCAATTAAACATCAATCAGAACTTTGAATAAATATGTTAAGGATACCCTTAACCATCGATAAAGAAACTGTCTTTTGATCTAATTAACAAATTATCAATTAATTTAAGCAAACATTAATGCCCCAAAGTCTAGAATAAACGAATTTGAACAGACCGACAGTAATGCGAACAGGGCGCCATCTATCATAAAAAGTCCTATGTAAAGGAGGTGTCTGTAGCATCAATGCAAAACCAGTAAATAGTGATTTTCCGATATGGTAGATGGCGCTGGCTTGGCTCAATTTTGTTGACAACGAAATTTACACTGAGATTCCATTCTCGACAGTTTATATAGTATTTATCTCTGTGTCTGTCTAAAGAGTGTCATTTTTTGCAAGTTTCATATAAACTAAATATAAAATATTATCTTTAATTATTACCAAAAGGACACAACAATATCCATGTATAAAGCCGTCTAGGTGGTACTTTTCACTTAGGTACCATGTGTTCGTTATTATGAGATCTTTCTCTTCACAATATTGAATTAACCTCTGACCTCTATCATTTCTTTCACCAATACCGTAGTCTCCTTGCAGGTTTCGAAGGTTTATCTATCATTTGAAAAATCAATATATACTTGTTGAATAATGGGTATACTGAGGGCCTTTTCTGCTGTATTGATTTTTCATTTTTCCTCCAAATTTTTAATATTTCATATTTGACTGTGTATTCTGCTTTTGAAGAAGTGATAAATACATTCAGATGTGATGTGGTCAAAACAATGGACAAAGGTTCGGATACAGATATACAAATAGGTAGACCAGGAGATTTTCGCTCTCATAAATAGCATAAAACGTTTTGTAAGCCACGGGCTCTAAAAATGATCAATTGAATATGCGCTACCTAAAATTTCACCTCAAAAAATACAAGACAAGTGGAAACTATTGAAGTCAACTGCATAGTGAAACCGGAAATGTATGGAGGAAACAAACAAGTTATAAGGTCAAAGATGGTAATTAAAAGATTTGTGAAAGGCGCCGGAACGAGATTGATCAAAAATGAATCTAAAGTGTAGGTATTCCAGCAGCGTTCAAAATCAGTTCTGATAGGGGCCACGATACGGAGAGTAGAGTCAAATGAAAAGCCACCAAATGAAATATAGTAAAAAGCGAATCAAAGTGAAATAATGATGTTCGGAGTGTTGACTAATTTTCTGTTGCAAATTAAATGAGTTTCAGATTGCCGATATTCAACAGAAACATCCAGGCTTCCATCCAGGCTCAATTAAAATCTGAATTTAGGAACTTTGGGGCAATAGATTATAATTTTGGGGAAGGAATTTTAGAGTTATTTGAAATTTTTATGTTAAGAAAAATTATCAAGATACCTATTCAAGAGTTTTATCTCAAAGGCTTGAGTTTGAATTTCGACAACGTATATATTTATCTTTAATTATTATCTTTAGCTAATAGGTACCTATGATTTTCTTTCAAATCAAGAAACCAATTTTGTTTCCATAATTTTTCTTGATTTAAGTGCGATTTTTCTCGAACAGATTTTTTTAACTTACCTGCATCATAAACTTGAAACAAAACCAAAACCGAAAGATGTACGACCGTTATATGTAAATGGTACCCGGCACTCTTCATTGCACTGGTTACTGTAACACACTGACACTATAACCAGGTAGTACTCGCTGCTGTAAATAATCATCTCTTTCATATTAAAAGAAGATTTGAAAAAAGGAACAGTTGTAAAGATGTAGGTTGGATCTACCGCTAGAATTGGAGAGAATCTGGTACGTGCCTAGATTTTTTTTTTGTAAAAAGATGTTTTAATGGGCTTCTATTGCCTATAAAATGCGAAATACCTACCAGGGGAAATTACACAAAAATAGAATATTTTCAAATATTAATAATTTCATTATTATTCTACACTCCACTGTAATTAGATATGTTAAGGATTTTTGCTCTAACGTGAATAGAATAATAAAGTAATTCGATTTTCTCTTTGATACGGTCACACATAGGTTTTCGGGCTTTAGTAGAACTAGGAGGCTCCTTTTGTAATAAAATTAATTAGAATTTTAAGGGTGAATTCAATTAGAGTAGTATGTGGATTGGGTGCGAGTGACAATCGTGCGATAAATTGATATTAAATATAAAAGTCTTCGAACTTTTATATCAAACTGCCAAGATCATTTAGATTTTTACTTATTCCTGTTGCTTATTGCATTTTATGCAATTTTAGTCTTTTTACTCCAAGTCTTTCGAGGAATAATTTCTCATAGTAGGGAAAATCGAATTTTTGATCCGATCTCATTTCCTTAACAATACAAGTAACTGACCTAGGTGAATGAACAAGAAAGATCATTATCGTCGAATGCCCTAGATATTTTTTGCATTTATTTACGCATTGGAAATATAAATGAGGCAATAAAGGGACGAAAACATTATGAACACGTGTTATAAAAATATCTATCACGGTATGACGTGGTTTCAGCCTCTGACGACCCATAACAATAATATGCACATTTGAAATTATGTAATAGATATTTTTATAAAACGTGTTAGTACGTTTTGAAAATGTGTCTTTACCTTGGGTTACAAGAAACACAAAAAAAACTGATAGTCCTTATCAGCTAGTGTGTTTTCGGTGTGATAGATTGCAAACCGATTTGTGCCATTCTGCTGTTAATACTTGAAACAAGGAAATTAACTTCTTGACAGTTTTGAATAAATTGATATTTTACCATGGATTATAATCCCGAATCCCGTTATACCATCCTCTCTCTGCCATGTTAATATCGAAAATAAAGAGCTTCAACTTTAAAGAAGCCTCTAACGATGGGTTTGGAAATTTTTGCTCTCAAGTTTTCACATCTTTTTTGCGTTAGTAAATGTTTCGAAACGCACATTGATGTGTTTATGCAGACCAGCAGACCCTGCAGAAAACCATTTAACACTGCACCTGTCCTTTTAAGACAAATAAAGGAACTTATGGAAGAGATTGATGGTAATAGGAAGAAGTTGGAAGTTGCAGGGAAACAAAAATGTAGACATGGTGAAGGGCAGTTTAATACCGAACAGATTGTAGATTGTAGATTGTGGAAAGTTGTTTCGGCTTTTCAGCCGCTCAGCCCTGCTACCTTTGCAGATATTTTGTACGTAACTCTACATCTTAAGATTCGGGTCAGTTGGCCCACTTCTTCTGGTGACAGTGTTGCCCTCTCGAGGAATTTGAGCCTCTTGTAGAATTGGGCTGTACATTCGCAGAACAGATGCTCTGCGGTCTCTATTACTTCGTCTGAGCAGAATCTGCAGAAATCGTCTTCTGCTCTGCCCATTCACTTTAAATGGTATTTTACCAGGCAGTGTCCTGTGAGCAGTCCTACCACCAATCTGATGTCTCGTCTGCTCATGTTCAGGAGCTGTTGAGCTCTTTTTGCTGAAAAGGTAATAAACCTTTTTGACAGTCTGAGTCCCGGAGGCATTTTTGTATCGAGCGTCCAGCAACCCGCATTCGGGGTACCCGACCTCGGCACGTATCAAGCGCACGGTAGTACGAAAATCACTCGGACTACCGTATGCTTGCTTAGCGATTGAGTTGCGGGGTGAAACAAGAACAATTGCCTTAGATATATCTAAAGCATTCGACAAAGTTTGGCATGAAAATCTGCTCAACAAGCTCATAGCAATGGGATTATCGCCGAAACTTTGCACTTGGTTTGAAAGTTACCTAAAGGACAGATCCATTTATGTTGCACTGGATGGCCAGAACTCCAACTCTTACCAAATAAATGCTGGTGTGCCACAGGGAGCAATCCTTTCGCCAACTCTTTTCCTGATTTACATAAATGACCTCATAGATAAAACAGTAAATCCACTTTATTGCTTTGCAGACGATGGCAATATAGTCTCCTCACTCATACCACCCACAGGTCTTTCCGCACGTGAATTCCATCATCTTAGACTAACTCAAATATCGCAGATAAATAACGACGTGGAGATAATAGAGGACTGGGGTAACAAAAACCTTGTACAGTTCAACGCGCAGAAAACCCAAGCAGCTCTGTTTTCAAAAAAGACCAGCACCGGTGAGCCAAACATCATGCTATCTGGAAGTGCTGTCACATTACAGAGTCAGTTGAACATCTTGGGGGTTACTGCAGAGACCAACATGTCTTGGCACAGTCACGTGGCAGATATTGCTAAAAGGGCCTCCCAAAAGCTGGGGGTGCTATTTCGTACAAGACATCTGTACACACCAAGCCAATTGCTGACACTCTACAAAGCCCAGATTCGACCAACTATGGAGTACTGCTCACATATATGGAGTGCAGCACCCAAACATACCTTAATGCTTTTGAATACCGTGCAAAAACGAGCTATCAAGCTGATCAATGACCCCGCACTTACTCGTAACTTGGATGGTCTCGAACATCGCAGATCTGTGGGCGATTTATCTCTCTTCTACAGGTACTATCACGGAAAATGCTCTGAAGAGTTGGCACGTATGATTCCACCGAGAGTAGCACCTACCAGGCGAACCCGTCAAACAGACGGTAACCATGAATTTACTGTCAAACTAGAGGCACCAAGAACCTCATTATATCAGAATTCATATCTCTGGAGAACAGCATCGCTGTGGAATAAACTCCCTGCGACGGTTTTCCCTGCAGGTTACAACCTGAACCGTTTCAAGACCAACATACACCGACATTTCCGCGCACTTGCCGCTTCTCGAGCGTGATAGGACATTTCCTTGCGAGTGCGCATATCCGTAAAAAAAAAAAAAAAAAAAAAAATGCTCGATACTCGCGACTCGCGCCTACAGTCTCGAATATCTTTTTGAGTTTTCCTGGCTCCTCACCATCAAGCTACTTGATAATATGTATTAGTTTAATTTTGGTTCTGGTAGTCAAATCGTAAAGCAATTTTAATTCTAGTAGTTCACTAAGTGGAATGGAAAGTAGCAAAAAACTTAAAGATTAATAAGATTTTGCTATTTGCCTAGTTATTTGATGCTGTCTTTAACAAACTATCCCAAACTAACCCTAAGGCTGTTCTTAACTTAACCTTTTGCTCAGCTCCAATTTGGGTTAGTTTTGGTTAGTTTTGTTACTTAGAGACAGCATCATAAATAATTATTTACATCTGCCTGAATCTAATCTCCGCATTTGTCAAATAACGATTGCAGGTATACAAATCCCTAAGTAAATAGCAAAAATCTTGTTAATTTTTACCTGCTTTAAAAATTCGATTTTTAAATCGCTCTAACATATTTCAAAAAATAGGCGTTTTTTTTTGGAGAAAAAAGTATACAGATGATAATGTCATTGGAAGAATGGCTAACACAATAATTCAAAAATGTTTTCGAAAAAACGTGAAAGTGGCCTATTCTATCTCGCCATGGTATTCTATTCATGGTAAGGTTATGTAGGTATAACATAATTTTGCTCTTACTTATTCCCTTACCTCGACTTCCTGCTTAGTCTTGAAATTAGTTCGTATTTCGCTGGAATCGACAATGTGGTACATATAATTTTCTGGCCAGTGCATAATAAATGATAAACATTTAAAAAAAAAACTGAATTGTTGGACGCCGATCCATAATTTCGCAGAAGACTAGTATCAAGCGTACGGTAGCTTGACAATCGATCGGGAAATCAGACGCTCGTTATGAGACAGGCCTCGGTTAATACGACGTTACCCGAATGCGGTATACTGGGCGCTCGATACAAAAATGCGTCCCGGAGTGTGCCTCCAATATGATGACAGTTGCTCTTTCTCCTATACCGAACAGATACTAACTGAGATCCAGAAAAGGTCAGTAAGATTTGAGAATTTCATTGTTTTTAGTGCAAGGGAGTCGGAAAGTAATGATTTAGCAGAAATAATTTCAGATGATAGGAAAGTGGTTCAGGTTAATGAATTTACTGCAGAATGCCAATTGAGCCGATATGATTGACAAGTTTGTGAGGTTGGATAAAATAAAGAAAGGCGCTCCCCTGCCAGGCCTTTGAAAGTGATATGTTCTGATCCATCATTTGTTAAGCAAGTTGTAAAAGCTGGAAGAAAATCAGGAAACAAGGTAAACTGTGTTTAAACTAAATATATATACCTATATTAGAACAAGAACAGTTCAAGAAAGCACTAACTGAAGTAAACGCCAAAAATGAAGAGAATGAAAATGATAGTTATGTTGTTCGCTACACGAATAGATGCCCGAGGTTATGGAAAAGCAGGACCCTCTGACTAGTAACAATAGAAAAAAACCCCATTACAAATGTATTATCAAAATGTTGGAGGGCTACGTACCAAGCTAATGAAATAGAATACTTCACTATGAATGAGTTGCACAAATTATGACATTATTGTTTTGAGAACTGGCTACATGAAGGTATTTTTTCCGAGGAATTATATTGTGGCAATTATAATGTATTTCGTGCTGACTGAAATGTACAACTTTGGTACAAGTAACAACCAAAAATAGAGCAGGTGGTGTGCTGATAATGTGAGATATCAGGCAACATCAGGACACCAGATCTGATGTCAACCAGTTTGTAAAACGATTAGATCCACGTTGTAAAATAATTGCTCTTCTATTATTTCTATTAGTTGTGCTCTATCCTGAAATGTCTATGCCTGAAATCACCAAGATATGGCATGGTGTTAGGTAGTAGACATCTCGGGCAATCTCCTGGCGTGCTTTAGTTGGTAAGAAACCGTTGATTTCGTGAAAAATAGTGCGCTTGTTGCAACCTAGAAACTAGTGATCTGTATTGCGCTCATTGCACCCCATAGTAGACGATCTTCACTTAATATTACCGTACGTATTGCACCCTAGAAGTTTTAAGAAAAAATTGTGCTACTTTTCGTCGATAATTCTAGAAAATTGTTGAATTGGTCTAGGAAAAATGGAGAGTTTGTTCCGCCCACCAGAACAATTTAGTTTAGACAGTAATGTAGCTAAAAATTGGAAGCGGTTTGAACAGAAATTCGTTCGAAAGTTTTCTTAACTGTGACTGGGTTAACCCTTTCGAGACGGATTTTTATTTCTGTTTCAAGTGTTGTAATCATTGATATTATTTCACTTCTTAACATTAGGAGGTTTGTATTTTTTTTAGAATTCTCCAAAATGTATTTGATAGTTTGAAAAATGGGACATAATGTCCCACTAGTCTGTTCTAGCGGGACATTACAGCCCATGTCTTGAAATCGTAGAAAGATAAACAAAAGGAAATCCAAAAAACTGTATTTAAGTAACTAATTTTACAATAAACGAATATTTTCAGCAATTCTTTCAAGCTCAGTTTGATTTAGTGGCTTTTTTCTATGCATCCTAGAAAAAAAAAATTCTTAGGTTACGTGGGACAAATAATCTCACCGATAAAACCTGTTGGGACATAACGATAACGTCCCACAAAAAAAAAAACAGAAAATATCGCATCAAGGAATATGTAAAATATCTTCAAACTATTATACAGGGTGAGTTACTAAGAGCGCGGTGGTCCATATCTCCTATACTAACAGAGATCGAAGAAAAAAGTAAATACAAAACTTGTAGATAATAACATGAGTACTATATTCCTAAATTATTATTCAGTATACAGGGTGGCCCAATAAGAAGTGGTGACACAAAGTTATGTTTTAAATGACTAGCCCTGTATATTATGACATTTCTGGTTTCTGCGGAAAATTCTAGCTATATTTCATATACAATGTCATATACCTATCTTCAACTGTTTCGGAAATATTGACAGTTTAAAATTGACTTTTTTGCATCTTTGACAGACTGTAAAACCTAAACAATTGATTTTACAGCAAAACCAATTTTACATTCCTTTTGTGTTTTTCATGAACTATCATTTGAGACCAACTTTGAATTTAATCCATGATTAAAAATTCCGCCTAAATTTATAATCTCCGGTTAAATTCAAAGTTGGTGTCAAATGATAGCTTATGAAAATCTAAGATAGGAATGTAAAATCGGTTTTCCTCTAAAATTAACAGTTTATGTTTTACAGTCTGTCAAAGATGCGAAAAAGTCAATTTTAAACTGTCAATATTTCCGAAACAGTTGAAGATAGGTATATGACATTGTACAGGGTGGGCCAATTTGGACACTTTCTTATGGAAACACCCTTTCTTTTTAGAGATAGAGAAAAATGAACCCCCCACTCTGAGGCTCAAAATTCATGAAATTTTGATTGGTGTAAACCGCGTTTTGATATCTTCAACCGTTTAGCCGTTACAGGGCGATTCTCGATTTTGAGCAATATTGTAAAACCTTCATAACTTTTTTGTTTATGAAAATAATTGATTTCCGTAAAAACTTTCTGAAAGCACTTTTTTAAGCAGAATTCAGTGACGTTCTCGGTTTTTTTCTATTTGGCGCCGATTTTGAGATATTAACCAAAGACTGATTTTTTTCAATAGGACACCCTTTATATTAATAGCTCATTGAAAGGGTATGATTTTTCTGAGAAAAAAAATTATTTCGGTTTTCCTCATAAGAAGCAATGTGTTAGAAAAGGATTTTATCTCTGTAAGGAAAATGAAAAAGGTCTCTTTCTAACATATTGTTTCTTATGACAAAAACCAAAATAATTTTTTTCTCAAAAACTATTCGAGATAAACCTATCGAACTTTATATCAGTAAAATCAGAAAAATCATAGCTTTTGAATGAGCTAATAATATAAAGGGTGTCCTATTGAAAAAAATCAGACTTTGGTCAATATCTCAAAATCGGCGCCAAATAGAAAAAAACTGAGAACGTCACTGAATTCTGCTTAAAAAAGTGCTTCCAGAAAGTTTTTACGGAAATCAATTATTTTCATAAACAAAAAAGTTATGAAGGTTTTACAATATTGCTCAAAATCGAGAATCGCCCTCTAGCGGCTAAACGGTTGAAGATATCAAAATGCCGTTTGCACCAATCAAAATTTCATGAAATTTGAGCCTCAGAGTGGGGGGTTAATTGTTTTTTATCTCTAAAAATAAAGGGTGTTACCATAAGAAAGTGTCCAAATTGGCCCACCCTGTACATGAAATATGTCTAGAATTTTCCGCAGAATCCAGAAATGTCATAATATACAGGGCTAGTCATTTAAAAAAAACATAACCTTGTGTCACCACTACTTATTGGTCCACCCTGTATACTGGAAAATAATTTAGGAATGTAGTACTCATGTTTATCTACAAGTTTTGCACTTTACTTTTTTCTTCGATCTCTGTTAGTATAGGAGATATGGACCACCGCGCGCTTAGTAACTCACCCTGTATAGGTATGTTACCGGACAAACCCGACTTTAGGATAATCTAGTTTTTCCTAGGCCGAATCAGTGTATCCGAAGAGCGATAGGATGAACTAGTTTATCCTAAAGGAGGGTTTTTTGGCTGTGTGCACATCAACAATGTTGAGAAGGGAAACAAATGTGTATTCTGTGCATGAAAATTTATTAATAGCAGAGCGCTTTCGGCCTTAGGCCATCATCAGTGCTTTCCTGAAAGCAAGGAAATAACCTAGTTATGCATTGAGGTATTTTTTAAATTTTAAATTGATCGAATTAATTGGTTAAACACTTACTTTGTCAGGAATACATTGGAGTCGCATTGTATAAAAAGCAACACATAGTTGGACGATCTTACATTTAAAATTTTTGTATAATCACAATTACAACATTTAATTAGGTGTAAAGGGCCCTAGGGGTTGAACTTTGGCTGTTAATTACATAAATTAATTTTGATTTTATTTTAAAAACGTGTTTGTTCTTTGTTCTTCAGTAATTTTATGAAGGTTGACTTGAGGAAGTGGTGACAGCTCTGGCCATAAGCTTGTCACTTCTAAAATTACACGATTCACAAATTCTCGGCCATTGTCAGATTGTAGAATGCATGGGCCCCGAAAGCTAAAAATATATCATTTAAATGGTAGGCTACCTATTCGGCTCTCTTACTTTCCAATGGACGAAGCAGAACAAATTTTGGTGGTCCTGATACACCAGTATAAATTTAAACTTTCCATCTGGTTGTGTCTGGAAGTCAATAAGATCGACTTGGCATCGGCTATTCATTTCGGAGTGCAAAATCGGTTTGGAGACTAATCCTTTCTTTTTTTTTCGTCTTTTTTTGTTGACACACGATGCACATAGATAAAAAAAGACATATCATTTCTTTTGTGATATTCGCGAACTTTTTAGAAGTTTCAGCCAACATTCTGTCACGACCACCATGTCCCACTGCTATGTGAGCTGCGTCAATAACTTCATATAACTTATCAGCGGTGAGATAATACTTTATATTATTTGTATTTTCTTCATTTCGTGAGGCAAGTTTCTTTACACCTCCGATTTCCACCACATCAAATCTTTTCAGTCTTCTTTGTTGTAAGGGTGATTTCTTTTCCGTTTTTTTAGCCTCTTCCACTTGTTGCATGAGTGCCAAATACTTTTCCTTTGTCAAAACATTAAAATGAGTCAATTTTTCGTCCTCAGATCTTAAAACCTCTACCAAGAATCTCTGTCTCCACTCTTTTTGACCTACGTGCCCACTTGATGAAGCCTCGTCAATGATAGCGAGATACAGAAATACACTCCGAATTTCAAATCCATAAACAACGCAAAATGTTCCAAAATATCTAGCCTATGGACAAGACGCAAAACACGTAAAAATTTTGCAATAAGACGAACGTTCCATAACAGTCAATGTACGCGTGCAAACTAAGTCAGCGAGCCAAAGCTTAGCAACTACCATCTTGCGAGTTCAGACTAGTTCAGACTAGTTAAATCGCGGTCCGAAGTAGTTTAGACTAGGACAAATCAGTTTTTCCTAATCATAATTAATTTATTTCAGGAAAAACTAGTTTAGACTAGGATAAACTATTTCATCCTATCGCTCTTCGGATATAAACTGATTTGGCCTGGGAAAAACTAGTTTATCCTAAAATCGGGTTTATTCGGTAACATATATAAACTGAAGTCTATTAACTGATCTCAAAAATAAATGGATAAACAAAGAACGCTTCTAATGCTGCTAATTTACGAGGTCATAATGTAAACAATTAAGATAGCTGTGAGCGTGCGCAGTAGATACGTGTATTGTGCGTGCGCAAAATATAGCCAATGAAAATGAAAGATATTTCAAAATTTAGAACAGTTGTTCGAAAGATAAGACACTATGCAGGCGTTAAGCTGTTCTGTTGCACAACTGTTCGTAGAATATTGACCCCAAATTTTCGCACAAGTTTAGCCAATCAGGCCGTACGATTGTTTATCCATTTATGTTTGAGATCAGTGGGTCTATTATCGTCTGTCAATGGTCTGGTCACCTTATAGCCTCGCGCGCAAGCTCGCTCAGCCATAAAAAAAAACTCGCCCAATAGAGCTCTATATGTAATTATAATATAAATAGCAATTTTTGGTGTGTAGGTAACGATCTTCTTATTGCCCTCTAATTTTGATATTTTATTTATATTCACACAAAGGTATGTGTGGTATGGTACGAATGTACACCCGGTATAGAATTATGTTGTTGCTATGCTTAGACAACAATACATAATTCTATACAGGGTGTACATACGTACCACACCACACGACCACACTGTATATAATTTATAGTAACTTTATGTAAATTATTGTCTTGCAGATAAAAATAGAGAAAGTCATAATCAAGAATCATTTGGAGGAGAGTCGTGAATTACTCTTCTAAGAAAATGGTAGGTACTTAAACCTGTATATCCCTCTAACGAGGTATGGCAGCATTTATCTGTGGTTCTACATGAGAAATACGATATTAAAATAAATAAAAAAAAACTTTGTACAACTATGTGTTGCACAACAAATATGATATTTCAACTAATGGAAAAGCTGACGTAACCAATAAATCAAATGAATCCTCGAGCGGAGAAGAAATGTCAGAAATCCAAAACCTTAAATTCACTATTGTACTTTCGTCAAGATGAATGGAAAGCTATCCAACCAGTCGAAAAACTATGGAAAAAACGCCAAACTCTACCAGGTATCAAGACCGATGGATTGGCCGTCCTCACTTGCTTCTCATTTTGGGATGTGACAAGACTACCCTGTGCTATCATTTTCAAACGTGCAACAGTATTTAATGAAAACTTTTCATCCGACTACATCAAAATTGAAGGATTCCGTAAAGAATGCAACTCACAATTGATATGCATTGCAAAAAATAAACCATCTATTGGATGCCGTATGGTTTTTGATGCATCATATACAGGAGAGTTTAGAAGTGCATACCACGAACATATAGGACCACTTTCAGGAAAAACAAGACAAGATTTGAAAAATATGCTCCTGGATACCTCTACTCTGCCAGGTAATATGCGGCGTGATATTGCACGAAAAGTTATGGAACCTGGTGATTATGAACCTGCACACTTGCCAAAAGCAAGTGTAATTCGCCAAGCCATTTACGAGCGGACAAACGCGAATGGATCAGGATGATTCCATGTCATTGTATCATAACAAAATTTATTTCACCGTTTGATTCGTATATTAAAGATATTGGTCTAGTGAGTTTCTTTGTTCACTATTGGTCCCCTCTGCAAGTATACATGTTTATAATCAGTATTGCAAATCTTCATTTTCGAAAATAGCCATTGATGCATTGATTCCTTTACGATGTGGCTGTGCGCGATCTATCGACGGGATGTCAGTACTCTGTTTGCAATATGTTGAGCGAACGTCATGACGGTGACAGTATTGCATACTGGCTTAGGAATTGGATGAGGGATGGCGCTTCCACACCGACAGAAGTTGTGTGCCGGCAATATGTGTTTGGCTTTATTATCTGGTATTGTAAAATAATTGAGAGAATCGCACAACATCACATCGTACGTTAATATTTGCAACAACTTACTTTTCAAAAGAGAGTTCAAAATACCACCCAGTTTTATAAGATGTGATGTAGCCCATGTTATAAAACTACTTATTTCCTTAAAACCATTACGCAATCAAAGATCTCGAACCAAGCAATTTTACGTCCGCAGCATTACGAAATTTTTGTTATGCTCTAAAATAAAAAACTTTCAGGAAATATTACATGCTATTTTTGTCGTTTCTTTGAGCGAAACGGAAGGATTGGACAAAGATGGGAAAATTACGATCTGCGAAGAAAATAAAAATTTCTTAAAGAATTGATATCTTGATTCTTGACAGTGTACTCAATGAGAATGGGACCACCGACACAAATAATGCAGATAAACTTAATGTAGATAATATTGAATTAGAAACACCCAATCTCGCTTTAAAGATTGGGCTGAAGGAATTTCACGGAATTTAATATCTAGAAAAGACGACGGAGACCATGATAATATGCAATATCTTCCAAAGATTGTCAAGCCGATTATAAATTTATGTAAGTTGTTACCATTATGGACCGCTATTATGACTCCTGTCTTCAAGAACTCAGGAACCGTTTGTTCAAGTAGTAGTGTTGAGAGTAATTTAAATGATATCAAAAACAGAATTTTCCATAACTACTAGCTTCCGATTAGAGTAGATTATATGGTAAAGAGACACATTGAGAATATAGAAGGAACCATGCGGTTGGCCATCAGTTCAAAAACTGTATTACACGACATAAAATTTCCAAAAGAAAAGAAAAATGAACTGACAAATACAGAGAGTAATTTTAAAAACAAAATATGTTTGAGTTCAAATTTGGAGATGGAGGGAAACTTTAATGAAAACTGGCAAGATCAAAAACTATAGCAGAAACAGATATAGGCTATTGGCTATGTCGAAAAAAACATGGTTAAAAGGAACTAAGACGTTAGTGGAATTTTATTGTTTAATATGTTCAATTGGCCCCTAAAGATGACAAAACCGCGGAGTGCTACCAGATATAGGGGTGCATTTTTAAGAGCGGGGTGAGTTTGTCCGCTTTTTGGATTTTCGGCTAAAACTCAATATAACTATGCATTTTTGGTGCACAAATGCATTGAGGTTTTTTGTAGAGAATAAAATTTCCTATCGAAATGACATCTTTCGAACAAAATAAATCCAAAAAACAACTTTAAAAAAAATCAAAAAATTTACTTTTTTATTTTTTTCTTCAATTTTTGCCTATAACTTTTTTCTGAGTTGACTTAAGCATAGGAATTGCTCCATGAAAAATGAAGCCTATGTAATTTCCGTGAAAATGGCGGCTGGTAATAGTATATTACAATCCGAGACGGGAAATGCTTCATTACTGGTCGAGAGGTTTTATAGTTTATCGAGACGCGTAGCGTCGAGATAAACTGAACCTCGAGACAGCAATGAAGTTTCCCGTCGAAGGTTGTATACTATTTTATTTTTAACCATAATTTCTTGAAAAAAAAAAAATCGGAGCAACCAAATGAGGTCGGCAAATGAAGAGGAAAATGAGAACGGGAAATATTTCCCTGCTCCATTTTCCGTCCGTGGACGGGAAATGAGGACGGAAAAAATTTCCCGTCCTCACTTCCCGTCCTGGGACAGGTAATGGAGCAGGAAAATGAAAAGACAGAAATGTGACATTTTCAAATTTTTGAAAACTCAGTAATGACAACATTTCATATATGGTTAAAAATAAAAGTTCATACGATAAAAAATTACCGAGATATAGGCATTCAAAGTTAGCAACTTTTTTTCGGTTTTTCAACTTTTTGCCTTCATATCGTGTTATTTTCTATTCTAGCATGCTAGATCAATTTTTGTTCAATAACAAATTATTTTGTGATAAATTAGTGTTAACTTAAGAATAATAATGTCGTACAAATGAACTTTTTATGAATTTATTTTATATACATTGTAAAATCATTATGTCAACATATTTTCGAGTTAAATATCAACTTCAGCTTCGATTCCAGTATGGATGTTTTCTTCGGTAATGTCTGGGATTTCAATTTTGTCGCAATTGATACCAATACATGCTTCATTCTTTACAAAACATGGAACAGGTTACTCCTAATTTCTACAGCCACAGGATGCTTGGCAACCTTTTGTTTATCGACAAGCAATTTGCTCCTGCAAAGTTTGCGGGGCAGGAGGATTAACCGTCCGTATTGCTATTAAACTATGGTTTGACTTTTCCCAATCCCAGTCAAGTGTATTTAGAGCATTTCGATTTCACAGCTGTAGTTGGTGGAACGTCCTCAAGCCGTATATATGCTGTGCAAAATGTCTAACAGCCGTATACAACATCCTCTTTTAACTTAAAAGCGCTTTCAAAAACTTGTAACTTCTAAAAAATTGTATTCTTCTTCTGTAATGCCCGTATTACATCTGTGTATTTTTCCGTGTATTTATTCATGTAGTTCAGGGTGCCAACATTATTTTGTTTTTGATTATGCTGATTTATGTTGCGTTTGAAGTTTTTCAGTTGTCACACTGAACTACATGAATAAATACACGGAAAAATTCACAAATGAAATACGGGCATAATCCATACAAAGGACCCCGCAATATTTAAATGGAAATTGGTTACCCGTGATATTTGGATGAAATTTAAATATGTTATTGGGGATGCCGTAAGCAACATTTTTCACCATGGGCACAATCCTGTATATATGACAGGTAAGGCGTGGTTAGCTGTCAAATATTGGAATCTTATATCCAAAAGCAGAGTAACTATGGCAGATTTTGATGAACAAAAAATCTATTTCTACTAAGTCGACCAAGTTAAGTCGAAAAATGTCAACCATTTTGACACCTGTCAAAACCCTGCCAAACGGCAGCATTCATCTTTTCCAGTTTTCAATATTTTATGATGTCATTTGACATTTTTAACTTGTATGTAAATTCTGAATTCAATAATTTGTAAGTGTCAAAATGTTTGAGTTAGTATATAAAATCCTTTATACTAAAACTATGTACTTTAAAATGAAAATTGACATCTCTGTCAAAATCTGAAACTTGCGTATAATGTTTTTTCATGCGTTATCATAAATAAGCCCAACATAAATTGAAAAAGAACTAGATTTGATTTTATTTTAATCAAAGCTATTGACAGATTCTGACAGCTGTCAAAATGTGAGGTGCATCAACTTTGTTCAATGTTTTATCACCAATAAACTACCTTAAATCGAGAAAGAACCAGATTAGAGTATGTTTCTCTATTAAAACAAATGACAGGTTTTGACAGTTATGTCTTTTTTTTTTTCAATTTTTGAATATAGAATTTACATATAAGTTAAAAATGTCAAATGACAACATGAAATATTGAAAACTGGAAAAGATGAGTGCTGCCGTTTGGCAGGGTTTTGACAGGTGTCAAAATGGTTGACATTTTTCGACTTAATTTGGTCGACTTAGTAGAAATAGATTTTTTGTTTATCAAAATCTGCCATAGTTACTCTGCTTTTGGATATAAGATTCCAATATTTGACAGCTAACCACGCCTCACCTGTCATGTATACAGGGTTGTGCCCATGATAAAAAAATGTTGCTTACGGCATCCCCAATAACATATTTAAATTCCATCCAAATATCACGGGTACCCAATTTCCATAAAAATATTGCGGGGTCCTTTATAAAATTCACAGTTTTCAAAGTCGCGTTAAAAGTTAGAAGAGGATGTTGCATACGGCAGTATATCTCAAAATTCCAAAAAAAAATATTATTTAGTGTGAAAAAATCTAAGAATAACTGTTTAAACCTCGTTATTCTACGATAAACCATCGCTGAGATATACCGCTTTATAGTGTGTGTGACGTCACGAGAGTTTCGTCCAGCCGCGCTCCGCATTGTTAATTTGATTGTTCCCGGCACGCGTGAGTAGATTTTGTTTAGATTATTGTTGGTGACACAGGAAAAGCATACGTAAATTCAATTTACTTCACTTTCTCTTGCGTCGCTTGAGCTTTCGTGACGTCATAGGGTGAGATGCGGTACCTTCATAGAGCCATATCTTCGGTATTATTTGTCATAGAGATAGAGGGGTGCGGTTTTCACTGTTATTCTTAGATTTTTTTTCTCTTTTCTTTGAGATGAACTTGTTTTTTTGGCGCACACCCCCTTTAAATATAAATTCGGATGCGTTATTTGAATTTGAGTAAATACATCTACTATTGTCATTTATTTATTGTAAAATAGTTTTTTAATTAGATAAAAATAAATTTACCATGTAAAAAAAGAAAATATCACGATACGATAGCAAAAAATTGAAAAATCGAAAAAAAGTTGCTAACTTTGAATGTCTATATCTCGGTAATTTTTTATCGTATGAACTTCTACCAGCCGCCATTTTCATAGAAATTACATAGGCCTCATTTCTCATGAAGCAATTCCTATGCTCAAGTCAACTCAGAAAAAAGGTATAGGCAAAAATTGAAGAAAAAAATAAAAAGTTAATTTTTTGATTTTTTTTTAAAGTTGATTTTTGGATTTATTTTGTTGAAAAAACAAGTTCTTGGACTTCGAAGGATGTCATTTCGATAGGAAATTTTATTCTCTACAAAAAACCTCAATGCATTTGTGTACCAAAAATGCATAGTTATTGAGTTATAGCTGAAAACCCAAAAAGCTGACTTACCCCGCTCTTAAAAATGCACCCCTATATCTGGTAGCACTCCGCGGTTTTATCATCTTTAGGGGCCAATTGAACATATTAAATAATAAAACTCCACTAACGTCTTAGTTCCTTATTGAATGACATAGTCAATAGCCTAATATTTCGAGAGAACTAATAGTAGAACGATTAAAGAATAATAAAGACGTTAGAACTACAAATAGTGAGAATTTGATGGTAATTTTATTTTCCGCACGGTGCGGTAAAACTTTTACCGCACGCATATCAGTGCGAAAAAAGTTTTTCCGCACAACTGTAGGAATAGCTATTTACCTAACAAGTGCGGAAAATGAATTTTTCCGCAAGTGTTAGGTACAATATTTTTCCTACAGGCGAAAAAATGTAAAATTTTTCTTTTTTTTTTTGACATATCAGTGCGGTAAAATTTTTTCCGCACTGACAGCCGTGCGGAAAAACTTTTTTCCTACGAGCGTGCGCAAAGTAGTACTTTTCCGCACGCATTTCCGGGCTCAAAGCTACACTTTTCCGCACTCAGTGCGGATACAGGTCTTATCCGCACTGAGTGCCGAAAAGTAAAAATAATTGTCAAGCAACAATAAATGCACCTGTTGACTTTGACACATGGTGACAAATTTTTCCTCCGTTTCTATATCAGCCAACATCAATACAAACACCAAATATAAATTAACCTTGACACATTGTCAGATTTGTTCTCTATTTATATGCAAGAATTTACAAACTTTATCATCAAATTTAAACGCTTCAAGATGAACAGCTCTGACGAGGACTTTTCTTTTTTTTTTTTGTTAGGTAATTTTTTGATAAATGTATAGGTTCGCTTCAAGTTAATTAAAAATAATTGAACAAGTTATCGGTATTTTTTAAAAATTTTTTTGTTACCTACCTGATATGAAGCTCGTAGGAAAAATGTTGTTCCTAACACGTGCGCAAAGTGTCTTTTCCGCACGCAAACACGTACCCGAACTCCGCTTCGCGTCGTTCGTATAACTGTGTTTGCGTGCGGAAAAGTAACACTTTGCGCACTTGTTAGGAAAATAACTATTCCGCACTGATATGTCAAAAAAAAAAGTTTTACCGCACCGTGCGGGAAAACTAATTTTCCGCACATATATCAGTGCGGAAAATCGATTTTTCCAAACGGCTGTAGGAAAAAACTTTTTCCTACAACCGAGCGCAATATTGCGACAATATTGTCGCTCTCGCGAAATAGCCTCACTTCGGTACGTCGAGCGTCAAACTTTTCGCTCAGAGCTACAACGTATCACTTTGCGCATTTAATACACAAATAGCTATTTCTACAAGCGTGCGGTAAGTTGCTATTTACCCATCTGGGCTGGTCATCAATATGGCTCGGAACCCGAAAAAAATAATTAAGGGGGCTGTGACCTCAATTTTTGACTAAAAAATACTGACTTGTCCCGGCTGTCCTCAACATGGCCTGGAAGAATATAATAATTGACAATTATGTCAACAATTTTCTAAAAAATGTTGCAGTATCTTGCAGCACTTGACGAGCACTAGAGGACATCAATTTTTGTTTAAAAAATAGTGACTTGTTTGAGCTGTCATCAACCTGGTCCGGAAGAAATAATTAGTGATTCCGTGTTAAATACCAAACATTTTCAAAGAAAACTACAGCCTCTTGTAGCACTAACGAGCACTAAAGGAGCTCAATATTTGATTGAAAAAAGCTGACTTGTCCAGGCTGTCATCAACTTGGCCCGGAAGAAATAATTGGGGATAACGTGTTAATTAATAAATATTATGAAATTTTTTCAGCAGCATCTTGCAGCACTAGGCGAGCACTACCTAATCCCAATTTTTTATTAGAAAATGCCGGGTTGACCGGGCCAAGTTGATGGAGCTTATGCTGGCCGTTGAACAACCTCGTAGTTGTTCCACCAGAATGGATTTATTTTCGTAGCCTACTGTTTGAAGTTTAGTTGTCGAAGCTGTTTCTCCATGTTATTCAACGTGACTTTTATAACGGATTTCTTACAGTTTTAACAGTTTATTTTTCTCAAATCGCCAGAAATAGGCACTCTTCGAAATTGAACCACTATAGTCTCGCAAAATAATTGTGAAAACTTCCCTGTTAATAATAATTGTCTATTGATTGCATATTTTAGGTCTAGAATCCTGGCTACATTGAAATAATTATCCTCTTGAATTTTCTTTTGGCTAAAGTTTTCTTATATATTGTGTTTTTTTTAAACTAAGGTTTCGCTTATGTTACAGATCAAATATATTAATTTATTTTTTAAAATAAATCAGCATATACCTTCACACGGAAACGCCACGTGACCCTCCAGGAAACAAAATTATATGTCCATGAAAATAAGAACGTGCTTCAATATATTATAGCATTACGTTCATTGTTATCTTAATGAAGCCAGTTGATAATAAAATTATTTTGGTTTTGGCTATAAACGCTATACGCATATGTTTTGATAGGTGTGTAAATAACGTTAAACACCGATTTGCAATTTTAGGTCTATTATCTTTGACGCGTTCAACAAATATTATCTGAAAACGTACTTTAGTGGTTCTGGGGGTTTAGTAGATAAAGTAATCGTTATTTAATTTTTCCCGAATAAATGGGCTGAATATTATTTACCATTATCCAGAAACTTAATAGTGAATAATTAAATTAACCAAATTTCGTAGATAATGGAGCTATAATCAAGATATAAGGAGTCTGGCTCTATCCGATATTATGCTATTATTAATGACCGATATAGGGCTAGGAGGATATAATACAAAACACAGAACACAGGACTCTACTTCGAGCAAATGGATTAGGATTAATGGAAAAGATGAAAAATAAAAATGTATCGAGCTATTTTGTCATGAGAAAATGTTTTTAAAAAAGCTTAATAGTTCCGGAATGACATGACAAATATCGAATACCTACCTAACGACAATTTTTTTTTGTGCGTGGGTACTTCCCTCTAACAAACAATATTGCTGTCGAAACCAAGACTGAAAGTAGTGGATTATTATAATACCAGATCCCTTCTTCCCCTCCTATTAAAGTTTATTTAGTGACAGACAGACACCATTTTTGTAGAGAATCAACACTAATAACAAAAATGTTCCTATGCAATTTGTGACATTCTGACGATAAATACCTCGCCCCAAACGGATTCCATCAAATTTGCACTGCTAGATATCAATTGTCCTATTATGATATGTTGCCCCATAGCTTATAATCTAGAAGTCAGTTTAAGTATGAGATTCTTTCTGTACATTAAATAAAAGCGATAAGTAAATTGCATCTACAAGAATTCTAGAGAGATTTCTGGTTTCATAGATTATATAAAGCGCGTAGCCTGTAAGTTGCATTGAGCTTAAATAAGAGAATTGTTGTATACAGTTAAGCAAAACCTTAGTGATTGGTGGATTTTGTGGCAACATACCTCTAAACATAAGTACATAACAATAATTAACAAACAACATCCTGATGAATTATCACCAACTATTTAATTGTTGAATTCCGAAAAAACAGATGCAACTTAGTTTAGGAACTATCCAGCAAGCAACGCTAGCTGTTTCTTTCTAAAGGCAACACCAGAAGAACATTCAAAGAGGTCAATATTTTGGTTCCTTGAGTTAGCAAACCTGAGCACTCTTGAGATCGACTCATTCACACCTCCTCTCAATGAAACGAGACCCAAAAGATCTGGGCAGTCAATTAATTCTCTCAAAAGAAAAGGAAAAAAAATCCGCCTAAAATCTCCTGCTTTGCGAGGTATAAATATTCAAAAAAGCCCTTATCCTGTTATAAGTATATACTCGTCATGTGCCAATCCCAATCTGTAGGCAGCTACCCTTAGAAATCTATTCTGAACCCTTTACAGAGCTGCAATGTGAAGAATTGGGGTGACCAAACAACCGATGAGTATTCCAACATGGAGCGCACTATCGCATATTACAATGTTCGCAATATGTATATTCATAGACATATCGGTAGCAGACCTACACATAGAGCTCAAACATCTAACAGCCCTTAACACAGTATTGGTGATATGGCATTGAGGCCATTTGATCCAAGCCAAACCATTTATCTTAAGAATCGATATCATCTTGTGGTAGTTGTGACTCTTCCCTTCCAACGATGATATCTAACGATTAAGTTTAGGATCATCTACGAATGATAAAAAATGAACTGTGGGCAATAGAACTACCCACCACGTCGGATATAAACAGACTGGACATCACTTGCTTATCAGCCTCCTGATAAGCAAGTGATGGTTTACCCTGTCAAAGGCTTTAGAGAAATCCGAATAACAGAATCAACTTGCAATTTCTTTTCCATGCAGTTCAATGTGAAATTCTGGATACAAAACAAAGCCAAACTGTTTGATGTCGACTTACTCACCATAAACGCATGCTTTTCCAGATTTAAAGGGTAGTCACCCAAAGTCCCAGCTAAGTTTCCTGTTAATGAGACAATCAAGCAATTTAGGAATCGCAAACTGCGTGCAAACAGCCCTGTAATTTGTGACAGGAAACAGGGTATACAGTAATATCAGTGACGTTGAAAAATGGGTATTCCGGAAACTGGATGAGTGATACAGTTCGAGTAAAGACTGGAAAAGCAGTAGGTCCATTATAACTCATGTTATAGGGAAGAACAAAGTTACCTATTTCTAAGATTATTCAAATGTGATCAAAATGATCTAGGATTATATACCCACCTATGTTATTTTCAGTTTTGAGCAGATACATTCTATGAGAGGAGCCCCTCAAATCCTTGCACCTATCCCTCATTTCAGAGAAGAACATACATAGTTCAAATTATCTCCCGTTTCTCTAAGTTTTTTGTATAGCTTCTTCTTTTCGACAATCAATCTATGAAGCTCAGTTCCAGTTCAGTGTTGAACCACATAGAAAAGTTGGAAGTTCTAAATTTCTTCACTTGAACATATAAAGTTATCTACTTCCACAATGTTTCATAAAACTATAGAGCAGCCTGCTCAAGGATCAAATAAATCATTAAACGTCAATTAACATCGGCCAAATTATCATTCAATGAAATGTGGTCAACCAAAACATTCCTGCTATTCATGACGAAAATTATAGTAATTTAGACATTCTATTAAATCATTAGCGGGGGAATTTTCCGCACACTCGTTGGTTAGACCAAACTCATTGTTAACCCATTTAAATGGTGGCAAATTAAAATCGCCCACTAGCAATAAGTTACACTTAGGATACAAATTAAAAATTGATTCGATTGATTGACACACATCAACAAACAAGCTTACATCAGACTTTGGTGGTAGGTAGATACAGCCCAATACAAATTCAGATGAATCTTTTTCAAAATATGCATAAACCAGTTGAACTGGTGTAACATCAACATTAAGTCCTTGGCATTGCATCGCCTTCCTGTCAGCATTCGGAACTCCTCCACCTGAAGTTCTGGGAATTCTTTCATAAACGATCAGAATGAAACAAATCAAACTGCTGTGAACAGACCTCTGCATTATATATATGTTCCATGAGTTCGAAAGCATTATAACATCATAATGACAACATTCAACAGCCTGCCGAACGTCATTGAGTTTAGTCTACCAGCATTACCTATTGTAATAAATCAGAATCTCTTTTATGTGGCCACCATTTCCAGTTAGGTGTACATTGGCCTGATTCACTTGATCAAGAATAAGTTTGAGTTATCAGGGAGATAATAGCAGATTGATTTGAGCTAATTAGTAAAAACAATAAGTGAACTTTTGTTGAATTGAAATGGTGAGTTTCTTACTGGATTTGACAAGTTCACGAACCTATTCATGGAAAATTCCATAACATTCCATAGTGCTTTGTTTGGTGAATGGGTACACAAACTTACTTATTTTTTTTTTTACTGGAACGTTGCCACAATATCTTCAAAATATCAAAGTATTTTCAAGAGTTCAAGTAGTGGCTAGTTTGCAGAGCATAATAACAAGTCAAAGATTTGTGTAAAGCTACTATGTACTGTATCAAATTTGATAGGATTATTCTTGATTGTAATCATTGAATGATGTATTGAGAATAAGGCTCACAACAGTTACAACCAAACCATCAAATAGCAGCAAAGCTCTAATATACGAAGCCCTCTAGAAATTGAAGCAACCTATAAGATATCCAAACCAAAAATCAGAGCTTTGTCAATACCAGAAAAAAAAAGAACCAGTGGGAGAAATCAATGATTTAGTGCTTCTAGAACTGTTGCGAAAGATTTGAACTAAGTAGAAGGAATCAAGGGAACTTTAAAGGAGGCACCGAATGTTACCGCTGCGAAAGAAGTGGACATTATAACATGACCTGCCTTTTTGAACATGCAGTTTTTCTAATGTAGCTTAGTGTCCAACAGTAGCCCCAAAAACTTCACCAAGTCTGAATATTTGATGGCTACTCCTCCGAATTTCAGAGGTCTGGGATAAGTCACCATGTATTTCCTGGTGAATACTACCTGAGTTTAACCTTAAGACTCAATTTCACCTCCTCTCCATCCACCCAATACTGAGAACCCTCAAACCCTCCTCCCTTAAGCTTTTATAGGCGCTTATCCATTATAACGAGGCAAGAGATAGCACTCTACATTGAGGACAGCCTTCCGTCGGATAGTCTTTCATTTGCGTTTCACCCTGCCAGCCATCAATGACCTATATTAGCCAACATGCTTTGCGTCCAGTAAATAGTATCATTACATCAGTATCTGAAAAACCTCTCCTTGATATGGTCTTTGCAACGACATCGTAATTAGTGCGATCAAAAGCCAAAAGATCAATATTGAAGAATATCCTGATCTCATAGGCTTCACCCACTATCTACAAGGTGGTGAAGGGCGGTCCAGTGGATCTTCTCTTCCTTATAAGGCGTACTGTGCAGTGAAAAGACAACCATTCGAGTGCTTGCATTCGCTGAGGAAACAGTCTTTTTCAAGATAGTTGTCGAAGAGAAATCGTAACCCGTCTTTAGTCTGCTAGTTTTTTCCAAGTTTAATTGTGAATCAGTGAGTTATAGTTAAACTAGCTGACCCGGCGAACTTCGTACCGCCTCTGAATTATTAAATATACCTATTAAATGTTGTGTTAACGTATCTATTAGCTGAATTAAATTCAGTTTTTTTCGATGGTGAATTTGGCTTTGGTTGAAGAAAATTAATGTTTACTCTCTGGATCAGAAGTCACCTAAAATTAAAATTTTACATCATCCTTTTTTAGGCAGCTTGTGGGCAATATTCTTGTAAAGTGTACCGCCAAATAAATAAACTCAGGCACAGGAATGTTCAAAGAATATAAAGAAAATAAAAAAATCTCTAGCGCAGCCCTGTTTCACTCTATCTGCACTGCATGCACTGCACTACTCTATCTGTTCTACTCTATCTGCACTACTCTATCTGATCTACTCTTTCTGCACCACTCTATCTGATCGGAATAGTGGAATAGTTCTGTTCGAAATAGCTCCAGTTCCTGAGCAGCATTGTTCTACTGTATCTGCAATGCCGAGCTTCGTTCCAGGTATCAGAGATGGCGCGGTATACAAAATACAAAATACAAAATACAAAATAAACTTGGTATCGGTTATAAGAGATGCGGGCTTAGTAATTTTTTTTCATAAATGAATAAAATAAGTAATGAAATGACCACATTAATGAAATAACAACATGCTGGTACTGTCAACGCTGAAAAAAGTTTCAATTTGACAGCAAAATCCCCATTAACAAAATGATCTTCCATTTATTGAATAATTCATTTATTACAAAAAATGTGATAAATGAAGAACCGCTCGACCGATTTTGTGCAAACTTCCCATAAACCATCTAATAAATAGTCCGAACAAAGCCTAAACATTTGGTTTGGCTAGGTGAGCCTGTTCTTGAGTTATAAAATTACAACGAAAAGTGGCATTAATTTTTATATATATAGATGTGAAAGTTAGTGAATCGACCAGTACGCCAAGATGTCCGACTCGCCCCAGAGCCTGGACGAGTGGCAAGCAAATCCAAGGGTTGAGAGATGAGAACGAAGCAGTGAAACAGGAGCTTCTGTCAGTACAGAGAGACAACGCTACACTCCGCCAAGAGCTTGATTGCTTGATGATGTCAAAACAGAGAATCAGAAGCTGAAATTCACCGCCAGTGCCTTGTTACAAATAAACCTCGTTATTTTAACTTCAAGATAAGAGAACCTAGGATCGTGGAATTCAAAAAAAATTAAGATAACGTGTAGCCCCTTTATGTGCAAATGAAACCACTCAAAATCCAACAAACAATAATTTTATTTTGTTTACAATATAGTAACAGTTAATGTTACTTTCTTTAAAATTTGACAGTTGACAGCTTAGTTGTTCCGGTGAATCTGATACAATGTACCTTTCCAATCCGGAGCTGTTCAATGGATCTTGAGGTTTCACTTTAGTGAACTGGAGCTCTTCGAGTTGTTTCCTGTATGCAGGAAAGAGGATAGATTGCTGGGGTGACGTCATTTCAGCTGATCCAAACAGTGATCTTTATGTCGAGTAGGTAGGTACCCAGAAAAGAATTCCACCCCTCTTCAGTTATCAGGTATCAGGTTCACCAATGTTTGGAACATTAAATCCCTGAATTCTGTCAAAAAGTGAGTGTCTTGCAAAGAACAAAAAAATTAATATGAAATTAGTTAATTATAAAACCATTGTTGCGCAGACACTCTCTTCCAACAGAATCAGGTATGAGCAACTATAGCAAATTAAAAAATATATATTTTAATATAAAAAAGAATACAATTAAATAATTGAAAAATAATCATAAAAATAGATAGTAACAGCAAGATTAAATTAAAATGCTCCTTACAGGTTGAGCAGAGTGCTGCTTTTCTGGCAGTAGCAATAACAGGCAAGAATATGAACAAAATAAGATAAAAACAATAAGAAATTAAATCTTTAGATTCTCCCCCAAATAGACAAAATTTTCCTTTTAAATTAAGGCAGCTACTATAGGTACTACAAGATAAACCTGAGGTGGAATCAATCAAATCCAAAATATGTCAAAATTCTTGAGATGTTTTACCTAATTAAAACTTTTTTAAATTAATTTTTGACCTGTCTGGATTTCTATTTTAGAAAATTACATCCTTTTTCTCGAGAAGGAAATAATTCACGGAGTCAAACAGAAAAGGGCTATATAGGCCTTTACCTGGATTCAATAAAGAGTTGATAGGGATGGATACACAAATTTGGTTTTCACCTACTCTATTTAAAGCAAATGGTCCAATATTCCCACACTAACAATTGATTCTGAAAACCAGAGCAGCAGTTCCTATTTATTAGCCCAGAAATCTGAATTGACTTACCTCAGAAAAACGTGAAACCACCAATTAAAATATAATATTTATATTGCAAGAATAGATAAGATAAGATTTATCAGGAAAAAACTTAACAATGATATGATAATATGCTCTGATGGCAAAATATATTGAAAAATTTATAAGGGAGAATCTAAAAATGTGCAGAAAAAAAATATAAAAATAAAAATGACTTGCCTGCTAGAGCACTGCCAGAGAAAAAAAAACGTTTTAGAAACCAAACCCTATAGGAAAACAATCCTGTGTTTTTTTACACTTAACTGCGTATTAACCAGATTAACCAATCAGAAAACAACACTCAAAAGACCATATTCATTTCACAATGAAAAACCACGTGGAATAAAAGAGAATGGATAAAAATCCACTAGAATTATTTAATTGTTTAAAAAATTATAATAATTTAAATTAAGGTTATGTTCAAAACAAAAAACCGCTAATTAATTAGGTCATTAGGCCAAAAAATAATTATTTCAAAATCAGAAGTTAGAGAAAGACAGAAATATATCTATTTGCTAAGAGTGAGATAAATATAATTTCTTCAAATAAAAATACCAATGACTGTCAATGAGACATAATAAAAATAGCTAAGGAAAACTATCACAATTTGAAAAAAATAAATTCATCCGGTACTAGATGGCAGTACGGGTAAATTAATAATACATATTTGCATTTTATGCTCATGATGAATAGATGGCAGTACTGGTATTATCTTGAACCAATTAAATTTTTTTTTGATACTTTCAAATTACTTAAATCAGGAATTATTATTTTGCTGATTCTGGAATGGCAAAAATACAACTTTATAATGAAAATGAGAAGAGATGGAACATGTTACGTAAATGATAAATTTATCGTCACAGCCTTCAAAACAGCGGACGATGTCAAGACCGCAGAAATATAGCGACTATCCAAATTGGTTACGCAGCTGAACCAGGAGAGCAATCACTCGGACATGGAATCTAGCGAAAACGAGTCTCTGGCCTCGGTCAACTCTCGCCGCCGCAAGAAATCCTCTGGCAGCGAGGATAGTCAACGTCCTCACAAAAAAGTGTCAAAAAATCCCGTCCCAGAAACACTGACACCCTCGGTCATTGTGCAAACCATCCATCCTGTAAGCGATGTAAGTACGACAAACCCTAAGCCCACCCCTCAAGCCACCTCTTCTTCCAGCTGAAACCGCCCTCGTCAATCGCCCCCATGCCAGTGAGCCAACCACCAAAGCAAGAACGTATAACTCCTATAGTTTTGACGAACAACGCGAAATACAATGAGATTACCGGACATCTCGAACAAACTAACCTTCAATTTGACCTCGCCGTTAACACCAATGAGGGCATCAAGATCCACCCACCGACAAGCAAAGACTATTTATAGAAAAATTAAATCGTTCCTAGAAGCCAACAAAGAACCCTTCCACTCCTTCAGTTTCCCTGAGGATAAGAAACTAAGAGTAGTGATTAGAGGCCCTCTGGCACACTGGTCCACTGATTTTGTCATGCAGGAGCTTGAAGCCCTCTAATTCCACTCCTCTTCAGTTATCAGGTAGTACAAAGCCAACGGCGATCCGGTTCCGCTAGTCCTAATGCTAGTTTCCGAAACCGGAATCTACTAAGTCCGACATATCAATAACGTCAAAGTGAGAGTCAAGTCCTAGAAGTCACAGGACCAGTGCCCTCGTTGTCAATTGTTTGGGCACGCCCAATCAAGGTGCCAAGCATTGCCAAATTGCGCTAAGTGTGCCGGAAGAGAACCGTACAGAAACCTGCACAAAACCACGTGAATCAGCTGCCACCTGCGATAACTGGTACCCCAAACACCCAAAGCCTCTGAAGAAACAGCAATTCAAGCCCGCCCCTCAGTCAAACTTTGTCTGGGGTCAACAGAAAAAGATGACGCCCACCGTCACTCATCAACAGCAACCAACTGTGGAATCTATCATGAAACAGATGTTGAATCTTCAGCAACAGCTGAACACCATGATAAACAGCAAGAACATAACGCTGCATGACTGAACAACCTAAAGCCCAATTCCTGAAGATAGCGACCTAGAACGTCGACTCCGTGAAGTCCAAAAAACTAGAACTGCAGACATTTCTAGAACAACAGCTAATAGAAGTCCTGCTGCTACAAGAATTTATGCTCAAACCCCAGCACAGATTCACGCTGCAAAACTTCAGAGTCACCAGAACAGAGTGAACGGACTGAGGCGGCAGAGGCGGGGAACCCTAATTGCTGTCAAAACCAACATCCGCCACCACAAAATCCCAAATCCGATCAGATGGAGGGCAATACCAATACAAGGCCAAACACTGGTTGTCGGCTCCATATTCATCCAGCAAAACCACTCAATCACTGCCGACCAGCTGGACTCTCTATTCAGCGACAACGACCAGCCAGTTCTGTTGGGAGGAGATTTCAACGCTAAACACGCCGACTGGGGATGCAATCTTCCCAACCAAAGGGGAATCTCGATACAAGATAATGCTGAGCGTCTGGACTATAACATCTAGCGTACAGACGAACCCACCCGCATAGGCAACAGAAGACCTAGCATTTTGGACGTTTTCATGCATAAAAACGTCCACCCTATCATTCCACAAGTCTTACATCAACTCACATCAGATCACCTACCGGTCATAATTGAATTCGGCAACCTAGCCGATCGAAACCTATCCAGAAGGCTAAGAACCTCCACAAACTGGACAGCATTCCAAAACTACCTGGATAGAAAACCTCCGATCGGCGACATCCGTTTCCCACATGAGCTAGTGCTGCTGTGGACACACTAACAAGAAACATCTGCGAAGCTATCAACCTAGCTCGAACATCGGTCCATGTGACCACACAGAAACGCAAACTCCCTCCAGAGCTACTAACCGAAATCCGCCATAGGAACCGATTGAGGAGACTGGCTATCCGCACTGGTGACGCCTACTTGAAAAATCAAGTCAACCGACTTAACAGAAGAATTCAGAGTCAAGTTAACGACTGCTGGCAAGAGAAACGGTCCTGGCAGTCCTTTCAACTGAAAAGGACCTTTTCCAACTTGCAAAGAGCCTCACAAAATGACCACGGAAAAGCACACTTCACCTTAAGGTTAATAACCGATCCAGTCCTAAAAGCGGAAACCTTTGCAAATAGTCTCGAAGAGTAATTTCGGAACATTCCTCCTTTATACCCCCTATAAGATCGCAACGTATATAAACACAACTATTAGTATCATGCTAGAACAACCAGAGGCGCACCTCACGCAACCTCCAAATATCACAACCCAAAGCGTGAGGGAGACCATGACATGTCTCAAGCGCAGAAAAGCCCCCGATAGAGACCAAATCTCCAACCTGGAAATTAAAAAACTACCGCAGCAACAGATTGCGCACCTAACCAAGATCGTTCAAGCTACTCTCCGCCTCCCCCATTTCCCATCTGAATGAAAAGAGGCCAATGACGTACTTATAAGGAAAAAAGGCGAATCTAGTATCAACCCTAGTAGCTATCGTCCAATCAGCCTCCTCCCTGCTCTTGGCAAAGTGGCAAAGTGACTCATCAACAGAGACTCACAGGACACGGTCTCTCACCTGCGCCTGGTACCTGACGAGCAGATGGGTTTCAGAGCGCAGAATTCGACATCCCATCTAGCTACCCGACTAGCCCAAACAGTATTAAAAGGCGCTAACCGCAAAATGGAGACAGGGGCAGTACTCCCCAAGGCTCACCTCTCAGCTACCTACTGTTGAATTTTTTCATGGCAGATATACCGAAAAGTAGAGAATAAATACACTCTCTTCTTCAAGCCTACGCTGATGACCCTGCAATCACAGCCACAGATCAAAGCAAACCAATTATACGAGCCCGACAGGTGCGAAACACGACAATTCGCAGAGACACAAAGCTCCAAGAACTGAAAAACCATCTAGTCGAGTTTGTACTAACCATTTCACCAAAGCAACAACAGCCATAAACTCAATCATAAGGGAAAGCCACACCCCAGCCCCGCCAGAAGCAACGTAGGTACCCCTCCAGGGAACCACTTATTTTGAGGAAGCCAGACTAACCTCGCACATGCAGCTCTGCCATGCTGGACCAACAAATACACTTTCAGATCTGGATCTCCAGTAGAAAACGACCAACCATCCTTCATGCAAAGATATAAAGAGATCAAAAACTCAACTCAGAATTGATTTTAGCAATATAAGAGGAATAAGTACAAATATGAATTCAGTTCACCAACATCTTGAAGAACAAAGACCTGACATCCTTGTTCTCACTGAAACTAAAATCAGTTCTGCAACACCTATTGTGAACTATCTTTATCCCGGCTATGACCTACACCACCGATTTCGACATAATTTTGGGATCTGTGTGTACATTAAAAATGACCTTTCATGTCATCGAGAGGAGAAGCTAGAACCAGCGAACCTTGATATCATATGGCTAAAATTCACCTCAAAGTCATCGACCAAGTTTATGTGCTGCCTCTACCGACCGCCATCTAACACCGAGTACCAAAACTTTTTCGCGACATTATCCGAAAGCTGTGATAGTATACAGTCAAACTATCCACAGGCGGAAATTGTCTTTTTAGGCGATTTCAACGTCCACAATATACCCTGGCTGAAACACCACAACAAAACAGATAACGAAGGCAGAGAAGCAGAAGCTTTTGCCATAAGTTGTGGTCTAACGCAGCTTGTCGATGAACCTACCCGTATCTCAGAAAGGGGCGAATTTGCAGCGCTTTTAGACTTGTTCCTAACCACAAATCCTGAGTCGTACAGAATTCAGGTAGATGCTCCACTTGGTTCGTCCGATCATAAACTTATAATAACAAAGTGCGAAATGCTCATCCCACCAAGCCAACAACCACTTCCTCGTAAAATGTGGCACTATAAATCGGAAAAATGGAATGACCTAAAACAGTTTTACCTGTATTTTCCATGGCAAGAGGTTTGCTTTAAAACAGCTGATCCCACTATTTGCTGTAATGAAATAACACAAGTAATCTTATCTGGAATGGATGCATATATCCCACATACAACTAAACGTAGAGCTAATGCAAAACCTTGGTTCAACAGCCAGTGTCAAACGGCTGTACAGAAAAAACACAGAGCATATAACCTTTGGAAACGACAACAAACCGCTCAAAACCACACAGAATTTATAGAAGCCAGAAATAGTTGCAAAATTACTATTGACTCCGCTAAAGAAACATACAATCAAAGAATAAAAAACAGGTTGCTGAATTGTCCAAGTAGTTCTAGGTCCTTTTGGTCTCTTGCAAAAGCTGTTGGATCTAACTTCACCAAGTCATCCATACCACCACTTACAGATAAAAATAATCACTTAGCCACAACATCAGAGGAAAAAGCCAATATGCTGGCCCAAATGTTTTCCTCCAACTCCAACCTAACAGTGCCAAACGGAAAAACTCCACCGTTCATTGAAAGGGTTTCCCATAGTATGCCAGAGGTACCCTTTTGTCACAGAGAAATACGAAAATCCCTTAAAAAGCTAGATACAAACAAAGCAATGGGCCCGGATGGCATTCCCGCAATAGTACTCAAAAATTGCGCCAACGAACTCACCCCAACTTTCGCAAAATTATTCAATTTGTCTTACAGGCAAGGAGTATATCCATCATCATGGAAGTCTGCCGCAGTACAACCCATTCCAAAGAAAGGAAAAAAGACAGATCCGTTAAACTATAGACCAATTGCTCTACTTCCGGTGATATCAAAAGTAATGGAAAGAGTTGTGAACAATCACCTAACCAAGTACATGGAAAAGTACAAAATTATCAACGATAAGCAATACGGATTTCGAAAATATAGGTCAACTGGCGATTTACTTACATACGTCACTCACTTATGGCAAAAAGCGATTGAGTTGCGGGGTGAAACAAGAACAATTGCCTTAGATATATCTAAAGCATTCGACAAAGTTTGGCATGAAAATCTGCTCAACAAGCTCAAAGCAATGGGATTATCGCCGAAACTTTGCACTTGGTTTGAAAGTTACCTAAAGGACAGATCCATTTATGTTGCACTGGATGGCCAGAACTCCAACTCTTACCAAATAAATGCTGGTGTGCCACAGGGAGCAATCCTTTCGCCAACTCTTTTTCTGATTTACATAAATGACCTCATAGATAAAACAGTAAATCCACTTTATTGCTTTGCAGACGATGGCAATGTAGTCTCCTCACTCATACCACCCACAGGTCTTTCCGCACGTGAATTCCATCATCTTAGACTAACTCAAATATCGCAGATAAATAACGACCTGGAGATAATAGAGGACTGGGGTAACAAAAACCTTGTACAGTTCAACGTACAGAAAACCCAAGCAGCTCTGTTTTCAAAAAAGAACAGCACCGGTGAGCCAAACACCATGCTATCTGGAAGTGCTGTCACATTACAGAGTCAGTTGAACATCTTGGGGGTTACTGCAGAGACTAACATGTCTTGGCACAATCACGTGGCAGATATTGCTAAAAGGGCGTCCCAAAAGCTGGGGGTGCTATTTCGTACAAGACATCTGTACACACCAAGCCAATTTCTGACACTCTACAAAGCCCAGATTCGACCAACTATGGAGTACTGCTCACATATATGGAGTGCAGCACCCAAACATACCTTAATGCTTTTGATCACCGTGCAAAAACGAGCTATCAAGCTGATCAATGACCCCGCACTTACTCGTAACTTGGATGGTCTCGAACATCGCAGATCTGTGGGCGATTTATCTCTCTTCTACAGGTACTATCACGGAAAATGCTCTGAAGAGTTGGCACGTATGATTCCACCGAGAGTAGCGCCTACCAGGCGAACCCGTCAAACAGACGGTAACCATGAATTTACTGTCAAACTAGAGGCACCAAGAACCTCATTATATCAGAATTCATATCTCTGGAGAACAGCATCGCTGTGGAATAAACTCCCTGCGACGGTTTTCCCTGCAGGTTACAACCTGAACCGTTTCAAGACCAACATACACCGACATTTCCGCGCACTTGCCGCTTCTCGAGCGTGATAGGACATTTCCTTGCGAGTGCGCATATCCGTAAAAAAAAAAAAAAACCAACAGGGAAACATAAAATAGTTAATATTTTTCCCTCAACCAATAACCACCCATTTAGCCACGTTAAAAATGAAAAAAAGTGAAAAGAGGCTGTTATATCAGCTCTGCATGCGCTCTTGATGCATCTATCCATCAGTCTCTCTAGCGTTCTTTAAACAAAATAAATTAGGCTGATTGGTCTAAGCTCTCTCGGCTTAACGTGACCTTTCTTGCCGGGTTTTCGGTATGAATTTGATTTTTGATTCTCATACACTTGTAACGGTGTGAGAGCCACACTGGCCCTGAGCAGTTTTCTTGAAGGTCCCAGGATGATATCAATCCCCTTCTGTAGTAGAATCGGTTAGATGCCATCCATTCCCGGTGCTTTGTGGGTTTCGAAAGTGCCGATTCCAGACCTTGTAGACATCTCTGCTGCTGGGCCCCAGTCCTGAGGTTTGTAAGCTCTTCTGCTCTTCTGAAACTCCTCTGATTCTCATGATACGTTCATCCTGTCTACTAATGCCAGAAAAGTGTCCGTTCAACAGTAGCTGCATTCTTCCGTGCTCCAGGTCTAAAATGATAAGTGAATTTTGCGAAGTCAAAATAAATATCGTCCTGATTTGAGTATCCTGACGCTTTCCTCATGTAGACTACCTACTCTCAATTAGGCCAACTACCTATATCTCATTTTATATTTTTCAATTAATTTTCCTGCGTTTTTAAATATCCCATGCATAAATCTCATTGTGTAAATGTAACATGTTGCAATGCTCATTCGTCGAGATAGTTGTTTTGTTTTTAAGGTTTATTTCCGCTACGCTTACTCGTTATAATACAGAAGTAGGAATGTGAGCAGCCATCCGCTTGTTGCTGTTTTTCGCTTCGATCAACCCCGTCAGATTTTGTGATTTTGATGCATCGACCCACTTTATTGTTTTCTGTGCTGGCTATGAAGTATCGAAACTACTCTAAAAAAATCCCGTTATATATATTTTTTTTATTCCAGCAAAATAAATAACAAAAAAGATTATTGATAAAACGTCTAGAATCCAAGTTTTGTCCATCTTCAAAACAAACCCACGCAAAAGATGTGTTATGTGTTAATGACATTGGTTGGCCTTGATTATGTTGAACTCGGTTACTTGTTAATTGCTTTCACACACACACATTTCCCATGATGGTAAATTCGCGACTCACTTAATCTGGGCTTAGAAATTATTTAACACCATAAGAATGCATGAATAACGGATGTAAAAGGAGACGGACTGTCGATATAAAATTGGTTGGAGACGCATCAGAAGATTTTAATTGAATATGTACATTTTTTTGTGGAATAATAAAGATTGTTAAATTTAGCTAATATTAAATAGATTTTAATAGCTTCCTATTTGGTCACTTCATTATCATTATCCATATTTGTGAGCGTGTTTGCTGTTTAACTTTACCCAATTAACAAAGAAATGTACGAGGCCGACTTTATGCTTATTTATGTTTCTGCTTGATATTGAAACATAAGGATAGATGAGGAAGGGATGATTTTTTTTGTATTGCGTGCAATTTTTATTTATTCCTAAGTCATCATCGTTTCTGTCTGGAAATAAGGAAACAACCCCTAGATATACAAGGTGGAATTTTTAACTGGAATAAATTCAGTAGGTACTAAAATGTAGGTACCTAACCAACTTATGGGTGTAATTCTTTCCATTTTTTATTTAAAACATATCTGGGTTTTTTCTTGCTTTCAGGTAGCGCTGATGATGGCCTAAAGCAAAGATAAAGCCGAAAACGCTTCGCACTCATAAATTTAATAAACTTTGCACGTAATACAAAAAAAATCATTTCTTGTGCACACAACCCTTAAATTTAATAAGGATAAATTGCCAAGGCCGAAGCAGCCTCAAACACCTGTCAGGAAGCTGAGATATCTTTGCCTTCATCAATGTTGGTACGGATTTCCGTGATTATTGAGCGCAGGGAGAATAACAATCATCGTCCTGCGTCTATGAGAAGTTGTCCCATCTTGAGGGTATATGGAATGATTCTTTAGGAAGAGGACATACTAGAATTTGGTTTGCTTTTGTTTGTTTTTTAAATATAATTTTCCTTTTTTGATGTTTCACCTCATATTTGAATAATAGTATTGTGAAATGGCAATTTCATCTCTGCGTATTTTTAATTATTTGTATGATTTTGCTACATAGTTCAAAACAGTTTTCTTCCTCTGCTGCTTTCTACAAGAATCAAGTTATGCATATTTCAAAAAAATTAAATGAAATATCAACCTAGATTTCACATCTAGCAAATGAGGAAAAATAATTAAAGAAATGATATAAATGAAAAAAATAATCCGATACTCGTAGAAACGTATATCTCCTGCAGTGATTTTAATGAACAAACAATACAAAAAGGGGCCGTAATCTCTGAGTTTGCCAGATTACAAAACGGCAAAGTCCGTATAATTAAAATTTCCGAGCCGGCGTGTTAACGCATTTCGAATAATACCTACGAGTGGCTTTGATTAATAAATGGAAATTATTTTATTTACAACCACATACGTAGGTAATGTTGACATTTCTGACTTTTTAAAAATTTGAAAGTGACTTTTTCAATTTTACTTCCCTCACTTCCCACCTCGATATGTAATATTGTTTGTGTTTAGCTGACAAATTTTGTTGCATCAACTTGTTATTGACTTTGCCTATGACAAAACTTAAGAGTAAAACGATTTTAACCAATATAAAAGAAATTCCTATTTCTCGGAATGGAAATGTTGAGGTGACACCAGCACCCCATGTACAGGCGCAAATAGGCCCATTTTCATGAAACGCTTTAGAGATGCACAAAAAAAAAAACGGCACATCAGAATTGGTTCAAATTTGGCATAAATATTCTTTGATCCATTATCTAAAGATTTGTGGTGTAACGGAGCTCAATTATAAAAGGAAGCCGATAAAATTGGTTGCGTCCAAATTGTGTGCCAAACGTACCGTAATCTGAGAATTGATCATTCATCTTGACCTGAACTTAACTGTCTTTCATATTCAATACTGTAAAAATGGCGTTGTGATTGAGTTTAACCTCATATCTTCATTTTTCTTTTCCACTATTGGGTTTTAATGGATTTAACAATTCTGTAGCGTTTTCAGCCTTCCTAATAATGCCCTTATTCTTAAGTTCTTTTAGTTTCAATTTAACTTTGTTAAGAAAAGCTTAAGGCATGCATCCAACTGCTCGAATGAAGTTGAGCATCTTTCTTCTTCTTCTTCCTAAGGTGCCCTATCCATAAATGAATGCGGGCGATAATGCTGGTATATTTGTTGCGATCTTGCGCGGCTCTGAAAAGTTCATGGACATCGAGGTTTGTCCAGGACAACCTGTCCATTAATCTTGATGCCGTCCTCTGCGTTCTTCAAGGCACATTCAAAAAATCGTTTCAGAGCATAGATTAAAGGTTAGGGGGGGGGTACAGAACGCAACCCTGTCCAACTCCTCTTTATTCTATAGGGATAGGGAATTTTTGTGTACTGTCATTTTTCACTCTCAGCGATGATGTTTGATTTATGTATCGGTTCTTGATAAATCGTAGATCGTTCATATCCATCATCCTATCTTGAAGCATCCTTATTACCTCAGTGGGTTTGACACAGTCGAACACCTTCTGATAATCTATTGTCACAACTTTATCCTGTCATGACGGAGTACGTAGCATAGGGTCAGGGCCGTATTTTCGAATATTCTCGCATACGAAATGTGATACGATTACGAATGCTCCCCATTTAATTCACATTACTGTCAATCAAATTTCGTGTACGGAATGTACTCGAATAAATTCGAAAATACGACCCCAGGAGGATAGAGACTCGCTTGGTATCAAGTTTAAGGCAGGGATGTGCCGTAGACTATGAAATCTACTTTACGCGGTTTGTCTACTCGTTATCTACGTATTGTTTACATCCACTTTTTTCCATGTAGACTATGTAAACCAGAGATGGGCATCTACGCGTAAACAAAGATTGTCTACGTGTAAACAACGCGTAGACAATGTAAACTATGTAATCTATAGCTGCTTTCCACTGCCTAAATTGTTAGAGTATCGTGCTCCTGGAGTGTGACGGTCTTGAACTGTTCGCCATAAGCAGCACAGGAACGCTTTCATCTTAACCCCCACCATTTCGGACTTCAGGAGCATGGAACACCGAAATGGTGGTTGGTGCACGAGGGGGCAGGGGATAACAAAAATGAGTAGTTCAAGTGTACGACACTCTAAGCACTGGAACGCGCAAAGTAATTGTGGAGCACTCCTGAGCTGCTCAGGAGTAACTCAAATAGGTCACTGGAAAGCACCTTATGTAGACAACAGCCGCATTCTTTCGGACCGGATCAGTTGATCAAAACGCGTTATGTTCCAGTGATCACGTTCTTTCCCCTTTTTGGCAAATGACAGTTAACGAATCATGATCCGAGAAATTCTGAACATATTGAACATTTTTTGTTTGTGATTAGTTTGTTCCGATCGCGAAAATCTATATATGTAAACTATGTAGACAATGTAAACTATAGTGTATATTGGGAAATGGACTAAGAAATAAAAGAACTTGTTAATTATTGATATTCAATATATTTATTATATCGAACACAGCGTGGAAAGCAGAGCGTGTGAACTCATAGAAATAACTATACGAACTGACCCAACATCAAGACAAACCCTTTCTTAAGTAAACGATTCCTCATCTGTTTATCTTACCTATAAAAACTATTATAAACACATTCAGTCATCCATAGCTGCGATATAAATTAGCAAAGTATAGACTAATAATGAAAGTTTAATTTATGAATTTTTGTTTCACTGATATGAATATCAGTTTATCCAACACGCCACCTCAAAAATTTGATCAATTGTACTAAAAGTGTAATACAACTTAAACCTAGTATAACATAAATAGGCCTGCTTTCCTTATGTGTGTCTTTTCTGGAGAAAATTACAATAACGGTCCAGCATTTGCTGCTCGGGATTAGGGAAAACCCAGAAAAACCTAATCAAACCATTTAACTTATTCACTAAGCCTAATTCCATTCTAATTTCTCAAATTTCACTTGCATCAATGGTTTGGTAAACATGTCTGCTAGTGGTTTATCTGTGGACAAATTAATATTTTAGGTCAATTTTTGTCCTCCTAGGTCATAATTGACTCTGATATTAATGTTTATGCATATTTTCTGCTAATGTTTTTAACCAAAGAGCTTCTGTGACAGCTCTAAAAAGAAAACCATATATTCGGCTTCAGTAGATGATGCCGCTACTGACAACTGCCTTTCTGTATTCCAACATATCACACAAATTTCAAACAGTTTAAATAAATATTCTGTTGTGCTTTTTATATTGTTTATATCATGCATCTCCACCTTCTTAGTCAGGATTATAGAATCACTCAAGAAATTAATATATTCACAACTAAAATATTGTGTCAACTTCACATTGATTTTACCCTTAAGATATCTAAGGACCCTTTTCAAATATTGCCAAAACTCTTTATTATTATTGTTTTAATACCTGCTCAAAATATTAACAGTGGTACTTAAATCAGGCTTGATATACATAACATAATATACATTAAACAGACGATTAGATTCCGGCAAGAGCTATCATGTTTTTCTTCTGAATTTAAACCAATCAAATTCAGTTTACTAGGAAGTGGAGTGCTGACACAGCTGATGGCACAACAGTCATTCATATTAAATTTACATAAAATAATTTTCATGTACATGTGAACTGTACCTATAAGAAAATTGATCAAGAGTAATTTTATTTTGATTACCTTTTTTGTTGTTTGTTTGTTTGTATTACCCAAAAATAGTTTACTGTCTTTCAAATAAAACATAGAACAGTTATTTGCCAAATACCTTTTGAAAGTATTCAATGTATTATTATCTGCAGTGGCAAATACCATCTACAGAACTACATAAATAATTTTACATATTGCACCTTTGTCTAAGATATAAATACAGTGGTTAACTGATGAATTTTCAAACCCATTTTCTTTATGAACTTTTACTATTATTTCAAACCAACATCTAGTGGTTTGTTTTAGTCCATAGATACAAAGCCTTGCAAACTTGGTTAGGTTTACTTGTCACACCTTGAGCCAGCCACCCTTCAGCCTTCAGGAACCTTCATAAAAATGGCTTCCTTCAATGTCCCATCCGGGAAAGCTGTTTTTACATCTATATGATGTATTAAAAGGGTAAACTGATTAAAAGGTAATTATTATAAACCAGAAACCTACGATTCTCGCCACCTGTGCAAAGGTTTCATTATAATCTACCAAGAAATGTTGACTAAAACCACGAGCAACTAAGTAAGCTTTGTATCTAAATGGTTTTCCAATTTCATCATTTTCAATGGAAAATATCCATTTACAATCCACTATATTTTTATATTCGGGTCTTGATACTAACGACCACGTTTTATTTACCAATAATGAGTGAATCAATATCATTTGGCAGATCTGTTTTAATCACAGATTTACTATACTCATTATTTAGTTTAATGAGTTTATTAGGGTTAACATTTACCTACTTTTCTGGATTGTTACTCATCTGATTTAGCTATATCAGATTTATTAACTAAACCACCGATCTTGACAAACTGCCACTTTCAGGGGAAAGGTTTTATTAGACTATCCAAGATGCTGTCCAACTCAAATTAAAATGTCCGCCAAGAGGCACACAAACCATTTGTTTGCTTGTCAAAGTCACGTGTTTTGGATAGGCTAATTACCAAAGTCTTACATTCATTTTTGACACTTTTTCAGTTCAGTTCAGTTCATTTTATTAATAACTACTGATCTTGACAAACAATCAGAGGAAACAGCTTTATCATCAAAGTGTTTTACATTCACTTTTTCATAATCACTATTAACTACTAATATTGACTTACTCGAAACCCTGATTGAAAATCACTGAATAGTTTATTTCTATCTACCTATAAACTCAACAAGTTGCATATATACGCCATTTTCTCCAAAATTTTGTCAATAGTGCAAAACAAATTTATTGGATGCAATTCACTGGAGGATTTTAATTTAACTACTTTGGGAATCGTGATTATAGTGGAAACTGAATGAATATCATTTGGCAGATCTGTTTTAACCACAGATTTACTATAATCATTCATTACATAGTTTGATAAGTTTGTGGGTTAACAGTTAGCTACTTTCTTGGATTGGTTGCTCATCTGATTTTGCTTTATCAGATTTATTAACCAGCAATTTTCGCAAACTGTCAAAGGAATCAGTTTCATCACCAACGTGTTATGCATTCACTTTTTCAAACTTATCATTAACTAACCACTGATATTGACAAAGAGTTAGAAAAATTGGCTCTATGACCAGAAAAGTTAAACATTTACTTTTCAAGCTTATCAGTAACTACTGATCTTGACAAACAGTCAGAGAAATCAGCTTTTACAATTAAAGTGTTCTATATTCAGTTTTTCAAGCTTGTTAGTAATTACTGATCTTGACAAATAGTCAGAAGAATCAGCTTTATGACCATAAGTGTTCTGCATTTACTTTTTCAAGTTTATGATTAACTACTGTTCTTGACAAATAGTCAGAGGAATCAGCTTTATGACCATAAGTGTTCTGCATTTACTTTTTCAAGCTTATGATTAACTACTGTTCTTGACAAATAGTCAGAGGAATCAGCTTTATAATCAAAGTGTTCTACATTCACTTTTTCAAGCTTATTATTAACTACTGATCTTGACAAATAGTCAGAGGAATCAGCTTTATGCAGATTAAAAGGCTTGGAGGACAAAAACAAATTTGTCATATCTACAATAATATCTTTAACTACAACAGCCTTATGACTAACCACATCCCACACTTCATATTCATTTGGTTCATAACCAACCAGTATAGCTTAAAAGGATTTGATATCAAATTTTGTTTTTCTGGTTTTATTATGTATATAAACGGTATTATGGAACCAAACACTTATGAATATTTTACTTGAGGCTTTTTACTATGCCACATTTCGTATGTTGCTTCAAGTTCTTTAAAAGTTTTAGTAGGGGTCAAACTAAGTGAGAATATTGCAGTTAAAACTGCCTCCAACTTTTTTTTTATATAGCTGCATCATTTAATTCGTGGGGTTCATGGAATTGTCAAATGATGACTTATCTTTTTGCATACCAAAAATCTCTCATTTCAGTAGCTAGATATTCACCTTTATTGTCACAGAATACATTGAAAATCTGTAAATTGAAATGTGCCCCACTTTCAGCAAGTGAATCTTGAAACATACAAAATACATAATGACTTATGACTCATCAAATATGTTACACAATAGTAAGTAAATTCATGCACAAACAGTACAATGTTTTTGAAATGGAAGTCGCGCTTGTTTATGCACGCTCCACATAAATACTACTCATCGTATAACCTGATCGATTTGCGCCCTAATCCTCGATGTCTATTTTTTTTTTTTTTTTTTATAATAATTTAATAATTTAAACCTCACCAATGTGGACCAAACGTTCAAACCACAATTGATAATTTTTATTTTTATTTAATCGTCACTATTTGCTTGAATAATAATGTTTTTTTAAATTTCCAATAACAGTGAGTTCAAGAGCAATTATTATTAAAGTGTTGAAAGACTTACCCATAAATTATAAGCTTACCGCCTTTGTAAATATTAGCACTTTTTTTTTAAGCAATAGTCATACTAGACCTTTGCATTTTTCTTACGGACAGCAAATTGTAAGTAACCTCTGGACAAGTCCAGCCTATACCAAAGACTTTCCTGTATGCCCATATTACTGGGAATACTAATTGTGCCCTTTTTGGTTGATGTTATAAGGGCTCCATTTTTTTTTATTTTTTTTTATTGATGGAATTGTTTTGTTCCACTTTTTTCATTGTGTTTCAGAGACTTGATTGTTTTTTTTTTAAATTGCGTCTTTTAAAATCGATTTTAAAATATCCTCAACGATAATTATTTCTAAATTGCTGAGCTCTGGTGTTCTTATCTAAGTTCAAGCTCTGTTAGTATGAAGCCTTTTGTTTCTTTTTAGTTTCAAATTTTCCATTGTCACATTAAACACTCCCGGTTTTCACAACCGCAATGAATACACGTACACTGGTCCCATAACCTATTGGGAAATGGACTAAGAAATAAAAGAACTTGTTAATTATCGATATTCAATATATTTATTATATCGAACACACCGTGGAAAGCAGAGCGTGTGAACTCATAGAAATAACTATACGAACTGACTCAACATCAAGACAAACCCAAGCAAAGTATAGACTAATAATGAAAGTTTAATTTATTAATTTTTGTTTCACTGATATGAATATCAGTTTATCCAACAGTGTAGACAATGAAAAATTTGAAACATGAGTTTTTTTTTTGAAATTTTGCATTGCATTGAATTTATATTGTATTAAATTAGTCATTATCCGCAGTTTAATTAACTCTACAAAGCAAAAAACAAAACAAAGCAAAAGCAGAAACATAACCTTAAAGGCTGTCAACTGTCATAAATTGTATACTTTACGCGTTGTCGACATATTTTACACGTTGTCTACATAGATTACATAGTTTAGATTGTCTACGCGTTGTTTACACCAGAACGTAGACAATCTTTATATACGCGTAAATGCCCATCCCTGGTTTAAGGTATATTCTAGAGTAGAGTAAAGGTTATAATAGTAATTACCAAAGGATGGCCCTATGGTACATAATGCCTCTTCTATAGGGGCACAGGGGGAGCTACCCAGCTACCTGAAAAACACAAAGATACGTTAGGTGCGATTCGTTAAAGTAAAGGGTCGTCCAGAGAGGCTTTCCCAAAAGAGGTAATTGCGCTGGTTCAATTTCAATTTCAATTTCAAATAAGCTTTATTGTCTCAATTTAAAAAAAAATTATTGACAAAGCAGTTTGTAAACTAAAAAATATCAAAATTCAACAAAAATATCAAAAACATAGAAATGAACAATTGTACAAAGGTTAAAATAAAAATAAAAATAAAAATAAAAATAAAAATAAAAATAAAAATAAAAATAAAAATAAAAATAAAAATAAAAATAAAAATAAAAATAAAAATAAAAATAAAAATAAAAATAAAAATAAAAATAAAAATAAAAATAAAAATAAAAATAAAAATAAAAATAAAAATAAAAATAAAAATAAAAATAAAAATAAAAATAAAAATAAAAATAAAAATAAAAATAAAAATAAAAATAAAAATAAAAATAAAAATAAAAATAAAAATAAAAATAAAAATAAAAATAAAAATAAAAATAAAAATAAAAATAAAAATAAAAATAAAAATAAAAATAAAAATAAAAATAAAAATAAAAATAAAAATAAAAATAAAAATAAAAATAAAAATAAAAATAAAAATAAAAATAAAAATAAAAATAAAAATAAAAATAAAAATAAAAATAAAAATAAAAATAAAAATAAAAATAAAAATAAAAATAAAAATAAAAATAAAAATAAAAATAAAAATAAAAATAAAAATAAAAATAAAAATAAAAATAAAAATAACAGTAAGAATAAAAATTGAAATAAAAACAAAGACAAGAGAAGCCAACAATCAGAGGGAGCCGACACCACATTAAAGTATATCGTTAAAGTATTCTTCAATGTCATAATAGGCCTTCCCCTCCAGCAATTTTACAATTTACAATACCTCTACGAAATAATTTTACATTCGATATCTCTTTCAAGTCGGTTGGTAGATGATTATATATTTTAAGGCTTTCGTAAATTAAAGAATTTTTGGTCAAACTAGATCTGGGAACTGGTAGAGGGAGCCTGCCCGACTGCCTTGTTGTACGGACTCCAGATACCACCCCTCCATACTTTTTATGAACCAAACAGTTTCCAAAATAAATAAACAAGTTAACGTTAAAATTTTTGAAGAAAGAAACAGGGGACGGCAATGTTCACATTGTTTTTTATTATGAAGATAACGGATGGTACGCTTTTGAAGAACGAATGCTGAGTGAAAGGCGTAACCTGGGCAAAACCCCCAAAAGGCCACCCCATAACGTAAAACAGAGTCCACCAGGGAGAAATACACCATTCTTGCCAGTGAATACCCCAACTCTGAAGTAGTCATTCTCACAGCAAAGCAGGCAGAAGCCAGTCGAGCTTTCAATCGCTCTATGTGCTCAATAAATTTTAAGTTCTTGTCGACAATTATTCCTAGAAATTTTACACTAGAGGAACAACCTATTGTTTGCGTCTCCAAATTTATGGGATCAACAGACAATCCAAAGGAAAGAATGTTTGTTTTGGAGATATTAAAACACAGTTGGTTGCTGTCACACCACTGCTTCATGGAAACAATATCTGCAGTCATCGCCTCATGCAGAGTGGATCTAGGACAGCGCCACAGAGCAGTAGTATCATCCGCAAACCGCGTAAACATACAACTAAGAGGCAAAGAAACAAGATCCTCTACATAAATTGAAAACAGTAAAGGTCCCAAAACTGATCCTTGCGGGACTCCTCTAGGATTTAATAGAGGTTTAGAATATGTTATACTGAAAAGTGCTTCACGTGTAACACTCTTTTGTCGAAACAAAAAAATGTTCATAATTTGTGCTCGACTATTGCTCAGTGGTTGTTTAGCATGGGGTGGTCCTTGGTGTTGGTACAGTAGAGAGAGGGCGCCACTAGTTTGTAAACATTATTTTGATTACCAAGGAATAGCCAAACTAGGCACTATTCCAACAATTAGTTATTGTTTGAAAAGATAAATGCAAAAATCTGAAAAGAAACAAAAATATCCAAAATCCAATAGCTATCTGACATTTAACACATTCAATAAAAACACAAGCTTTGGAATTCTAAACACAATTATTTATTAATTAGATGTCATTAAAATTTGTGACAATATGGCGAACTTTTTTTTTTGGTTCAAAGAAAATTATTGTCTAGTATCCAAGTTTTTTTTTTTTTTAAATCATTAAGCAGCTTTCCAAAAGCAAAACTTAATATAAGTATAATAAGATAGAAATTTAAAAACAATCAATAGATACCCATGATAAAATTTACCCAAGTATAAATGATGGAGTCAAAATATCATTAACCTTTAATTTTTGACTCAAAGTCAATCAAATCAATAGAAAACAATTTATTCAATGCAGAAAGGTAATAAATAATCCTTAGGCAGTTATAAATATCAAAAACCTGCTACATGAAATCAAGGCTTCACGGTTTCCAGAAGAGCTCTTACCTTCTTACCTTTAAAGTACAAAATAGGTAACCATAAAACTTAAATTTGACTACCTAAAGATTTTACATTAGTTTACCTTGTAGAATTACCACCTTATTGATTTGAAATTAAAGCTTAAATTAACCTCTAAAAGTTAATTAACCCTAGATACAGTATATCGGTCAGCATTTGATACAAAAGAAATAAATTTGTAACAATTACAACAATCCATAATTATTGGATACTAGATAATGACACTGAAAACGATAATAAAGGTAATTATCTGATTACGATAATAATTAATAATTCAATAAAAAATTACATTAAACTGTAGTTAGCTATTTTAGCCAAATACTACAATACGGTAAGTAAGTCGGTAATTAATATTTACAAGGATATTAATTAGGTAATCAAACTAATCAATAGTGGGCAGTAAAGAAAAAGGTAATAATAATTAACAGTAATTAATATTCACAAATGTATTAATTAGCTAATAAAGATAATCGATACGGAGCGGTAGAAATGAGATAATATCAAGAAAGTGTAATTAATAAGGCACATAAACGGGACCCATAGGTAAGTAATTATACAAGTCTGGACGAAATCCTTGGAAATTTTCATAAATTTGAGATCCAGAAGCACCAAACTGACGGAAGGCAATCTTCCAATGGTCGGGGATCAATCTCTTACAGGACACAACTTTCCTTGTAGAGGGGGCCCAGACTTGCTTTGGAAATACAGTACCGCATGGTCTCAAATTCGTCAAATTTTCACCCAGAAGTGTAGGCGTGGATTTTTAATGCTCTCCCAAATTGCCTCAACGGCCGATAATAACCTCACTTTCAGAAATTTACACAAAAATCAACAATCTATTGATTTTTCAGGAAACGTTCCAGCTGGCACAACTACTCACTCCTCTGGCTAGTTAAACTTATCCAATTTTGGGCTCGATGGCCAAGAATGAAAACCAAAATTTTTGGATTTCTCCGAGACGACCTTTTCAGTCTAACTATAAAATCGAAAAAAAAGTCAAAAGTATCAAACTGTGGTTGTGTCTCTCTTCCTCTGTCAAACCTGTCGAAATTATAAAAATGACAGTGCTACGGGTTTTTCTTATGAAGAACCTTAGTTCGGTTCGGCGGGAGTGCGAATGGAGTTACTCGGAGTACCGGAGTGAGCAGATCGATACCACCTTTTGATAATATAATTTTCGGTATTAGGTCAGGAAACTAGTCAGAGGAATCATAGATGTCGCCAGGTGTACGAAATAGAATCTTAAATGAGTTCAAATATATGAAATTAATTAAGAACAATCAAATATGTTCTTGTGACATTTCAAATGTTACAATGCCGAAGCCTTGTCTGAACCCGAACTGAGTAAGGGCAATGTCTCTTTTTTCGCATCTGTTGTGAATTCTCTTATGATGGGTTATCCTCAAGACTTATCAAGCTAATCATTTGGAACAGATCACAGTGGTTTGTTTTGGGATCACTACAAAAATTGACTGGAGCCAGTCCTGGGGTTACCTGCTTGTCTTAAATAATAATATGTTGTTGAATATTTCCACCAGGGAGTCTACGTTCGCGTCATTCAGCAGCTTAACTATCTCTCTCGCTATCTCTTATAAAACATATATCGTTTGTTCCTGCTGATTTTTCTTGTTTGCTTCGTTCAATTGCCTTGAGGACTTTCAATATTTTTGGAGAGGGTTCATCTGCATATTTTTTATTGAAATCTCTTCTGGTATTCTTCGCATTAAGTTGTTGCCTGCAGTTCTTCTGATGGCAGAGGAGTTCCTTGGGATGAGAGATGGTATCATTGTCCTCCACTATGTTACTCAAACTGAAAGGCTTTTTTTGGCCTGTAACTTCTTTCACTAATTTATGTGTGTTAAAGTAGTCATGTTTCTCTTCCGATTTTTCCAGTTATGTTCTTGTACCTATTTTTCCTTGGATTTACGGATCTCATTTCGAATATCTTTGTTGATTTTTTTAAACTCAGTCTTGTCCTTGTTTTCGAAAATTCTTCATTTATCCATAAATATCAATATTTCCTCAGTCATCCATTTCTTCTTCTTGTTGCTTGATCGTCCAATTTCGTTGTTTGTGACAGTTACAATGGCGTCCTTGGAGCTGTTCAAGTTGTCATTTACGCTGCTCGGTCCCTGATTCATGGAGATGCTTCTGACGATTGCCCCGTTTACTTTTTCAATGATTCTTATTTGTACCTCAGTACCCCTAATGTTGCGATCTTCCAGACCATAGTCACCCGCTGTATTCTTAACATGGCCTTGTTCATTCTTAGCGTTGAAGTCTCCCATAATTATGAATCATTCGTTTTTCTTAACAACTAATTGGGAGTTAAGCTCTTTTATTTCTTTGTACAGTTGATTCACTCCATTGTCGGGTTTGTCCATATTGTCGGTGCAGAGATCTGAATTATGTTGAGATCCGCCGGTTCCGCTTGCCCTATCTGAGTACGCTACTCTGCCTGGTCTGCGTATTGACCAAGAAGACTACTCTATTGTAGTGATGTAGTAAGCAATGAACTAAACAAACACTCTGGAACGGGCGCACTGCTTTTTGCTAAAGTGCCGAATTTTGATATATGCAAACCAGCAATACAGAGGGATTATTGTCTCGCTCGCACTCATTGCGATTAACGTAAAAGAAAGAAGAGCTCCTTCATCCTCCTAACCTCAATGATCCAAACACTTCAAGCAGCTGTTCTCAATAGCCGCCATAGTGCAGAGAGAGATGCAAATCCCTCTTGTTTGTTGTCCTTCCTGGCACAAACCCTTGCGTAGAAACATTACGTAGCCACCGTTCCAGTGTGTTTGTTCAGTTCATTGATGATAGGTTGTTTCTGGAGTAGTATAATGTTGCCTTTTCTTCAGTAAATTAACCATTGTCGGGCCATCTGATCTTGCTGAAGACTATGATGTCTATATTACATCTTTCTATTTCACTGATCAAGTTGTCCAGCGGCGTATAGCCTTCTAACATCCCAAGTGCTAATTTTCAGTCTCTGTTGGTGGGTCCTAGCATTGTTTTTCTTTGCGGGGATTCTTAGCACTCGTTTGCCATTAAAGGCCTGCCATGGACTAGAGGCCGTTGTGCGTTTTACCTGTACCCTACTTGTCTTTCTTGGGATGTCCATACATTTTTTTTTAAACTTTTATGCTGGGTTGGGGTTTGGCCTAATCCTCCTAACACTCTCCAATATAGTACTTCAACATTTGATTAAAGTTAACATAACAAACAAAATCAAGTCGTGTTGAATAGGCACCTTGATAAACCTAATAAAATCATTTGACTTTTTACTTTAACGAAAGATAAAGAGCTGGCTCCAATGCTGGGTTCAATTCTAAAATCAGGACTGCTATATGAAATTGAAGTCAAGATTTCTTGATGTCCTTTTTAATGTAATTTGAAAGGTAGTCCACACACTTGTAAAGAAACGAAATTGCAGCTTTTTTGGACTATGTTTATTCACGTATTAATCAATTGCCAACGTTTCGACACGGATGCGTGTCAACCTCAGGGCTAGATTAACAATTGTGGTGCTTGTTTTTTGAAATTAAAAAACATAAAAAATACATAATTCCAACGGACATATAAAAATTCAAACCAGCCGTGCAATGGCTACAAGCTACAAATTGATACTCATCAAAAAAGTCCAAAAAAGCTGCAATTTCGTTTCTTTTTATTGTAGCTTGTCAAAATTTCATCAGGAACCTCACTTACTTCGGCACAATAATATGCAGAGCATTCGCCTCTATTATATTTATAGCAAAAAAAATTGCCCTTGGATTCTTCCTGATTCTGATGGCACTAAACAGAGTTTCATTTGCCAGAGCCTGAGGTTGAGACTTACTTGCTTCTTCTGCCCTACAATGATCAACACCCCTACATACACTGTGGGCCAAATTTATTTGGATCCCAATTTGGCTCTGAACATATATCTTTTTTTAATTCGGCGAATTTTGTGATATTTTGTGTGAAAATTAGGGGGGCCTTTCCTCAATTGTAACAAAAATATAAAATCAAAATGTACAGGGAAAGCCAAGTAAGAAGCGGTATTTTTAATCATTGCCTTTGGGGCAGCTGCAGGGTTGGATGAACCCACCGGGATACCGGAAAATTCCCGGTGGGCCGATCAGAATGTGGGCCGATCTTTAGAACAACAGAACCTTTATCAAGATAGGTTTAGACGGACGAGCTCCATAAGGTCTGCTCTTACAGAAATCATGAACCAGTCAGAGCGTTTTTGATTGGTGCAAATCGCCAACAAACAGTTTTTCACCAATTTTCAACCAATGAAATTTGACTGGTTTGTGATTTCTGTGAGAACAATTATTGATCAATTCAATTCATGACGCACTGAAAAAGGAACAACGCAACATGGAGGAAATATTAGAAAGTGCTTAAAATGTCAAATGGGCAAATACAGTACTGAAAGCGAATGTGAGAGAGAAGTAACAGGGGAAGAAGCAGAGATGATACTCCTCCAGCTACTGCAATTTTTGAATTTCAGGTGTAAGTACGCGATGTGGCCAATGAAGGCATCATAATAAAAATAAATTGGAACAAAAAGACAAATATTTAACAGAAATTAAACTGATCGCAGAAAAAATAGTATGTGTATTTCGGTGGAAAAGCACATTCTCGGCCATCGGTGTTTGCCGGCCTCGGCACGAGAATGTGTCACTTTTCTATGGGGCGCCGTTTGGGCCAAAATACAATTTTTTGCAATATATATAATATTATACAAATTTCATATACAAAAACTGAAAAGTTCCATATAGAGTATTTGAAAATTCCATATATAGAAAAGTTCTATACTAATATGCAATGACAAATTCCGTATATATGAAATTTTCATATAGAGTTTTAATTTTATTTTCTACCGCAATAGAATGGCCGGGAATCAGCTGGAGTTGCCACATACCTGATGTACCTATGTCATCCTAACCTCACGACCTCACTGACCGTGTTGTGAGATATCTAATAGACCGATCTCCTATTACCTGGACTGCGCGCGTCGCTTGTAGGCTGCAGGTGAGCGTCCAATGAGAATCAAGTTTATGACAGGCTTGCGTCATATTCTTATTCAGGAGCCAGTTCAGAATGAATCGTTCCTTCTTTCTTTGTAACGTGTAATTTGACAAAGAGCAAACTAATACTCTACATATTACTTGAACTCACCGCAGTTTCGTTTAAGGTTAGGTTAGATTATACTTGACATATTCCTTTGCAATTTCATTGAACGATGTTGCCGGATGAAACATTTATCAAAATAAAAGTGCAAACGATGTTTATCCACTTTAAAAGCTCTTCTTTTGTCTGATTAAAGGCGTTGTGAAACACTTGAGACTAAATTACTTCTTTATTGTTATAATGTTCGATTTGTATCGTCTACATTTGTTCTGCAACAATAGAATCTGGCTACACTGCAGCCTACGAGTTACACGCGCATGTCAGCTTTTATTGTTTTCTAACTTGAATTTATTACAATGAAGCTCTCTTTTTCTAATCATGGGAGATAGGTCTATTATAATAACAAAACAAAATCAAAAATAAAGTAAATGGAAATGCCGAGATGTGAGTCGGAATTCCGATTTATATGTTGGAATGACGTTATTTAGACATGGGGTCCGCTTCGCTGTGCAAACCTGTGGCCGCTCAGATAAGCGGATTCGAGGAAACCAGGCTATTTGAAAGGCTCTGGTTACTTGGTTAGGTCTTTACCGTACGCTCCGCTCCGGCCTACAGTGACTAAATAAACCTTTACATACAGTGGCGACAAAAGAGGTCCTGCCGCCATTTTGTGCCCAGCCTCTTGCTACTTTTAAATATGAATATATAGGATTTAAATGGACGTCCATCATAAAAAATTGAAAACAACGTATACCTATGTTGTTTTCAATTTTTTATGATGGATGTCCATTTAAATTCTATATATTAATATTTAAAAGTAGCAACAGGTTGGCCACAAAATGGCGGCGTTTTCCATATGAATATATAGGATTCTAAAGAACCAATCACAAAGAAGACGGCAATTGTCGCCACTGTGGTAATAGAGTTACCGTAAAACGAGGTTACTTTGTGACAAATTTTACGGTTTCGGTTGATTTTTCTGAATCTAAAAAGAAAAAATTAATTTCTGGTAGGTCAATGATAAACTCACATCATTTGGCTTTTAAAATGCAATGAGATATTTTGAAAATTTTTAGATGTAGAGCCGTGGTTTACAAAAATAATTGTCACAATCTCACCCCTATCAATGGGGGGACTTTGTGACAACTAAAAATTTGCAAGCAAGTCCAAAGTCGTGCTTTAGCGGGCCGAGAATATGACACAAATTAGATACAAGTGGGACTAATTTTATTAGATTAGTTTTAAATTCACCCCTCTAGTCGTGAGCACGTCTAACTGATGTGTCACAAAGTGCCCCCAAAAACAAATTTCATTGAACTTAAATGATTTATTTGTCTAATAGGTACATATAAAAGTAAAAAAAAACATATTACCTAACTTGGAACTAAGGTAACTCAAAAAATAAACTAAAAAAAGGTTACTCGTAAAAAATTAAAAAAAATAAAATGGTACTACCATTTTTAGTACCACATAAATTGTGTCACAATTTCACCACGAAATTTGTTAAAATTTCATTAAATATGGCGGCACATGCTTGTTGATTAGAATTATGAAAATGTTAATTCATCAGTGAATAGCCAAAACTACAAAGAACACTACCTAAATTCAAATCCTGGCTACATGAGATAGTCTCAGTTGAGCAAGGTAAAGTTTACAGCAGAAGTAAATTATTGAAATTATCTGTTGTTGATATTTTCCGCACGCAAAGCTGGACGCCGTTTTTCACAACATTAATTGATATACTGATTTGTTGGCGCGCTTTTTGGAATGCCTTGAGCGCAATCGCGAGGCTGTCGGTTGAGAAATGCGCGAACTGTTGACGATTTGGTGCGCCCGCTACCATGTGTCACAAAGTCACCTGGCCGTTCTAAAGTAACCCCGTTTTACGGTACTGTATCTCGGCCGAATCGTAAGCGCCCTCATTCTATTGCGGTAGTGAATGAAATTGAAAGTCTATATGAAAACATCATATAAGTAATTTGTCTACACATATATGGGACTTTTCTATATAATAATATGGAATATTTAATTATTATATATATGGAACTTTTCTATGTGAAATTTTTATAATATTATCATATAGCAAAAAATTGTATTTTGGCCCAAACGGCGCCCCATACTTTTCCACCTAAATACACAATATACTATAAGTTATATATGATCTCCCAGAATCTAACGATGAAGATGAAGATGATGTAAATGACACAGAATTAGATACAGGGCATGAATTAGAAATTTCTAAAAAAATTGTTCTTCACATTTGCGCTGCAAAGAATGTTTGATTTTGTATAGTAAAAATACAGATTTTACATCAATGGAAAATTTGGATGCGTTGATGATAATGAACTTAAGTATTATTTGATCACATCTAGGGGTGATGACGTATGGGCCGCTAGACTGAAATTTCGCGGCCCACTTCCAAAAGTTCGTCCAACCCTAGGCAGCTGCAAAATATTTGAAAACATTAAGAAAATATCTTTGATTGATTTGAAATCTTTCGAAAAAATTCAGGTTTTGTATTGAAAACGTATTTTTTTCGAAAAAATGCATGCATTGTATCCCTAATAAGAAAATAATAATTATTGACCTCAGTAGATATCCATTTACCGAACACAAAGACCTAAATGATTAATAGAAGATTATACCACGAGTCAATAATGATAGCTATTATTCCCGAGGATTATTACGAACTGAGCCGCGTTAGCGGCGAGGGAGTAACATTCCGACGGAATATTAGCCATTATTGCGAGTAGTATACTCTACTTTATTTACGACAAATTAATTTATTTGAGATTTTCAATGAACAAATTTCATCTGTCTCATAATTTTCAATACAAATCCACAAGCACTACACGTCTGACACTGACACTTTTGTGGAATAATGACCATTAATCCCGCTACTCGTCATTAATCCCTGGAGGAATAACCATTATACTGCCAAAATCACAAATATAATACGCACATTATACATTAGTCGTAAATAAATATAATATAAATTTCACAAGGAATTAGAATCATCGTTTGAGAATAAAGGATGCAGCAGTCTTAATAAAACTTTTCAAAAACCTATTGAACTGATATTTTTTTTACATAGAAAAGCGTCTAGGAGCACTCTAAATTGTATTTGACTTCAATAAGGAAAGTTAAGAGTCTTATTGGGAGGCATAAAGGAGATCTTACACTGCCTTTACATAATAGGGAAATTCTAAGTGTTCGTTAATTCACTGTCCATTTTTCTACTTTTTATAGAACCATACATGAAATATGTAAACTAGGTATACCTATACGTATTTTCAAATATTTTTTCAATCAGTAGTTTTGTGATAGACGCCATTAGAGTGCCGAATACTGTGTCGAATAAATTTATTTCATTCTAGAAATGTGGATTTTGATCTTGAACTTACATCAGTAATTATTCAAGTAGAACTGCTCCGTTTCAGCCTTTCGTATTGCTGAAATAATATCTCCAATAATTTCGCCTCCCGCAATAGTGGAAATTATTCGTTCAATTTGCAGCATAATTTAAAACATTTCTATCAGCCATCGATTTTTATTCTTAAGATAAAGTTTCGAGTATCCCCTAGCTGATTCCATAGAGTATTGTTAAAGCTCTCCCTGCGCAATTATAGATAAAGTGACTCGACAAGTGCAATTATCAAAATCTGGACGATAAGCTGCAGATAATGAGAGGCAATATAGGTGTCACGAATTCCGGGTCTACGCTAGATGCTGTAGAGTGAGTTTTACTTTACAACATAAATAAATAAATAAGAGTTTAATTTTCAACAAAACATAAAAAGTCAGTTCTGCTGTTGATTAAAAAAAAAATAATAATATTTCATTCTTGCTTATCTGTAGTAACCACTTATTCTGTAGTTTCTTTTCAAATGGTTTGTGAAAATACTTATTGAACAAATTGACTAATGTATTACCTACTTATCAAAACGAACAAAACAAATCCCGTATTCGAACTAGCTCCGTCAAGTTAGCCCCGCCAATTTTTCTATATTGTTTCATGCTAATTAACTGTGATCCCAGTGTGCTCGACTGTGCTGCTAATATCAGGAACTGTGCTGATAGTGTAATCAAGTTATCGGAATTTAGGTCCAACTTCTGAAAAAATTATATACAAATGTTTATGAGTGGGAACATACAGATAATGTGGCCCTAGATGACATACTAAAAGTCCCGTAGATTCTGACAATGGCAAGTTGCAAAAAAGTGGCCGCCAATAGCTTTGTTTGTTTATTTGCACCAATATGGCACTTTCTACTCCAAATATATTTTAATCCCTATTTTTTTGTTAGTCTGACAGAGACAGACTGATTTTTTGCTGCACCTGGTGCAGCTTGGTGTAACTTTGGTGCAAATAAACAAACAAACCCATTATGATCGTCTCGACCGGCTGCTGCGGTTTATTAGAGCAGGAAGATCAGGCAACTTCACAATTACTGTTTAAAATTGATGATCCCAATATTTCACGCAACACCTTTATCTACAACAGATTCAGAAACTTCATAATAGGTATGAGTCCTGAAAACTATGAAAAATTTGTTGATGAAGGAATGTTCACTTGTAAGAAGAACCAACAACTTTTGGTCCGGTACTTGGACCGACATAGTGATCGAGCAGAATTTGATGAGCTCAATCAAAACAACTGGTGGCCTAACTTATAGACGCGGATTTACTAATTCGTCTTTGGCCAGATGGATTGCTGATATGTCAGTTTGTATGCCTGTTACAAAAGATTTTGGAATGTAAGTCTGTGACTTCAGAACAGCATATAGAATTGAGTCGCTTACGCCAGCAACGTGACAAAACTGATTCGCGAAAAATTCAAGATTGGCTAAAATACAATCCTTATAAATGCAAGGAGTTAGGAGTTCATGTCAGTTTTCTCTGGACGAATAGCTAAATCCGATATAAACTGCGATTTAGCAGATAAAATTGGAAGAACAGTACTAACAAAAAAAATAGGCAAAGTATTCACAGATATTAAATGCAAGCGAACGGATCAACTCAAAAAAATTTCACAAATGAGCAACATTATTAAAATTAATCAGAATTATGTTAAGGTACGGGACCACCTTACAATGCAATATACAATTATTTAATAGCACTGGCGTAACTAGCCATCTGACCTGGGGGGCCTATGGTGGGCCTACGCTGGGCTTGGCAGAGGCGCCGATTTTTGAAAGTCCTCATGGGTGCAGGATAATATTTTTATTTTGTTTATAGGGCGAGGGGTAAGCTCGCCGCAGGCGCTGGCGAAGGCGAAATTTTTTCATAGTGTATACCGGTCTGGCAAGTGAACATCTTATATGCCAATTTAAATGCAATAGAATGAAACATCTAGAAAAAGTCTAAGGTTGAATAGAGAACGTCAACGATTTCCCTTGTTCCACCTCCAGCGTTCCAAGCGCTGCATGCTGGAGGTGGAACAGGGGAAATCGTTTTCGTTCTCTATTTAACCTTGGACTCTTCCTATACATTTCATTCTATTGCATCAAAATTGGCCTGTAAGAAGCTGGCTTGCCAGACCTGTATATTTTTCTATTTTTCTCTACGAGCGTGCGAAAAGTGCTTCTTTCTGCACGCAATTCAGGCCAGAAAAATATCACTTCTTCGCACTAGTATGCGGAAAAGTAGAATAATTATGCAATTTAAGGTTACCCTGGTACTTTTATGTCCTAAAATGCCTCATGTTCCGATTATTATCAAAGAATAGAGATGGAGATGGAGAGTAGTAACATTAGCAATATAAAGTAATAGAGCATAGAACTGACCACAAATAACAAAAGGACAGAATATTAATACCTTCCTAATCTAAGACTAATACCACTTGTATAATTCTTATACAAAGTTGTGTAAATTTGAATTACATGATATCCACGAGAGCTCCGAGCACCCATGAGAGGTTGCTTATGGGAGCACCTGCCCCAATGCCCCCATGTACTCGGCGCCAGTGGCCTGGGGCCTGTTATTGTAACTTATTGGAATCTTTAGAAAAGTAGAACAGTGCATTTACTCAGGTATGCACCGTAAGCTAATTTCGAGGATTAGTTATGCAAACCTGGATTAGATATAGTATGTAATTTTAAGATACAAGAGTGGATGGGATATATGTTAGATCCGTTATTCTATGGATGGGAACGAGATAGAGATGAACATCTTGCGCCTACATCCGTAACAAAAGAAATTTCCCCCTCTGATATACTAAAAATGGTATTCTGTAATTGCAAGGAAGGGACATGCAATAAGGCATGCTCCTGCAGAAAACTTGGATTAAAATGTTCTGCAAAATAAGTCAATGCTCAGGAATGATTTGCTGGAATTCGTGCATCGTATATGAAAATGATGATGATGATGATATTACTTATAATTGAACGTAGTAGGTACCTATTCTTTTGTGAAACTGGAAAAAGTCAGTAATTATTTAAATACATGTTGCTGATACATCCCAACAAATGTAAATTTGCATATTAAGTAAAAAATATCCCTACACTTCTCCTCATAAACCTGATAGTTTTTGAGATATTTGCAATAAAATGTAAAAAACAAAATGGCGGCCGTTTTTTTCAACTTGCCAGAGACATCATAATCCATGGGACTTTTAGTATGTTGTTTAGAACGTTACTCCTCGTACATTTTTGTTAAGAAATGCTTGTGTAGAATTTTTTCAGGTTCAACATCTAACTTGCCTACACTATGAGCTACACTCAATGCTATCCAGAAAAATTTGAGGGGAGGACAACTTGACGCGCATGAAAGGGGGCTTTCATCGAATATTTTATTGAACAAAAGCAAAAATGAATGCCGCTTTTAGTTTGATGAAATATACTGTTAAGAATTTTAACTTAATTTCATCAGTAACCTTAGCCTCAAGAAAAAAGGGTTTTGTGTTTTGTTCAACGTTTTATTCCATAATTTTCTTATTTGAGTTTGAACGTAATAAAAACACCCGGGGGAAGGGTAAATCAAAACTCAACTCTTTTGCTGATTGAGTTACGAGTTCGGTTTATCTTTGTAGTTTTTTTTTTCCATTATGATAACTGAAAAATCTGCAAACTTTTCTATGTTATGCTCGTTTTTTTTTTTGTAAGACAGATTGTATGCTTGATTGGCATAGTAGGATGGCTCACATAAATTTTTAATCTTCTAGATAAATACTTGAAAAGCATGATATTTTAGTAGCCAAAGATAATGTTTTTTATGTAAATTGTATAGAGGGTAAACAGCATAGAGACTGCTTTAAGGTGTTACCCGCAAAACACGATGAAAAAGTGAATAATTAAATTTTAGGGAGTGACTGAAGTGAATGGGTAACTAAAACAAAAAGAAAATAGAAAGATAGGGTTGGTTGGTGGCTGAAATCTAGAAACGTGATTTCGTGTGAAGGGTTGCCGACTGGCTTCCAATGCGAAGGGGGGTGTGGATCAATTAGATACTTAAATATAGAGCGCCACCTGCTTTTCCCTGCAGTACACGAAATCAAGCGATATAACGAAAGCAGGAAACTTCTACGGACCTATAGCAGCACAACCTGAAATATAAACGTAAACAAGAAGGAAGGACAAAAGTGAAACGCTTTGCTACAATCAGGTACGGGTTTTTAATTAGAACCAGAAATGTGAACCAAAACAGGTTGACTTTAGAGCAGGTTCGGAGTGGGTTTTCCGAACGCCCTGGAACACTGAAAATTATTTACACTGGAGCCAGAACAAGAAAAGAAATCGTCTAGGAGTAATAATTATTAATAACACTCAACTTGCAGTGGCGTATCAACCCAGCTCCGGGCCTGTGTGCCAAAATTTTTGCGGGCCCATCACAAGCTAAATTTTTTTTTGAGTAATCCAAACTAACCCAAATTTCGACCCTAAAGTCGTTCAAAAAACACTCCTAAAATTTTTTATTAGGTATTTTTATTTAAACGTTGAATTGTGAATTCACCATTTTCAAAAGTGGTATGAATAATTATATCCTGTTCACAATCCGATGTCCACAGGTGCAGGTAAATTTATCACCATAGGCGCAACTAGGGGAATGCTTGGGGGTGCTAAGCACCCCTAAAGCAAAAATTAGCACTCCTATTCGGCGTCCCACCATAGCACTACCCAACACTTATATAAAAAATTAGTGCAACCAAATTATTTTATGTATTTTTTTGCACTTTTTGTACTTACTTACGTCATCGATAACGTCATAATTTAGAAAAAAGTATTTCTCGTTGATTAATTCATAGAGCACGGTCGCAATTATTATTGTTAAAATCAAGACTTACCTTAAAATATACGGTTTTTATCTTATATCAACATTTAGGATGACGTCACCGAACAAGGTCAGACAATGTTGTCAATGTCTATGTTTATTCTATTTCTATATCTTAAGGTGACATTGAAATACCGGCTCTTAAAAAATCATTGGACTCCCAAATATACAGGGTGGGGACTTTAACTGGAACTAATTCGCTAGAGCCTTCGGATAAAATATGTGGACAAAACGCAAAAGCACGTCGATCAAGATTTTTTTTTTGAAATTTTTCCATATTAATTTTTTTATACAGGGTGTTCCAAGAACAGCTGTACGGTTATCAACTTTATTTTTCCAAATGGTAGCCCCTGTATATTATGACATTTCTGGATTCTGCTGAAAATTCTAGACATATTTCATGTACAATGTTATATACCTATCTTCAACTGTTTCGGAAATATTGACAGTTGAAAATTGACTTTTTTGCAACTTTGACAGGCTGTAAAACCTAAACGGTTAATTTTAGAGGAAAATCAGTTCACATTCCTGTCTTAGATTTTCATAAACTATCATTTGACACTAACTTTGAATTTAACTGTAGATTGAATTTAACTGGAATTTTTAATCATGGATTAAATTCAAAGTTGGTGTCAAATGATAGCTTATGAAAATCTAAGATAGGAATGTGAAATCGGTTTTCCTCTAAAATTAACCGTTAAGGTTTTACAGCCTGTCAAAGTTGCAAAAAAATCCATTTTCAACTGTCAATATTTCCGAAACAGTTGAAGATAGGTATATGACATTGTGAATGAAATATGTCTAGAATTTTCTGCGGAATCCAGAAATGTCATAATATACAGGGGCTACCATTTGGAAAGATAAAGTTGACAACCGTACAGCTGTTCTTGGAACACCCTGTATAAAAAAATTAATGTGAAAAAAACTCAAGCAAAAAATCTTGATCCACGTGTTTTTGCGTTTTGTCCACATATTTCATTCGAAGGCTCTAGCGAATTAGTTCCAGTTAAAGTCCCCACCCTGTATAATTTAATTAACTGCGTATTATACAGGGTGTTCTTAAATATCATGTACAAACGACAAAGGGTGATTCTTTTTTTTTACGACTGAAATTTCAAATATGTTCTAAAAAATTGACTTATTTAAGCAATTAAAAAAAATTCACCCTCTTACATTTTAATTTTTTTCTGGAAAACTTGCAAAGAGAAAATTTTGAAAATTTTCCAGGAATAAGAGGAAAATGAGGAGCTCATTTTACGAGAATTTCAAAATGATCCAGTAAAAAATCACTTCAGGAAAAAATCTGAAAAATTGACTTTTTCAAGTAAAATTAGGGAAAATTCACCTCGTTTATTTTAATTTTTTTCTGCAAAACTTGCAAAGAGAAAATTTTGAAAATTTTCCAGGAATAAGAGGAAAATGAGAAGCTCATTTTACGAAAATTTCAAAATTTTTCAGTAAAAAATTAATCCAGGAAAAATTTTGAAAAACTTACTTTTCAGCAAAATTAAGGAGAATTCATCCTCTTACATTTTAATTTTTTTCTAGAAATCTGGCAAAGGGAAAATTATAAAATGTTTCCAGAAGTAAAAAAAAAGTGAGGAGCACATTATAGAAAAATTTCAAAATTTTCCAGTCAAAAATCACTCCAGGAAAAATTCTGGGAAATTGACTTTTTTAGGCAAAATTCACCCTCTTACAACCGGGAAACTGGCAAGAAAATTGTGAAAATTTTCCAGAAAAAGAAGAAAATAAAGAGCTCATTATAGCAAATTTTGTAATTTTCGAAGACTCGTAATTTCCGTAATTTTTCTTTAGAAATTTTTTAATTCCTGTAATTTCTCAAATAATTCTTATAATTTTTTTATTAATTCCTGTTGTTCTTCAAATTTTCGTAATTTTTTAATTCCCGTAGTTTCTCAGAAAATTCCGTTATTTTTATAATTCCACGTTTTTGTATATTTCAAAAATTAGTAGGTAATTCCCATAATTTCCGTATTTTTTCTGGCCATTTTTCAAAATCATTTCCCGAAAACCTTTGTGATTTCTAATTCTCGTAATTCCCGTAACTTTTTCGTAATCCCTGTAATTTTTTATAATTCTCGTAACTTTGATAGTTTTCGTAATTTTAAATTCAATTTTCAATTGTCGTAATTTTTTAAATTTCTTGGACGTTTTTTGAAATTTTATAATTTTCCGGTCTTTATAATTTTTGTAATTGTAATTCCTGATTCTTGTAATTTTTGTTATTTTCTAACTTTTTGAAAACCATCATAGGTTTTTTCGATTTTTGCAATTTGTTAATAAATTTCCGTGATTTATTGCCAGAATTTTCGTAACTTTTGTAACTTTTCTAATTTCCATAATTTTTTTAAAATTTAATTATTTTCCGTAGTCCCGAAATTTTTCGTAATTTCTGCAATTTTTTCAATTCTTGTAATTTTCGTTAATTAACAAATTCCTTAATTTTTGCGTTATTTCCGATATTTTTTTTTTTTTCAATTTTTCGTAATTTCCGTAATTTTTGCAATTCCTATAATTATTCTAATTGTTCTAATTTTTTTTATGATTTTCCTAATTTCCGTAATTTTTTATGATTTTCGTGATTTCTCTTATTTTTTTAATTCCCGTAATTTCTTTATTTTATTTTTCAATAATGATAACTCCCGTAAGTTTTTGAAATTTCCGTTATTTTTGAAATTCTCGTGATTTTTATTATTTTTTCGTAAAACGTAATTTCCGATAATTTTTTGCAATTCTACGTAATTTTTGAAATTCGCGTAATTTTTTTCAATAATTTTCATTGTCTTCCGTAATACTCGATTTTTTTCTAATTTTATAATTCTTCTCTCAATTTTTTTAATAATTGATGTAATTTCTATGATTTTTTGAAATTTTTGTGATTTTTGTTAATATTTTTCCATATTACGTAATTTTCCAATACTTTTCGTAATTTTACATAATTTTTGAAATTTCCATGATTTTTTTTCATAATTTTATAATTCTCCTAATTTTTCAATAATTGTAATTCCCGTATTTTTTGAAATTTCCGTGATTTTTTGTAATATTCGTTATTTTTAATTTTTATAATTCCTGTAATTTACGTAATTTATCAATGACTTTTGTAGTTCTACGTAATATTTGAAATTGCCAATAATTTCCATTGCTTTTGTAATACTCAAATTTTATAATTCTTCTTTTTAGTTTTTAATAATGGTGGTATCCGTAACTTTTTAAATTTTCCGTAATTTTTGCAATTCTCGTAATTTTTGTTACTTTTCCGTTATACGTTATTTTCCAATGTTTTCGAAATTTTAATAATTTTTAAAGTTCCCGTGATTTTTTTCGTAATTTTATAATTCTCCTAATTTTTTTCAAATTTAATTTTCGCAATTTACCCATGATTTTCGCAGTTCTATATAATTTTCGAAATTCCCGTGATTTTTGTAATCCTCGTGATTTTTGTAATTTTTTCGTAATTTCCGTAATTTGCTAATGATTTTTGCAATTTCACGTAGTTTTTGAAATTCCCGTAATTTTTTAAAATAATTTACATTACATAAGTATTTCCATTCCCGGTTTTTTTCGTAATTTTGCAATTCTCATTTTAATTTTTCAATAATTGTAAGTGCTGTAATTTTTTCAAATTTTCATGATATTTGCAATTTTAATAATTTTTGTTATTTTTTTGTAGTTTCCGTATTTTATGTAATTTTTCAATTATTTTTGTAATTTCGCATAATTTTTGAATTTCCAGTATTTTTAAATTTTTTTTATTTTCATTGATTTTGTAATACCCGATTTTTTTGTAATTTTTTAATTTTCCTCTTATTTTTTCAATAATTAATGTATTTCCCGTGATTTTTCAAAATTCCCGTGATTTTTGCAATTTTTCTGATTTTTTTCATTTTTTCGCGATCCCTGTAATTTTAAAAATTTCTATAATTTTTTAATTTATTTTTATTAATTCTATATTTTCCGTATTACTGTATTTTCCGTAATTTTTTAATGGAATTTTTATAATTTTCCTAATTTTTGTGATTTCCGTAATTTTTTGAGGAATCTTCGCAAATTCGGTAATTTTTTGATTTTTTCGTAGTTTCTAATATTTTTCAATTTTTGTAATTCTTTAATAAATTATTTTCGTAATTTTTTTATTCTTTTAATTCTTATAATTCTCATAATTTTTTAAAAATCTAGTAACTTTTTGTAGTTTTGAAATTTTTGTAATTTCTGCTAATTTCAATTTTTGTAATTTTCGTAAAATTTTCCGGAATTTTTGCAATTCTTATATTTTTCAAATTATCAATTCAAAACTATAGGAATTATATACATAATTCAAAATTTCAAAAAATATTCTGAAATTACAAAAAAATAGGGGAATTAAAGGAATTACATTACAGGAATTATTCCAAAAATGCAAAAACTCAAAGTTATTCAAAATTACATGAATTATTTGTAAATTACAGAAATTTTCTCAATATTACAGAAAATTACAGAATTTTCGAAAAATGGAATTTATGAAAAATTACGTGAATAACGAAAAATTACGAGAATTATGGACATTACGAAAAATTATGAAAATAACAGAAATTATTGCAAACATTTTAAAATTTTCAAATGAAAAATCACTCCATGAAAAATTCTGGAAAATTGACTTATTTAAGCAAAATTAAGGAAAATTCACTTCTTACATTTTAATTTTTTTCTGGAAAATTGGCAGAGAGAAAATTTTGAAAATTTTTCAAGAAATAGAGAAAAGTGAGGAGCTCATTATAGGAAAAATGACTCCAGGAAAAATTCAAAGAAAATTGACTTATTCAGGCAAAATTAAGGAAAAATCATTGAGGTAGAATAATAAGGAGGCGACATAAGGAGAAAAAAGCGTATCCCACTTCCGCCATATTGTTACGACACTTCTGTCTGAGATTCTGTCACTTTTGTCATAGCAATGCGTCAAAATTGCATCAGGGACGCATTTTCCATCCGAAAATTTTTTAAATGCGAAAAATTTTTGAAGCCTAGAATTCCTATTTTGGGTCTTGGAAGGATCTCCTGTTTCAGTATGTTGAAGTTTTTGTAGCTACTTTTTTTTCTTGGTGTAATCTCGATTTTTTTACGTTTTTTTTTTTTGCAGTTTCGCTATAGAGCTCACGGGCCCCTCTCGGGCCCGGGCCTGTGTGCTTCGCACACATGGCACACCGGTAGATACGCCACTGTCAACTTGAGTCCCTAAATAAAGAAATAAAGAGTATTGTATAACAATTAACAATAATAATACCTGAAATGTAAATTGATAAATAAAAGCTTACTAAATGCAGTACCTTCGTAAATGGCCATTTAACCCCAGTGTACAAGTATTTCCTGTATTCAGTGCAGCATGTATTTATGGGATAGTTATTAGAGAAATATAGATAGATCAATAATTAAAGTTGAAGTAACAATACATAGCCTGAGGGGCAAATTTAATATTATGGAATAATATAGATGGTATAGATAAATACTTAAAATTGAAGTACCTAACAGTACATAACCTGAATGGTAAATTTCATATAATAAAGGTAATATAATATATAATTAATTAAAACTGAAATAACAACATTGTTGAAATTTCATTTCAACCCGCTGCCGCCGCCGCTGCATTTAAAGTTAAATTTCTTTATATTTTTATTCCTACTATAATCTGCTGTTTCTACGTTTCTACCCGATTTTCAAGGGAACGTGCGTATGCCCAAGCGCATCGCAAAAGTAGGTCAAGACTGGAGGTGGAGAGTACCTACGAAGTCGAAGTTTTTTGTTTGCCTTGAGTTCTCACTTCTAGTCAGAGATCGCAACGAATTGCAAGGGTTGTTTTGTACCGCTTTTTTCTTTTCTCCAAATGGCCCGATCGTGCGCCTGAAATCAACATTTTCTTTCTCTTCAGTTTTCTATTGTTTAATTGCTGTTAATTAACCAATTATTTGCGTTAAAGTGAACGTTCCATATACTTATTTAAATATGCAATGTTCTTCAGAATTTGTTACCTGTTTTCTGTAAATAGTTGTAAATAGTCGTTTTTCGTTCAAATTAAAATAAAAACACTTTTCATAATCAAACCATCGTGTTTCCTTGAACCTGGATTTACGAACAAGAATTAGCACGGCATTGGCAGCATTCTACCACAGATTCTACTCTTGAAAAATAAATAAATGTTGGAAACCACAACATTTAATGGTCAGCTTCGATCCGGATTTGAACCTCCACATTGGAAATCTTCATCGTACAATTTGGAAATCTTCGAAGAGCTGGAAAATTGGGTGAGAAAATTCCAATTTTACTTTGAACTTTACTTGTGCAATACCTACGAGTGCTACGTTCTTGCAGCAAAGACTCAATTCGAGACTCAATTAGGTACTATACCAATTTGTTTTAGACAAAAGTGTTTCTTTCAAAAAACAATTAAAATAAAGTGTCGCTATTTTCTAGTTAAAACTTAATAATATAAATTTTTCCTATTATATTATTTTATATTTTATATTGTCAAATTTTTGTTAATAAGTTAACTTTTGATAGTTATTAGCAAGTATTTTAGTAAAAATGGAAACACTTATACGCAAAAAAGGTCATTGCAAAGGCCGTCTTACAAGAATTATAAATTGGTTAAAATTTAATGACAATTTACTTGATATTGAAAAGCTTAGCACTCGTAAAACTGCTTTAAAAGATATTTTGCAAACATTTAACTCTATTCAAGAGGAAATTGTTACCTCTCAAACTGAAGACACGCCCATGCAAGACCTTGATGATGAAGACATAGAAGGTTTGATTTTAGACGCCATATCGTTAATTAATACGCAGGTAAAATTCTTACAAGGTCTTCAACAAGTTTCTCCTCAACTCAAAGTTTCTCAGCAACCTCCAGTGTTGCCTCAGATTAATTTCAAGCTCCCTGACATATCAATAAAGCCTTTCAGCGGCGTATCTTCAGAATGGCAATCATTCCATGACTTATTTGAAAAATTGATAATTAATAATTCTCAACTGGACAATCTCCAAAAATTAATTTATTTAAAAAGTTATCTAAGAGACGAAGCTCTCAAATTAGTTGACAAGCTGCAGCTGGTTGAAACAAATTTCGACATCGCTCTCGACACGTTGAGAGAGCGATACGAAGACAAATACACAATTATAGATGCTCATTTGTCAAATTTATTTGAAAATTTACCAAGTTTAACCAAGGTTGACAAAGATAACTTACGCGACTTTCTAACTACTGTAAAGCAAAATATTAGTGCTTTAAAAAATCTTGGCGTACCCATCGAACAAAGTGACCTAATATTAGTTCACATTTTTTCTAGAAAGCTAGATTTCAATATACGAAAGGCATATAGATTACAACGCGATATGAAAATACTGCCAACTTTAGAAGATTTTTTGTCCTTTTTAGAAAAACATTGCCGTGTTTTGGAGGACCTAACTCCGTCAAATTCAATTGCAATTAAGCACAGCCCAAAACCAGTCAAAAAATTATCATACCTTTCAAGTACGCCAAGCTCTTCTGATGGCAATAAACCAATGACGCACGCTACTCAAAAATGTACCTACTGCAAATTGGACAATCACAACATTTATAGGTGTCTAAAATTTAAAGGTACTTCAAATAATAATAAAATTCAATTTGTACTTAATAACAATCTTTGTCAAAATTGTTTAAACAATCACAATATTAACAATTGCCAATCAAAACATCGGTGCATTGTATGTGGGGCATCACATCACACAATGTTACATGGTTGTCAGGTTTCTTCAAATTTTCAAAATTCTCATCGAAGATATTCGGAGAGAAATTTTAATAACAATAATAATAATCGTTTCGGAAGTAATAATTCAAATTCTCGCTCAAACAACGAAAATACGCGCACATTGGAGAGTTCTCGTAATGATGACAGTACCTCGGCTCATTGCAGCAACCAAAATAGATCACAATCTGGCGATCAACCTCGTAGTGACGTTGAAAATCGCAAGAATCAAAATTCCATGTTGGTCTCAGATAGTAATAAAAACCCTGATTACAACACCAGTTTCGAAAATACCACTAGCTTTTCAGCATTTTCAAAACAACAGGATCATGTTCTTTTGTCAACAGCAATTGTCACAATTTATAGCTATTGTGGAGAGCCTATCCAGGCAAGGTGTCTCTTAGACAGTGGATCTCAAACATCATTCTGCACCAAGGAATTGGTTCAAAAACTAGGCTTAAAAACATTTTTCAAGTCCTTACAAATCTCCGGAGTTTCTGACAGTTCGATCAGCTCCACACAAATGATCAACATAAACTTTCACTCTCACTCGAATCCACAAAAACAATTTCAAATATCCTGTGCAATCTTGGACAATATAACCATCAATCTTCCACAAGTGACACTCAGCGTTGAACACCTCGGGATTCCTAATGACATTACCCTTGCGGATCCTCGCTTTTATCGCAGCGCAAAAATTGACATGCTCTGTGGAGCAGATATCTATTACGATCTATTATTTCCAGGTATGATTCATTTGGGCAAAGACAGACCTACCCTATTTAATACTCATTTAGGCTTCATAGTCGGGGGAAAAATTGGTCTCATCCAAAATCCTTCTCAAAAATTATCGTTTATCTCTATAGTTTCTAACAATGTCAGTATGCTTTCTCGTATTTCTCAAACTAGTGATCTTTTGGAAAAATTTTGGTCACTAGATGAAATTGACACAAAATCTATTCCTTCTCCGGAGAATCAACTTTGTGAGCAAATATTTAAAGACACAACCCTAAGACTTCCCAATGGCCAATTCCAAGTTAATCTTCCTCTCAAGAGTCCCAACGAGCACCTAAAACTTGGCGATAGCTTTGCGCAAGCCAAAAGACGATTTTTTCTCCTAGAAAAAAGGTTTGAGAAAAATCAGAGTTTATTTCATGAATACAAATCATTCATTGATGAGTACATAGCATTGAATCATGCCAGAATAATTCCCCTCACAATAAAAAATGAGAAAAACGAAAATAAATTTTTTCTCCCACATCATCCAGTGTTAAGACCAGAGAGCACCACCACAAAGTTGCGAGTGGTTTTCGACGGTTCTATGATATCATCATCAGGAGTCTCCCTTAACAATATAACTCTCAAGGGTTTTCCCGTCCAGTCTGACCTCTTTGACATTTTGCTCAGATTCAGAGTTCGCAATTATGTGCTGATAGCTGACATTCAAAAAATGTATAGGAATATCCAAATCAATCCTAATCAAACATTTCTCCAAAACATTTTATGGAGGGATCACCCCACTGAAGATCTAAAATGCGTAGAACTTACTTCAGTTACGTACGGCTTGAATAGTTCAAGCTTCTTGGCAACTCGTTGCTTAAGTGAACTTGCTGTTTCTAAAAAATCTGACTATCCGCTAGCTTCACAGGCGTTGTTACTTCAAACGTACGTTGACGATGTCCTGGCTTCTCAGGAATCCTTAGATGAACTGCATCAACTTTATGTTGAATTAAATGCTCTTTTAAACTCAGCTGGATTTTATCTTCATAAGTTCGCATCGAATTCAAAGGAATTCACACAAAACGTCCTTAAAACTTCTAATTCTCAATTGTCTTCTCAAACGCTTGACATAAAAATGGAGCAGGTTTCAAACAAGGTTCTCGGTTTAAAGTGGAACTCATCCGAGGATCAATTTTGTATTTCTTTACCCGCGTTAGAAACCCAGAAATGCTTTACAAAGCGTGAGGTGCTGTCCAACATTGCGAAGATGTTTGATCCCTGTGGTTACCTTGGTCCAGTCATTGTTATCGCGAAAATTTTTATGCAAAAAATTTGGAACAGGAAGCTGGACTGGAACGACAAGCTTCCGCCCGACTTATTGGATGAATGGTTGGATTTATACACAAGGATTCCTTGCCTGAAAAATGTCCAAGTTCCACGATGCTTACTTTTGAAGAAAAAGATTCTAACCGTCGAGCTTCATGGCTTTGCGGACGCAAGCCTACTTGCATATTCTGCTTGCGTGTATTTACGCGCAACATACGCAGATCATACAGTTTCTAGTCGTTTGATTTGTTCCAAGTCCAGAGTTAGCCCTGTAAAGACTATTAGCGTACCCAGACTCGAATTATGTGGTGCATTACTTTTAGCACGTCTCGTTGAGAAGGTTATAGCCATTTTCAATAATGCCATTAAATTTGAATCCATAAATTTATGGACGGATTCGGAAATTGTGTTATGCTGGTTGTCAGCACACTCTTCCAGATGGGTTGTTTTTGTGAGCAATCGTACTGCTGAAATACAAAGGTTAACCGAATCATTCATTTGGCGACATGTTTCTTCGGAAGAAAACGCAGCCGATCCTTTGTCCCGTGGAGTTTCTCCCGATAAAATTCAATTTTGCGAGTTGTGGTGGAAGGGACCTAATTTTTTGCAAAACTTTGAACTTGACCTCAGTAAATTCACATTCAAGATTTCACAAAACAATGAAGCATTAAAAGAGGAGCGACGTATAAAAACGATTTCTTCGCATTTTTCCATAACTAATGAATATTGTTACTCAAAATTTCTAAAATTTTCTAGTTTCACTCGCCTGCATAGAACTTTCGCTTTTATTTTCAGATTTGTGAAAAATTTAAAACATAGCTCCAATAAGGTTTTGGAAAATTCTTTATCAATCGAAGAATTGCAAGTTTCTCGTAACTTTATCATTAAAACCATCCAAGAAAAGCATTTTTCCAAGGAAATATCCTGTCTAAAGCACCATAAGGTCGTGCTTAACAAGGCAATCTTATCTTTAAGTCCCTTTTTGGACCCCGAAGGAATTTTAAGAGTCGGTGGCCGTCTGTCAAGGGCAGATATATCATTTGACCAGAAATTTCCCATTATGCTGCCCGCTAAAGATCACGTAGTGGATCTAATTCTCACTAAGCAACATTTGGACCTTTATCATGCAGGCCCCCAAACTGTTTTATCGCATACTCGACTTCGTTATTGGCCTCTCAATGGCCTTCGAGCCATTAAAAAACTAACAGGAAAGTGCATAGTTTGTTTCCGATTACGGGCCCAAGTAGCTCAACAAATAATGGCAGATTTGCCAGAGTTTCGAGTAAACTTCTCAAAACCATTTGCCAAGGTCGGCGTAGATTTTGGCGGACCAATGCTTGTCAAATCATCCTCGTTGCGGCAAGCCAAGCTTCTCAAATGCTACTTTGCCGTGTTCGTATGTATGGTCACAAAGGCCACACATATCGAACTAGTATCAGATCTTTCCACTAATGCTTTTATTTGCACACTCAAGCGCTTTATATCCCGTAGAGGTAATCCGTCCGTAATTTTCACCGATAACGCCACAAACTTCAAAGGCTCAAGAAATGAAATTAAAGAACTTTACGACTTCTTTAAAAATGATGCACATAATAAACAAATAAAGGATTTTCTATCACTTAGAGAAACGCAATGGGTTTTCATCCCTCCTCGCTCTCCTCATTGGGGCGGTTTGTGGGAAAGCTCCATCAAAAGTACCAAATATCACATCACAAGAGTAATTGGCGACTCTCATTTTACTTTCGAAGTTTTAAGTACTGTATTGGCTCAAATAGAGGCAATTCTCAATTCCAGGCCACTTTGCGCCTTATCAAACGACCCTTTGGACCTCGATGTCCTCACTCCAGGCCATTTTCTCATTGGCTCCAGTTTAACATCTTTTCCAGAAAGATCCTTAGAAAACACCACTACAAATAGACTTTCTATGTGGAAAAACATGACAAAGGTTCAACAGGCCTTCTGGAAAAGATGGTCAACTGAGTACTTAAACCAACTTCAGAATAAACCAAAGTGGCTAGTCCAAAAACCAAATATTAAAGTTAATGACCTTGTCCTTATAAAGGAAGAAAATGTACCTCCTTTAAAATGGCCAAGAGCCCGGGTAACTGAAATCATTACGAGTGCAGATAATAATGTTCGTGTTGTAAAATTAAGAACAAAAGACTCCGAATTCACTCGTTCAATCGCAAAGCTGTGTCCACTGCCATTGAACAATGAGTGATGGTCCTTCGAATCGTTTCTTTTCTCCATTTCTTGAAGCTGAGGCTTCAAGGGGGGGGAGTATGTTGAAATTTCATTTCAACCCGCTGCCGCCGCCGCTGCATTTAAAGTTAAATTTCTTTATATTTTTATTCCTACTATAATCTGCTGTTTCTACGTTTCTACCCGATTTTCAAGGGAACGTGCGTATGCCCAAGCGCATCGCAAAAGTAGGTCAAGACTGGAGGTGGAGAGTACCTACGAAGTCGAAGTTTTTTGTTTGCCTTGAGTTCTCACTTCTAGTCAGAGATCGCAACGAATTGCAAGGGTTGTTTTGTACCGCTTTTTTCTTTTCTCCAAATGGCCCGATCGTGCGCCTGAAATCAACATTTTCTTTCTCTTCAGTTTTCTATTGTTTAATTGCTGTTAATTAACCAATTATTTGCGTTAAAGTGAACGTTCCATATACTTATTTAAATATGCAATGTTCTTCAGAATTTGTTACCTGTTTTCTGTAAATAGTTGTAAATAGTCGTTTTTCGTTCAAATTAAAATAAAAACACTTTTCATAATCAAACCATCGTGTTTCCTTGAACCTGGATTTACGAACAAGAATTAGCACGGCATTGGCAGCATTCTACCACAGATTCTACTCTTGAAAAATAAATAAATGTTGGAAACCACAACAAACATCTAATCTGAAGGGTAATTTAATATTGTAGTAGAACTGCGTTGTTGTGGTGATTTACTCCAACAAGGGGTTGGTAAGGTTTGATATTAAGACAATACAACACACTTATCAAACCTGAGTAGTCCCTAATCTCTAGAGGAGAACCTGAAGGATTGGATCAATATCTTCCAATGTTTCCGATGGCCTGGAACTGGATCAGGATCGCGACAAGAAGCAACTGACCCTGGGCGCTGAAGTTGAGTAACTAAGAGTCACTAAGGCTCTAGAGGAGGCGGAAGATTGGAGGTACTACTGGAAATACACAGTAAGCTTAACGTATACTTCTTTACTGAAAGTCAGGGACTAAAGCGTGACGACTAAAACGTGATGAATAAAGCGTGACGTCTAAAGGTAAAGGCCTGAAACAAATGGACTTTATGAGACTGGCCGTGGAGCGATAGGTAGGTATGTCCAATATTCGGAATTTAACCATATAATTAACAAAAAACTATGCTTTTACATAGGAAATAGAGACACACAGAGAAGACAAATAAGAAAAACCACTTACCAAAATACTTTGGCCTTTAGAAGCAAACAATTGATCACGTTGCTGTTTTTCGGCTCACAAAGAAATCCGCGCAAGGCGCTTTGGTGCTAAAATAACGGATTAGCCACCCTAGATTTATGAGCGAAAACTGGACCACTCAGAAAATCGGCAAAATGTGCCTAAGGAATTTTCCCGAACACTTAATCGTGGAAAGTCCTCGACCTGAATGACCTCTGCTTGTCCCTGCAATGTCCTTTAAAAAAAGGTTCTGTCAAAACTCCGAGCTGAAAGGTCCTGGGGAACTTTGATGGTAGTTGGGGCATGGGACTTATTTAAATTAAGTTAGTACCGGTCATTGACCTTATTTGGAGCGCTGTGAACCTAGTCAATCTAATCGGATCAGACAATCAGCTGTTCCAATATAAATATTGTGATTTTATTTATTTATTATTTTACCCCTACTAAAAGGAAATTAATTCCATTACTCAACCTCTAATTCAATGATTCTGGGAAGAATGAAAAGTTTGATGAAAAGTGTGGCCACAACCATTGGGAAGAAAACAGTGGCTCGACGAAGGTATGCTATTTAGTGAGGCGAATACGCTTATTTCCTTTTATTTTGACCCAGGAAAAGTCATCCCGTAACAAAGGGATTTATAGGACGTAGAAGTTCATTGGTAGTAATAATGAATTAACACCTCTTTACACATTTTTACTAGAAACCTCTACTCAGATGCATTTCTCGATTTCTCAGAATATTTTTCTGAGCAAGGCATTATTAGGTGGCATTTTATCCCGCCACGCTCACCTCACTTTGGGGGATTATGGGAATTGGTTATAAGGGCAGCTAAATTTTATATTAGAACAGTGATATATGAGGAGTTTCAAACGGTCCTTGTAAAGGTGGAATCGTGTTTGGATTCCAGACCCTTCTCTCAGAGGATGTTAAAGACCTAAATGTCATTACACTCGGTCATTGGTTCCTCACTCAGAGCATTAGCTCAAAAAGACTTGCAAGATGTTAATATCACCTTGAATTTTTGGCCATGTAATGTGCAATAAACGCCATCATTGTACCTCTGCTTATTGACGACCTAGCATCTGGAAAAAAGTGTTCGGTATGGATAAATTTGGCACTTGTAATATTGGTCCACATTTATCACTCGATTTCCCAGAAAACTTCTTAATGGTTCTACTGCTACCTACTCGCAATTAGATCCTGGAGAATGTGGTGATTGAAAGTTATTTATCGATCTCTGAATGCGTTAATAAATGATTGGTATGTGGGATTGATATTTCTAAATCTATGATTTCTTAAGCTGCCGAAAAAATTCTCCAAAGGGTCTTGATTAAAATTTCCTATCGAAAGCAAGCTGAAGCCATTCACTTTTAATTATTGACAGGGATACCCATGTCCCTTTAATGAATGTGTGAATCCAGTTGTTCACTGAAGGAGCCACATACTTTGCGTTGTTGCTTTTTAAAAATTTATTGGACTCAAATTTTTTTATAGCGTCTTTCGAAAAGGCCATAGTAGGTAGAAGTCATCAACGGCACATCAGAGGTCGTTTCCATCAGGTAAATTTATAACTTTGGCACCATTAACGCTGTCAAAAAATTTGTTCATGAACAAAATGAACTGGCCTTCTGGCCATAAATATCATAGTTTTATCCGCTAACCTATTGGTTTTATTTTCTTCTCCCTTGTCTTCGATGCCATCTAACCTATCTTCTCCAGGATTATATTGTACAGATGGATCCAAATGAAGAATTGTGCAGTACCTGTATGGCCTTTTTATTTCATATATTGTTTTGTACAATTGTTGAAGAATTATATTGTTAATGCCAGTTTTAATGGGCTATGCAAATCTTATAGCCCTTTGGACTTAGTTTTAGTAGGTCTAAAGCAAAAATGTTTTTCTCTGTTGACTATCTCCCTCCTTTTGGGGCAACTTTTTGATGTCTTAACTGACTCATGATAAAGTTAAATCAGTGTTCAATCAACTTCGTTTGCATGAAAACTCCTGTTTCTCCAAACCTATTCCTACTTTGAAATCTGTACCACTACGTCCAATTAAACAGCTAGTTTTGTCAAAATGATGGTTGCATACTCTATAATTGCTCCTTACATTGGTTCCATCGAGAAGAGTTTTTGGTTACTAACGTTTTGCAGCCATATGTCAAACATTTATAGAGAGAAAATTATCAGTAGATATACTAGGCCGGTTCTACAACGGAAGGTATGTAGGTATTGACAGCAACACACAATATGTATAATAATATCCTATATAAATCCCCAAATACCCACTTATGCCTTTTTTCTTCATGAAGCTGGCGTAGGACGGCTCAGGACTTCTAGTATCTTGTTCAGTACACTAAATAGAATGTCTCTACCAAATTTCAAATTTACATTATTTTTTTCCGGGTCAAACCCTAATATGATTTGCCTAATAGGTGAGGCCCCAGCTATGATTCAAGTGAACTGTGTGAAACTTTAAATGACTCTAGTACTGAAGATGCCTTTGAAAGCATAGTAATAGACAGAAGAGGAAGAATAATTAAAAAGCCAACCTGGTTGCAAGATTATGAAACAAATGCCAGTTTCTTCACACAGATTGAAAAACCAATGTCTCATGAGGAAGCTGTTCATGGAAATAAATCCCAAAAATGGAAAGAAGAATTGGGCAAGAGATGGAGATATAGGAACTCCTGATAAATATTATATGGACTGAGGTATCCTGGCCAGATGATAAGAAAGTTATTGACAGTAAGTGGGTATCTACAAGTAATGGATAGTGAGGGATATGATATTTAAGCGTCTGTTGCAAAATTGTGCACTTTCAGAGTTTTATTAGTTTTTATTAGATTTATAGGGTGCAAGTTTATCAAATGGATGTTCAATTTCAGTGAATTTAGCCACACGCGATAAGTGCAACAGTTGCTTAAATTAGCAGCACAGTAGAACATACAGAGACCACAGTTAATTAGCACGAAAAAACATAGAAAAATTGAATGGAAGGGGCTAACTTGACGGACCCGTTCAAATTGACTCCTAAATGATTAACTGCGCGGTATTTATAGTTTATTGTTTTCGGGCTTTACCTAGAGAAAACAGCCCTACTCGAATACAATAGAATTCCTCAATGGGCGCCCTTGACGTAAACAACTGGATTCTTAAAATCTGGCCGCAGGCTCTCGTTGCAATTTCCTAACAATAGTTTATTGTTGTAGAGATATTCGAGGTTAGTTCAAAATGCGACAAATTTCAATAGGACTATAGTAATGTCAGAACATTATCTTTTAACTTGCTTCCAGGTTTCTTCTGTGAACACTATCTCCTTTTTGCCAATAATGTTGGAATTTTAATAATCTATTTCTTGATGATCTACTATAATTGGTGAAACTGGATACATTTTGGATAGGCATAAACAATACCAGTTTCCATTGCATTGAAGTATGTATTTAAATTTCCTATGCAGTCAATTTACTACATTTCGGGACCCAAACAACCATACTAACCCAAACATATATCGAATATGGCCACGTGGGTTCAATTGCATCTGCAAGAAAATATTTAGTGCTAACCTATTCCTAACTAATTTTACGGGTTTTGAACTTCCAAAAATATTGTAAGCAGTATAATATGAAACGCACTATAATATTTATACGTAAATAGTGCGAAACCACAGGACAATTTTTTGTGGACAAAGACATAATTACACTACGGGTGATCACGACAGAAACGAAAGCACATTTTACGTGATTTCTAACCGAATTACATGTTTAAAAGTTATTTCGACATGTCACTAGTCACTCAATAACTATAATATACCTACTCTGAAACTGTTCACCATTTCTAGAATAGAAAAACCAAGAAAACTAGCAGATAACAGTATCGAATTAAAAAATTCAACGTATTTGTTTTGATTGTTGACACCCTGTTATTTCAATGTTATAACTTAATTGAATACCGATTTACCACAAGTGACCAAATCTTTAAATTTATATTGAATATTTGGTAAATAATTTACCAAATAATTTAAAGAAATGATCTAATAACATTTCATGCTTTGTGCTTTTATTGGCTTTTAAGAGGATATGCACTCTATAGGTATTCTATAAGACACAAAAATCTTCTAAAAACTAACAAACAAGTCGGTACCTAAGTCATTAAATATGCCCTGTGAGTGCCTTTTTTTAATAAAACCCCGATAGACAAAATAAACCGAAATATTCCCTCTGGGATGAAAACTTTGTGCCAAGCAGCACAAGGTAATCGGCTAAATTCTCAAAATCAATGTTTTCTTTAGTTTTTCGTTGATGTTGTTTGATGTCAAAAAGGCTTTAAATTTTCCAGCTGTATAAATGTTTAAGAACTTGAACCCTCTTAGCCGTCAACCACTAGTCCTAATTAGGTTATATTATATGTATTAAAGTCATCTGGGAGAAATAATACACGTATTCTCACTTCAATTTTCCGAAAAAAGGGCAAAGCTTGGTCCTATTCCTGGTAATGCTTGCTGAGCGCCCTGGATATACTTTAACCCTACATACATACATATGAAACTAGATAGAAGGCGTATGCTGAATATTTTTGCAAGCATCAACTATATTTATGAGCCATTTAGTTTTCCCTTTTGTAATGTCTTATAAACTCCATACGAGCCGAAACTCAGTCAAACAGCTGGACCAATTTGTTCTACTCCTATAAAAAGAAAAAAAAAACAGGTGTGGTGTAAGGCAAGGGACAATGAAACCGACAAAAGAGAAAATACAATCTAAAATAGGGAAAGAAAAACAGTCCATTTTCTGTCATTTTAAAGGCGCTCAACAAAAATACGGGAGTTTCCTTTTATCGAGAGGGCGCCGGGACTTTTTTTTTATTTCACGGCATATGGTCAAATCGTTTTCATTTTTGTTTTGTTGGGATTTTTATTTTTTTACGTCTGTAACGGAGCAATAATCTTGTTTTAAGTCCGAAGTTTCTTTATTTGAAATCTTGCTGGAATGAAAATATCAACTTTTATAGGAATAGTTGCTTAAAAAATACCTTTACCACTAAAAGAAGAAGAAAAAAAGGCTGTTTCTCCTCTTGTTTGTTGATTCCCTGTTACTTTATTCTGATGTTGACGTTTTGCTTCTCTGATACACTTATGTATTTAGGTGCTCCTCCACATTCGCAGGGAATTTTATTCATGCTGGAACTTCTTCCAATTCGTTCAATCTTCTCCGAGAGCCTTTTGGAAAATGAAATGTCTCCTGTTGTTCTTGTTGCTTTTTGTTTTGTCTCATTTCATTCTGAATGAATCGTTCGTAAATGAAACTCAAAACTATTCCGTGATATTTATTTAGCCCTGTCGTTTCCAATACAGATTAATTGTTTAGTTCCATCTAAATTAAATACAATAAATGAACAAATTTCATCATGATTGGAAAAATGAAATTCCTTCCTACCTCACATTCTGTAAAGCTAAAGAAATACCAACATCTAATAGGAAGGAAATGCAAAATATCTGGTCAATGGTTCCCAATCAAAATAGTTTTCAACATTATCGGTAATGGTTATCTGACTGAACGGTGTTTGATTCAGCTAAAGTAGATAGTTACATCATGGTGTACCTACCTACATATAGCAGCTCCCAAATAAAAGTAGGCGAGGGTGGTCCACGATGAGACGTGTTCCAGAATGAGACTTTACCAATAACTAAAACTATATTTTACATTTGGCAAACCTGTTTTCACAGTTTATTGTTCCGATCGGTATAGCGCTCCGCGTGCAAGATCAGTGGATTTCTAGTATAAACAAGGAAAATATTTAAATTTTTGGGCTTTCAAATTGAAAGATATAATATTTCGAACATTTGATATTGTGTACTACTGTGTAAACAAGTAGAATTGCAAGGTAAGTTTGACCATTTAGGCTGTGGTCCGAATGTAAACAGGATTGTGGTTTCGCGGTCCGAAAGTAATCAAATTCCTCTGGTTCCTGGAAAAGTGGTTACTTTTGGACCTTGGTTTTCTGAAATTGGTTAACCAAATATCAAAATAGTAACCGGCCATCGGATGTCGGTTCTATTGGATTTATCTGTAATTTCTGTCAATTATTTTTTATTTAATTTTCGCGTTCCCCAAGCAACCGGAATTTTCAGTAACCATCTGTCAACCGATTCGGTTACTTTGATGAACGTTTGGCTATATTCGGACTATAGCCTTAGGGCCGGTTTCTCAATAGCGAGTCAGCTCAAGGTTGATATTAACTCCAGGGTAAGCGTGTCGAGTTACGTTTAACCCGGGGGTGACTCGCTATTGAGAAACCGGCCCCTAATAAAAGTAACTATGGTGTGAGGTTATGTTGAGCATAGTCTGTTTTCAGTTTACACCATTGCCAGATTTAGATTTTGATCAAATATAATTTCCCATCAGATGTTCCACCATAAAACAGTAATCACAGTTCTACAATGAGACAGTCTCATTGTAGTGTATGTGTGTGTATGAACATTTGAAATGTCACAGAAATATATTTATTGTTCTTAATTATTTTTGTATATTTTGAACTCATGTAAAAGTACTATTTCGTACACCTAGCGACATCTATGATTCTTCCGACTAGTTTTCCTAACCTAATATCGAGAATTAGGCATTCCAACGACCTGTCAAAACTATTCCAAAATGGCGACCGGGGCGGAGGTTCCTTATTCCGTATATGACAGTACAGAATTAAAAGCTTTTTAAAGTGAATTGTGTGGTTGTTTTGTGACTAAACCCTATTTATTTCTTTATTTTATTGACTTCATAAGGCTTTTTTCTAATTAAAAATGCCACAAAGGTGTCTTGTGGTTGATTTTAGAAGGCATTTCAACAAGGAAGATGTCAGGTTGTTTTCAGTGCCCAACCTTTCAAATTTTTCCAATTAAAACGTAGAAATTATTCAGTAGGTACCACTGTTCGTGCGTGTAAAATAAAGCCATACTCGAAATACTTGTAAGAATCTAAGCTTTTGTAGGCCTTCATTTGCTCTTGCTGTAAAATCTAGGTCAAAATGTAAACAAATGTCAAATATACATTTTTTCAAACTTATCGTTCACTCACATCCCGATTTTCCTGCATTTAAGTATTCACTCTGCATCTCGAAAAGTATATTATAATAAAGTAAACTGTAATTAGCTTGAAAATATTCCAAATTAACTCAAGATAAACAAACAAACGTCAAATTTGCCACAGTCGCTATATTGAAAAATCACGTGGTTTGGGGAGCCTAATTCTGTTGTTCCGAGTCACCTGTAGCGCTGTCATTTTTATGATTTTGATAAGTTTGACAGATTAAGAAAGAAAAGGCAGAACCAATTTGGGTACTTTTGAATGGCCTTTTCTCTTTTGTTTTGGGACCGAGCAGGTCGTCCAGATTTTTAGAATTTTAAAAATCAATCCTAAAACTTTATCTTTGTTTTTGGCCATCGAGTCCATATTCTCGAAAATTAACTAGCCAGAAGAGTGCTTTATCGTGTCTACTAGAAACTACCGATTGTTGATTTTTGTGAAGATTTTGGAAAGTGAGGTTACTATCGGCTATTCAGGTATGTAAATTCTTTTTTTTCTCTGATGAATGAGTCCCTATATTTCCTCAATTCATTCAGGCACCTTGGGCAGGACGAAAAATCCGCGCCTGCACTTCTCCAAGTAAAAATTGACGGATTTGAGACTACGCTGTTCTGGAAACTCTGAGCAAATCGGAGCCCCCTTTTTAAGTAAAGTTTGTGTCCTGTTAGAAGTTGATCCCCAACCATTATTTGGTTGTCTCCAGCCAGTTTGGTACCTCCAGATCTCAAATTTGTGAAAACTTCCGAGGCTTTATAAGGATTCCGTCCAGGCTTGTAAAATTATTTACCTATGGGCGTCTTAAACGTGCCATCTTAATTACCGTAACTCTTCTTTACCTTTTCTTTATTGCCCCCTATCGATTAGCTTGATTAGCTAATTATTATCTTTGTAAATCTTAATTACCGTAACTTATTTTTTACCTATTCTTTATCGCCCCCTATCGTTTTGGTACCGGGAAAGGCCTTAAATTTTCATTTGAAATTCAAAATTTCTAGGATGGTGACGTCACGCGCCTAGATTTTCTATTGGCTGCTTTCTCCCAGTGTTGCCATGCGATTGTTGATTTCACGAAATTTCTCTATGAATTGTGTTCTCAAAGTGACATATCGATAAGGATTCGATAACCGATCGAGAATGGAGATCATTCTCCATGAATTTAACCTCATATTTGATATGTAAACAAAGAGTAATTTCATTTAATTTATCTGAAAATATAGCTGAGATTCAATGAATTAAAATTTTGTCATTTTCAAAAACCCATTTACCTTAATTTTGGTTTTTATTGGGGCGTCTGAGGGTTTAACCGTGGTCGGTCGGTGGACTAATTAGGTACTTCACATTAGAATTTTGAATCTGATGCCTTCAAAAGAAACATGCACATAACTATAAACAAAAAAATAACAATATTTAAACCATTTAATTTTGTTTAAAAAGTTTATTAAAATCGATAATGGTTCCAGGTTCATACAATATACATTACAAATGCAATATATAGCTAGGTATCAGTTTATATGTAGTTACAAAAATCGCCTTAATCCTACTTATTTGAATGATAATATGATACAATCAACTTTCAATTTATTTATTCACAGAAACTCCATTTTAACAGTTTTTACAACAATAATAAAATATACATATAGTGATGTAGAGATAGGTAAGTAGGTACCTACAAGCTACACATACATACGGGTGAGATTTTCGTTTTTGGGACCCAATGAAGTTCTATCTATTCAACACAATCTTTACATTCCCAGCTCAAAATGCTATTATTTGCTTCATCTACTATGACTCTTATCTGCTCTTATGTACCTATGGGGTTATTCTACAGTTCTACACTGAACAGTAGGTACAATTATGTTGGCTTTCTCTCGGTTGTACATAACTAACAGCATTGACCATATTATTCTGTTTTTGCAGGTCATTGGTTTTTGCTTATCTGAAAAAAAAAAAAAAACTTAGTTGTAGTAGGTTCCTAACCTACTTTGGACAATAGATGAGTTAATGCTTGTTTGTTGCTTATTATACAGGGTGTCCCAGCCGAGAGTGACCCATTTTAAATGCTTATAACTTTTAAACCAGGTGAGCTAGCTACCTGCGATTTGTGCCATTCGATTTCTCTTGGTCTAAAGTTTTTTCCAGTAGCTTTCAAATTTTTTTGAAACATATAGGGCCAGTAAAAAAAATCCGTTTTTCAACATCAAAATTCTCTACTATTTCTAATGGAACACCCTGTATATCACAACTTCAAGAAAAAGATTAATGTTTAATGTACATGTACCAATAGACATCGTCCCTAAAACTTGAAGTTTTAGCCAAAAAAAAAATCAAAATCGAAATCTTGGTATTTTTGCAAACGCATGCAACTTCATGTTGTAGGAACTTGATATCACTATGGCAAACAATTTTGTAACTGTCTAGTTAGATATTAATTAAGTTGAGATACATTTTCCAAGAAAATTTAACGAGTTCCAAAGTATTTTCTCTGGAACTCATCAAATAGAGATACCCCAACAGTAACAGTTTGGTGTGCAATCTCTATTGAGAAAAAATACAGACCATTTTCATTGATGAACCAACAATAACAGAAACTGATATGTTCTTTTTCCCATAGCTGAGACAGGAGGTTATCTTGAATGATATCTATTTTCAGCAGGATGATGCCCCCACCTCATTATTCATTAATAGCAAGGGAATCACTAGATATGACATTTGGGGAAAGACGGATAAGGAGAGCTGGCCGCTGGCCTATAGAATGGACACCTCACTCTCTTGACTTGAGAGTTCTAGACTTTTTTCTCTGGCGTTATGTGAAGGAAAGATGCGGTAATACTTTGCTGAAATAGCCGGGAAGATCTTAAGTGGAACATTTGTAATATCATTGAAGCGATTCTCCAGGAAATGTTACACAATTCATTCAACCATTTATTGATCCACAAATGCCTGGAACAGAATGGCTAACATATACATATAGGTACCTACAGCTCTTTGTATAGTTTTATGCAGTTGTTATTAACTTTTTATTAGACAAACATAAGGTTGAAACTTTGAAAATAGGTGTTTGCAAAAATACCAAGATTTCGAATTTGATTTTTTACGGCTAAAACTTCAAGTTTTAGGGACGATGTCTATTGGTACATGGATACCTTAAGCATGAATCTATTATTTGACGTTGCTATATACAAGGCGTTCCATTGAAAATAGTGAAGAATTTCGGTGTTGAAAAACGGATTTTTTTTTACTCGCCCTGTATAAGTTTTAGAAAAATTTGAAACATACTAGAAAAAACTTTAGAACAAGAGAAATCGAATGGCACAAACCGCAGGTAGCTAGCTCACCTAGTTTAAAAGTTATAAGCATTTGAAATGGGTCACTCTCGGCTGGGACACCCTGTATTATGTTCAGATAAATCTACAACTTTTATTATCTCTGAAAGTCAGTTTTGGTCAAAAATACCGCAAAATAAGTCTCACCTTTTCAAATTCACATTTCTTATTTCAGTACTGAGTAGATTGCATTGAAAATTAAACTATCCAATTATTCATTTCAATTTGAATCTTGATTTCATCACAACAAACCGAAGAGTACAATAAACAGCACAAATCGAAAATGTTTTATTTACAAAAAGTAGGTACCTACCCTTTTTCAAGGCCCTTTCAGTATCTACCAGATTTTGGGAAAAAAGGGTAAAATCTGCACAGGTACACAACAGCTGTGCGAAAGGTTAAGGTGTAGGTTCAAGGTTGAAGGTTAGAATTAATTACAAAGCACACAAGTCATGTGTCATGTTTTTGTTTATTAAAGCGTAAAAGATAGAGCTAAAAAATAATCGCTGGAATAGGAATCGATAAACCGCATTAATGTCGATTTTTTTTTCCTTTTCTATCCTCTTCATTCAACTAGAGAGAAGAAAATTCGATAGGGAACAACTTCGGCCGGTAAATCGGGCAACTAAGCGCATTCTGATTGGTGCAAAATCTGGCAGACTATTTCAAATATTGCCATATTTAGCTCCGTCAAGTTAGCCCCGCCTATTAAATTTTTCAATTTTTTTTCGTGCTAATTAACTGTGCTCCCAGTGTGCTCTACTGTGCTACTAGTATTGGGAACTGTGCTGAGTTGCACTCAATGCTATTCACAAAAATTTGAAGGGGGGCCAACTTGACGCTCAGCGCCCCCGTTTTTTCGATTATTTTATTGAACAAAAGCAAAAATCAATACAACTTCCAGTGTGCTGAACTCTGCTGCTAATATTTTTAGCTCAGTTTTTCATTTAACCCTCATTTCTCTCAAAAAATGCTATGGCGGGGCCAACTTGACGCTCAGCCCCCCCGTTTTTTCTATTATTTTATTGAACAAAAGCAAAAATCAATGTAACTTCCAGTGTGCTGAACTGTGCTGTTAATATTTTTCGCTCAGTTTTTCGTTCAACCCTCGTTTTCTCAGAAAATGCTATGGCGGGGCCAACTTGACGCTCAGCCCCCCCCGTTTTTTCGATTATTTTATTGAACAAAAGCAAAAATCAATACAACTTCCAGTGTGCTGAACTCTGCTGCTAATATTTTTAGCTCAGTTTTTCATTTAACCCTCATTTCTCTCAAAAAATGCTATGGCGGGGCCAACTTGACGCTCAGCCCCCCCGTTTTTTCTATTATTTTATTGAACAAAAGCAAAAATCAATGTAACTTCCAGTGTGCTGAACTGTGCTGTTAATATTTTTCGCTCAGTTTTTCGTTCAACCCTCGTTTTCTCAGAAAATGCTATGGCGGGGCCAACTTGACGCCCAGCCCCCCCGTTTTTTCGATTATTTTATTGAACAAAAGCAAAAATCAATGCAACTTCCAGTGTGCTGAACTGTGCTGTTAATATTTTTAGCTCAGTTTTTCTTTCAATCCTCGTTTTCTCAAAAAATGCTATGGCGGGGCCAACTTGACGCTCAGCCCCCCCGTTTTTTCGTTTATTTTATTGAACAAAAGCAAAAATCAATGCCACTTCCAGTGTGCTGAACTGTGCTGCTAATATTTTTAGCTCAGTTTTTCGTTTAACCCTCGTTTCTCTCAAAAAATGCTATGGCGGGGCCAACTTGACGCTCAGCCCCCCCGTTTTTTCGATTATTTTATTGAACAAAAGCAAAAATCAATGCAACTTCCAGTGTGCTGAACTGTGCTGTTAATATTTTTAGCTCAGTTTTTCGTTTAACCCTCGTTTTCTCTAAAAATGCTATGGCGGGGCGGCGGGGCCAACTTGACGCTCAGTCCCCTCATTTTTTGGATTATTTTATCAGAAGTGAGTAAAAATGAATGCAACTTTTACTGTGCTGAACTGTGCTGTTCATGTTTTTAACTTAGTTTTTCGGTTAATCCTAGGGTTGCCAGATTGGAATATCTACAAATCGGGTATACCAATCAAAAAGCTATTAAAAAATCGGGACTTTCAATAAAAATCGGGACACTTTTTTTTGAAGGAATACCTAATTTAATATAAAGGAAATAAAATGTAACTGAACAATAAAGCTTCCAACACAATTTAAAAATTAAAAATAACGCAAACGCAAAATAATAATGGTACATTATTCACCTAGGGACTAAAGTGGTTCTTTTAATCCCGAGGCAAAAAGTTTATAGTTCTACCGAAGGGGGGGCTATAATTTGTCGAGGGATCAAAAAACACTTTAGTCCTGAGGTGTATACACTATTTCATGTACTTTAGAGGAATTAAAAGTGCCCTTTTATTCCCTGTTTCATTTAATCCATAAAGTAAAAATTTGATTCCTTGGGAAATTGTCAATGAAAAACTATATTTTTTTTGCACAATAAAGCCTATTTTGATTTGATTTGATTTGAAATAAAGTGAAATTTAATCCCAGGGATCAAAAGACCCACTTTACCCCCTTATTAAAGGGGTACTTTTAATTCCTAAAATGCATAAAATGCATTAGTCTATTTTTATCGTCGAAACTGTTGTGGAAACAGCCACACAATCGTATTTCTTTTTTATGATCACAGTGGCAACGTTGCAAAAAAGCCCCCCGCCGTGAAAACTTTGCCGCCGTACCAGGCTGTACTGCATCGACCCAGTCTGGTTGTTGTCGCTAGGGGAAAAAATGCATTCCTTATCTTTTTCACTTCGCAGTGTGATTTTAGCAGTGTGATTTTAGTAGTGTGGTTTCACTAGCAGTAAATAGTGCGTAAAAACGTCTAGCTCTATACAAGTTTGAACCTGCTCACTTTTCTCTAATTATTTAATTATTCTCTCTAGTTGCACCCTTGTGCAGTCTCTCTCTCGCTCTCTAAATAAAAGGACTTATTTTTTTATCTCTCTGGCTGCTGGCTTGAAAACTCAAGTGATATAATATCGCGTAAAACATTGAGTTAATCACACCCCCCTTTTTTAAGGGCTCTCTAAAAATATAAAAACTCTCAACTCCCGAAGATTTCTATTAAGAATAAAGTTTATCTTGTGCTCTCAATTAAAATATTAGCGTTCCGCTAATACTGACAATTATTGTTAAATTGACTATTGAGCACTTAGCAACTAGTGAATTTATACCGATTAGTGAATGTTCTCGAATAACTCAAATGCGACTTGTTAACTAACCTGTGAATAATTAAAAGTACTTGAATGTGGTTACAGTATTTATTACTTTATTAAACGATTATTTTGGCAACAATAGAGAGATATAAAACGGGAAGTGTGAGTGCATTATTTAGCAGTGACATTCCCATCCCCTTTATGATCCAGTGATCTATCCCTAAATTAAATGTTGACACCTCAGTTAGAGGCCCTAACAGAAACCAAAAGAATATTGGTAATTATTATGAATAATAGTAATAGATAATTAACAAGTACAATTCAAAAATAAGTGTGTTATAAGTAGTACTTTTAATTTTTTCTAACTTTTTAAAAAATTCCGTGAAATCGGGACATTTAGCGTCCCGACGTATAGTCCATCGGCACACGGGACAAAATCTCCAATATCGGGAGTGTCCCGTTAAAATCGGGACATCTGGCAACCCTAGTTAATCCTTGTTTTTCGCAAAAAATGCTATGGCGCACCCAACTTGCCGCTCAGCCCCCCTGATCCCACGTACGAAATTATTCCACCCAAAACATATTGTTGGTCATGAAAATATATATTCTATGGAATATATATTTCATAACCAGCATGGCAGATATTCTATGGAATATCTGACAAACGAATAGTATAGGGATTTTTGGAATATGATTTGTATTTGCTTTTGTCTGATTATCGTAGCCCCCCTTATAGCACCTTACAGCCATAAGCGTCAAGTTGGCCCCGCCATAGCATTTTTTGAGAAAACGAGGGTTAAACGAAAAACTAAGTTGAGAATATTAACAGCACAGTTCACCACACTGAAGGTTGTATTGATTTTTGTTTCTGGTCAATATAATAATCGAAAAAACGGGGGGGGACTGCGCGTAAAGTTAGCCCCGCCATAGGGTTTTTTGAGAGAAACGAGGGTTAAACGAAAAACTCAGCTAAAAATATTAGCAGCACAGTTCAGCACCATCCAACCGATCCTGGAAAAATTCCCGATCGAATCGATTTTTTCGTAATAAAAAATATATCTCCAAATTTTCTGGAGATAGAAGAAAGTTATGATTTACACTCAGATCACTCACCTATTATCCTAACTCTGAGTGAATATATAATTAAGAAAAAAGCACCTATCTCATTAGTTAATAAACTGACGGACTGGGCTAGTTTTAAACAAAGTCTGTCGGAAAAGATAAACTTATCAGTACCGTTGCGAACGCCACAACAAATTGATGAAGAAGTCGATTGTTTTATCGTTAATATTCAACAAGCAGCTTGGGAAAACAGTCCCAAATTAAAAAGAATTTTTAAGGGAAAAACCTACCCAAAAGAAATTAGAGATCTTATTATAGAAAAAAGGAAACTAAGAAGAAAATGGCAGCAAAGTCGAGATCCCCATGACAAAACAATTATCAACAATATGACGCAGCGCATAAGGCGAGAAATTCAAGAAATCAAAAATGAATCTATTAACAATTACCTTAGTGAACTCACCGGCGACAAAAGCACTGATTATTCTCTTTGGAAAGCAATACTAAAGGCCTTGAAAGACCAGTTACCCAAATTCCACCCATAAGAAAGTCAAATCAGCAATGGGCAAGGATTAACGAAGAAAAAGTAGAACTTTTTGCAAGTCATTTAGAAAAGACATTTCAGGCTAACGAAGCACAGGATGAAAATCTGCCCTGGAATGAACCCTATCAAGAAGAAGGCCACATTGAGCCTACTTCACCAAGAGAAATATTAACAGAGATCAAACAAAATATCAGTCCGAAAAAAGCTCCAGGTTATGACCTAATTACTGGGGAAGTAATAAAACAACTCCCCAGGAAAGCTATTGTGAAATTATGCAACCTTTTCAATGCGTCCTTTAAGCTTAAATACGTACCTAAACTTTGGAAAGTTGCAGAAGTTATCATGATACCAAAACCCGGAAAACCACCTCATGATGTATCATCTTATAGGCCAATATCATTATTGCCCGTTTTATCTAAGCTTTATGAAAAGATACTGCTAAAAAGAATAAAACCGATCATAGAAAGACAGGAAATATTTCCAACTCATCAATTTGGATTCCGCGACAAGCACTCTACGATCGACCTAGTACACAGAATAACGAATTTAATAGAAAAATCGCTGGAAGAGGGAAAAGTCTGTTCCGCAGTTTTCCTCGATGTAGCGGAAGCATTTGACAAAGTTTGGCATGAGGGCTTAAACTATAAACTAAAGCTGTTTCTGCCAAAACAATATTCTGATATTTTGGAATCATATATGTGTGATAGACATTTCAGAGTCAAACAGGAAGATTTTGAGTCAAATTTACGAAAAATAAAAGCAGGTGTACCTCAGGGTAGCGTGCTAGGTCCCTACTTATATTTATTATTTACATGCGACATCCCAAAACCAGAAAATTGTCATTTAGCAACATTCGCCGACGATACTGGTTTAATTACAGTGGAAAAAAGTATTGAACAATCAACAGAAAAACTGCAGAACGCTGTCAGTGAAGTTCAAAATTGGACCAAAAAATGGCGAATAAAATTGAATGAAACCAAATCAATTCACGTTGATTTTACAAACAAAAACGTAAATCACATAGAAATCATAAATAATGACACCCCTATACCATATTCAAATCAAGCTAAATATCTTGGTATGACGCTTGATGCGAAATTGCGTTGGAAAACACATGTTAAGAAAAAAAGGCAAGAGCTTGAATTTAAGTATGGAAAAATGTACTGGTTAATTGGAAGGACGTCCAATTTAACCATACATAACAAGTTATTGCTGTATAGGCAAATACTGAAACCAGTATGGGCATATGGCATTTAACTTTGGTGTTGTACTAAAGATAGTAACATACAAGTTATTCAAAGATTCCAAAATAAATTACTAAGAAACATTGTTAATGCACCTTGGTACGTTCGAAATAGTGATCTACATCGGGAACTAGGAATTGATACTGTAACAGAGACTATAAGAAAGTATTTTTGCGTACTGCCATGAAGATAGACTACATCGGCATGTGAATTTGGAAGTGATTGAGCTCCTAGACAACACTGAGCTAGTTAGAAGACTGAGAAGAGTGAAGCCGTTCGAGCTAGTGAACTGAAATTGAAAAACACAACAAAATAGTGCTATAAACACATCAAAATTGTGATTTACAGTTTAAGCAAAGTGGGGAAAACTGTTGAGTGAACCTCAAGAATTGTAAACTTTGTAGTAAATTAGGTTAAAACAAAATTGCTAACTAGTCTTACTGACTAGATTGTAATGTAATAAACACAATAGGCCTTTTCGGAAACACTGATCCGATTAACCCGATCACCGGCTGTTTATATTTTATCTTCCTTCAATGAATACGATTGAAAAAAGACAAAGGATATCAGTTGGTGATCCGGTTAATCGGATCAGTGTTTCCGAAAAGGCCTATTGTGTTTATTACATTACAATCTAGTCAGTAAGACTAGTTAGCAATTTTGTTTTAACCTAATTTACTACAAAGTTTACAATTCTTGAGGTTCACTCAACAGTTTTCCCCACTTTGCTTAAACTGTAAATCACAATTTTGATGTGTTTATAGCACTATTTTGTTGTGTTTTTCAATTTCAGTTCACTAGCTCGAACGGCTTCACTCTTCTCAGTCTTCTAACTAGCTCAGTGTTGTCTAGGAGCTCAATCACTTCCAAATTCACATGCCGATGTAGTCTATCTTCATGGCAGTACGCAAAAATACTTTCTTATAGTCTCTGTTACAGTATCAATTCCTAGTTCCCGATGTAGATCACTATTTCGAACGTACCAAGGTGCATTAACAATGTTTCTTAGTAATTTATTTTGGAATCTTTGAATAACTTGTATGTTACTATCTTTAGTACAACACCAAAGTTAAATGCCATATGCCCATACTGGTTTCAGTATTTGCCTATACAGCAATAACTTGTTATGTATGGTTAAATTGGACGTCCTTCCAATTAACCAGTACATTTTTCCATACTTAAATTCAAGCTCTTGCCTTTTTTTCTTAACATGTGTTTTCCAACGCAATTTCGCATCAAGCGTCATACCAAGATATTTAGCTTGATTTGAATATGGTATAGGGGTGTCATTATTTATGATTTCTATGTGATTTACGTTTTTGTTTGTAAAATCAACGTGAATTGATTTGGTTTCATTCAATTTTATTCGCCATTTTTTGGTCCAATTTTGAACTTCACTGACAGCGTTCTGCAGTTTTTCTGTTGATTGTTCAATACTTTTTTCCACTGTAATTAAACCAGTATCGTCGGCGAATGTTGCTAAATGACAATTTTCTGGTTTTGGGATGTCGCATGTAAATAATAAATATAAGTAGGGACCTAGCACGCTACCCTGAGGTACACCTGCTTTTATTTTTCGTAAATTTGACTCAAAATCTTCCTGTTTGACTCTGAAATGTCTATCACACATATATGATTCCAAAATATCAGAATATTGTTTTGGCAGAAACAGCTTTAGTTTATAGTTTAAGCCCTCATGCCAAACTTTGTCAAATGCTTCCGCTACATCGAGGAAAACTGCGGAACAGACTTTTCCCTCTTCCAGCGATTTTTCTATTAAATTCGTTATTCTGTGTACTAGGGCGTCGACCGGTGAGATACCACCATGCCAGAATTGAGTAGCGCTAAGTGGTATCACCACGTTCCGCTACTGCGCTGGCAGTCCGGTTCCAACAATGAGTAACAGATAGCATGATGGCGCCTCCAGGATCAAAATATTCCGGAGGTAAAATACCCGACCACTCGGATCTCCGGGCGTCGGGTGATCCTGGGGGTCCTTCATGCAAAGATATAAAGAGAAGATCAAAAACTCAACTCAGAATTGATTTTAGCAATATAAGAGGAATAAGTACAAATATGAATTCAGTTCACCAACATCTTGAAGAACAAAGACCTGACATCCTTGTTCTCACTGAAACTAAAATCAGTTCTGCAACACCTATTGTGAATTATCTTTATCCCGGCTATGACCTACACCACCGATTTCGACATAATTTTGGGATCTGTGTGTACATTAAAAATGACCTTTCATGTCATCGAGAGGAGAAGCTAGAACCAGCGAACCTTGATATCATATGGCTAAAATTCACCTCAAAGTCATCGACCAAGTTTATCTGCTGCCTCTACCGACCGCCAAGTAACACCGATTACCAAAACTTTTTCGCGACATTATCCGAAAGCTGTGATAGTATACAGTCAAACTATCCACAGGCGGAAATTGTCTTTTTAGGCGATTTCAACGTCCACAATATACCCTGGCTGAAACACCACAACAAAACAGATAACGAAGGCAGAGAAGCAGAAGCTTTTGCCATAAGTTGTGGTCTAACGCAGCTTGTCGATGAACCTACCCGTATCTCAGAAAGGGGCGAATTTGCAGCGCTTTTAGACTTGTTCCTAACCACCAATCCTGACTCGTACACAATTCAAGTAGATGCTCCACTTGGTTCGTCCGATCATAAACTTATAATAACAAAGTGCGAAATGCTCATCCCACCAAGCCTACAACCACTTCCTCGTAAAATGTGGCACTATAAATCGGCAAAATGGAATGATCTAAAACAGTATTACGTGGATTTTCCATGGCAAGAGGTTTGCTTTAAAACAGCTGATCCCACTATTTGCTGTAATGAAATAACACAAGTAATCTTATCTGGAATGGACGCATATATCCCACATACAACTAAACGTAGAGCTAATGCAAAACCTTGGTTCAACAGCCAGTGTCAAACGGCTGTACAGAAAAAACACAGAGCATATAACCTTTGGAAACGACAACAAACCGCTCAAAACCACACAGAATTTATAGAAGCCAGAAATAGTTGCAAAATTACTATTGACTCCGCTAAAGAAACATACAATCAAAGAATAAAAAACAGGTTGCTGAATTGTCCAAGTAGTTCTAGGTCTTTTTGGTCTCTTGCAAAAGCTGTTGGATCTAACTTCACCAAGTCATCCATACCACCACTTACAGATAAAAATAATCAGTTAGCCACAACATCAGAGGAAAAAGCCAATATGCTTGCCCAAATGTTTTCCTCCAACTCCAACCTAACAGTGCCAAACAGAAAAACTCCACCGTTCATTGAAAGGGTTTTCCATAGTATGCCAGAGGTACCCTTTTGTCACAGAGAAATACGAAAATCCCTAAAAAAGCTGGATACAAACAAAGCAATGGGTCCGGATGGCATTCCCGCAATAGTACTCAAAAATTGCGCCAACGAACTCACCCCAACTTTCGCAAAATTATTCAATTTGTCTTACAGGCAAGGAGTATATCCATCATCATGGAAGTCTGCCGCAGTACAACCCATTCCAAAGAAAGGAAAAAAGACAGATCCGTTAAACTATAGACCAATTGCTCTACTTCCGGTGATATCAAAAGTAATGGAAAGAGTTGTGAACAATCACCTAACCAAGTACTTGGAAAAGTACAAAATTATCAACGATAAGCAATACGGATTTCGAAAATATAGGTCAACTGGCGATTTACTTACATACGTCACTCACTTATGGCAAAAAGCGATTGAGTTGCGGGGTGAAACAAGAACAATTGCCTTAGATATATCTAAAGCATTCGACAAAGTTTGGCATGAAAATCTGCTCAACAAGCTCAAAGCAATGGGATTATCGCCGAAACTTTGCACTTGGTTTGAAAGTTACCTAATGGACAGATCCATTTATGTTGCACTGGATGGCCAGAACTCCAACTCTTACCAAATAAATGCTGGTGTGCCACAGGGAGCAATCCTTTCGCCAACTCTTTTCCTGATTTACATAAATGACCTCATAGATAAAACAGTAAATCCACTTTATTGCTTTGCAGACGATGGCAATGTAGTCTCCTCACTCATACCACCCACAGGTCTTTCCGCACGTGAATTCCATCATCTTAGACTAACTCAAATATCGCAGATAAATAACGACCTGGAGATAATAGAGGACTGGGGGTAACAAAAACCTTGTACAGTTCAACGCGCAGAAAACCCAAGCAGCTCTGTTTTCAAAAAAGACCAGCACCGGTGAGCCAAACATCATGCTATCTGGAAGTGCTGTCACATTACAGAGTCAGTTGAACATCTTGGGGGTTACTGCAGAGACCAACATGTCTTGGCACAGTCACGTGGCAGATATTGCTAAAAGGGCCTCCCAAAAGCTGGGGGTGCTATTTCGTACAAGACATCTGTACACACCAAGCCAATTGCTGACACTCTACAAAGCCCAGATTCGACCAACTATGGAGTACTGCTCACATATATGGAGTGCAGCACCCAAACATACCTTAATGCTTTTGAATACCGTGCAAAAACGAGCTATCAAGCTGATCAATGACCCCGCACTTACTCGTAACTTGGATGGTCTCGAACATCGCAGATCTGTGGGCGATTTATCTCTCTTCTACAGGTACTATCACGGAAAATGCTCTGAAGAGTTGGCACGTATGATTCCACCGAGAGTAGCACCTACCAGGTGAACCCGTCAAACAGACGGTAACCATGAATTTACTGTCAAACTAGAGGCACCAAGAACCTCATTATATCAGAATTCATATCTCTGGAGAACAGCATCGCTGTGGAATAAACTCCCTGCGACGGTTTTCCCTGCAGGTTACAACCTGAACCGTTTCAAGACCAACATACACCGACATTTCCGCACACTTGCCGCTCCTCGAGCGTGATAGGACATTTCCTTGCGAGTGCGCATATCCGTTAAAAAAAAAAAAAAAAAAAAAAAAAGGTCGATCGTAGAGTGCTTGTCGCGGAATCCAAATTGATGAGTTGGAAATATTTCCTGTCTTTCTATGATCGGTTTTATTCTTTTTAGCAGTATCTTTTCATAAAGCTTAGATAAAACGGGCAATAATGATATTGGGCCTATAAGATGATACATCATGAGGTGGTTTTCCGGGTTTTGGTATCATGATAACTTCTGCAACTTTCCAAAGTTTAGGTACGTATTTAAGCTTAAAGGACGCATTGAAAAGGTTGCATAATTTCACAATAGCTTTCCTGGGGAGTTGTTTTATTACTTCCCCAGTAATTAGGTCATAACCTGGAGCTTTTTTCGGACTGATATTTTGTTTGATCTCTGTTAATATTTCTCTTGGTGAAGTAGGCTCAATGTGGCCTTCTTCTTGATAGGGTTCATTCCAGGGCAGATTTTCATCCTGTGCTTCGTTAGCCTGAAATGTCTTTTCTAAATGACTGCAAAAAGTTCTACTTTTTCTTCGTTAATCCTTGCCCATTGCTGATTTGACTTTCTTATGGGTGGAATTTGGGTAACTGGTCTTTCAAGGCCTTTAGTATTGCTTTCCAAAGAGAATAATCAGTGCTTTTGTCGCCGGTGAGTTCACTAAGGTAATTGTTAATAGATTCATTTTTGATTTCTTGAATTTCTCGCCTTATGCGCTGCGTCATATTGTTGATAATTGTTTTGTCATGGGGATCTCGACTTTGCTGCCATTTTCTTCTTAGTTTCCTTTTTTTCTATAATAAGATCTCTAATTTCTTTTGGGTAGGTTTTTTCCCTTAAAAATTCTTTTTAATTTGGGACTGTTTTCCCAAGCTGCTTGTTGAATATTAACGATAAAACAATCGACTTCTTCATCAATTTGTTGTGGCGTTCGCAACGGTACTGATAAGTTTATCTTTTCCGACAGACTTTGTTTAAAACTAGCCCAGTCCGTCAGTTTATTAACTAATGAGATAGGTGCTTTTTTCTTAATTATATATTCACTCAGAGTTAGGATAATAGGTGAGTGATCTGAGTGTAAATCATAACTTTCTTCTATCTCCAGAAAATTTGGAGATATATTTTTTATTACGAAAAAATCGATTCGATCGGGAATTTTTCCAGGATCGGTTGGATGGTGCTGAACTGTGCTGCTAATATTTTTAGCTGAGTTTTTCGTTTAACCCTCGTTTTCTCTCAAAAAACCCTATGGCGTGGCTAACTTTACGCGCAGTCCCCCCCCCGTTTTTTCGATTATTATATTGACCAGAAACAAAAATCAATACAACCTTCAGTGTGGTGAACTGTGCTGTTAATATTCTCAACTTAGTTTTTCGTTTAACCCTCGTTTTCTCAAAAAATGCTATGGCGGGGCCAACTTGACGCTTATGGCTGTAAGGTGCTATAAGGGGGGCTACGATAATCAGACAAAAGCAAATACAAATCATATTCCAAAAATCCCTATACTATTCGTTTGTCAGATATTCCATAGAATATCTGCCATGCTGGTTATGAAATATATATTCCATAGAATATATATTTTCATGACCAACAATATGTTTTGGGTGGAATAATTTCGTACGTGGGATCAGGGGGGGCTGAGCGGCAAGTTGGGTGCGCCATAGCATTTTTTGCGAAAAACAAGGATTAACTAGGGTTGCCAGATGTCCCGATTTTAACGGGACACTCCCGATATTGGAGATTTTGTCCCGTGTGCCGATGGACTATACGTCGGGACGCTAAATGTCCCGATTTCACGGAATTTTTTAAAAAGTTAGAAAAAATTTCCGAAAAGGCCTAATGTGTTTGACACATAAAAAAAAAAACAGTTCAGCACACTGAAAGTTGCATTGATTTTTGCTTTTATTCAATAAAATAATCGAAAAAACGGGGGGGGGGGGGGGGGGGGGGCTGAGCATAAAGTTGGCTCCGCCATAGCATTTTTTGAGGAAATGAGGGTTGAACGAAAAACTGAGCTAAAAATATTAATAGCACAGTTCAGCACACTGGAAGTTGCATTGATTTTTGCTTTTGTTCAATAAAATAATCGAAAAAACGGGGGGGCTGACCGTCAAGTTGGCCCCGCCATAGCATTTTTTGATTAAACGAGGGGTTGAGCGAAAAACTGAGCTTAAAAATATTAACAGCACAGTTCAGCACACTGGAATCTGCATTGATTTTTGCTTTTGTTCAATAAAATAAGCGAAAAAAACGGGGGGGGCTGAGCGTCAAGTTGGCCCCGCCATAGCATTTTTTGAGAGAAACGAGGGTTAAACGAAAAACTGAGCTAAAAATATTAGCAGCACAGTTCAGCACACTGGAAGTTGCATTGATTTTTGCTTTTGTTCAATAAAATAATCGAAAAAAACGGGGGGGGCTGACCGTCAAGTTGGCCCCGCCATAGCATTTTTTGAGAGAAACGAGGGTTAAACGAAAAACTGAGCTAAAAATATTAGCAGCACAGTTCAGCACACTGGAAGTTGCATTGATTTTTGCTTTTGTTCAATAAAATAATCGAAAAAACGGGGGGGCTGACCGTCAAGTTGGCCCCGCCATAGCATTTTTTGAGGAAACGAGGGTTGAACGAAAAACTGAGCTAAAAATATTAACAGCACAGTTCAGCACACTGGAAGTTGCATTGATTTTTGCTTTTGTTCAATAAAATAATCAAAAAAACGGGGGGGCTAAGCGTCAAGTCGGCCCCCCCTCAAATTTTTGTGAATAGCATTAAGTGCAACTCAGCACAGTTCCTAATATTAGCAGCACAGTGAAGCACACTGGGAGCACAGTTAATTAGCACATTTTTTTTTTTTTTAATTGATAGGCGGGGCTAACTTGACGGAGCCGCCATATTTTTCCCTTTAAAATCTCCCTCAATATTTTTTAAAAAAAATCAACCATATAGTCCTTCAAATATTTCATTGGATAAGCTTCCAAACCATATGGATGAAATATTTAAATTCAGTTGAGTGGGAAACACCTATTGTTTACCGTATAGTAGTATTTAGTTATAATAGCTAACTACCGTTTAATAGTAGATTATACCACGAGTCAATAATGATAGCTATTATTCCCGAGGAATATTTACGAACCGAGTCGCGTAAGCGGCGAGGGAGTAACATTCCGAGGGAATAAAAGCCATTATTGCGAGTAGTATACTCTACTTTATTTACGACAAATTAATTTATTTGAGATTTTTAATGAACAAATTTCATCCATCTCAATTCTCAATACAAATCCACAAGCAATACACGTTTGACACTGACACTTTTAAGAAATAATGATCATTAATCCCGCTACTCGTCATTATTCCCTATAGGAATAACATATTATGTTATTATACTGCCAAAATCACAAGTATAATACTTACATTCAGGGCCGTAGCGATATGACTATCCCTAGGGGGAGAGACTGAGATTCGGCGCCCCCTAAGCGCAGCGAAGGCAATTCAAAGGCCAGAAAAAATTAACTTTGGTAGACTATAAAACCTTAACGGTTAATTTTAGACTTTAGAGCAATCATTTGACACCAACTTTGAATTTAAGTTGCAAAAAAGTCAATTTTCAACTATCAATATTTCCAAAACAGAGTTGAACTTAGGTATAGGAATGAGCATAGGGTATAGATATCACATGAGATTTGCTAAGAATTTCACCACAGCATATCATATACAAAAACAAACAGCAGGTTAACTCCCACGCACATCTCTTCTGCGCAAGCTGCCATTCGAGAATATAGCTTATCACGGCTACGGCAGAATCACATGATTTAACGCGTATCTCTTCCGCGCATGCCGCCATTTGAGGCTACAAATCTCGAGTTAGCCTGCTGATTGTTTTTGTATACTCATGCTATGATTTTATGTAGAATCCGAATACTCAATAATAAACTAATGTGCGCCAGCAGGATTCGGTTAGTTCGACGTTGTCAGATTGCACGGAAGGAACCCATTCAGGTATACCTTGCCTTCCTAAGTGTTACTTCTTTCATTAACTTCTGATACCCTATTGTATGTCTTACTTGTTTTGTTCACTATTGTCTCCCATGTTATAAGTGCACCTCACTTACGTCACCGAGAGCTGAGTCGGTGGTTGGGTTCGGTAATTGGGGTAACTGCATCTGCGAGCAAAAAGAGTGAATTTTGACGGACTTCACGTGATCACTTATCTACCACTTATCTTTTTTCACGTGTCAAATCACGTGACATCTGTCAAATTTTGCTCGCAGATGCAATTCCAATTACCGAATCCAGCCGGGATTCACCGAGTTTCCGTTGCCCCGTTTCGATGGACGAGTTCACAATAGAAATTGAACTCTTGACTGGGGCGTGTTCACAATAGCCAGCGGGACGTGTTCACAATACCGCCGGGGAGTGTTCCAGGCGCACTGCAGCCTCCGGTTGCATGTTGAATTAGCATAATAGCTATTTACCTAACAAGTGCGGAAAATGAATTTTTCCACAAAGGTGTTTGGTACAATAATTTTCCTACAGGCGTAAAAATGTAAATTTTTTTTTTTTTTTTTTGACATATCAGTGCGGTAAAATTTTTTCCGCACTGACAGCCGTGCGGAAAAACTTTTTCCGCACTGATATGTCAAAAAAAAAGTCTTACCGCACCGTGCGGGAAAACTCATTTTCCGCACGCATATCAGTGCGGAAAATCGATTTTTCCGCACGGCTGTAGGAAAAATACTATCCTTTCTGAATTATAATTGTTGTAAAATAGTATTTAATTACCTACTCGGAAACTTGCCTTTTGTCTAAGATTTATTTATTTTTTGTACTTATACAGTTCGTTAATAAATAATGGGATCAAACTTCTAGGATAAAAATAGAACTCATTAAAATAAAAAATAAATTAATAAAAACATGGGTCCGCAAATGCCTCATTTTCGAGATACAGGGTGTCAAACTTTGAAAAAAAAAATGTTTTTTTTGCTCAAAAATTCCGATTTTTTTTAAATTTGGCAGGTTTGTTTGTAAAGACAAAAGCTATCTTTTGATTCAATTAGATTTGCCATAATTATTCCAGTGGCGCCCCAGGGGGCAGCTACAAGAGAGATACGAAAAAAAAACGAGACACAAAAAAAAAAGTACTATGAATTGCTTAATCTGAAAAAAATATAAAAGTTTAAAAAAAAACCAGCGACGTGCCATTTTTTTTAATTTTTACCAATGTAGTTGCCCTCTGGGGCGCCACTGGAATAAATACGGTAAATCTAATTGACATAGTTGCCAAATGAAGAAAACAGAAATTACTAGCGGGGTTGTGTCAACTTAAAAACAAAAGTAATTAAACGATTGATCCTCGCTATCCTTTTTGTTTGTTTACTTTCTCTCTCTGATTGATAAAAGTAAATAGGTAGATATTCTATTATTTCTATTCTGCCCAATACAAGCTAAAATTGATGGCTTTTCTTTTCAAAAACATTCGTAATAGGCGGCAAATTCAAATTTTAAATGTAATTTATTCAGTAACTTTTATTTTTAATGTTGACAGTACGCTAGTAATTTTGTTTTCTACTTTTGGCAACTATGTTCGCGCACCGGAATATGGAGTCCAAACAAAAAGTCAATTGAGTCGAAAGATACCTTTTGTTTTCACAAACAGACCTGCCAAATTTAAAGAAAAGCGGCAAAGGGGTTTTTGAACGAAAAAAACAATTTTTTTTTCAAAGTTTGACACCCTGTATCTCGAAAACTAAGCATTTGCGGACCCATGTTTCTATTAATTAATTTTTTATTTTAATGAGTTCTATTTATCCTAGAAATTTGATCCCATTATTTATTAACACACTGTATATTTGTGCGATTCATTAAGTAACTGAGCCACAAGAATTTATTTTGAGAACTCTCGCCAAGAAGAGTGCGAATGGCATCATGAGCTTCCTTAAGAGAAGAACGAATCTGAATTTTCTTCCATCAAGAAATTTTATACTTTCAATGGTAGAATATTCTCGGAAATATCAGAAGAGGGACGACAAGTACTGGTTCTAGTTCTCGGCAGCTGAAATTTTCTCTAAAAAACCAATAAAGTACCTACTTGATATGTTCTTGTTCATCTTTTAAAGCCTGTTATCATCTAAACTACGCGTCAATTGAACTCGAACACCCCAATTTTGGTCACTTTTTGAAAGGCTATAACTCAAAATTTAGCAGGCCGATTTTGATTTTGGCAAATTTTCAGGAGTAAAAGGATGCTCTAATGCTATTTAATTTCCAGTTCTTAACAGATTTCCCGCCACCTGCTAAAAGATACAGGGTGAAACATAAGTTGGCGATTTTTTTGGGAAAGTTTGGGTTCACCCCATTCTGCTGGAGGGAGGGTTAAGTAGATTTTTGGTATGTAGTTCGGAAGAGTACCTTAGTACCTCGGGACGTTTTTGAGATTTTTTGAATATCGCAGCCCACTACGATTTTATCATGAGTTATACGATTTTATGAAAAGTATAGCTATTGACGTCATTATTTCTTTCGAAACAAACACTAGAATTATGGCGCATGTGGAAACACAGTTTAAAACATATTATACAGGGTCATACAAAAATATACAGTGTGTCTATTTTTATAACCAGAGGTATCTTGGTTATTATTAGAGATACGAGGTTGGTTAAATTAGGGCAAAGTCGCGCAATTTTATGGCCAATAAAATGGGGTTTAACACTAGCACCGCTGCTTATAGATACTGCAGGTGGTAAACCAAGAATTACTTCGGCCCGGGATGTCAACAGAGTTCTTTTACCAGGGCGACAAAACAGAGCTCTCAATTCTTCGCAAATAAGGATCGCGTTAGGAATTGAAGCCTCAAAATCACTAATTCAAAGACGTCTCCATGCGAGAAATTCAAGAGCCAGACAGCATGTCAATTATTAAAAGCAGTTCATCGAAAAGCACAAATAAACTGGGCTAATATTCATAGGGGGAGCAGCTGAATGGTAGGGATGTTTGTTTGTGGATGAATGCAGATTCACGTTGTATCACAATGACGGGCATGTATTAGCATGTAGAGAAACGAGAAACGCGTGAGAGCTATAGAGAAGAATGCATGGAAGAGAGGCTTTTGGTGGTGGTGGCGTGACAGTTTGGAGGGGGGGGGGGTTATTTATCAGAATGGGTAGACTGAACTGGTAATTTTAATGAGAAAGTATGAATGAAGAACGGTACCGGGATTTGTGTGTATAGGCGGTTACACACGGACGTGTCTGAAAACATGTACGCGCACATACATGAACGCGCGAACAAAAACATCAATGTGTATGCAGAGTACCATCGCGTTTTTGAATGTGCAAGCGGTAGAATGACGGTCAGGTGAATTTCTACGCATCAATCGAACTTGAACTCCCCAATTTTTGGTCACTTTTTGTAAGACCATAACTCAAAATCTAGCAGGCCGATTTTGTTTAAATTTTCAGGAGTGAAAGACTGCTCTAATTGCTAATTAATTTTCATTTGCTAACAGATTTCCGTCCATCTGCTGAAAGATACAGGGTGAAACATAAGTTGGCGATTTCTTTACGAAAGTTTGAGTTCACCCCATTCTGCTGGAGGGAGGGTTAAGTAGATTTTTGGCATGCAGTTCAGAAGGGTACCTTAGTACCTCGAGACGTTTTTGAGATTTTTTGAATATCGGAGCCGACTACGATTTTATCATGAGTTATACGATTTTATGTAAAGTATAGCTATTGACGTCATTATTTCTTTTCGAAACAAACACTACAAGAATGAAACCTACTTAGAACATATTATACAGGGTGATACAAAAATATATAGGGTGTTCTGATAAGAGTTCCCGGATGTTTTTCTTAAGTCAAACAACTAGGAAAAATTTAATACTTTATAGCAATAAGTAACATGATCGTCAACAATTAGGTATATGTGAAACACAATATCCAACAAATAGCCATTGCGACTTCTCTCATAGCACACAACTCTTTTGCCAAAATTTTTGATCACATCTGTGCACATTTCCGGTGGTATTTCACGAATAATTTTTGATCACATCTTTCAACTCTTGGATTGTTTGGGGATTGTTCACATGCGCTTTTATTTTGATGTAAGCGGTGCAACATGTCACACAGCAAGATAAACCATTGCCTTATTGCAAACACGGTTTGAAGATAAACTTCTTTTAAGAAACGAGGATGTCAATTAGACGCCTAGATCTTGCAATCTAACGCCACTAGATTTTTTTTTGTGAGGTTACATGAAAAGCAAAGCATATGTTAACAATCTCCCAAACAATTCAAGAGTTGAAAGATAAGATTCGGCGTATTATTCGTGAGATACCACCGGAAATGTGCACAGATGTGATCGAAAATTTTGGCAAAAAAATTGTGTGCTATGAGAGAAGTCGTGGTGGCCATTTGTTGGATATTGCGTTTCACGTATAATTATAAACGATCATGGTCCTTATTCTTGAAACAGGGGAGCAGCGATCCCAGGAGAACGAGTGTTCCATCTTTGTTACTTATATTATCATTTCCATTCCATTGAGAGACAGAACACTCGTTCTCCTGGAAACGCTGCTTAAGAACTAGAAGAAATCCGGGGAAATCCGGAAGGATGACAGCCCCACCCAATCCATTAACCGAAACCCTTAGTTTAATCAACAAATAAATAAATTGAAATTCATAATGTTTTTCAGAAATTATAATGTAATAGAAAAGATCAGAAACTGAAATGAAATGTCAGTCATTTGCCGACAATAACGACTTACGATAAACAATAAAGGGTGAAGACTGTGAAGAGGTCAACAATATAAATAAAAATCAAGGTGGTCAGGTTGAAAAGGTGAAAGAATTTAATGAGTTGGTAAAATTCACATTTCGGCACAAAGTATTATTTGGTTCAATAGGGGGTCGGCCCCAATAGAATCATAACATATTCAGGTAGGTAGGTAGGTACCTACCTACTCCAATAATATATAATATTAGTTTTAATTTAAAACTAAACAAGTGTGCTTTTAGAAGTTGGCAAGTTTTAATAGTGAAAATTGGTGAAAATGGAGACAAGTGCTGATCCATCTATATTCACTTTTGTTGACGAACATATCAATGTTCAAACTGAGACTTACATAAAATGCAATAGCATTACCGCACCTCATAGATTTAAAAATATAACGACAAAGAAAAAGCATGATTTTATTGCTAATAAAATTGAAGCATATAAAACGAAAACATTATCCACACTATAGAATACTGTCACGGCTTTGGGTTGCCTGACAGAAATCTCGGGTTCGTTGTTTGTTTCGTTTATTCCAAAAATCAAAGTCCAATTAACACAGCAATAATTTATTCCACTTAACAATACACTCTGACACTAATTACTTTAATAACTAACTCAACAATTAAACTCTTTACAATCACTATTTAAATCGTATCACAGTCGAACTGAAAACTAACTTACAAACCAGTGCCGGCCTTCTTATATATCCCTAAATCTATTCCTGTAAAATCTAGAATACACACGATAATCTAATTTTCCAGATTAAAGTAGAATAATTTGCTAGATTCTAGTATTTTCGCCATCGATTCTTGACAGCCTGGCGGACGCCTATTCTAGCAACAGAGTTTAGCATTATTGTAACACTGCCCTCCTCTTAAGGTTGATCGTCCCGATCAACTTCGCGCCCATGATATTTCGCCAATCTGTCCAGATGTACAACTTTCATCTTACTCCTGGTGTTGCGCTGGAATCGATAAACCAAATCATTGATCCTCTTGATTATTTTGTAGGGTCCCTCCCACGCTAAAGACAACTTCGGCGATACTCCTTTCTTTCTAGCTGGATTATACAGCCACACTAAATCACCTTCTTGAAATCCCGCTGAATTGGCTTTCAGGTCGTATCTGGTCTTCATCCGGTCACTGGCTAGCTGAATATGCTTCCGAGCAAAATCGTGGATGCCCAGAAGTCGTGCCCTTACTTCGTCGGCATAATCTCGGATTTCTCTCCGTTCTTCTTCAGGTATCCCAAACATCAAATCGCAAGGTAACCTGAGTTCTCTTCTAAAGACGATTCTGGCTGGACTTTCACCTGTTGATTCGTGAACAGCTGCTCTATAAGCCATTAAAAACAGAGGCAAGTGTTTGTCCCAATCACGCTGGTTCCTTGCGACCACTTTTGTCAGGTGTTCCTCTATGGTCTTATTAAATCGTTCTACCATGCCATCAGACTGTGGATGTAAAGGTGTTGCCCTGGTCTTACGGATTCCCATGATCTCACAAATTTTCTTAAAGATGGCAGATTCGAAGTTACGTCCCTGGTCTGAATGTAACTCTAGTGGCACACCATGACGACTAAAAACTTCGTCCACTAGCACCTGGGCAACAGTGATGGCTTCTTGATTGGGAATAGCAAAAACTTCTGGCCATTTACTGAAGTAATCCATGATAGCTAAGATGTATTTGTTACCACGCTCTGACTCTGGGAACGGTCCAGCAACATCTATCGCTATTCTCTCAAATGGAAGACCGACGTTGTACTGTTTCATGGGCCCCTGAGATCTTAGTTTAGGGCCTTTACTGGTAGCACAGATGTCGCATTTTCGGCACCAGCTTTTAACGTCTTCATGGTAGTGAACCCAGTAAAAACGTTCCCGAATTTTGTCCAAAGTCTTGTTAACTCCGAAATGTGCCCCTGAGGTTCCGTCGTGTATTTCTTTTAATACATCTTCCACTCGGTCTTTTGGGATAACCAGTTGGCTCTTAGTGGATTTCCCATCGGCACTTTCCCCAACTCTTTTGAGCAAACCATTTTCTACGGCCAGAGAGTTCCACTGGGCCCACAACGCCTTGTAAATCAAGCTTTTGTTTGACACTTCCCCCCATTCTGGCCTACATTCGTCATTTTCTTTAAGATGTAGAATTTGCCCGATGTCTTGGTCTGCCTCCTGATCTTCTCTCATTTGCTTGGTAGTCCATTTGTCATCGACGATCAGACCCGTTCTTCTTACAGCTGGACTAGTGTTTTTCTCATGTATATCGATTCTTTGACAATGTTTGCAATCTTCTTTACATGGCCGTCTAGACAGAGCGTCAGCATTTTTATGCAGGTTTCCAGGTCGATGTTTAATTTGGAAATCGTATTGCTGCAATTTCTCAATCCATCTAGCAAGCTGTCCTTCAGGAGTTTTCATTTCTAAAAGCCATTTTGGAGCTGCGTGATCTGTTCGAATTTGTGCAAAACCACATAATGGAAGATAAATAACTTGATAATTAGTGGACTGTATAATTAGGTGGACTGGATGATCGACTGGATAGGGACCTAAAACACACGCGCTTTTCACTGACACTATATTTACAACAATTTACACAATATTTACACTATTTACAATTACTACTACAAGATGACAAGAAGCCAGAGCTTGCTTAGATGCCCAACAGGGCAGAGCTAGATTATAAAATTTATTAAAATGTGAAAAGGTTTCTGGATGCTTGTTAACGTGGACAAGCTCCAAGCTACACTGCTGCAATGACAAAAATGGCGCGCAATATATTGACAGACATGACAAAATAGACATGACGACAACGCTGCAGTGTTGCAAACTTTATATGTATAAAAATATTTTGCCATCAAAAAGAGATAGCATGATTGTTGGAACATGTTTCCAACATGCTGGGGGGCCTAGAGTTTCACATGAAACCAAGGTAAAATTTTCCAGCAAAAAAAATAAAAAAATTAAAGAGAAAGTAAGCAACCCTTTTTTTAAAAAAAGGTATGATTTCAATGATGATCCAGTAAACGAAAACTTAACTAACAATTAAAGCTAAAAACATTTCTGGAACACATAGTATGACATTATGTATGTATATACGAGTATAGCTAATTGAATATAAATATAAATCTAAATGTTTTACAAATATATGTACAGAATTTTGTGAATAATTTTCAAAAATATTATTAACAATTATTGTCATCAATCGGTAACACTGCAATCTTGGTAACCGATCTGAGATAAATACCTTTTTTGGTTTTCACTTCGACAACCCTTACTTTGCCGTCCTTTCCAGGTATTGCTTTAACTATTCTTGCCATTGGCCACTTATAAGAAGGTACATTATCCTCTTTTAAAATGACTAACAAGCCCTCCCTAAGGTTAGGCATCTCATCACGCCATTTTGGCCTATTTTGGAGTTGCGTTAGATAGTCGTGATACCACTTTTTCCAAAAATGCTGCTGCATCTGGACACACAATTTCCAAAACTTAAGTCGACCTTGGGGAATTTCCGTCAAATCAGGGTCAGGAAAGCTTGTGATAGGCGCACCTATCAAAAAATGACCAGGGGTCAAATAGTCCAAATCTGAAGGATCTTGTGACAAGGCTACAAGTGGTCGGGAATTTAAAATTCCTTCTACTTGGACAATAAGAGTATTAAATTGTTCATAGGTAAGCTCATTGCTACCTATGACTCGCTTGATGTGAAATTTTGCCGATTTTACTCCAGCTTCCCATAAACCACCAAAAACTGGAGAATAGCTCGGTATAAAATTAAATGTAATTTTTTCCTGAAGGGAATAATTTTCAATTTTTTCTGTTTCGTTATAAAACTCTTTGATTTTATTCTCGGCTCCTTTAAACGTGGAACCATTGTCGCAGAAAATATTTGCGGGCTTCCCCCTCCGCGAAATAAAACGCTTCAGAGCAGCTAGAAAATTTTCGGTTGTCAGGTCTGAAAGCAGTTCCATATGAATTGCTTTGACTGAAAAGCACACAAAAAGTGCTATGTATGCCTTGGAACTTACGGATTTTCTAATTCGAGATTGCTTAACGAGGAAGGGACCGCAAAAATCTACCCCGACATTTTGAAACACTCTGGCTGAACAGACTCTTTTTTCCGGCAAGGAACCCATTAATTGAGTGGAACATTTTGCTTTGAATTTAAAGCAAATCACACATTTGTGTAGCTCTTTTTTAATTAATCTTATTCCATTTATGAGCCAATAATTGAGGTTTAGGGAACCTAAAACTTGTCTTGGTCCAGCGTGCAACAAAGTTGAATGTTCTTGTATTATAATTAATTTGGTGATGTGACTTTCCTTGGGCAAGATCACAGGATGTTTCTGATTATATGGAATGTTTGAATTGAAACCGATTGAGCAATATTAGTTGCTAAATTACTAGTATTAGCTGGTCCTGGTAAATTAGATTTAGGTAAACAATTTTTAATACTTACAATGACATCATAAAAAAGAGTTTCTACATCATCAATTGAATCATCATAGTTACCATCAAGGCACAGAATTTCAACTTGAATGTCTTTAAGCTTTTGAAAACTGTCCTGCAATATTTCCTTCCGAACTAAAAATTGGTCGGTTTTATACTCACTGTCAGGATCAGATTTGTGATCGGAAATATAACGACTTATTCTAACCATGGAGTCGATTGCTTGCTTTTTCTTTGACAATAATTTATCAATTTGCTTTTTGGTAGCCATATTTACAAAGTTTACAATCAAAAAAATAAGAAAATATCAAAAGAAATCTATAAACAAAATTTAAAATTACCTAATAAATTAGATTTTTTTTAAAAACTACTTAACAAAACGAAAAACGGATAATTGTTCATCCTTTAAATAAATAATGAAAAATAGGCGAAAAATTCAGTTTTTCAAAAATAATGCAAATTCACTCAAATTCACTGCAAAAATCCAAAATACACAAACAACAAACAACAAAACGTAAACAAATGTTTGACATTTAATTTGAGGTTAAGCTGTCGGGGTGGTGAACTCTCACTTTCATGTTCGTTGCTCCGGGGCTGTACTTCATTGCACCAAGCAAGGATACTGCACCCGGGGTGACTTGGGTTGAACCAGACGAGAAAAAGAAGCACCCTTTTGAATTTGACAAGTGAAGTTTGTTTGCTCCGCCCCACTCTACTTACGCACTTCCGGTTCCGGCGGAAACCTTCGCTGGTGGCACGTGGAACCCAACGTTGTTTGAGACACGTGCAGACTGCACAGTGGATGATTGATTTTTTGCATCACATGGCGCCAAAAATCACGATTGAACAATCAATAACCACTAAAAAGGCACTTTTTGAGGGTTTTTAAAGCACTTTTAGGTTCCGAACTATCCAGTATCCGGCTCGAACTGGCCAAAATTATGTGCAAAACCACATAATGGAAGATAAATAACTTGATAATTAGTGGACTGTATAATTAGGTGGACTGGATGATCGACTGGATAGGGAACTAAAACACACGCGCTTTTCACTGACACTATATTTACAACAATTTACACAATATTTACACTATTTACAATTACTACTACAAGATGACAAGAAGCCAGAGCTTGCTTAGATGCCCAACAGGGCAGAGCTAGATTATAAAATTTATTAAAATGTGAAAAGGTTTCTGGATGCTTGTTAACGTGGACAAGCTCCAAGCTACACTGCTGCAATGACAAAAATGGCGCGCAATATATTGACAGACATGACAAAATAGACATGACGACAACGCTGCAGTGTTGCAAACTTTATATGTATAAAAATATTTTGCCATCAAAAAGAGATAGCATGATTGTTGGAACATGTTTCCAACAGAATTAGAAACTTGCGTCCGTAAAGATACTTATGAAAATGGTCGACTGCTTTTACTATGGCAAGCAACTCTTTGCTTTGATAATGTTCTGCTGTAGTACTCCACGACATGTTCTTGTGAATTTTGGATTTGTGAAAGGACAGCTCCAACACTGGTGTTACTTGCATCTGTGTCCAAAATCAACATGCCTTTGTGATCAGGATAGGACAACACTGAGCTCGTACATAATGCTCCTTTCAATTTTCTAAATGCGGAATCGCATTCTTGGGTCCAATTGAATGTTGATTTTTCTTCTGTTAATCGATGAAGTGGAGCAGCTATATTGGCGAATCCTTCCACAAATCTTCGATAATAAGAACATAATCCTAGAAAACTCCTTAATTCATGTTTGTCGCGTGGTTTTGGCCAGTTCCTGACAGCATCTATTTCTCCTTCCATAACTTGTATGCCCTCTTCAGATACCACGTGACCTAAGAATTCCACTTTCTTTTGAAATAGGAAACACTTATTTGGATTGAGTTTCAAGTTGGCATTCCGGAAGCGGTCAAAAACTTCTTTTAGGTTATTGAGATGTTCTTGGAACGAATTTCCCATAATCATGACATCATCCAAATATACCAGGCAAGTTCTCCATGTAAGGCCTCGCAAAACAAGATGTATCAGTCGCTCAAACGTAGCTGGAGCATTACACAATCCGAAAGGCATTACATTAAACTGGTATAGCCCGCTTCCGGTACTGAAGGCAGTTTTCTCTTTGTCATCGTCATGTATTGCCACTTGCCAGTATCCACTTTTGAGATCCAAGGTGGAAAACCATTTAGAGCCCGATAGACTTGTTAGTGTATCGTCTATTCTTGGGAGAGGGAAGCTGTCCTTCTTGGTGACGTCATTAAGCTTTCGGTAGTCCACACAAAATCTAAGACTCCCATCTTTCTTCGTAACCAGTACTACTGGCGCGGACCATGAACTATTTGACTCACAGCATTTTATCAATTTGGTTTTCCACTTCCTGTTGCTTAGCTACTGGCATACGTCGTGGTGGTTGTCTAATTGGGTGTGCCAATCCAGTATCAATTTTGTGTTGAATTAAGCTGGTTCGTCCGGTTTGATTGTCCATCACAAATACGTCTGCTTCTTTCAAAATGAAATCTGTGGCTTCTTGAAGTCTATCTGGATCGAGATATTTCCATGATTTCGCCAAAGTCCTCATCAAGGTGTCTGTATCCAATTTGGATTTCACAAAATGTCGCTTATCTGGTAGGTCACAGTTCGATATTTGCTTCACTGGTTCGAGAGCAAATGATCTTCTCAGTACTTCCAGGAATCCTCACTGGGGTTGTGGCCAAGATCTTAACGGCATCGGATTCTTCTTGTGTTGTTAGGACAATTTCTTCATTACCAAATTTAAGGATGTTACTGTTATAAGAATGTATATTCTTTTTAAACAATAAAGAATTGATTGATTGATTGATTGAGGATGTTCATGGAAGGATCAAAGGAGAAACCATGTTGGCCGATTAAATCCATTCCCAAAATAAAATCATCTTCTATATCGGCGACTAATGTTCTGTGCCTGAAGGTGGTAGATCCAAAAGTGAGCTCAACCATAGCTTCTCCTTGAACTGGTGGAGATTCGCCGGTGACTGTTCGTAGTGACAGGTTTCTAGTGAGCGGTTGGATTGCCCGAGACTTGACTAATGTTCTTCTAATTATGGAAACTTCAGCACCCGTATCAAAAGTAATGGTTTTCAATTCTCCATTAATTTGTCCTTCGAATTTTAATCCTCTATAATGACTGCCCAATGATTTCATGTAAACAACCCTGGGGGCTTCGTCATTACTAACCAGCATTCGCCCCTCCATACTGGTTAGTTCTCGTTTCCCTGACTGTTATTAGGGCTGGCGTCTCTTGATCTCGAAAAGCGTTGGAAACGATCCCTTGATGGAGAGGGCATTCTTACTCTACAATCTCGTTGAATGTGTCCAATCTTATGGCAGCGATAACATTCTAATCGGTTTCTTTGAGTCGTTTCCCGTTTTTCTGTCTTCTCGTAATATTTTCTTTATTTCCTCCATGAAATTACTCATAAGGTTCTCGAAACTGCCATCCTCTTTTGATGATTGCTTTTCCTTTGGGTCCTCAATGGACACTGCTCGTATTCTGGGTCGTGAGGCACCAAAGATTGCTTCCAGTTCTAATGCTCGGACAAGGGCTTCGCTACTTTGTCTGAACTTGGACATTCTTAGGTTTTCCTGGATCTTCGAATCTCTGAGACCATCAATAAACGCAGATACTGCCATCCATTCCTGCATGTCTTCCCCAGCTGCAGGAAACACCAAACTCACTAGCCTTTTAACTTCTGATTCGAATTCTTGTAAACTCTCGCCGGGTTTTTGAACTCTTGATTTAACTTGAGTTCTGAATACTTCTTGTCTGTAATGGTCTCCGAAGCGCAGTTCTAAAGTTTGACTTAGATGCTGTTAATTTTGTTGGTAGACTGAAGGAATGGACTGAAGAAGGTCTAAGGCAGGTCCTCGTAGCGCCACTATTAGTGCTGTAGCTTTTTCTTGGTCGTTCCATCCATTGGTATTTGCAGCAGCTTCAAATTGTCGAATATACATGGCCCAGGATGTAGAACCGTCAAAAGTTGGTGGTTTTATCTTCATACTGGAGAATGCTTCAACACTAACTGGATTGATGGACTGTATTTCTAATTTACGCACCTTATCTTCGAGTGCTTGAACTTGGTCCTCCACTTCTTGTCTTAATTGCTGAACATCGTCTTTAACTTCTTGAACACTGTCTTTAACTTCTTGAACATCGATTTTGACTTCAGCTTTTACTTCCTGAACGTCATGTTTAACTTCTTGCACATCGTCTTTAACTTGTTCAATCTTCTGGTCTAGGTTAGCGACAGTTCCTTGTATGGTTTGGAATATTTTCTGCAGTCTTCCAAGGTCGTCCTGCCGTTCTTGTTGTCGCTTAGCTTCTTCTTGTTGTCGCCTAGCTTCTTCTTCTTGTTTCTCTTTTTGTCGTCTGGCCTCTTCTTGTTGTCGTTTAGCTTCTTCGTCTTGTTTCTCTTGTTGTCGTTTAGCTTCTTCGTCTTGTTTTTCTTGTTGTCGTCTGGCTTCTTCGTCTTGTTTTTCTTGTCGTCGTCTGATCTGTTGAAGTTCCAACATTTTGCGCAGAAGTTCTTCAACTTTTTGTTCGTCCATTTTGGCTTGTTGTCTTGTGATAGGCATATACAGAACGTTCTAGAATTTCCCTCGAAATTTCTTCAGATATCTTTTCTGGTCTTTGCTCGAAGTTCCAAACGCGCCGGTGAAGTCACAAATTGGATAACTTGCTTTATTCTAGAATAGAATGTTCTGGAATTTTCTTGATTTTTTTTTTTTTCTAGATGTCGATTGATACAGCAAACACGTCGGTGAAGTCACAATTTCGATATCTCCCTTGGTTTCCAAATAGAATGTTCTAGAATTTTCCCGAAACTCCTCGAAAAACCTCTTCTGAATGACGATTGATGTTCCGAATACGTCGGCGAAGTCACAAATTCGTTATCTCCCTTAGTTTCCAAATAGAATTTTCTAGAACTCACTCGAAGATTCACTATCACAGTCTAAATCGGGTATAGAGTCACTTCCGGGGTAATTCACACGATCGGTTGAGTCTCTTTTTGTGATGGTCACTGTTTGCACTGCACTAACTGTCCCAGTGTTCACTTAGTGTTCAGTTTTTATACTACACTAGTGTCCCCGCACTTCCGTAATTGGATTTCACTCTGCAGTCCTTTATATCCCACTTCTGAAACCAATGTCACGGCTTTGGGTTGCCTGACAGAAATATCGGGTTCGTTGTTTGTTTCGTTTATTCCAAAAATCAAAGTCCAATTAACACAGCAATAATTTATTCCACTTAACAATACACTCTGACACTAATTACTTTAATAACTAACTCAACAATTAAACTCTTTACAATCACTATTTAAATCGTATCAAAGTCGAACTGAAAACTAACTTACAAACCAATGCCGGCCTTCTTATATTATATATCCCTAAATATATTCCTGTAAAATCTAGATTAAAGTAGAATAATTCGCTAGATTCTAGTATTTTCGCCATCGATTCTTGACAGCCTGGCGGACGCCTATTCTAGCAACAGAGTTTAGCATTATTGTAACAATACGTTAAAATCGTATCACATGATTATGCCGATGCCATAATAATAATAATAATAATTAAAGATTTCATGAGAATGTATGTAAATATGTATGTATTTTAAGGCTGGAAATTATAATGCAAGTTGTCAATATTCTTAATAATAATAATCTTTTAAAGTTTATTTGACCCGACTTTTATTACCTACTTTAATTGCCTATGTGCCGAAATGGAACTTAAAACGAAGGGGCCCCTCTTAACTTTGTGCCGATTTGGGTTATTTTTATTCGGGGTACCTGTTCGATGGGGCGTTACCGAGTTGGGCCCTTTTACAGGTAACCTGCTGGTTACACCCAACAGTTGGGCCCTGATATGTAAATGAGTGTATGAACTATTATAATTTTTTCCTTGAAATTCGTATAATGAAGGTACCTTAAGTACCTATACAAGGTGCATGCAAAGGTAGGCAATTAATAAAATAAGTAACATTATTTATTTTTGTCAGTTTTTCGCAAACTTTAGAAGACGATGGAAGTTCAACCAATGTTAAGTGAGAAAGGGAAGCAACTTCTAGTGATCAGTGGATTCAAGTTTTGTGTTGGAAAAACTTTAAAAGATGGCAGTGAATATTTGAGGTGTGTAAACAAAAAAACAAAGTGTCCAGCCAGTGTCCATACACCGGCCACAGATTTTAAATGTATTTTAAAATCTAAGTCAAATCATAATCATATGCCTGAACAAAATATTGAAAGGCAAAATTTAAGCAATTCTATTAAAAGAAAAGCTGCTAGTAATCCATATGAAAGACCTACAAAAATAATTCATAGTGAACTTCGACAGTGCGGCACATCAGTTGAAAACATAACAACATATGACATAAACCTTATTCGAAAAAATATTTACGAGTGTAGAAAGTCACAAGTTCCCACATTACCCAAGAATCAAGACGAAGTTTTTTGTGCTTTAAGAGTATTCTCACCAAAAACTTCAAAGAACGAATCGTTTTTAATGATAAATAGTGAACAACATAACATAGTGATATTTTCTTGTTATACAAATCTGCGTTTTCTGTGTTCTGTAGAAACTGTTTTTATGGACGGAACCTTTAATTGTTGTGCAAAGTTTTTTTGTCAGTTCTTCACTCTCCATGGGTACAAGAATGGTCATTATGTACCACTTATTTTTTGTTTGTTACCGAGTAAGATCCAATTTATATATGAAACCTTATTTAGTATTTTGACTGAAAAATGTGTTGAAAATAACTTGATATTGACCCCAAAAAATGTAGTAATAGATTTCGAGATAGCCATTCATAATGCTGTTTCTGTTACTTGGCCCGAGTCAGTAATTATTGGTTGCCGATTTCATCTATCACAGGCATGGTTCAGAAAATTGCAGTCGCTTGGATTAAGTAGCGAATATAAAAATAATACCGAAATTGGAAAAAGACTTAAGTAATTTTTTGGTCTTCAATTTTTAGAACCTTCTGCAGTGGGTGATTGTTTCATTTTTGATTTAGTCAGTGACTTACCAGAAGATGAAAGATTAACAAAATTTTGTGATTATTTAGTAGAAAATTATATGACCGACGATTCACAATTTCCTCCAAACATTTGGGCAAACCTTTCATCTTCATTGCATCGAACGACGAATGCATATGAATCGTTTCATTCAAAGTTTAATGACAGTTTTTACCATTCGCATCCCAACATATTCAAATTTGTAGATATGCTAATAAATTTTCAAAGCGAAATATATATTAAAATTGTAACAGCTAACAAATTTCCAAAAGCTATGAGAGCTGATGTAAAAAGGAAAAAGGAATTTGTAGAAAGCAAAATACAGGAATACAGGGTGTCCCACGGTGGATGGCGTATTAGACGTTTATGGAGAACTAAAAAGCGGATCATACTGAAAATTTGGCAACCGGGATAACCGACCATAATCTACACTTCAAAAATATTTTTGTTTATGCGGTGTTGCCGCTTCTACTCTTAACCAGTGGCAACAGCGCTATTTTTTTTATATTTTTACAGCCTGTCAAAGTTGCAAAAAGTCAATTTTGAACTGTCAATATTTCCGAAACAGTTGAACTTAGGTATAGGGTATATCACATGAAATCTGCTCAAAATTTTACGTAGAATCGAAATATGCAATCACATACAGGGTGTTCCATCTGAAATAGCAATGTTGCTACAAGTTTAGAGTAGAAGCGGCAACACTGCATAAACAAAAATATTTTTAAAGTGTAGTTTATGGTCGTTTATCTTGGTTGCCAAATTTTCAAAATGATCCGCTTTTTAGTTCTCCATAAACGTCTAATACGCCATCCACCGTGGGACACCCTGTATAGGTAAAAAAAAATTGACAGAATAAATTTTATCAAATGTATTTCGTGGAAGTATGCGCCAAGTTGAATTGTTTATAAGTAGTGCTTTTAGAGTTTATATCTTATTTATCATTTTCATGTATAGATTTGTAAGTTAAAATTAATTTGTGTGTACCTATGTATTTTACTCGTTTAGGAAATAAAAATGTACTTAAAATGAAATAATTCATAGTTTTCTTATTCACCCCGTATACTTAAACATGGACGTTAAATAATTATGTTTGCCATAATCTCATTAAGTAGATACCTGTATATGGGGCCCAACTGTTATATATGCTTAAAGGGCATAAACTGAAGTTCAGGTAAAAGGGCCCAACTGTGTGACTCCGGTTCGATGTGCCGAAATGGGTATCGCCCAATTTTATAATTTCTTAATTTTTGCTTTTGTTTTCTAAGAGCGGTAGGGGCGCCGTACATGCAGTGCCCCCCCCCCCCCCCCTACTTGCTACGCCACTGTATGTAGACGAAAGTAATTGATGTTTTAGTACTCCCTGGCCTTTCCCACAAATTGATCCTGGTGTTCGGCATTTTTCTGAGGCCAATGAACTTGCTGTGCTGTTTGTCACATACCAGCTCTCCACTATCCACCACTTAACATCTAGTGAAAAAACTGCTTAAGTTACTGACAAAATTTCTCTTATAGATTCTGTAAGGTTGCAGAACATCAGGATCATTTTTGAATCTGGTACAAGGCCAAAAAAGGTATTATCCTGCTTCACCGTATAAAGAAAAAATCATAGACGATGAAGTCGAAGAAATGTTGAATGTTGCGACTTGGTGCAATCAAAAGATCTAATAGTTCTTGGTAAATTTGTGTTTGGACGCTGGACATCTGGTTAAGAAGAAGGAAAGGAATTTCATATTTTGTATCAATTTTCGGAAGCTCAATCTTCAAACGAAAAAAGGATGCTGTAGTATAACATACCCGGGTTCGTTCGGTAAGATTGAACGATGGTAATTTTTATTACCTTTAAACAACAAATCGTCTGAAAACGAAATGAAGAAAGACAAAAAAAATAGGACCTACGTTGTGGAAACTTACTCAATTTTACTTACTGGACATGCGCCCGACATAGCAAATATTTGGGAAATGTAAGGGAGGTTGTGATATGTAAAAGAAACGAAAAATTTGTGAAACGTCTACTTCATTATTAAAGTAAATCGTACCGTTCTCGACCTGGAATTCTCGAGGGGAAAGAGAACGGCAGAGAAACCCTCGATCTAACATTCCTCAAAAATCGAAACATACTGTGTCATTTTAAATAATAATTGTGAGTCAATAATTCAATAGTTTAAGTCAATAAAAGTTTAAATTAGGTACCGTCTCTGGTCTTTCTGCTAAAATATTAATTACACACTCAACATTCAATCAACGCTACCTATATTCAATACTGAAGAGTTTTTTTGTTAGTTAGCCGGTTTCCCAGCGGATACTGAGGTCCCATACGGGAAGCTACTCAGCTATAGTTGTTTTTGAGCCAATATCTCTGGATTGATTATTTCAATTTGTTAGGATATTCTCTCGTCAGGGTAGGAAAATGTTAGTAAATTCAACAAGGCCCTAATACACGCTCCAAATCCACAAAATCAAAATCTCAGCACAAAAAGACAGCACATAATTTCTTAGGTTTTAATTTACTTCTTTATCTGTGTTGTTTACAGTATGAAACGATTTTTTGTTAAATACATGAACAACGCACATGTTATAAAAAATGTTATAAACAAACAAAAAATACATGAAAATGAACAAAATAATAGGAACTTGCATAAATTGAATTCTCAAAAACAAAATAACATTTAATCCACTAACCTGTGAACGCTCCTTACACACACACTAATAAAAAATTGGATTGAACAATCAATTTTAATGCAAAATAGAAATGAAAATAATTGAATAATGAATAATTACCGACACGCGTCAAAGGAAAAAGGAACAGCCCCAGCTTGTTCTCAAGTCTCTCTAATGCCTAATCGCCTCTTCTCTTGTATCCTATTCGGTTTTCGGTACCTTCGTTTTCTGTGGCGCGCTCGATCAATCCTAAACTTGAGGGTGCATACATGGTTGCAACATTTACTTATGTTCAGTAAACTTTGTTTTTTAAAAGTTAAGATTCAAAGATTTTAATTATATTTGGGACAACCTCCGTAACACTCGTTATATCAGATTAGCTTGGATTAGACACTCTCATAACTAGCATCAAATTCTATCATTTGAGATATGGAATCTAATGGTCCTTATTCACTCCAGACTCCTTCTGTATTCTTTATAGTTAACGGAAACGGAGACGAGCCATCATAACCAAGGTTCATCAATTTTAGTAAGAAAACCCGTATCTTCCTTACTGATAACGAGAGGTGCATGAAACCATGAACCCAAAAATTGTTCCATTTTTTCTGGATACTTATTTAAGAATTATTCACTCATACAGCCAGAAGTAAGTACATGGAAAAACAAGTAAAATTATTACTCAAAGCACAAATCGGAAACGAAAAATATGTATATATCCTCTTAAATCGCCTAATGTAGTGTCCCAATAAAAATTAATCATATCGCAACCGAATCTCTGAAATGTATTCTTTCGCGGTAATTTTGGGGCCAAAAGAAAACAAAAGGAAAAAAGCGTTGGTTGGCTGTGCTCCATGAAGCGGAAATCTATAAAAATAAATGCAAATACTCCAAGAGCTCGGTTTTCTTGTCCGTATTTAAAATGAATACCGTTGTTCGATTGTCGTTTTGTGTTTGTGTGCTTTTTATTTTAAAACTCGCAGTCGGTAAGTCATCTACAGCGATTTAATGGGCTTTGAACAAAAAAAAAAAAAAACGTGACAATACATTATAAAAGTCAAATCGAATATCTGTTACAAATAAGAAAAAAATTAATATTCTAAGCCTTTATAAATATCAACAAGATCGTGATATATCCTTTCGTGCAAATGGACACTTTTTGAGGATTTTTCATAAAAAAAAATCATTAAGGAAACGATGTAAGTTGAAATACCTAATTATTTTTTAGGCCAGTCACATAAAAATGCTGAAATCCTCCATGGAAAAGTAGTGGACATAACCGATCACCCCTACCAAGTAGCCCTAGTAAACACAAAATTCAATAGAATTATTTGTGGAGGTGTTATCGTTAAACCAAGGGTGGTATTTACAGGTATTTTTCATGGAACATTAGAACAATAAAACCTGAAACATTTTTTTTTAGCTGCTCATTGCACACACACAAGAGATTTAACCCCTAGAAAAAATCTGGCAGTTTTAGTTGGTGCTAATCATGTGGACGATGACGAAGGAAATTTTCACAAAATCGTTAAAGTAGTTAAACATCCAGATTTTTCTTATCACGTAAGGATAAAACTTTCTTAATAGATTATTGACCTAACTTTCTGATGAACAGCTTATTACATTTTCCAAACTTCTGTCCCGTTTCGTTTATAATGAAAATTACTTCTCAACTATTCAAATAGGTACTTAACTTAAAAGATATTATGTTACAATTTCTATTATCAAAATATATCTGATATAGGTTTCCATCTTCATCGAAAATTTTATCAATTTGCTACTTAATAAAACTTGTTTTTATGTTATTTACGTCTATAAAGTTTTAATTAAATTTCAGTTAAGAAGTTCATCTTTTTACATTATAAACTTGATTAATAATTGTTTTGTATTTTCAAGGGTTTGGATAGCGATATATCGGTGTTGTTATTAGACGAACCAATTAAGTTCAGTGAAAAAGCCCGAAACATTGAAATATCTAGTGACGACCATCCAGGAGGAACTAGAGCATCGGTGTCAGGATGGGGACGGACCGAAACGGGATACCCTTCTAGAGATTTAAGGTAGTTTTTTTTTTATATACATATATATATATATATATAAACAATGGGAGTTTCTTGGGGTATCGGTCGTCTTGAAGGGCTAGGAAATAAAAATCTCTTTTTCCACTAAGCCGAGCTTTCGGCAATTATTTATTGCCTTCGTCAGGGCTACAACAATATAAAAGATCTTATTATTATGAATAATCAAAACTATAACTAGGACATATAAATTTTTAACTATAACTTACTTGCAAAGTGAGAATTTTATAGTCGAAAAGCTTTCAAATTGTCGGAAAATTGTTGTTATTCTATTTTGACTATCAAACTGTACAGAATATAAATGTTAAAAATATGGAAAAATAATTAATAAACAATAATTGATAGATATAAGAAAAATAGAAGAGATAGAAGAATATGTAGAATAAAATTTTGAAGTGTATAAATACTAGTTTCTCATAGACATTGATTTTTGGTGTCATCACTAGACCAGTTAGGTAATTTTAGGAATACATTTAATTAGATGTAAGTAGGTTCGAATAAATACTACTGAGATCTTGTGGAAAAAGAGATTTTTATTTCCTAGCCCTTCAAGACGACCGATACCCCAAGAAACTCCCATTGTTTATAAATTCTCCGGTCAAGATACTCTGTAAATATATATATATATATATATATATATATATATATATATATATATATATATATATATATATATATATATATATATATATATATATATATATATATATATATATATATATATATATATATATATATATACAAAATCCTATCATTGCTGCGTCCATAAACTTCCTCAACACATACACTGTTGCTTCCTTCGAATTACTGCGTCCGAATATCGGACGCAACAATGTCAACTCATATTTTTGCGAGTTCCCGTCTATTTTTAAACAAAATTTAGGCGCGAACAGGTGGTAAAAGTTTCTAAGTTTCCTTTCCACAATAAAAAGTGGAAGCATCTATTGAGATTCTTATGATTTTACTGGATTTTCTGTTTGGTAGTGGACGCAATAATATTCGTGTTATAGATAAAAATGTATACTATTAGTTCATCGATTCTCCGGTAGAGGTGCGAAAATAATATACAGAGTCAAGTATACAGTAAATAAACCTAGTATGTTATTGCGTCCGAAGCTTGGCAACATGGCAATCTATTTTTAGCTCGGGATTTTTGTGTGGTGTGATGTTTTGTATCGTGTCATCATTTTAGCAGAAGCCAAAGCCATTGTTGCTTCCAGTCAGCAAATATGAAACGCAGTGAGAATATTAGGTTTATGCCACAGAGGACCCAGAGAGTCATAATAATATACAACTTTTCTAACAATAATAGTGTAGGTGCTGGATGGAGTTCGAGAGGTCATAGCTTCTTTGAAAATATTATGCCCTAAAACACTTGCTATGATTTGTATTTAATTTTTAAGTTTTGATGAAATATTAAAATATTAGTATCAAATAGGTTGCATTTTAATATCTTTGTAATACAGGGTGTCCTTGGATAAACTGACACATTTTGCAGGTAAATATCTCGAAAACGGGAAAAGATAACGAGATGCGGTTTGTTCTGTGAGAACAGGGATTTTTCAAAGTTTTTTTCCACATTATTTCCGAATCCTGAAATTTGCTGAAATTTGGTTTTACAGACATGCGATTTTTTGAAATAAAATAACTGCCTTATTTTCAATGAAACACCCCGTATCTTTTGTCATCGTCAGAAAGGCTGATTTTTCTACTTTACAAAAATGTATAATTTTTTTCAATTATCTTAAACTTACATCGTGAAAATTGATTCTTATCATTTTTTTTTGTCCAGTCGACAGTACGCCCTTCAACCAAGTGCAATTTTTACGATTTAATTTCATGATAATTGAAAAAAATTAAACATTTTTGTGAACTAGAAAAGTCACGCTTTCTGATGATGACAAAATATACTGGGTTTTTCATCAAGAATAAGGCAGTATGTTATTATTTCAAAAAATCGAATGTCTGTAAAACCAAATTTCAGGATTCGTCAACATCATGAAAAAAAACTTTAAAAAATCCTTATTCTTCCAGAACAAACCGCATCCCGTTATCTTTTCTCGTTTTCGAGATATTCATCTCTAAAATGTGTCAGTTTATCTATAGTATTTCTACAATTTTTTTTTCTTCATATACTTATATCGCTGGCATCAGTGAACTTCAACGCAAATATTGAATTTCTAAACTCAAAAACAATTGAATGAAGCCGCGTATAATAGCTGGGTTCGGTAATTGCATCTGCGAGCGAAGTGTATAAAATTTGACAGACGTCACGTGATCACTTATCTCTTTTCGCGTGTCAATTACCGAACCCAGCTATTATACACGGCTTCATTCAATTGTTTTTGAGTTTAGAAATTCAATATTTGTGCTAAAGTTCACTGATGCCAGCGATATAAGTAAATGAAGAAAAAAAAACTATAGAAATACTATTACTGAGATTTAAAAATGCATACTATTTGATAGTGATATTTGAATATTTCATCAAAAATTACAAATTAAATACAAAACCTAGCTGGTGTTTTAGGGCGTAAAAAACAATAAACAATATAAACAGCAAATTATACAGCTTCAAAGCTATAAATGATAAATTTTTTAATCAAAAATAAATGAAAGAATTTGAAAAAAAAATGCTAATGCTAAATTCACCAATATAAGCATTACATTCAAACTAACATTTATCTAGCTGAATGGATCACTGAATGTCACTTTAAACAAATTCCAGCTTTAAATTTGGCGTGGCATATGTTGCATTTAAAACTCCTCCCATTTGAGTGTGTTAATAAATGACTCTTCAAATTGTATTTAAGTCTAAATTTTACGGTGCAAGTGTTACATTCAAATAGATAAATATCCGAATGTGTTAGTTTGTGAATCTTCCAATCGCTTTTCCGTTAAAATTTTGATTTGCAAGTGTCACATTCAAAAGGATAAATATCAGAATGTGTTAATTTGTGTCTATTTAAACTTTCTGTTTGAATTTTGCATTGCAAGTGTCACATTCGAATGAATAAATATCCGACTGTGTTAGTTTGTGAATCTTTAAGCGCCGAATTTATAGTCGTTCCTCGAATCTTCCTTGGAGTCGCGAATTTAGAATGAACACTTGCCACTATTTGACAAGTCAGTCATGTCAACTCTAAACGTTCAAGGCTTTCTTAAGGTCTGAGGAAACCTCAAGGACCTACAATAAATTCGGCCCTAAATCGACTTTCTGTTTAAATTTTGATTTGCTTTTTCATATTCAAAAGGATAAATATCCGAGTGTATTGATACGTGCCTTTGCAAATTACCTTTTTCTTTAAATTTTGCATTGCAAATATCACATTCAAAAGGATAAATATCAGAATGTGTTAGTTTGTGTCTCTTCAAATAATCTTTTCCTTTAAATTTTGCTTTGCAAATGTCACATTTAAAAAGATAAATATCCGAGTGTGTTGAAATGTGCCTCTGCAAATTACCTTTTTGTTTAAATTTTGCATTGCAAGTGTCACATTCAAAAGGATAAATATCCGAGTATGTTGATACGTGTTTTTGCAAATTATATGGTATGCTGGGTTCGGTAATTGCATCTGCGAGCGAAGTGAGCAAAATTTGACAGATGTCATGTGATTTGACACGTGAAAAGGGATAAGTGATCACGTGACGTCTGTCATAATTTGCTCATTTCGCTCGCAGATGCAATTACCGAACCCAGCATACCATATAATTTGCAAAGACACGTATCAACACACTCGGATATTTATCCTTTTGAATGTGGCACTTGCAAATCAAAATTCAAACGGAAACGCGTTTTAAAGATTCACAAACTAACACATTCGGATATTTATCTTTTTGAATGTGACACTTGCAATGCAAAATTTAAACAAAAAGGTAATTTGCAGAGGCATATTTCAACACACTCGGATATTTATCTTTTTAAATGTGAATTTGCAATGCAAAATTTAAAGAAAAAGGTAATTGGCAAAGGCACGTATTAACATACTCGGATATTTATCCTTTCGAATGTGACAGATGCAAATGAAAATTTAAACGGAAAGGCGATTTAAAGATTCACAAACTAACACATGCTCTTGTGAATTTTAGAGTTGTGAAAGGATAACTCTAATACTGGTGTTGCTTGCATCTGAGTGCAAAATCAACATGTCTTCTGATCGGGATAGGACAAAACTCGACTTGTACATAATTCTCGTTTTAATTTTCTACATGTGGAATCGTATTCTTGGGTTCAATTGAATGTTGACTTTTCTTTCGTTAATCGATGAAGCGGAGCAGCTGTATTAGGGAATCTTTCTACAAATCTTCGATAATAGGAACACAATCCTAGAAAACTCCTCAGTTCATGTTTGTCGCGTGGTTTTGGCCCATCTCTGCCAGCATCTATCACTCCTTTCATAACTTGTATGCCAACTTCAGATACCACGTGACCTGAGAGTTCCATTGTCTTTTGAAATAGAAAACACTTCTTTGGATTGAGTTTTCAAGTTGGCATTCTGGAAGCGGTCAAAAACTTGTTTCAGGTTATTGAGATGTTCTTGGAATGAATTTCCCATGATCAGACATCATCCAAATATACCAGGCAAGTTCTCCATGTAATAAATTTCTTAACCAAAAATAAATGGAATCATTTGAAAAAAATGCTTATGCTAAACTCACCAATATAAGCATTACATTCAAACTTACATTTATCCAGCTGAATGGGTCACTGAATTTCACTTTAAACAAATTCTCATTTGAGTGTGTTAATAAATGACTCTTTAAATTGTATTTAAGTTTAAATTTTTCAGTGCAAGTGTTACATTCAAATAGATAAATATCCGAATGTGTTAGTTTGAGAATCTTCCAATCGCTTTTCCGTTTAAATTTTGATATACAAGTATCACATTCAAAAAGATAAATATCAGAATGTGTTAATTTGTGACTATTCAAATTACCTTTCTGTTTAAATTTTGCTTTGCAAGTGTCACATTCAAATGGATAAATATCCGACTGTGTTAGTTTGTGAATCTTTAAATTGCCTTTCCGTTTAAATTTTGATTTGCATGTGTCACATTCAAAAGGATAAAAATCCGAGTTTTTTTGCTCATTTCGCTCGCAGATGCAATTACCGAACCCAGCATACCATATAATTTGCAAAGACACGTATCAACACACTCGGATATTTATCCTTTTGAATGTGGCACTTGCAATGCAAAATTTAAACAAAAAGGTAATTTGCAGAGCCACATTTCAACACACTCGGATATTTATCTTTTTAAATGTGACATTTGCAATGCAAAATTTAAAGAATAAGGTAATTGGCAAAGGCACGTATCAACATACTCGGATATTTATCCTTTTGAATGCGACACATGCAAATCAAAATTTAAACGGAAAGGCGATTGAAAGATTCACAAACTAACACATTCGGATATTTATCTATTTGAATGTAACACTTGCACTGCAAAATTTAAACTTAAATACAATTTGAAGTCATTTATTATCACACTCAAATGAGAGGAATTTTAAATGCAACATATGCCATGCCAAATTTAAAGCTAGAATTTGTTTAAAGTGACAATCAATGACCCATTCAGCTGGATAAATGAAAGTTTCAATTTAATGCTTATACTGGTGAATTAAGCATTAGCATTTCTTTCAAATTCTTTCATTTATTTTTGGTCAACAAATTTATCATTTGTAGCTTTAAAGTTGTATAGTTTGGTGTTTATATAAATAAATAAATATAATGATATGAAGAATTGTTTATAGTTTTTAACGCCCTAAAACACCAGCTATGTTTTGTATTTAATTTGTAACTTTTGATGAAATATTCAAATATCACTATCAAATAGGATGCATTTTAATAGCTCTGTAATAGTATTTCTACAATTTTTCTTTTCTTCATATACTTACATCGCTGGCATCAGAGAGCTTCAACACAAATATTGAGTTTCTAAACTCAAAAATAATTGAATGAAGCCGTGTATAATAACTGGGTTCGGTAATTGCATGTGCGAGCGAAATAAGCAAATTTTGACAGACGTCACCTGATCACTTATCTCTTTTCACGTGTCAAATCACGTGATATCTGTCAAATTTTGCTTACTTCGCTCGCAGATGCAATTACCGAACCCAGCTATTATACGCGGCTTCATTCAATTGTTGTCATAAAAAGTGTCACATTCAAAAGGATGAATATCCGAGTGTGTTGATACGTATTTTTGCAAATTATATGGTATTTCATTCCCAAAAGCCATTTTAGAGCTGCGTCATCCCTTCGAATCACAAAATTACTTCCGACTTCCGTAGAGATACTCATGGAAATGGTCGCCTGCTTTTACTATGGCAAGCAATTCTCTTCTTGTGGCACAATAATTTCGTTCCGGCTTTAATAAAAATCTGCTGTAGTACTCTACGACATGCTTTTGTGAATTTTAGATTTGTGAAAGGACAGCTCTAATAGTTGTTGCTTGCATCTGAGTGCAAAATCAACAGGTCCTGATCGGGATAGGACAACACTGGACTTGTACATAATGCTCGTTTTAATTTTCTAAATGCGGAATCGTATTCTTGGGTTCAATTGAATGTTGATTTTTCTTTCGTTAATCGATGAAGCGGAGCAGCTATATTAGCGAATCCTTCTACAAATCTTCGATAATAAGAACACAATCCTAGAAAACTCCTCAGTTCATGTTTGTCGCGTGGTTTTGGCCCATCCCTGACAGCATCTATTTCTCCTTTCATAACTCATATGCCATCTTCAGATACCACGTGACCTGAGAGTTCCACTTTCTTTTGAAATAGAAAACACTTGTTTGGATTGAGTTTTAAGTTGGCATTCTGGAAGCGATCAAACACTTGATTCAGGTTATTGAGATATTCTTGGAATGAATTTCCCATGATCATGACATTATATAAATATACCAGCCAAGTTTTTTATGTGAGGCCTCGCAAAACAAGATGCATCAGTCGCTCAAACCTAGCTGGAGCATTACACAATCCGAAAGACATCACGATTAACTGGTATAACCCGCTTCCGATACTGAAGGCAGTTTTCTCCTTGTCATCTTTGTATATTGCCACTTGCCAGTATCCACTCCTGAGATCCAAGGTGGAAAACCATTTGGAGCCCGATAGAGTTGTTAATGTATCATCTATTCTCGGGAGAGGGAAGCTCTCCTTCTTGGTGACCTCATAAGGCTTACGGTAGTCCACACGAAATCTAAGACTTCCATCTTTTTTTGTAACCAATACTACTGGCGCAGACCATGGAATATTCGACTCTTCAATAATTCCCTCTTGAAGCATTTTATCAATTTGGTTCTCCACGTCCTGTTGTTTAGCTACTGGCATACGTCAAGGTGGTTGTCTAATTGGGTATGCCAATCCAGTATCAATTTTGTGTTGGATTAAACTGGTCCGTCCGGTTTGATTATCAATCACAGATACGTCTGCTTCTCTAAGTCTATCTGGATCGAGGTGTTTCCATGATATCTTCAAAGTCTGCATCAATTTGTCTGTATCCAATTTCGGTTTCACAAAATGTCATTTATCTGGTAGGTCACAGTTCGAAATTTGCTTAACTGGTTCGAGAGTTCCAATAATATCTCCTTTTTTATTTTTACTGTTTAAGAAGAAATATTGGCAATTCTTATCCTAATGTCACCATTTATTCTTACTAGAGTCTTTCCAACGGAAATTTTTCTGGTTTATCTCCAATAAAATTATTTGTGAGTCCAACGTAGCACCCAGATCCAGGGCGCAAAAGTTTTTCGTACCTATCAACCGATGATCTGGCATGTTCCACTTCCGCTTTCGCTCGCCTATTTAGAACAGAAAAGTCAATTTTCGTGAGGTGGGGGGAAGTAAGAAAAAGAATTAGTATCAGGGGGGCTTTATTTAAAAAGTGCAAATCAAATTCGTATCAGTAAGTGGCAATGTATGCGATGGTATACCGGCAAAAATTGCGACTTACTCACACGCATTTGAATTGCGGGAGAAATTATTATTGTGTATTTTATGTTGCGTTTTTGAAGTTGTCCAAATCAGCTCATAACTTTTTACCAAGAAGACGCCGATAAGCCGATATTCAATTTACCTTTGTCATAGTTTCGTAATTTTATTGCGTCCTGTCAGTTTGACAACATCGCACGGAAGCAACATTGTATGGTGCAACCAATATATGGAGCTGACAAGGTTGCTTTTTATGAGGACGCAACAGTGGTTTAAAAATATATGAAAATGTGTATATCTTAAATTTGAAGATACAAAAAATCTACATATAGCCCCATCTATCAAATTCATTGGTGAACCAGTATACGCCTTAAGATCCTAGATATCTCTTCGTTTTCCTGGAGACGCAACAATGTATGATTTTGTACGGACGCAATAATGTTTGAGGATGTATATATATATATATATATATATATATATATATATATATATATATATATATATATATATATATTTTCGATGAAAATTGGCTTGATTAGGTTAGTTAGAGTTAAGTTTCAATGAAAATTAGCTTGATTGAATTAGTTTAAGTTGAATTTCGATGAAAATTGGCTTGATTGAGTTAGTTTAAAATCGAGTTTCGATGAAAATTGGCTTGATTGAGTTAGTTTAAAGTTGAATTTCAATGAAAATTGACTTGATTAGGTTAGTTTAGAGTTGAGTTTCAATGAAAATTGGCTTGATTGAGTTAGTTTAGAGTTGAATTTCGATGAAGATCGACCTGATTGAGTTAGTTTAAAATCGAGTTTCAATGAAAATTGGCTTGATTGAGTTAGTTTGAAATTGAATTTAGATGAAAATTGGATTGATTGAATTAGTTTAGAGTTGAGTTTCAATGAAAATTGGCTTGATTGGGTTAGTTTAAAGTTGAGTTTCAATGAAAATTGGCTTGATTGAGTTAATTTAGAGTTGAATTTCAATGAAGATCGACCTGATTGAGTTAGCTTAAAATCGAGTTTCGATGAAAATTGGCTTGATTGGGTTAGTTTGAAATTGAATTTAGATGAAAATTGGCTTGATTGAATTAGTTTAGAGTTGAGTTTCAATGAAAATTGGCTTGATTGAGTTAGTTTAGAGTTAGTTTGAAATTGAATTTAGATGAAAATTGGCTTGATTGGGTTGGCTAAAACCCGAGTTAGATAAAAATTGACTTGATTGGGTTAGTTAGAGTTGAGTTTCAATGAAAATTGGCTTGATTAGGTTAGTTTAGAATTAGTTTGAAATTGAATTTAGATGAAAATTAGCTTGATTGGGTTGGCTAAAAACCGAGTTAGATAAAAATTGACTTGATTGGGTTAGTTAGAGTTGAGTTTCAATGAAAATTAGCTTGATTAGGTTAGTTTAGAGTTAGTTTGAAATTGAATTTAGATGAAAATTGGCTTGATTGGGTTGGCTAAAACCCGAGTTAGATAAAAATTGACTTGATTGGGTTAGTTAAAGTTAAGTTTCAATGAAAATTGGCTTGATTAGGTTAGTTTAGAGTTAGTTTGAAATTGAATTTAGATGAAAATTGGCTTGATTGGGTTGGCTAAAACCCGAGTTAGACAAAAATTGACTTGATTGGGTTAGTAAAAATTAAGTTTCAATGAAAATTGGCTTGATTAGGTTAGTTTAGAGTTAGATTGAAATTGAATTTAGATGAAAATTGGCTTGATTGGATTGGCTAAAACCCGAGTTAGACAAAAATTGACTTGATTGGGTTAGTTTGGGTTAGTTTTATTTTATTTTTATTATATATATATATATATATATATATATATATATATATATATATATATATATATATATATTGCGAAATAGAGTACCTAATTCAATTTTCACTTAATATTAATAGTTGTATATTAATACATTATGTCAAGGAAAAGAGTATGATTCCGGCGAGTGTAAAGTTATTTGCGGTTATCAAGTAGGTTGCGCAAAAAATATATTGTTACATAAATGAAAGAATCATTAGATGTTCAGTTCTAAAGGTCATCGAGAAATTTATAAAATCTGGGGATATAGAGACAAACTTAAAAAGCCAATAATATAAACTCTTGACTCCCCTGAGCGTTCATTTCTGATATGATACTAACTGAGACTCCCAGCAGTTAACTTGCCTCACTTCGATCGATCAAGAATAACTATTAAAAGGAATGCCAGATGTCTCAGAGCGAGAATTTCACAGAATTGGTGCATTGGAAAGAAACATATATTTGCCACAGGTCGACTCTCCTTCATCATCAGAGTTGCGAGCCTAATAGATTCAACACCTGGAACAGAAAACCAGCAGAATCTCTCCAAACTATGCCAAAACATTAGATGAAATTTTTACTCATCAATAAAAATGAAGGCCAGAAATTCATAAATTGTCATAACTATTGAAAAAAAAAAAAAAAACAAATGACTAAAAAGGAAGATTTCAGGATACTCCTTGACCGATTTTCTCAAAATACCCAGTAGTAGCGGTGAGACCGATCCTTCTATCGACGATCAATGAAACGACGAATCTATTGATTCAGTTTTTCGTTTTCTCCATTTTGCGGGTTTTTTTAATCCTCAAAGATTATTCGGTGTCACTCGCCACTCTCTTCCACCTGATCATTTCCCAGCTTTTCGGAACTCCATTATTGATCCACTTCAAATGGAAGGCTTCTAACAGGCACTCTTTCCCCTGATCAATTCTAAGGTAGTTCACGTCACGTCTTGATCTGGGCATGCTCGGCTGCGTTTTTATGCATTTCATCACAGCGATGTTTGCTCAGAAAATCGTAACTGTTGCTTGACAGTACCAAAGGTTACGGTACCTTCACTATTTCTAGGAAAGAAACACTGGAGGTGTTGGCAGAGATCCATTTCCCAGGCAGCCAAATAATTGACAACTCACTGATATCTGCCCAGCAGTGTCCTTATTGTTGAAACAGGGGAGCATTGTTCCCGGGAGAATGGGTGTTCCGTTTTTTTCAATGATATGCAACACTCGTTCTCCCGGGAACGCCGCTCCCCTGTTTCAAGAATAGGGACCCAGGACGAGTCAAACGTCCTCAAAGGGATGACTGGATGGTTGTCAATAAAATAATCACAGCTCATGCGATAAGGGGAGCGACAAAATTGTTCCATTCTCACAAATCTCCAGGGATGGATGGTGCATTTCCGGCTCTACTCCAAAACGGACTGGATATCCTACTACCTTCAATTAATTAGGATATTCATATCAAGCCTAGCTTGGTGTCACAAAAACCAGCACCATCAACCTAAATCGTTCAGACCAATAAGTCTAACATCATTCCTTCTGAAAACTCTAAAGATAGTGCTGGACGCACACATCAGGGAAGGGCGATTAGGGCACAACCCATTGAGTATTTGTCAGTACGCCTTCCAGAGTGGCAAATCGACGGAACTTGCTCTTCAGATATTGGTCACAAAAATCACCCAGTCCCTTGACAACAAGGAGATTGCAGGATTGCACTAGCAATGTTCATCGACATAGAGGGAGCTTACAACAGCATTCTTAATAACTCTCTCTATGTATCGACTATTTTCAGAAGAATTGAGCCTCTTATCTGAGACTGGATTCGCAAAATGCTTGAGAATTGAGAACAGGTATATAACGACCAGAGCTGGGCAGTAGCTAGCTACCAAGTAGTTAAGCTACTAACTTAGCTGCTTTTTTGGTAGCTAATAACTTATTCAAGCTACTTTGAAAAAAAAGTAGCTTGTAGCTGTAACTTTTAGTAATGTGTTCCATGTATTCATAAGCTACTGTGAAAAGTAGCTAGCTACTAAAACAAGCTACTTAAGCTACTTTCGGTAGATAGTTAATAGTTATTTAGGTATTAATGGCGGAAAGTGACATTTACCGCCCGAGAGTGTGGTTAACGACACTTAACGCCCAAAATACTTATTACGTTTTATGCACAGCGGACTCTTCTAGTTCAAAAATGAAATAACTATACCTATAATATTGTCACGGCTTTGGCTTGCCTGACAGAAATCTTGGGTTCCATTCGTTTATTCCAAAAATCAAAGTCCAATTAACACAGCAATAATTTATTCCCACGTAACAATACACTCTGACACTAATTACTTTAATAACTAACTCAACAATTTAACTCCTAACAACAATAATCACTATTTAAATCGTATCATAGTCGAACTGAAACTTAAAACTACAAAGCAATAGCGGCCTTTATACCGGGTGATAACGAAATCGTTATACAAGGCGTCATTCAGTTGTCTTCAAATTGGAAAGGCAATTTTAAGCTCTATCCAACTGTTCAAAAAAATATACAGGGTTCCATAAAAATTTCTTGACTTGGATCCATTTCCGGAGTAACCGGAAGTGATATTCAATTGTTTTTTTACGAAAAATGTGCGTCTCAATGACTTACCCGTTCCACCCAATTTTCAAATTTTTAACTTTAAAAACAACTGAATGACGCCTTGTATAACGATTCCGTTTTCACCCGGTATATAAAATCTAGAATACACACGTTAATCTTATTTTCCCGATTAAAGTAGAATAATTCGCTAGATTCTAGAATATTCGGCAGCAGATGCATAGGATTCTTGACAGCCTGGCGGACGCTTATTCTGGCAGCAGCGTTATCGTAACACTGTCCTACTCTTAAGGTTGATCGTTCCGATCAACTTCACGCCCATGATATTTCGCCAATCTGTCCATATGTACAACTTTCATCTTACTCCTGGTGTTGCGCTGGACTCGATAAACCAAATTATTGATCCTCTTGATTATTCTATAGGGTCCTTCCCATGCTGAAGACAACTTCGGCGATACTCCTTTCTTTCTAGCTGGATTATACAGCCACACCAGTGTTGCCAAGTATTATCAACTTTCATGAGCCAGTTTTAACATTAAAATGCGCCACCAAAGCGCCATAGGAGTTAAAAGTTGTGGGAGCTTCAAACATCGGCTATTAGGCTATACAGTTATATTTAGGTACTTTAACAATAAAAATTAATAAAACAAAACTACTAATTGCAGTGGCTCAATACACCTTTTTTGCCAACAATGGCGGCTCTAAGGGCCGAATTTATAGTAGCTTCTTGAGGTTTTCTCAGACCTTAAGTGGGTATCCACACCAAAGTAGCATGCGACGTTCGACTTGCTACTAGAAAGTAGGGAGCACGCAAACTATCTAAATATACGACGCATGTTGCCACGTCGTATTTTTGCGACGTTACTCCGGTGTGAAACCTACCATATTTTTTTGTTGATTTGTCAAAAATAAATGGACTTAAATATGAAGTGCGTTATTGTAATCAGAATAAGATATTCTATCGAACATACATATAATATACAGGGTGTTCCATTTAAGAAAATAGAATGTAGGCTTATATGTCAAAAAACTGATAGTGTTTTATTTCATGTGTAACTTGAAGAAAAACTTGGCTACTAACCCTACATTTTGTTTTTTTGTTTACCTTGATAACTTCAATAACAAAAAAGTTACTGGTGATCAAAATGATATCAAAGATAAAAAAACACCCGGTACATAGTACATCTTATGATGAAGAAAAAATATAGATAGGTATTCAAAAGTAATGTGTATGTTTCACGAACAATTGTAATACTTTTAATTACATTAACAAAGGTTTCTTAGGCTAAAATAATTAGCCTGTGCGAAAAACAATCTAAATTCAAATCATATAAAACTAAAAATAAAAGGATCTCAATTCTTAAACTTATTATTACGGTTGGCAAACAACAAATAACTTAAAGATTAAAGTTTACCCGTGTTTCAACATTCATTGGGTAGGAGACAGAAGCGATTCAAAGCTCTTTTTGATTCACTATTACCAGTGGCGGATCTAACATGAAGCAAAGGACGCACTCTGCGTCGGGCCCCCATAGCTGAGGGGCCCCCACACAACCAGATCCTCAAGACATTGATAAAAAAAAAAAATAAAAAAAATAAACTCATGAACATAAAAAAAGCGAAAATTGAATTTTGGAAGCTACGGCAACTTTGTATATCTCTAGGAAGCCTGCTGTGCTCGACGCGATGCGGCAACCGCGGACGCGCGGGACGCATAATATTTTACTTTTTTGATCTTTTTGTATGTGGAGACAGACTACTGCAATCCAGGTATTCTTTCGATCTGAGCAAACTGATCGGAGTCACTTGAGGTTTGCTTCAATCAATTGTCATCTGGTTTCAGCACGATTTCATTGGCCTAACTGTTTTTTTGATGCCTCATGAACAAACTTGATGTGATCACAATCAGTTTGTTAAGATCGAAAGAATACCTGTACTACATCATTACATGTTGTATTTCTTTTTGTTTAGATAGAAAGTTCCTGAATTTTAACAAATATTTTTTTTTCGTTTATTTTGTTTTCATATTGTCTCATATGTTCTTAAAGTCTGTCAAATTTAATTTCGCTGGCGACGTCTGAGGGGCGAAGAGCAGAAAAATGGCGGATACGCATGGTGATTGGTGGGTTGTATCGTGAACCTTGTCAAGCTTGTTTTTATGAAGGTAGCGATAATGGATTTCAATTATCTGCAGCCAATCCAATGACATTTCCGGTTTATTGATGTGTATTGATGTACCTACTGTCAAGAGGAGCTGACGCCCTGTCAATTTTTTGTCCGCATTCTTTTCTTCATCAAATTTTTTTGACGGATATGGCAATTACCGTGCGCATTCCAGCTCTTGGTTATAGTTCGTTGGGACAAACAAAGCCTTTAAAGGACTTTTTATAAGCAAAGGCGCTAGCTTTGTCATTAATGAGATTCGATAGGAGGACAAACATGTCATTGGGGTTATGTGTGTGACGTCAGCTAGTACAAGGCTAGTACATAATTAGGCACTAGCTAACGTCACACACAAAACCTTACTTTCGAAAGAGAGACAAACAAAACGTTGAAAGACTATTCACACACATCGGTTAGGCGATAGGCTATTACGTCACAAAGCACATAACGTCACTTTAGATAGGGGGACAAACATGTCATTGAAGGCCGTTTCTTCCAACTACATATTTTAGGAATGCCGTATAAGTATTCCTTATGACAGTTTTCCATGAAGAAATGTCAGTTTGATGAATACTTATCGTTGTTGATTGTCCCCCATCGAAAGTGAGGTTATGTGTGTGACGTCAGCTAATGCCTCCAAAACCACAAGAAAAATACCTGAAAAAAGCATGACAGGGCCCCAAATTTTTTTTTGCGTCGGGCCCCAAAGGTTCTAGGTCCGCCACTGACTATTACCCACTTTCACAGTCACTACTCTGATAATTCCATCGGTGCCTGGATGGAGTGCTGTTACTCGTCCTAAAGGCCCTCGAAGAGGAGGAGATTTATCATCCTTGACCAGAACCAATGACCCAAGTTTCAGTAACTGCTGATGCTGCTGACAATTCGTCTTCCATTTTTGACGCATCTGCAGCTCGTTCAGATACTCAACACGCCATCTGGTCCATAATTGCTGTACCAAAGATTGAAGCCTCTGCCATTTATCAAGGCGATTCTCCGGAACATCGGAAAGGTCAAATTCTGGCAGCATGGTCAAAGTTCGTCCAACCAGAAAATGTGCGTAAGTGCTGTGTTATCATTGGTATCACTAGACATCGCACACAGCGGGCGGGAGTTCAAGATACCTTCTATTTGATTCAACAATGTACTGAGTTCCTCGAAAGTTAAAGATCTGTTACCCAGAACCCTCTCTAAATGAGATTTTTTACTTTTTATCCCCGTTTCCCAAAGACCCCCAAATGTTGGAGAATTTGTAGGAATGAAATGCCATTTTATTTTATCAATTAATAAAGTTTCTGAGATTACCTTCAACTCTTTTTTTTTTAATTATAAATATCTTGCAATTGATTGTTTGCCCCTACATAGTTTTTACCATTGTCTGAATACACATTACAAGGCCACAGCAAAGCTGCTAGAAAGGCTGCAGTCGTAAGCTCTGACACTAATTCGATGTGTACTGCCTTCGTACACATGCAAATAAAAAGACAAATATAGGTCTTGGTCAATTTAGCACCCCTAGTTTTTCGGTCTTTAACCAAAAAAGGACCTCTATAATCGGTACCAACATTTTCAAAAGTTGAAAAACTGTTTACTCGATTGTCTGGCAAATTGCCCATTAGGTAATTTAGAGGTTTGGGTCTGGTCTTATAACAACTAATGCATTGATTTATTATATGTTTGCAATAATTCCGTGCTGAAAGAGGCCAATATTTTTGTCTTATTTCATGGTCCCCCGAGATCTTAGTTTAGGGCCTTTACTGGTAGCACATATGTCGCATTTTCGGCACCAGCTTTTAACGTCTTCATGGTAGTGAACCCAGTAAAAACGTTCCCGAATTTTGTCCAAAGTCTTGTTAACTCCGAAATGTGCCCCTGAAGTTCCGTCATGTATTTCTCTTAATACATCTTCCACTCGGTCTTTTGGGATAACCAGTTGGCTCTTAGTGGAATTCCCATCGGCACTTTCCCAAACTCTTTTGAGCAAACCATTTTCTACGGCCAGAAAGTTCCACTGGGCCCACAACGCCTTGTAAATCAAACTTTTGTTCGACACTTCGCTCCATTCTGGCCTACATTCATCATCTTCCTTCAGATTGAGAATCTGCCCGATGTCCTGGTCTGCTTCCTGATCTTCTCCCATTTGTTTCGTAGTCCACTTCTCATCAACAATCAGGCCTGTTCTCCTTACAGCTGGACTAGTGTTCTTCTCATGCGGGTTTCCAGGTCGATGTTTAGGACTAGCGTCTTTAGACCTCCAAAAGCTTTGGGAACGATCCCTAGATGGATAGGACATCCTTAGTCTACAATCCCTTTGCATGTGTCCAAGCTTTTGGCACCGGTAACATTTTACTCGGTTTCTCGGTGTTGGTGTTTGTTTGGAGTCGTTTTCCATTTGTCTAATTTCTAGTACTAGTTTCTTCATCTTCTCCGTGAACTTACTCATAAGATTCTTGAAGCTACCATCTTCTTTTGACGTTTGTTCATCCTTTGGGTCTTGAATGGACACTGCTCGTATTCTGGGTGTTGAAGCACCAGAGATTGCTTCCAGTTCTAATGCTCGGTCAAGGTCTTCGCTACTTTTCCTGAACTTGGACATTCTTCGGTTTTCCTGGATCTTGGAATCCTGGAGACCATCAATAAACGTAGATACTGCCATCCATTCTTGTATGTCTTCCCCAGCTGCAGGAAACGCCAAACTCACTAGCCTTTTAACTTCTGATTCGAATTCTTGTAAACTCTCGCCGGGTTTTTGAATTCTCGATTTGACTTGAGTTCTGAATACTTCTTACCTGTAATGGTCTCCGAAGCGCAATTCTAACGTCTGACTCAAATGCTGGTAATTCTGGTGGTAGATTGAAGGAATGGACTGAAGAAGATCTAAGGCTGGTCCTCGTAGCGCCACTATCAGTGCTGTAGCTTTTTCTTGATTGTTCCATCCGTTGATATTTGCAGCAGCTTCAAATTGTCGGATATACATGGTCCAGGATGTAGAACCGATAAAAGTTGGTGGTTTTAGCTTCATACTAGAGAATGATGCTCCAACACTTCCTGGACTGATGTACAGTATTTCTAATTTATTCACCTTATCTTCAAGTGCTTGAACTTGGTCCTCAACTTCTTGTCTTAATTGCTGAACATCGTCTTTAACTTCTTGAACATCGGTTTTGACTTCAGCTTTTACTTCCTCAACGTCGTGTTTAACTTCTTGCACATCGTCTTCAACTTGTTCAATCTTCTGGTCTAGGTTAGCGACAGTTCCTTGTATGGTTTGGAATATCTTCTGCAGTTTTTCAAGGCCTTCCTGTCGTTTTTGTTGTCGCCTAGCCTCTTCTTGTTGTCGTCTAGCTTCTTCTTCTTGTTTTTCTTTTTGTCGTCTGGCTTCTTCGTCTTGTTTTTCTTATTGTCGTCTGGCTTCTTGAAGTTCCAACATTTTGCGCAGAAGTTCTTGTGATAGGAATATACAGAATGTTCTAGAATTTCCCTCGAACTTTCTTCAAATATTTTTTTGGTCTTTGCTCGAAGTTGCAAACACGTCGATGAAGTCACAATTTCGATATCTCCCTTGGTTCCCAAATAGAATATCCTACAATTTTCCCGAAACTCCTCGAAAAACTTTTTCTGGATGACGATTGATGTTCCGAATACGTCGGCAAAGTCACAAATTCGATATTTCCCTTGGTTTCCAAATAGAATTTTCTAGAACTCACTCGAAGATTCCCTATCAAAGTCAAAATCAGGTATAGAGTTACTTCCGAGGTAATTTACACGATCGGTCAAGTCTCTTTTTGTGATTGTCACTGTTTGCACTGACTAACTGTCCCAGTGTTCACTTAGTGTTCAGTTTTCACACTACACTAGTGTCCCCGCACCACTCCGCAATCGGATTTCACTCCACAGTCCTCTATGTCTCACTTCTGACACCAATTGTCACGGCTTTGGATTGCCTGACAGAAATCTTGGGTTCGTTTCGTTTATTCCAGAAATCGAAGTCCAATTAACACAGCAATAATTTAATCCACGTAACAATACACTCTGATACTAATTACTTTAATAACTAACTCAACAATTAAACTCTTTACAACAATAATCACTATTTAAATCGTATCACAGTCGAACTGAAACTCAAACTACAAAGCAATAGTGGCCTTTATATATCCCTAAATCTATTCCTGTATAATCTAGAATACACACGATAATCTTATTTTCCCGATTGAAGTAAAATAATTCGCTATATTCTAGGATATTCGACAGCGAATGCCTAAGATTCTTGACAGCCTGGCGGACGCCACAATATAAATGATTAATTTCATCTAATATCCTATGTATAAAGCAAAGTTCAATTATAGTAAGGGCAAAACACTACAGGGCCTAGATGTCCTAGTGCGTATCTGAGTAAGACTGAGCCGCTGCAGTTTTTTGCGTTTAGATCGCCTGCAATTAATGTTGGGATGTTGGAGTTGAAAAGTTCTTTTCATGTGTTTTCTGTTTAGAATCCAAGAACTGGAAAATTTTACACAACAGTAGATCGGCTCGAAGATCAATTTCGGAAAAAAAGAGATTACTTTTCTAGTTGCCAACTAGCTCTTGAATGTAGATAGTAATAAGGCATACAGAAGGTGCAGAAATAATTGGGGCACAATGGTTGAGTAGATTATCGATGCGATGGACAGCACATGGACAACTAACTTCGCGATGTCTGCAAATTTTTCCACAGATTGTTTTGTTCCAGTAGCAATTTACTAGGAGGTCTGTATACTGAGATTAATCTCAGTTCTCAGTTTATTATTAATCGCCTGATTTATGGTTATGACTCTGTTTTCGATATCTTCTGTGTTTGGTGAAGTACGGATAGTTATTGGTGGAATTTTCCTGGCGTTTATGGTGACTTCATTAGTGATTGTTTCATTTTCTTCATTGTCTTTTTTTCAAAGTAGTTTTGCAATCGCTGATTCCTGGTTTTGGGGTGATTTGGTCTGGTGCCTAACTCTGACTGGGCTGTTTCTAGTAGATTCCTGCTTGAACTTTCCAGAGCTGGAAAGTCTGTAACCTCCATGTCTTCTTCTTGAGTGGATTGTCCAGATTTTGTGTCTTTTTTTGGTTTCTTTTTGGCTTATTTTTGAGAAATTGTTCACCTTTTGTGGTGATTCATTGAAATCATTATTGTGGTTAGCAGTTGAAAGTACTTGAGAGCTAAGTGGTGTTTGTAGGCTAATGAATTTATAAATTTTTGCCAACATCTAAAAAATGTTTATTGAAGTCAGTGAAGGTGTCAATTTGTTCTCCAAGTGATTCATTTTCATGTCTGAGGACTTTAACAGGTTTTTTGTAAGTTGGCTCTTTGCCAGTACGTGAGGTTTTAGACATAGTGTTTAATGTTTGGGATTTTAGATAGGAAAGATTTTTAGGCTCACCTTTGAATGGTTCATCTTGATCCATTTTGTCACTTTTTTTAACTTTCATATTTAGCACTTAAATTTAAAGAGCTGCCTCTTCGCTCGTTGTGGGTCCGAGGGCGACGACGATGCTTTGTGAAGATCTCTGAAGAAATTCCAATCTATCTCCTCTATTGGCATGGGTTTGAGGGGCTACCTCTCTCAGTGTCTACATCTCGTTCATTTTTCTCGTCTATCTCTCTGGGTAATGATCTTGGGCTATTTGTTAATTTTCAAGTTCGTGTCTTATGTAGGTCCCAGACAGCACACAAAGCATTAAAGACGTCTTATTTAGGTCTGCATTGCGACTAAACATCTGAAGACCAAAAAAAAGACGTCCACAAAATGTCGTAAATTCACATCTTAAAAACAACTATTTGGCTGGCCTAGAAGTGAATAGTGGCTTATTTCTTGATAAGAAATTCAAAGAAATCTTTTAGACATCTCGTTGAAGATGTCTTTAGAATGTCTTAGTCCTAAAGACGTCTGAAAGACGTTGGGCTTTGTAAACAGAAAAAAATCGCATTCTGACGACAATTACATCATGTATTTGACTCGTATTTGATTGAAAGAAATAAACACCAATTTGATATCATCGAATTCTATTTGCATTGATTATATTTAGCTTGAATCAAAAAAATCAATGTAATTGATTCTACCTTGCTAAATATTTGACTATAGATATGAATTTGAATGAAGAATTTCATATTTGGCTTACATACATTTTCTCTAGGTGTTTCAGATAAATTTTCAGAAAATTGAATTAAACTTGTCGTAACGTAACATATTCACTGACAAAATATAAAATACCACTAAATTGCTCCAAATTCCTGTGAAATTGAGATAAAAACATGCGATTTAATTTAAACAAAGACATTGTTCTCCCAAAGGCAATTGTGTTTGGGTGAAGTACAGGAGCTCGGGTTACAACAGGTTTCGGAGGTTTCGTCCATAAATTTCCCTCACTCCCTACTTCAATGCGAGGGTTGATGCGACCGGCACCGAATCCCACATTCCATCCATAACTCTCGAGACGAACTTTCTTCTCTTTCTTTAGTACTATATCTTTGGTACTATATACAGGTAGTGTACTTCGTTCCGAAGAAAGTAAACGGCGTGCGGCGCGTGAGTGAATTGTGCAACGGGTGGGAAAAATGGAAGACTTTTTAAGTAAAAACAATGCGGGAAAATAATTGAGAAAAATCCCTGGTTTTGATTTATTATCAAATCGGCGATTTTTTCAAACAGGAATTTGTTTTTCTTCATCCAGGTTCCAGCAGCAAAGCGGTTCGGCGGGAGGTCAAGGCGCGAACTCGGAACCAGCCTAAACTTTCACCCCGCCCAGGCCCAGCTCGTTAACCAAGACCCGCTTCCTCGCCAAGCCCGACACATCTCCCTGCTAGAGGAGTCCATGGAACTCGAACGCTCATGCAGGAAAGAAAACTCTTCCCGGATCTCCCGACGGCGTCTCCGAGTCCAAGGGTTAACTCAAATCCAAATACATCATATATTTAATCCAATAACAACGTATCGAAACCAAATATATAGTTTATTGTGCAAAAAAATAATGTTTTTGTCTGAAGAGAAATCTAAATTGAAAGAAATTTATCATATAATTGGTTCAAACAAATGCAAACTGAATTTAAACATTTATAAATTTAGGTCACAACTCTGACAAAATCAATTCAACTATATAAATAAGTCAATTCAATTTGATTTGTGTTTGGATTAACAAATTTTGAGCTTAACGTTCAAATATATTGTCCCTTTGACTCAAGTTTATATGTATTTCGCCGTATTCAAGAACATATTTATTTGAGTAAACGAAAAATTTACTTGAGTAAAATTATTTGTTTATTGTGTGTAACATACGACGTTTTCAAGATGTCTCTAAGACGTCTTAAGAACGTCTTGAATGTCATTTGTGGACATCGTAGGGACGATCTGGGTTCTGGCTCCCTAAGTCTTTCGAAGGTCTTGATGATTCAGTTCTGGTCTCTTGATGAGCTGTCCTTACACACTCGATGCTTGGCCTCAACGATAGAAGGCATAATGAAGACACTCGCAGGACAACATGTTTAAATGATATTCTGGAACAAATAACAAGGGCAGAGTGGAGATGGAAGAAGCATATTTTCAGAATAAGTGAAGGCAGATAAACTACGAAAATTTTAGACAGAAGTACCTCCAAGTATATGGGAAGAGACGGAAGAGTAAGTATCAATTGAATAGGAACCGCTTCATGGGGAGAGGAAGAGATATATGGGTCTGAGGAGGTACCTACCCATCTGGAGATCTGATGAAGATTTGGTAGTTCAAAACAAAGGATCAAGTTATGTTAGCTGAAGTACATATAAGGAACCTAAGAAATATATAATTTTAATATTGAACCAGATAAAATTCCTATAACAATATAAATATAAAACATATAGAAAAACCCAGCAAGAGACATCGGCAGCTTCCACTTCCTACATTAATGTTCACAAACATGTACCGCTTCAAACTTTGATTGGATCTCGCAACACCCTTGAGAACATGTTGATGGATAAAAGTTCCTGCATTTTTATAATTTAACCTTTTCACTAAAACATCAACTTCAACAATCGATTTTACCAATCCTGTATTATTTCTCTGTTAATGAAAAGCATACTAAAGCCTCGGTTTCTTCAAAAGCGCACCTTCAAATAGTGGCCGTAATAATATTACGGTGATAGGCGCATTTCAATTAGTAGTTATTTTTGGATTGTCAACTTGTATGTTTAATATTGTGCATTAGCATGTTTGAATACCATTTCTTGTGTGTTTCTATGAATCACAGTGTCAGTGATTTCTCAATTTTCATTCAGTTCCAATTCTGATAATCGAAAAACAATAAATTACCTACATAACAAATATTTTTTTTAGGGCCGTTAAAGTAACATTAGATGATCACCACAACTGTCAAAACCATTTTCCAGGAGTTTTCCATCCCCCCATTACGCACAACATGGTTTGCATTAGGCCTCATCACAAGTCGACCTATTACGTAAGTATCTCACCCCTCTCTTGAAAAACACCATCAATAACGAAAAAAATTAATTGAAACGTTTACCTAAATAGAGTGGCTGATTAAACCTTCGGACAAAAAAAAAATACCTCAATAATTAATTTTCTTAAAACTCAGCTTTTCAGTTCATTTGTTTCAGAACTTTCTATAAGAAACTTCTTTCCTAAATGAAATTTAATTTTCACTGTGCTCAAAGCAGCAAATCATGATTTTGATAACAAAATTGTAAAAAAATCGCGAGCTTTTTAATGAATTAGATGTTGTAGATGATAATAATATTCCCCCCAAGACTGTTTATTCGCTAAGGTAAACATGCTACAAAAAAGCATTTGCAAGCGAAAATTTGTGTACAGATTCCGGTTTTAAGTTTCCCTAGACCTACTTTATCAACCCCAAAATATTTTATTCGGTTCATGAATCTATAAGATCCTCTGGTCTTTCACATGGGCTGCTATAGTAGCCTAAGGGCCTAAGTAAATAGCTCCTGATAAGGGTTAACTTGTCGAATTTTATTCTCAAATACTGCAAACGTGATTTCGCAGAAACTTTAGGACATTGCAGAGGGTAAATTTATATTTCTGTATTTTTTTTTCAATTACTTTTTATCGCAGCCTGCCAGAATTTAGAATATTCTTAAATAGTAAAGTAAGATCTATTGAATTCCAATGCAAACTGAAAAATTTTCTATTTCTCATTTTCGAATCCTTCCTCGTTTTAAAATCATTATTATTCCAGCCCTTCGCAGATATTGACAATTCATTAGATCATCGTCTCGTCATGCAAGCAAACAAAAAGCACCCAGCTTCGGAGTTTTGGTTTATTAACAAGCTATACAAACATACCGAAGCTGCCGCCGGGCCGGCCGTGGTGCAGCTGCTTTAGCTGACATAAAAAACCCTTTAAATTTACTTTGGATTTTTAAAAAATTATAGAAAAAAACTTGTTGTTTGAGTTGATTTTTTTAAATTCTAGGGTGATAGTGGAGGGCCTCTGACAGTTGATGGAAAACTAGTGGGTTTGGTATCGTTTGGAAGATCACTGAAACCCAATAAAAAAACTACAGTTTTCACTAAAGTGGGAAATTTTTTGGATTTTGTTGACGAAGTCGTTCCAGAAGAGTACAAAGATGAATAAAGACTTTTAAATGTGACTAGTTTTTTTTCTCCAATCTATTTTACATTCTAGAGAAAAAAGATTTATTGTACGTTGAAAATTACTGTGGGGGTGTGCGGATGACCAAATACAAATTATTTATAACATTCGTAGGGATGGAAAAAAAAAACACCACTTTTGGACACAAAATCTTAATATTATTTTCAGATCAGAGTGAAGGAGATATGTACCCAACAAACACAATTACATTCCAAAGACGTACATAAGGTGTAACGTTATGACATACTGTACGTTCGTAAGACGTCGATTTTAGAGCCAAGTACGTCTTGAAGACGTAATGGGCAAGTCGTATATCAACTCCATAATACGTCTTAAAGACGTACAACTTAGAGCCATAAAGAACGTCCATGATACATATTGAAGACCTAATTAAGTACAGGGTGCTGCAATTTGGAGTGTTTCAACAGGAAAAACATACTTCCAGACCAGATAGAGGAGAATTGACTTAGATGTCATGGGATCGATTTTTGAGGAACGTCAATTGTCGAAAATCATATCACGATATCTTCAATGGTACCATTGATACAGGGCGAGTTTCGATTTTCCCCTGTTATGAAAAATGGCTATGGGTTTTTTATTTATTAATTTTTTTTATTTCTGTAAAAACATTATGGAGACACTTTTTTGAGCACAATCCAGTGGCGGACTCAGTTTTTTTCTATATCGCTCCGATTTTGAGATATCGACCAAATTCCGATATTTTCAAATGAAACAACCTATATATTAATAGCTCATTGGATAGCTCTGTTAGAAAAGGATTTTATATGTGTAAGGAAAGTGAGGAAGGTCTTTTCCTAACACATTGTTTCTTATGACTGAAACAGATATAATTTTTTTTCTGGAAAACTTTTAGAGATAAACCTATCGAACTTTATATCATTGAAATCAGCAAAAACAGAGCTATCCAATGAGCTATTAATATATAGGGTGTTTCATTTGAAAATATCGGAATTTGGTCGATATCTCGAAATCGGAGCGATATAGAAAAAAACCGAGTCCGCCACTGGATTGTGCTCAAAAAAGTGTCGCCATAATGTTTTTACAGAAATGAAAAAAATTGATTAATAAAAAACTTATAGCCATTTTTCATAATAGGGGAAAATCGAAAATCGCCCTGTATTAATGGTACCATTGAAGATATCGCGATACGGTTTTTGACAATCGACGGTTCTCGAAAATCGATTCCATGACATCTAAGTCAATTTTCCTCTATTTGGTCTGAAAGTGTGTTTTTCCTGTTAAAACACTCCAAATTGCAGCACCCTGTACATATTGCAAACCAAATAAAAGAGAATTTTTTTACTCAAATCGTTTATTATTTATTCGCTATTAGCTGACTAAACCTGGAATAACAACAAAAGAAAAACATTAATTCGAAAGTATTGCAACTATACCTACATAAATAAAGCATAACCTAAAAGAACTGCAACAACATTCTGTTAAGGATTGATTGGGTTGGGACTCTGATAAACTAATTAGCACAACACTGTTTCACTGAACTGACTGAACTTAATTTATTATTAAAATTGGGAATATTCTGTCTATAACAACCTTAGAGCAGGTCTACAGTAGAACTAATTTTTAACCTCCTGTTCTGGAAACATCCATCAACATCACAATAACACATAAACTTTTTTGCTTATCTCACTTCTGAATTTGTAGGGATGGGTCTAATTAACTAAATTGTTGCTGTATTTTCTTTATTAAATAATTTTCACATAACTTTTGCACAAAATTTCTAACAGGCTTCTAACCTAACGTGTCGTTCGCCACCTCACATAAGACATAAAGACACTTAGATTAGGGAGGGGAGAGAATACCGCGCACTGGTTTAACGCAATGCTAGGCTTTTGTTACATCAATTGACCGACCGCCATTTTATTTGTGGCAAACAAGCTTCTGTGGCAGTGTTGATATTTTGTGATTTGGTGACTAAAAAGTTTTAATATTTGACTAAATTTTGTGCTAATAGACATGGTGAATTGTTGTGCTTTTCAGTGTAAAAGTCGTAGCGAGAAAAAGGAGCCGGGAGTATCTTTTCACAGGTAATTAATAAACAATGCATAATAAAACCATCATTATACAGGCGCTTTTTTTATATTTGGGGACAGATTTTATACATGCCCTATAAGTATCATATTATACTGGGTGTAAGCAAATTACGGGACTAAATATAATTCCCTATTTTAAATGTTTCGATTGAAAAATCAATAATTTTGTTAATTCGATCTGTCAAATCCTTTGAATCTACCAGTGGCGTAAACCATTTAAATACTCGATTTTGATTTAAAAAAGTCCTAAAAACTAATTAAGAGCGAATAAACTGATTATTTCCTAATTTACGCCCCAAAATACGTATATCCTGAAAAAATCGTAAATTTTGGCGTGGTGATCAACCTTTAGACATTTACCGTACGTTTTAACTACGTATGATTTTGTGAAACGCCACTGGCCTAAACGGTCTTGGGCCAGCCGGTAAAGGTGGCTACAGACGGTGTGCCAACGTCAGCCGTTGGGACCAACGTTGAGGTCAACAATCGGATATTCGTCATCATTCGCAAATTGAAAGCAATCACACGACGTGCCAGCGTTGGCGAATGTTGGTTATGTGTGAAAAATAGCGAACTTGTACCAGCATTGGTTCAATGCCGGTACAAGATGGATTCCGATGAGCTGGAAGTTGTGATTGCGGCTGCATCAACGTTGCTATTATCCACAAGTGCACTGCTAGACATCATAAAAACCCAAAAGTTAACTAGTCCCACAACTATGGTCCTACTTTCGCCAAAACATACAAACAAATGTGCACGCTCGTGTGTATGGAGAAAATGGCATTGGCCAATATATGCCAGTCGAGACCTGATCCCTTTGATGTGTGCCAGAAATACCGCCTCCGAGGCGAACGTCGGCCAGCGCCAACGTTGGACGGAGTTCGTAGCACGTTTTCTATACACACGATCCGATAATGTTCACAAATGCGGAAGTTGGCGTATGTTTGCCATGTCGTCTGTAGGCCGCTTAACACACAGGCTTGACGGATTACCAGTCCTCTCTCTTTTCTTGTCTAAGTAAAGATCATAGATTTAATATCTACTAACGTGACAAGATAGGTAACGCCCTATCTAAAAGCATTGGAGTAAGGTGGCACAAACATGTGTTAAGAATCTCTACGTATTCCCAAGAAATACGTAGAGGTATTTTATTAGAAGCAAAGGTTCCCATAGGCGTACCCATAAAAAATAATTTTTTGAAATATGTATATTTAATTCCAGAAAAAGGAAGTTTTAAAAATGATAAATTTGAGCACTTAGACTGAAAGCAAACTGGACTGTTCCAAAAAAAATACATGAGATGGGACCAAAACAATGGTCTGTTTCTGCAGAAATCACAAACCAGTTAGAGCGAACTTCATTAGCTGAAAACAGTCAGAAAACTAGTTTCAACCAATGAAACTCATTCTGACCGGCCTGCGATCTCTGCAGAAACAGACCTTTATTTTGTTAGACTTTTTTTTTTTTTTTGACGATTTGTATCAAAAATAGCTTTGTTTTAATTTAACAACAATGCCAAAAAAAACATTGTTTATTCAGAATATTAATAATAATATTACAAGAGTTGAGGTACCTACTGATAACAAAAATATACTTAAAGCAAACTGATCAATAATGAAAATACTGAAAATATAATGCACTGAACTTTCAAGTGATTATTAAATACTTACAAAAAGTACTATGAGTACCTATATTTTTAAAGTTGACTATAGCATCACAATGATATTATTGCCACCATTAGGGATGCCATGTATGATTTAAACTTAGTACCTACTAACCACTGTTTAGTAGTTAAAGTAGAGGCAGACCAAAGCACTACCTGGCCAACCAATAATTTGGTTCATCTGTTGACATTTTATAAATTTGTTGATAAATTAATCCAAATGAAAATTAATTTCTTGCTCCCGATAAGTTCCAAATTGAGCCGAACTTCATCCTTATTTGAAAGTTAGTTTTATTCAATTGAATGGTGGACATAACACCATTAATGAAGATAATTTCAGTAGGTACTTTTAATACCTAATTGAGGGGTCCAAACAAATCACGAATTTAGATAGATTCTTCAAAAATCAAAATTAATGATTTTTTTACATGAACCTATGAACAAGTACCTCGACAAGTACCCCTTAACCTGGACAGTAGTACTCGAGAAGCACTGGTGCTTGCAACAACAGGAACAGCAAAGGCTTTTAAAATTTTAGCATGAGTTTTTCAAAATCTGTAGTCTCCACGGCTAAAATGGTCTGCACAAACATATGTCCATTTGCTCACTGAGCTGGATATTAAATTTAATGCTCCTAAGCATGTTGTTTTCATATAAATTATCTGGAGTACTAAAAAATAATGTTTAATAGAAATACAAAATTAAAATATGTAACATGTTGTATTTTTGTGGCCTACATGTACCTCCGACACTGTGTTTTTTTCCCTTCAATCATGTCGATGTCATAGGTTTTGTTTACTAACTGGTGAAATCATAAACAATCCTCTGGTTTTCCTCTTTTCTGACACACTGCACACTTATTAGTCATTTCGAATCCTGAATAAGAAACTTTTACAAAATGTATAAAAATATTAATGATAAATTTTAAAACAATTCCACTTTAAAGTAATGAAACACCCAAAAAAGTCGATAAAATAAACACACAACAATATGTGACAATATGAATATTGACATTTACGCTGGTGCGGCATCGGTTTCTATTGGGTACCACCGAGGGGGTAACATCTTGAGGCAATACTGTCACAAATTCTTAACAATCGCTTGCAATCACCTAAATTGCCGTGGCAATCTCAGTCGCAGTCCCGCAATCGCGTTTGCAATCTCACAATCGCTTTAAAACAATCCTGCAATCGCATTTGCAGCCCCGCAATCGCTGTCGCAATCTGACAATCACATTGGCAATCGCGTACGCTTCCACCTGTTTTAAGGTACAATCGTGTGCCGCGCATGCGCAGCCGCGCGTTTATTTGTTTGTAAATAGTGAGAGTCAGCGCAGTCGGCAAAGAGAAAGACTGACAGACAAATTTCTTGCTATTTTATGTTATTCATTAGCGATTAAACTGTTATTTTCTGTGTTATCAAACTGTGGTGCGATTATTACCATAAAGGCCGATTTGCATGTATCCAGTAGCTGGCGCCAGTCTCACTGGCTGCCTCTCATGCCAATTCTGGGCTGGCAAAGCGCTGGACCCAGGTCGTCTACATGAGTTCAGTTAATCGTGAGTTTTCACTGCGGTAAGTATTCACACGATGTCAGAACTGGAACGACATGCAGTGAGACTGGAGCGAGGACGGGCGCCAGCTACTGGATACGAGGGAATCGGCGTTGAAGGTAAAAGCCTGCACCCAAATTACTTCCTATACAAAATATTAATTGACTGCATTTGTAAGTTTAGAATTTCGATTTAGCGGGATTTCTTTATTCAAATCCATTTTATTCATATGGAGGTCACACTTTGGGATACCCTGAAGAATATTTTGAGTACAAATGTCCTGAACCAAAAGATGATTTATCAAGCCAAAATAAATTATTCAGTGAAGATACCATTGAAGAGCTAAATAATGATGTGTAGGAATAATTGAATTCAGTTTCAAACTATGATTCACTAGATATTGAGGATTACATTGATCACAATAATTCAAAAACATTAAACCCTAGCCTTCTAAAAATAAAAGTTTAGGACAAAAATTTGTTGCTGAAAAAATAAACACTGTGCTGGCTATTTTCTAATAAAAACAGAAAGTTATCATCAACAGATAGAAATCTCAGATGCAAAAGATATGCAAAGTTGTCAAAAAAAAATAAATAAAGTAACAGAACAGCACCAAGTTGGAATAGAGCCTATCAAAAGAGCAAAAATAAAAAACTGCAATAAAAAAGGGCTCCAAACATGGAAGATGCCAAAACCTCTGAAAGTGGAAGCTATTCAGAAAAAAAAAATGAATTGGGAAATGAAAGCAGAGGAAAATACATTTTGTGAAGATACATGACATAATAGCCGGATCATAGAGACGTTAGATGTTGATATAAAGTATAAAATGAAGTTCCTCAGAAGAGGTCTTGATGATTGCATTTGGCAAGATGAAGATATGCAAATAGTTGCAAAAGATATATATTTCATGGTCCCATTGTTTTGCAGGGAGATGGTCTTTTTCATCTTAGAAACCAAGACGAGGTGAATATCGGGAATAGGTTCAAGATCGCAAAAATGTTTGTATCGATCCAACTTCGTTTTCAAGTTTGTTACAAGTACAGGGTCTGTTCCTTATAATTAGTGCGGCTACAACTTGAACAAAAAAAAAGTTAAATACAAAAGTTATAGGGTTTTATCTCTATTATATTACCCATGTCAAAACCAGAGAAAAATACTATATAAACTGTCGAGAATGGAATCTCAGTGTAAATTTTTTTGTCAACAAAATTGAGCCAAGCCAGCAGCGTCATCTACTATATTGGAAAAATTACTATTTACTGGTTTTGCATCGACGCTACAGACACCTACTTTACATAGTGCTTTAAGGAATTCTTATGATCGATAGCGCCCTGTTCGCATTACTGTCGGGCTGTTCAAATTTTGGTGACCTGGGAACAAAAAATGAATATGCAACCGGGAACAGACCTAATTTAGGGTAACATACAGTTGCGATAAAAAAAAAGTAGTAAAAGAAAAGTCTCCAAGATCTTCTGGTCTATTATACACTGGATGTTGCCAAAATGGAGATGACGAGACATGTCGAAACTGCTGTTGACTGGTTCAACTCCAATCTTCTGAATGTCAACCAAAGTAAAACAGAAAACATAATCTTTTCTCTCAAGAAAACTACAATTCAAGACAACCCAGAAAAAATCAAATTTTTAGGAGTTACATTGGATGCGAAGCTGACTTTCGAGCAGCATGTCAACATTATTTCAAAAAAACTTTGCTCCGCAATCTATGTTCTTCGTAATATATCGAAAATTGTAGATAAAGAAACATCAAAAATGGCATATTATGGTCTATTTCATTCAGTGAGCGTCTATGGACTCCTAGCATGGGGACACTCATGTCATACCTCTCGCATCTTTGGCCTGCAGAGAAGAGCAGTTAGAATTGTAGCTGGCATCAAATACCGAGATGATGTCAAATCATCCTTTAGGGACCTAAAAATATTAACTCTTCCAGCACAATATATCCTAGAGTCTCTACTATATTTTCATAGTAACTCTTCAAACTACACTCGTGCCGAAGAGGTCCATAATTACAACACTCGCCAACGTTATAACGTGCAGATTGACTTTTCACGCTTAAAAACCTCCTGGAGCGCAACGCGATATTATGCACCGGCATTTTTCAACAAACTGCCTCATACGATACGAAACATTCCAATAAAGCCATTTAAAAATAAAATCAAGCAATTCTTGTTAAGTAAGTGCTTTTATTCAATAGAAGAATTTTTGCAATATCAGGTCACAGATTTGGATTTTTAACTTGTTTTGAATAGTCTTAACCGTTCATAGTTACTTAGTACTGTCCTTTTATAATGTTTAAATTTTTTTATACAGATGTGATATACCCATTAAGTGATATAGTATTTTATTAATTGTAATTGTAATTGATTGTAACCTAGTTTTAAGATTTTGATAACGCTATGAAACTCTGTTTTAAGTCTGAAATATATACAACCTATACAACCTATACATTAATTTAATTTATAACCAAAAATTACATATTTTTGGCATTTATGACAAGTATTTAACCTCGAAAGCTTCAGATGACATTACTTTGGCATTTTTCCACCTGTTTTTAACCTAGAAAATGTCATTCCTTGAACCTTCATATTTTGAAATGTTTATTTACTGTCAAAATTTTGTATGTTAGACCGGGAGCTCAACTTGGGGTTAATAATTTTTGTACTACTTTTTTTTTTATCGCAACTGTACCATCGTCACCAAAAGTAACTGGGACAGCATCATATTAGCTCTTGTACTATTATATGAATTTTATTATCAAATATCTGTCAAATTATGAATTAAATGCATTGAAATTAATGACGGCAGAATTAGTCCAGGAGATTATCATGCATTATTTTTGTCCCAGATACTTTTGGTGACGATGGTACATGCATTTTTAAACTTAAATATCGTAAAAATAGCTAAACCAAATATCAACATTTTTGGTATATCTGGAATCAGAAGAAAACAATCTATCATTATAATTTTATCCACAAATATACAGGGTTTTCCATTTGATAAAATGCAAGTGTTTGTCATTATGACAGTTGGCACTTGTTATTTGCCCGTTTTGACATGTGCAATTCTGTGTGTGCAAAAGATAATAAGTAGGAATATCAATAAAACCCTAAAACTTTTGTATTTACTTAATTTTTTTCATTATTTTCACAAGTTATAGAAGCCGCACTGATTATAAGGAACAGACCCTGTACATACCCATATACTTACTTTGAAATCCTTGAAAGAATAGCAAAATAAATATTTGTTCATATTTTTATTTGTGGATTAATAATCTAATTGCCAAAATAAATAAATACAGTGTGTCCCACGGTGGATGGCGTATTAGACGTTTATGGAGAACTAAAAAGCGGATCATTTTGAAAATTTGGCAACCGGGATAAACGACCATAATCTACACTTTAAAAATATTTTTGTTTATGCGGTGATGCCGCTTCTACTCTAAACTAGTGGCAACATCGCTATTTTAAATGGAACACCCTGTATGTGATTACATATTTCGATTCTACGTAAAATTTTGAGCAGATTTCATGTTATATACCCTATACCTAAGTTCAACTGTTTTGGAAATAATGACAGTTCAAAATTGACTTTTTGCAACTTTGACAGGCTGTAAAACCTGAACGGTTAATTTTAGAGGAAAACCGATTTTACATTCCTGTCATAGATTTTTATAAACTATAATTTGACACCAACTTTCAATTTAATCCATGATTAAATTTAATCTCCGGTTAAATTCAGAGTTGGTGTCAAATGATAGTTTATGAAAATCTAAGATAGGAATGTTAAATCGGTGTTCCTCTAAAATTAACCGTTTAGGTTTTACAACCTGTCAAAGTTGCAAAAACTCAATTTTCAACTGTCAATATTTCCGAAATAGTTGAACTTAGGTATAGGGTATATCACATGAAATCTGTTCAGAATTTTACGTAGAATCCAAATATGCAATCACATACAGGGTGTTCCATTTAAAATAGCGATGTTGCCACTGATTAAGAGTAGAAGCGGCAACACCGCATAAACAAAAATATTTTTAAAGTGTAGATTATGGTCGTTTATCCCGGTTGCCAAATTTTCAATATGATCCACTTTTTAGTTCTCCATAAACGTCTAATACGTCATCCACCGTGGGACACCCTGTATGTTCCCTAGATATATATATATATGTCAGTGTAACTCAGTAACTCAAGCAGCTACCAAAAACCTTTCTGTCACTCGCAGTGTGCAATCATTCAAAATCGTCTGCAATCATATGCAGTCACATTGCAATCCTCCAAAATCCAACAATCGCCTCACAATCCCGGGATTGTAGTCGCAATCGCAGCAATCGTAGGGAAATCGTAGGGATTGTCGCAATACTGTCACAAAATTTAAGAAGATGTTACCCCCTCGGGTACCATGATACTAGAACACACAAGATAAGATCACGCGCATGTTTATGTTCTGTCTCTCTCCCTCCGCTGACGTCATCCTGTGACAAATTCGGTCCGATTAATGGCGTCTTGGCGTGTTTTTGTTCGTTTTTAATCGTTTTATCTGTTTATTAGTATTTTTGTCCGTTCTTACGTGAAAATCTCTTTGTTGAAATTGTATTCTGTTCATTTGTGTTTGAGTTTCTTTAATAATAGTTAGCATAAATATAAACCATGGTTTACTGTGCGGTCGTGGATTGTAGCAGAGGTAGCAGTAACAATAATAAAAAAAGTAAAAACATGCCTAGTTATCGATATAATTGTGATATATGGGTGCAAAAACGCTATCGGAAGCTGGACTTCAGTATCAAAATTTAAATCTCTGAAAGCTGAAACATCTAAACAGAAAGACTATGACAAAAGAAATAATGAAAGGGATTTGGTCAAAAATAAAAAGTATGTAGTAGCCATGTGTGGTGTAATGCTGTTCCAATTTTCATTTATTATAGTTGTTTACTTTTAACATATTATTTAACTGTGACATTTTTCACATTTTTGTTAAATTCTACCTGTGGGGACTGGAATTTGTTTTATTCAATTCAATGATAAAAACATTTTCTAAATAGCTATTTTATATAAAATAAATTATACACTATACGCTGGATCGTGTTTTATTTTGTATATCTGAATTATTATCACGAGAAACTCTGATTTGCCAGTCAAATCATAACGAACAAGCTAATTTCTCTATTATCTCCATACATTTTTGTTACGCGATGACGTCATGCGCGAACTGGTTCAAATTTTGTCCACCAAATGATCATATCTTCTGTGTTTTAGTATCATGCTCGGGTACCACCTAAACAATATACTCTGTTTAGCTAGACTTGTATAGTGTTTTTTTCGTTTAAATATTGCCTTAGAGAGAGATGTCTAAAGATCCAAAATCTAAACAGGTTTTTGAAAATCGTACTATAGAAAACCAGCGTAAACAAAGTAAGAGAGACAAAATCAAAATATTTGGAGAGAGATCTTTGTACCATATTTAGGAATTGATTACTCATCTTTTAGTGCTAACTATATATAATCTAAGGTAAAGACATAACGACATAACCTCAATCTCGGAACAAGGATATTACACCTCTCTTTCGCTAACTACCCTAACATCTACGTCATCATTTATCAAATTTCAAAATGACCATAAATGAGGGCGAAATTCAAAGAAAGTCTGTTTTTTTTTTTAAATATAAGTCCCCAAATCAAAAATTTAGTAACTATGTTGGCAACACAAAACACAAGCCTTTTCTACATAATAGTATATTTCCTAACAAGTGCGGAAAGTGCCACTTTTCCGCACGCGATTGCAGTTTGCCGAACGACGCGTAGCGGAGTTCGGCAAGCAATCAAGTGAGGAAAAGGGACTTTCCGCACGAGTTAGGAACACTATTTTTTCTACGAGTTAGAAGGAACGTACCTACGTAATGTAAATTTTAACACCAATATTTGATAATATTTCTTCTTCAACACCTGGTATTAAAAACAAATCGAGTAATTTTTTCTTAATATAAATAAGGTACTTTTACAAATAAAACTCATTTATTTATTAATAATAAAAAAAAAAAACTAATTCTGAAATAATGTGCCTTATTCTGAAGACAATAAAATCGAGAACTTTTAACAATAATTTGTACGTTTGATGTATCTACTATGAAATTTTCGAAATTTTTAAGCATAAAGTAACCATTCTATACATAGGCGCCGACTTTCCGAAATCTGTATAGGTGCTTAGCCAAAGGCGACATAAAATAGCTAAAGGTTTATTTTTGGTGCCACTCCACTTCTAGATAGTAGGTATATACTTCCTAACTTGTGCGGAAAGTGTCACTTTTCCGCTCGCGATTGCAGAAAGCAATCGAGTGAGAAATAGAGACTTTTCGCACGAATCAGGAACACTATTTTTTTCTACGAGATAAAAGTTAATATCTGTACCAATTATTGAGGATATAATTTTTTTAATTTTCCGCACATGTTTAGTACCTATACCTGTAACCTGTAAGTACCTGTATACTTACCAATATTAGGTATTCTACTACTACGCACTAGTACGGAAAAGTAATGCGGAAAAGTGGTAATTTCATGACCTAAATGCTTGCGGTCGCCGAAAAGTGAGGCTTCATGCACGCACGCTCGTAGAAAGCTTTCGAACCCTTTCTCGAACGACCCACAAATCTGCAGCAAAATTTCCTTTATCAAATTATTCAGTTAATACCTATCAACCTCAAAAAAATGTCTACAGAATATGTTGTACTCGACTGAGACTAAGATTCCCAGAAATGCAAAGTGTAAAGAAGAACAGCGCACCCATGGCCGCCATTTAACAGCCACTCGACTCGCTGTTTGGACCTCTTGGATCAGACCCAAGGATACGTGATAATTATACACTACACATGTTTGCTCATCTGTCGGTATTTTCGGATCAAGGTCATTATACGTATTTTCGGAAACGGTGTTCCGATTAACCCGATCACCAACTGATGTAGTGTCTTTTTTCAATAGCGTTCATTGGTGATCCGGTTAATCGGAACAGCGTTCCCGAAAAGCCTTAAGCCTAGTACTCATAACTGCGAAATTCGCATTTTTTTGACATTGCGTTGGCATTATGCGTGTATCAAACGTCAAATTGTCGAAGCAATATCAAAAAAATGCGAATTTCGCAGTTATGAGTACTAGGCTTTATTGTGTAGCGCTGTTTGCGTCAGCGGTTTTTTGGAGTGAAACCACAAGTGAACTTCTAGGCGGCGGTCGGATATTTGGACGTGAATTGAGAGTGATTTGAAAAACGCGTTACGGGCAAATTTCGTTACTTGAGAGAGAAGAAAGATATAACGTAAAGGGACGGAAAAAGACAACAACTGATTGAACAAATCAAGGATTATAAGCGCAAAGAGGACTGCCTATTATCGACAAGCGCTAATACCCGTGTGATCTCACTACAGCTGCGCGTCTCCTTTTTGTTATACAATTATCATTGTGTTCTGTGATTATTTTCGTTATCCATACATTTGGGTCCTGTGCTTTTTGAAGTGAAACTTCTCAAGCGGCTGTCTGATCCTTGGACGAGAATGGATTGATTTAAAAGACGCGTCACGTTTTGGCAAATTTAGTTACACAAGAGAGAAGAAAAATATAACGTAGAGAGGGACGGAGAAAGACAAGCAATGACAATGACAGCCGACGAATCTTGACACACACCAAGGATTATAAACTATTATTGTCAAGCACCGATACTCTTGTGACGTCACTACAGATGCGCGTTTTCCTTCGTCTTCACCCCGACTCGTTACGCTAAGTCTAAAAGTTGTATGAGGTGGGATAATTTTTAAGAAGTTTCACTTCTACCACGTGTACGGCGCTACATATGTATTTTTGGTTGTTGTTGATTTTTTCATTACATTAACTAGGGAAATCATACATTTAAAATTTTTCGGTACGGGTGCTTGGAAATTATACATTTAAAATTTTTCGTATGGGTGCTCCGCACCCATTATATATTCAGTATGGGTGCTTGCGCACCCACAGCACCCATGGAATCGGCGCCTATGATTCTATAATGTCATTTTGACTTTTATCTTAAAAAAAAAAAAAACAGACTTTATTCAAATTTAAATTCCTACAGATCTGTTTGTATTTTACACTTTAAACATAAAACCAAAATGGTGAACGTAACTGTACGTAATATGGATGTTTAATATGTACCTACATAAAAGGTACAAAAGTGTACGTCTTATGTACAGGGTGGGCATTTTATTAGAGGCCTATGTCTTTTCTCAGAAACTACAGGGTATACAAAAAAAAAAAATATAAATACAAAAGTTTCTTGGTTTTAAGCACTGTTGTCAATTATTTGAGTTTTATTTATACAGGGTGTCCCAAAAGTGCTGCACCGACTTCAAAACCAGAATTTTAAATGGAACACCCTGTATGTTATTACATATTTGGATTCTACGTAAAATTCTGAGCAGACTTCATGTAATATACCCTATCCCTAAGTTCAACTGTTTTGGAAATATTGACAGTTGAAAATTGACTTTTTGCAACTTTGACAGACTGTAAAACCTAAACGGTTAATTTTAGACGAAAACCGATTCTACATTCCTATCTTAGATTTTTATGAACTATCATTTGACACCAACTTTGAATTTAAACGGAGATTAAATTTAACTGGAATTTTTAATCATGGATTAAATTCAAAGTTGGTGTCAAATGATAGTTTATAAAAATCTAAGATAGGAATGTAAAATCGGTTTTCGTCTAAAATTAACCGTTTAGGTTTTACAGCCTGTAAAAGTTGCAAAAAGTCAATTTTCAACTGTCAATATTTCCAACAGTTGAACTTAGGTATAGGGTATATTACATAAAATCTGCTCAGAATTTTACGTAAAATCCAATTGAAAGTACGCCATTGCCGTTTACTTGGTACCTATTGATTTTACAAAAAAATGTTTCAGATAAAAGATGTGCAGCATTATTTGATCTACAATGTTTATCTAAAGACTTTTTTGATTAAGGGCCGTCTGTGGTCATAAGGGCCGTTTGAAATTTTATAATGAAAATGAAAAATTTCAACCGACTTGAAAAAAATTTCTACAACTCATACAACATTTTTGCCTCATGAAGTTTTTACTCACCCCCTGCCGTTTTTCAATAGGGGTAGTTTTAATTTTTTTTATTTTTTTACAAAAAAATTTTCTTGATAAAAGTTTTATGAGATGACATTTCCTACAATTTTTCCTGATCAACTTTTTTTGTAACTCACCCCCATTCAGCGGGGGACACTTCCCTCGGGGAAATTTTAGTTTTTAGGAATATATAATTTTTTTTTTTCTTTTCTCGCCTTTAGTGCATATAAAAAGTTGCAATTAACATTGTATTAAAAGGATTTTTTTTCACCACCTTTTTGTTTTTAGGGGTAGTTCGCCTATTTTCAACTTTACAAAAAAAAATATTAAGAAAACTTGTTCATTTTATTATTTTGAGCATCTTTTCTCTATAACGTTTTTTTTCAAAGTTGGAAATAGGCGAACTACCCCAAAAACAAAAAGGTGGTGGAAAAAAATCCTTTTAGTACAATGTTAATTGCACCTTTTCATATGCACTAAAGGCGGGAGAAGAGAAAAAAAATTAATATATACCCCCGAGTATACCCCTAAAAACTAAAATTTCCCTGAGGGAAGTGTCCCCCCGCTGAATGGGGGTGAGTTACAAAAAAAGTTGATTGGGAAAAATTGTAGGAAAGGTAATCTTATAAAACTTTTATAAGGTTTTTTTTTTCTGAAAAAATAAATAAACTTTAAACTACCCCTATTGAAAAACGGCAGAGGGTGAGTAAAAACTTCATAAGGCAAAAATGTTGTATGTGTTGTAGAAAAAATTTTCACGTTGATTAAAATTTTTCATTTTCATTATAAAATTTCAAACGGCCCTTATGACCACAGACGGCCCTTAATCGAAAAAGTCTTTAGATAAACATTGTAGATCAAACAATGTTGCACATATTTTATTTGAAACATTTTTTTGTAAAATCAATAGGTACCAAGTAATCGCCAATGGCGCACTTTTAACCCCTATAGCGCAAAACGCCAGAGGGGTGAATGTTTGATATTTTCGGTTTCATGATCACCCGCCCGCCCCCTATCATCATTTTACACATTCTGGCAACTCGGCTTTCTGTTTCATAACCCTGAAATTTGAAAAATATTTTGTCATCAAATGTCATTATTATACGAGGGTCAACCTGTCAAATTTCCATGGATAATGCTACGCCAATAATAAGTGAAAAGCATATAGGTTTATCTGAGATGATTCATCCAGATCTATGTGACAATTCATTGTTGAATTTTTTCGTTTGAGTTTCGCTACTCTGGTCTTGGAAGGCCTGGTTACATCGGGTAGGAACGTACCAATTTATTCAAGAAGAATTTAAATGAGGGTGCGTGTTAAGGGTATATGCTCTTACTCTTCCCTACAAAATTACGAAATTACTCCCACCACAATCTAAGTTGGTGTACTTTCGCTATACAGGGTGCGGCAGTCAAATTTGCAATTTTGAAAAAAGCGCGGGAGCCAAGAAAGTGGGTGGGGCGAGTGATCAAGTTTACCGTTTTGTTTCCCCTTCAAAACATTTTAGTAGCCATGGAACCAGTAACCAGTGGTCAGCAAGAACGGTCCCAGTCAAATAAGCATTTCTGAAGTAACTGTAAATAATACACTGTTGCATTTTTCAAAATTTTATTTAAGAATTTTATTAAGATTCTCGCCTTCAGTTCGTCAAGGGTACAAGGCCGTTTTTCGAAAACTTAGTTCTTTAGGTAGTTCCACAAGAAAAAATCACATGTGGTGAGGTCGGGTGATCGGACGGGCCAAGGAAAGCAAGCGGCGTTGAGCGGCTGTATAACTACCGCTTTGATAAAATGTCTTCACGACGAAGGATAATTCTTGCTTGGACCACTGTTCCATGGCTACTAATACTAATATGCTTTGAAAGGGGGAATCAAACGGTAATCTTGACCACTCGATTCACCCACTTTCTTGGCTCCAGGGCTTTTTTCAAAATTCCAGGTTTGACTGTAGCACCCTGTATTAGACTGATGAGAGCTTATATGCTTGAACCGGTATGCAATTAGCGCCAGTACCCGATGACTGATGAGATTCCAAATCTGGCCGTGACCAGAACATTAAAAACTCATCCTAGGTGTTATTAGCAGTGTGTTTGGTGCTTCGGTTTGACACTAAACTTCAACATCTTTGTTCAAGTTCCTCCACACAGTGAAGAGTTTTTTGATTTAGGTTTTTCAAAATTCTAATAAGTTATAAAGTCATTCATCAAAACTTTTCCTTCTGTTTGTTTTCCAAAGTTTTCAAAATAACTTGCAATTTTATCTACGTATGAAAACTGATTCCAGGGTTTTTCTTCGGCCAAAAAAAGCGATGCTGCACTGCTCAGCAATAATAATTCACAACTTTATACTTTCAAACTTCGACCCTTTCAGACGAGAAGCAAAATTAACAAAAACAATGAAATTAATGGCTCATGCGATAGGTAGTTTAATATCTAAGTCGTGCAAAGAGGGCGTGTCACTCACAGAATGAATTACGTATTGTTTCCGATTAATTTTCCTAAATCCGTTGGTTGCATGAAGTGCTTCAAGAGGAGCCATAGAGAACGTGCTATCCCGAACATGAGAAAAGACTGTGTGTTAATGTCGATTGGACATTGAGCTCTGCAAATTTATTTAAAAAAATGACCCTTTACTTCGGACACGCTATCCGAAATCATGGACCCAGGGCCGGCCCTACCATAGGGCGAACTGAGCGAGCGCTCCAGGCGCCAGACCCCGGGGGGCGCCTCCGAATCGTTGATGATAAAAAAAGAGAATAATATATTTCTGCTCTGAATCTTGTCTTCGCTTTTCGATATCCTGCTATTCTGCTTGCGAGCAAGCGTGTGCGGTTAGTATGTGAATCCTATAGAACGTTTAGGCCCGGTTTCTTCACTTCCAGATAAATTTTCTGGTGACTGTCTGGCCGATCCAATGAACTATAACCAAAAACTGGAATGCGAACACATATTGACGAACGTGAAGCCTAGTGCTGCTGCTGCGGAGGGCATACCTGTTTCTGTCGCACTCATTGTATTAAATGGCGGAAATTGCTTCCAACACGTATTCCAATTGATGCAACCTGTGAAGGTAAATATGACAAAACTTTCCAAAACGTCATATGTCAGCGAGCAACAGAAAAAAACAACATTCCCCTTTGTGGCATCTGTCTTTCATGGCTACATTTTTTTGGCAGATATGGCAATGTGTGCGCATTCCAGTTTTTGACTATAGTTCATTGGGCCGATCAAAGGGATTGCGGATTGCCTTTTTATCCGGCAGTCCTTCAGACCTTAGCATTAAATAATTGGCAAGATAAGTTCCTGAATATCTGGACAGCACTTATTTTTGTTGTAACCATTCCTGTGGGTGGCGAAGATGAACGGATCTTTAGCAAGCTTAGGTTAATTAACCCTGCGTTTGGTATTATGATCTGAGTTCTCCCAGCTTGAATTTACTGTTCTTTATTTAAAAAGTTTACTTGGTGCAGGCTCATTTGCGTTCGTTTATTAAAATTTCGAGGGCTCTCATCATTGGCTCTGATACAGCGTTTAACTCGAGGTTTAATTGCTCTATGTGCTCGCTGGTCACGTGACTACTGCTGCGCTTCAGCACGCTCTGCTCTTTGAGCAAAATACCGAACGCAACCTAAAACGTACCTAAGGGGTCAACTCTAGCAGAAGACAACCTTTCTGATCTGACCCTGCTGTCCTTGGATATGATATAGCTCAGCAAAAGTGCGCAAACAGCGATTTACCTAAAATTTTGCGTTTTGTTTGTTCGATTTTTATGTTTATAACTGTTAATCAATAATTACCACCAAAGTTGATTATTGATTGATCTCATCAACGAATGTGGAACAAATGTGGTACAGAAGAGAGCTTCCTACCTTATTGTTAAAATGATGATTACTGATCTCTTTAAAAAATAAATATTAAATATATAATAAATAAATACATTTTTCACACAACTTTCATTATTTGCTTGTCATTCTACTTTGAATCCAGTCTCAAAAGGAAAAAAGTAGATACCAACGGTACCAATGAACATGGATGTTTTCAAATTTCAATTGATAAGATAGATAGGGATATACAGGGTGTTTGGCGGAGGGTTAGCCAAACTTGGTAGGCGTACAGATAAGTGCCCTTGAATAACTTTTTTTTAAAATGTTTATGAAAATGTTTGTTTCGTGTGTTTTTGGTCGGTAGGGTATGGTATCACGAGGGGTATCCTTGATCCAATAAAGTAATAATTAGGCACAAATACTACCGAAATAATTAGCATTTTTATAAACATTTAAAAAAAAGTTACAGAAGTCAAAAGGTCCATTTTTGAAAATTCTTCAGAATAATACAAAAGCAATGATATAAAAAAAACGGGAACCTTAAGGGCACAAGTGTATTAATAAAATATCTTCAAAATGGGCCAATCTATACGACCACCAAGTTTGGCTAACCCTCCGCCAAACACCCTGTATAGGTTTTGGGCAAAATTCATGCGAGAACGATTCTCATTTGAATTAGGGGCGCCAAAGTCGGATCTCGCTCCATCCTAAAAATAGGCTCGGGCCGGCACTGCATGGACCCTTTTATGAGAGCTAATCCTACGCATTACACAAAATGAGTATTTCATCAATTTATAGGGTATCTATTGGATCACTAGTTATTTTTAAAGCTGTCAGTGAGTGCAGGTTTTTTATTCTGTCTGAAGTTCATTATGATTGGTAGCATGGGCGCCGGCAGCAGGGTGCAAGGGGGTGCACTTGCACCCCCCTGTCAGAAATACATTGAAAACAATATTTTTAATTTTATTATTATTATTTATTTTTTTTAAATAAGTTACTGTTTGAATCAAGTCATTGAGTGAAACCATAGAGAAATATAATAAACCAAGGTAAGAGTACCTGATTGATAACATGAAAGTTTGTATTGCGCTGACGTCACAGCGACGGTGGCGTCAATAGTGGCAGCCGGAACAAATACTGAAATGGCGGGAATTTTGAAATTTGACTTGAGTTGATTGCACAAAAAACTTACTTATGTTGTTCCACATCTTTTTTTCTCAAATCTGAATGAGAAAAATGATGTGGTACTCCATAAAGTTTTGTGCCATTTTTCGATGTAGATTAAAAAAAAAGGCAAAATAAACACTAATAAATTGTACTAGAAAAAATATATATTATAGCTACATAGGTCAAATACCTAAAGAGTTTACAAACACAGTTATTACATCCCTTATACATGCTTTAATGTATGTACAAGCTAAGCTGGCCAAGGCCTAACATTTACATTTTATCTCTTCTGACTGAGGTCTCCTAAAACAGTAAAAAAATATGCCGTATATCACAAAACTAACATGTATTCTTACTGGTTCAGTTTATCCTAGTTGTACATAATATTATAGGTACGCGATACCAAGTGCGTTAATAAAAATTACAATTTCTTCTTCTTGTTCTTTAGATTTTGTGAGTTCGAGTCTTCTTAGACGGCCGCCCAATCGGTTAAAAATGACAAATTTCAACACGGAAATGTCGTTATTTTAAGGTTACTTATTTGTTTTCTCGGTCACAGTTTCTATAGTTATGGATGTTTGATAGGTTTCTACAAAACAGCTAGGAAAGCTCTGTAACTCATACGGTGTCCTTGTCTTGTGAATTGGTATGACAGAGAAAGATGAAACAGAATCGAATGAACGGACTGATCTTTCGTAAGTCTCCAGCTTTCCAAAAATTCCGCAATGCGCTATGCGCAACCGGATGCGCAGTAATAGTATAACCTATTTCGGCTATACTTTTGAAGGTCTTTTTATTTTTTATTGTCTATGAGTGAAACTTCTTAGGCGGCGTTCTGATATTTGGATGACAATAGTTGTATTCCTTTCAAGAATTTGGAACACTCGAGCTACTCGCTCCGGTGTTAGTCGACCCCGATTTTAAAGGAAAAGATACGGGGTGCAACAAACACTTTTCGAAAGGAATAAGCGCGTTGTGCCCCGGAGCTGTTCCGGAGCTTCTCTTAGGTGTGAAAGGAATGCAACTAATGTAGAGTGATTTGAAAAACGCGTTACGAGGAAATTTCGTTACTCGAGAGAAAAGAAAGATAATCCTAAAGAGACGGAGAAAGATAGCTATTGATTGATACAAACCAAAGATTATAAGCGTAAAAAGGATTGCCTATTATTGACCAGCGCCTATGTGGCCAACATTTTTACCAACTACTCAATGGTCCAGTGCCTAGAGTGTTGGATTTTGGTGTGATAGTCCGAGTGCTCGGTTCTCCAGCCAGACTAGACTTTTTTTAAAATCGATCGATAACGAGACGGTGACGACGACGCCCGATGACGAGACGCCGACGCCCGATGACGAGACGCGACGACGCCCCGAATGGACGATAACTACGGTTTGAAGATGACACCATGAGATAAGGAGCTACGTTCAAATTCCGGAAAAACCGCCAAAAATTTGGGGTTGGCCCGGGTCAAATCCCCGAAATTTCAGATCAAAGGCGCCGCCGATCTAGAGATTTTCCCACGGTATCGAAAAAGTTCCCAGGCTCAGGTGCCCCCGTTACTACTACCAGATAACACAATGTGCGTCAATGTGCTTGAAAAGTTCCGGCCGACTTTAGAGAAAATAGTATTTCAATGGTAATGCTTTGGAAATATGCTAAAAGTGCGTATAATAAAACAAACCAAATCAAAATAAGCTAGCAGCATCGAAGAAATGCTCCTATTTCAACTTTTAAATTGAATGATCTGTAATGTGCAGGAGAACCACTGCAAAACCGCATAATTTTAGTGTGCGAATTAGCGGTACGCTAACAGCACTTCCTGAACACTTACCAAGGTAGGTACCGAAAGAATAGAGTCTGCTCTGAGTGCTCTCTGCGCTGCCTGAGAGCCTGCAGTCGGCAGTGATTGATTATAGGTTTAGAGATACTCCGATCGTGCAGGTGGTGCACCACAGAGGTCAAAGAGCGACAAGAAGCAGTGATGCCAGGTCTGGTGAAATTTCACCAGATCTGGTGATTTCATGCATAATCTGGTGATTGGTGAAAAACTTTTTGAAAAATGGCAATTTCTGGTGATTTTGAAATTTCATCGATTTGAATATCTTTTACAATTTTCAAGAAATAGTAAACGACAAACGCTTGACAGTGAACGTTCAACACGTTCCCAACCGCGACCGCTACCGCTAGGTTGCAGCGCTACGTCCGCTGAATGCAACAAATGTTGCCAGTTGCCAGGCGTGTAAGTAGGTATTTTTATTCCCATGATTCGCTAACCTGTTTTTTTTTCGGTGATTCCCCTAAATTTGAAAAATATACTTTTTTCATTCCTGATCTGAGGTGTAATTCTGTAACGGATAGAGATCGTTAATCGTTATCGATATCGCAATGGCACTTGCTGTCTTCTTCTCTCGTTTCAAAATCAATAGAGAGGGGATCGCAATTAATAGAGATAGCGAAAATATCTCTATTTGTTACAGAATTTCAGCCCTGGGTAGTGGGTACCTATTTAAACTTAAAAGTAATTCGAAACCATACGATCATAATCAGGCCAATCAGGGAAAGTTGTTCAATTTTTACCTTTGGGTACCAATAAAATGATAATTTTCTACCTTATCAAGAAATTTATACTTAGTGAATTGTGTTTTATTAAATACTTCAATTATTATCAAGTTGTATTAAAAACGCATTTTTTCGTTTACAACTCGTATTAGCCTGAAAAATCAACTTTCAAGATTTCTGGTGATTTTTTTTTAAATCTGGTGATTTTTCATTCCAATTTTTGGTGAATTTAATTTTTTTGACCTGGCAACACTGACAAGAAGGCAAGCAGAAGCAAGGAAGCCTGAGCCGAAGCTGCCGGCTGCCGCCATTGCGCCATTTTTAATGTTTGCATTTTTGGGCATTTAGTTTCGTACGTGTTTGGGTTCTGTGCGTGTTTTCGGTTTCACTGGAAGAATAATGAGTTCCAAAGGGTAAGTGAGTGATGATTATCAAATATTAGTTATGGGTTAATCCAAATTATTTCGTTCTGCGCTGTATGTGGTGCTTGTAGGTGGTAATGCATGCGTGGTGGGTGTGTTTGTGTTTTCACTGTTTATTTAACGAAATTCTGCAAAATCGTATCAATTTTTTTAGGGCCTATTCGACAAGATATTATTGCAAAATAAGTTCACTTTATTAGATGAACCTTTCTCCCTTTAGGTAGGTACCCGACGAAGCTGCCAAATTTGAAATCTGTCATTTCAAATTTTCCATTTCCAAAACGACTCCGATATGTATGAATTAATAAGTCTTTAATTGGGCATCTTATTTTCTCATTTGAGCCACGTACCCCCTGTACTTTAATAGTTTCCAAAAACCCCATTAAACTCATTTTATTTGGTGCCCTCTGTGTCTCGTATAGGAGATTTTAATTTAAGTATGATTTCTTTTTCAGGTAGGTACCAGGAAAAGCGAAGAAGAATTATTTAGAAGAAATGAATATGTTTTATTTTATTTTTTATTTATGTTTCCTATGTTTATTTATTAAAAGATCATAATTTCAAAATGTTTGTTTTTTATTTGCAATGGGCTATCAGTGAAATAAAAAATGTACTCAAAAAATACTTCAATGAAGTACTTTAAGAGTACAATATAAATTTACCAAAAAAAGATGTTCTAGTGGTGCTTTTTCTCTGTCGGAGAAGTGCTTTTATGTAGCATTTCACGAATACTTCCAACGTACGCTTGGAGCACTTAGAGCACTCCATGTTGGAAGTGCGCAATTGCAGTGCTTCTACGATTGCGCCTTTTTTTTATTGGCCGGCTGGACATCCCAGAAGCGGCTGAGTGGTTTTCACAAGTACTGCTCAGGCACGCAAATGTGAAAATACAGTACAATTGAAGTACTTTTCAGGTAGTTTTGTGTTATCTGGGACTATTGTGATGTCACGTTACTATAGTCCAACACATACCATTTTAAAGTCACGTGATTTTTCTCTATCCTTGTTGAATACATCTCAAACAGCGGTGATAGTAAAATTGACAAAAAAATTGCTGTCTAATTATTGTTCATAAAATTCTTACCTGAAATAGAATCCGTCACTGTCATCAATTAGTTTGTCAAAGTTATTTTAGAAAATGATACAACGAACAAACACAGCTAATAATTTTGACTATTTAAAACTTTTTCCAACTCAAAAAGATGCAAATAGAAAACGGGTACCCAATTCAAGTTCAGAATGTATTACAAGGGGCAGCAGAAGCGACAAAAGTGAGTTCCGCAACAATTGGACCCCGTTATGCAATAGGGGACCAACTAACAAAAACATGTTTCTGAGTAAAAAAATAAAAATAGTACTTTAGCTCTTACTTAAAACAAGAGCAACTATGAATGAAAAGAAGCTGTTTTTTTTTGTAGCATTTTATTTACTTGTGAGTATATCAAGGCAACACTAGAAAAATAAACAGAAAATTTTCAATATAACAAGAAAAAAAACACTTGGTTCCTTATTGCAAAATATTTTTTTTTGAGAATCAGTCTTCTTCTATTTCGAAATCTAGATTTGCATTATATCCCTCTAGATCTTCCTCGATTGTATCATCACCAATAAGGTTAACATAAAATGGATGGTCCGCCAGAGAATTAAGTGTAGGTAGCTCTTTATATCTTTGAGTTTAGCTTCTGCTATAGGCTTTCCGTCAGGCCAAAGAGGTGTTAAATGTCTAGAAAAAAGTGTTTTCTGTGGTTTTCCTTTTCCTTTTTTAATATTTATTTCTTTATAGTCGTCGGAGTCTTCATAATTTGTTTTGATGAAAATACTATAGGGACTTTCTTTTAAAATCTTTATCTCTTTAATTTTCAACCAGTTGATCTTCTCCTCTTCGCAGCTTTTTTTTTCTGTTAATGATTTCTTTTTCGAGCATCTTGGTGCTCACAAAGTTTTTCTTTTCCATAGATACAACCTCAATGGGATGCTTCCTTCTGCAGGATTTCATAACCTGGATGTAATCCTCAGGCGAATACATTTTAGTTTGCCTTTTGAGAACGCATTCTACATCCCCAAAATCACTGTGATTGGGCAGAAAACTATGTCCCGATACTAAAAAGCGCAGCTCTATACTTTTGAGGTGTGTAGATACTTCAACAGCACATTTTAACAGAAGCACCATTTTGATATTGCGGTTTTGTCCTCCGCAGGAGTCGCTCCATAATATCAGGTTCTTAACGGTTTTTGAGATATTATTTGCAATATATAGAAGCAAACAAGAACCCACTTCTTGGGCACCGTGACCCGCTTGTCCTTCAAGCCACAAGTTAAAAGTAGACTTTGTTTCTTTTCCTGCAAATATCCCGCAGTTATAAAGCCACAGCTGCCTTTTATAAAATATAATGTTTGTACTAATACGTGGTAGCGGGAGTGTTTTTTCCATGTCAAAGGTCAGTGTTTCTATTTCATTGTTATTGATTGCTTTCTCGATGTCACTATTCATCTTACTTCTAGCTTTCTCTGCTTCCGCCAAATGGACGCTATGCTCCAAACTGATTTTTTCTCCGAATGACAGTAAAAGCGGCCTTTTAATGACACTTGATAGGATCAAAAGTTGTATTTTTACTGCCTAGGCAGTAAAAGTGGACTTTTACTGCCTAGGCATTAAAAGTGACAGTGTCACAACGATCCAGGTAATAATTTCACTCAATTTGGTATTTGAAATTGATGGTGACAATGACAATTGTCAAAATAATTTAATTATTTGGATAATAATAATGGATGAAATAAATATAAAAAAGATGTCCATGTGTGAATTTGAACATGGAGAAAAAATTATATGTTTTACATGGCAGAAAAGCAGATTTAATGCCTCGGCTGGTTTCCTAACCTCGGCTATGAAACACCAGCCTCGGCATTAAATCTTGTACTTTTCTGCCTAGTAAAACAAATAACTATTATCTTTCTCCTCTCCGGCAGGTAAATTTTTTATTTTGATGTCAAAAGTGTCGCACTTATTGCAGGTATCTTTCTTAGGCTTTTTGACTTTTAAATTAAAATCACGTAAAAAGATTTTTTTGTAAGAGGAGAAGCTGACTGGATTATTTACATTTTCATCTTTGTAAAACTTGTACATAACTGTAAGTGTCGTTCCTTCTGTTAGGTATTCCTGTTTGTCTTTCTTCATTCTGCAGTAGTGAGACTTATAGCGGGGAAATTTATTAATGTGACTGATAACCGAATTTTTTTGCTCATCAGAAATTTTGTTGTGACCACCAGCAACACATCGGAAGTCAAGTGTTGATAATTTCCTTATCTTGCAAAGTGATGTATTAATGCGTTTAGTTGAGATTTGGAGAGTTTTAACAAACATATTTCTACAAACAAGATGTTTGTTGATAAAGTATTGTCTGGAAAATTGTCGCTTTTCTGGATTTCTGGCAGCAGTATGTGCCCGTTTTTTCTTTTCTTCCCTAACACATGTCGATAAGTAGGTTGTTTGAACGTTATAGTCTCCCAAGTTCCAATAGTGGTCAAAAAACTGCCTTCTCTCTTCAATAGATACTTTTTGGTGACATTCCATGGAACATGGACATATATATTCAACAAATTCTTTTGGATGAACCAGTTTTCCTTTAGCTGAATAATATTGCTTATTACTGTTTGTCAGTTTCTTCCTTTTTGCTCTATCCTGTCCTTCATGTTTTATTTTTCTTCCCTTTTTCGGACGGCCCTTATATTTTTCCACTATAGTGATATTGGTATTATTTGTTTCTGCTTCTGTAATTTCTGGTAATGGCACCTCTTGCTGATCGAAATCACTATCGACGGAGGATTCATCTGAAGCGGTTGGACCTTAGTCCTTGTACTTGACAGAATCGTCGGAGTCTTCGAACTCTTCAATATCATCAATATTGTGTTTTAAATGATCATTATCACTAAATTTATCACAACTGTTTTGTAGTTCGGAGTTTGTGTCTTCACGCTTTTCTAGACCCTGTAAGAAATATATATATATTATAATAATTACCAAACAAACCCAAGCATAGTTATTTGTTTAACTAGACAAAATAAAAGATATAGCTGAAACTAGCAATAGGGAACCAACTGCATTTTTGATAAAATAATAGATCTAATCAAAATATGTAATAAGTTCCTACATTGATTATTATATTTATTAAGAGTAGTCAATTATAAACAATGTTTATTCTTTTTCCACCTAAATAACGATCAAATACGTATTTTTTATATAAAAACAATAATAATTAAATTTTGAGGTTATGATATTATTATTTATTTACACATAATATAATGAATAAAACAGATCATGATAATTTAATTCAACTTACCGAAGTGCCTGGAATATCTGACGACATTGCCATAGCTTTTTCTACCATTAATATTGTTCTTTTGGAATACATAACGACTACTAACATTCACCACCAACAGACCTTCGCTACCTAAGCTGCAATAGTGAAATAACATATTTTGCAAAAAGGTTCCAAGGAACATTGGTTCCCCAATATTGAAGAAGTTTTAACTGGCATCTTGCAATCAAGAACCAAGCATACTTGGATCTTCGTTGAAAATCACAAAGCCCCCATTTTGGATTTTTCAGGTGGTTCTTTGAATCAATAGATGGCGCTACAAGTGATTTATACCTTGGTTCTGTATTGCGAAATGTGAGAAACCATATTAAAGTTTGAAAGAAGGGACTAACTCATTTTTAACCAAAATGTTGTTTGGTCCCCTATTGCATAGTCTAATTGCAAGTATTAAAATTCTCATCTGATTGGTCAATACTACTTCAGTTTGTTAAATGCTAGTGGGAACATATCTTAAAATTCAATAGTAATTAACAATGACCTATTAACACAGATAGACAGAACAATAAACAATAATATCGGTTGATTACATGCCAGGAACCGCATCTCTCCCCACTACTTATTAATCCTTGTGTTATTTTGTATCTTTCTCTAACACGTAGAAAGCGATTATTTTTCAATGAAAATTAGCAACGTTGCAAAAAAATAAATCCCACCTCGAATTCCACCTTTCTACCAATCAGCGGCTTCTATTCAATTGTCATGTCAAAATGCGAGGAGCAGGTATTTTATGACAATTTCAATTTGTCAATCAGTGCGCAGTGAGTGTATCCGCATCTTTTTCTAAAATTATGTAAAATATAAGGATAAAGATACACTTTTGTAGCACTAATTCTGGTTTCATTTTTAGAGTTGCCAAGTATGCGATAGTAAAATGGGGGCGGAGTTAGCGGAATCATTTGAATCCCTACTCCTAGCCGCTTTCACAGCTCACCCCCCCTGGCCCATAAACATGTAGTCAACCAAAACAAAGCTATTTTATCAATGGGATGTTCTGTCTATCTGTGTTAATAGGTCATTGGTAATTAACCACAAGTAGCTTTTTGTAGGTGATATCAACGACATAATCAACGAACATACGTTTTTTGCCACCAATATCACGTGACTTTAAAATGGTATTTGTCGGACTTTATAGATGCGCGTCTCCCTTTGACCTTTATTATACTATTATTATCATTGCGTTTTGTGATTATTTCCGTTATTTATACATTAAATATTTGTGTCCTGTGCTTTTTTTATTTATTTAAATAACTTCAAAAATAAAGAAATTACGACAGTTTAAACTGTTATCATGATAAAAAGAGCACACTGTACTGTTGTAGGTATTTCTTTCGAAATTCTCTCTCTTCTCCTCTCTCGCACCTTCAATCTCCCTTATTCGGTTTTTAAGAAGTTTCACTTCTACCACGTGTACGGCGCTTCACATGTTTTTTTTTTTTTTTCGGGCGCAATCAACCTGTAGAATGGCGGGAATTTCGAATTTGCTTAATTTCTAGTTTCTTGATATAAATTTGTTTCATTTCTACGATTTGATATCCCGAAAAAAGTATTAAATTGCAGAGGTGAAAACATCACATAACTTTCCCAATCACCTAGAAAGATTTATTTTTTTGAAAGCTCAAAATAACCATTTTTGGGCGTGGCACCCGGAAAAATTTTCGGGCATACATTCAACTTCTTAAATTAGTAATTTATACCGATATAACAAACCACGCGCCGCCACTGCCTGTATCCCTAATAACACCGATCTCCCAGAAACATCCTATTTATGTACCATTAAGGTCCTTATGTTTCCGACATAAATGGTACATCGCTGCGATGTTTGTAATGTAACATCTCTAGGATGATTGTCCTGAAATGTTTTAGAAACATCCTTTCGAAAATATCTATCGACAAAAAGATTTTTCGTTCTCAAAATTAGATACTTATTACAGCTGAAAAATGCCTAACATTATTTTACAAAACTAGGTAGGACCTCAGACCGGCAGGACCCAGTATTAAATTAGCCAATTTTGTGTGATTTCTGAAAATGTCTCTATCACACACACAAACTAATTTCAAATTCCATAATATACCTGTAATGTATATAGATAAGGTACTTAATATTAATTTTGTATTGTAACAACAGCAAAATTTAATTTTTCATTCGACTTACAACTTGGAATAAAATAAAATATGTATTGATAAAAGTCTTCTCTCTTTTCAACTTTCAAACATCGTGAATATTCGTGAAGCCGAAGTGTATGGCGCAGGCGCGTGCTCAGGCATTTGTACTTGTACCGGTCAGGACAGGAGGGCACGCCACCACGTAGGGTCGGCGCCGCAGCCAGCGCAGACGGGCAGAATCAGTCGAACGGGTCGTCCTGTGCGCTTCGCTTGTGTTGTTGGGCGGAATTTTATTTCGTAATGGCGTCGTGCTGTGTGGAGGATTTGTCAATTTGTGGTTTTTCGCTACACCTAGTTGTGCCATTTTGTGTTCGAAAGGATCTCTGTGACCTACCAGTGCTTATTAGTTGGTGAGAAAGATTATTTGTTGAAAGATAACGTCGCATAACTATCAATTGTTTAGTTTATTTAATTTCAATATGGCGTCGGTTAGGAAATTTCTAACTTTTCTAATAAATAGCCCCTAAAAACCCGAACTTCATTCTTCATTAGGTAAGAGAAAATAACCAATAATTATTTTTTGTTTTCATAGTTGATTACATTCTAGGTGTGCAAGTTGAATTGTACTTCAAGAACTTTGGATTTTGGTTCTGTGGTTGTTTTGGTTAGTTAATGGTACCTTTATGAAATTGGAGCACCAAAAAAAAAAGAAAACGCCGAACTCCCCCACTACAACATGCTGCCACTGCCAAACTATGGTTTTCGATGACATGACGGGGCATAAATACTACATTATTTAGGCAAAATTGTCCGTCGGTTATTATTAGTTGATAGATAATCAATATAAGTATGCATGTACCTTATTTTTTCAATAAAAAATGTTATTGGAAACTGATGTGCCTACTTAATTTTATAATTTTCAATTTTTGTTTTTTTTTTGGAAAAAGTTCTATCTGACTTCCAGAAAATAGAACGAAAATTGAAAATTATTGAATTAGGTAATTTTTAATCCATAATCCTAAAATTCTTTCACCTATTAAAGTCATACTAGAAACATATAGAGGATGTTTCTTACACCTGCCCCGGATGTATTAGGTACATCCCGCGTCATCTTAGAAACATCCCTGAGAGATGTTTATAGGACATCGCAAATGATGACACGGCTGTTGCCTGCAACATCCCAGGGATGTCCCCAGGAAAATAGGGACCTCCCAGGGACGTCTTCATTATCCCTGATGGATGTTTCTGGAATGTTTCTACGATGTTACTGTGTTATTAGGGATGCACCCCCCTGAAACTAATCCTGGCGGCGCCCATGATTGGTAGGTATCCAACATTGGTTCCACTGCTTCTTTTTTATGTAAGCGTGAACTAACTTTTGTTAAAATTTGTAAAGCACAGTTTAATTTTCTAATTGATCTCTTCGCAAAACCTAACTGGATGCTGGATGTGACTTCTTATGGATGTTTAAATTTGAAATGTATAAATTATATGAAAATCCTGTAGGTATTCTTGTTTAGCTTAAGCTAAGTAGGAATTCCTCCAGTTAGGTACCTTATATTACAAGTATTAGCAAATAAAGAACAAAAACTATTTTTTTTCTTATTAAAATATATACTTATGATTTATTTTATTCAATTTTTCCAATAATATACAAATTATTTAACAGTTTTTTTTCAAAATGTACACAACGCTTATCATGTAGGTACGTACTTACAATAGGCATTTAGAAAACTTTCTATTATGTACAACCAAGTACAACAATGATAACTAAACCTAAATTGTTAATTATAAAAAAAGGCACAAACATACGTTTTTCAAAAAAAATTATAATAATACAATCTAGTTTTTTAGTCTATGTGAAAGTATACAAGTATTATGTCATTAGTTCAAGTTTGCACCACAAAGATATCGATAAATACTTTGTAGAAATAAATAAAAAGGAAAGTTCATTTTGTTAACTGGAAAGTCCACCAATGTGGCAAGAACTTTTTACAAGCCAATGCATATTGATTAAAATTAATTCAGATTTAGAAAGCCGTTCGTAATGCTGTCAAAAATTTTTCTTATAGAATTGTTTTATAAATAGTCATTAAAAATACACAAGGCCGGATTTCTCGAAGGGCACAAAGGCTCGCCTAGCCTAAATTTTAAAAAAATCATTGTACTTTCATAAACAACCCTTAATCAATGCCCTAAGATGACCTGAATCCGGCTTAGAAAATACTCCATACTTAGAAATCAAACAATTTTTTTTTTTGTACTAAACCAAACTACTAGCACCAAGACAATCCCCCTCGATTTGCCCACTCAAACTAGGCGAATTTCCTTTGGAACTACCATACACCTTTGTCGAATACCCCGAATCGTTATTAGTGTCTCTGTCAACAGTATCATGGGGGTTCTCCAGAACCCGATTCGCGATAAAATTCGGATCTAGCATTCTAGAAGAACCCTCAATGGGGTTTTTTGAGTCCGGATAACCTTTGGAACTGCTCTCTATGACGCGCAACTTTGCTAAACGAGCACTCATGGAGTGATCATAGAATTTGCTAGTGTTTGGCAGTTGATCTTCTTCGTAGTAGTGATGGTGATAAGTGGTATCGTTATAACGCATTTCTGGTTGGTACGGATTCATGGGGTCGTATTTGCTAGTACTAGCTTGATGGTATTGGTTATACCTAAAGAAAAATATATTTTTAGTAACAAAACTATATATATAAACGTGCACAGTATAGGTACCTTATGGCTGAAGGCTCTTGGATTTTTACTATAGGTTCTATATAATGTGTAGAAGAGTCCACCATGCTAGGATCGCCTGTAGGACTATAAAGGCCGCTCCTGCTTCTTGGTGCAGCTTCGTTTGGCACATTTTCATAGTGTCCAAGACGAATTGGTCCAGGTGATTGACCCAAAGGCACCTAAAAACATTGTTTCTTAGTAAATTGCGTCCAAAGTTACCTATTCATCACCAGTGAAACCATTTTTGAACCGACTCCTGGACATAATTGCAGAAGTTGGTTCACAAATTGTTTCGCTAGCAGTTTTAGTATCATGCCAATTTGCCTAATATTAATTTATGTAATAAGGTATACCTGGATAAGATTAGTGTCTCCCATTGGGCCTTTTCTAGATGGCATCCTTAAGGGACCATCTTCATCGTCGCTACTTTCGCTGTGAGCTCCTTCGTTGTAGCTGGCATTGTGTTGCTGTTGTTCCTGGATTCTAGCCACTAGTTCTTTGACCGAAGGGCGTGGTCCTCCTTGGGGGTCTTCGTCACGGGGATCTAGTTCATCCATGCTCCTGGAAAAAAATCAGGAATTGTAATTAAACTATAAACTATTTAATTCTATACGAAGGAAAAGAGGCTGTATGCATGTGTCGGAAATAGTCGAGATAAGGGAGGAAACAATGTGTGTTTCCTTCCTGGATTAATTTAATGGAAAACCATTCACATGAGCTGATTTTGGTTTTGCCAAAAGGACGATCTTCTATATGTATCTATAACCAGTAACTTCATGTTTTGATGTCCGAATAGCACAAGCTATAGATTGCAAATTTTCGTCCCAAGTACGGTGATCATTCTGATTATTATAGGAACTAATCGTGGTTTTTACTACTTGGTTTACCTTTTCCACAGTATCTGCCTTGGGATTCGAATAAGCAGTATGGACAATTTTGACCTGGTATTTCTCATAGAGACCTTAAAATTCTTTGGATTTCATGAGAGTACCATTGTCACACATAAGAAATTGAGGCGACCCATAAGTTAGAAAAACACTCTCTTCGACGTTTCTAGATAAAATTTTGGCAAATGCAGCCCTACAAAGAAAAATAAGAACAAATTTGCTAAAGAACTCAGAAACGAAAAGGTTCTTTAACAACTGGACGATATCCCATTAATCCAGGCGCTGGTTTTTGTTCAACCTCTTGCTGCGCACACACCCTACATGAACGACCATAATTGACCACATCTGTTTTCATTTTGGGGCCAGTAAAAACGATTATGAATCCTCCAAGAGGGTTTGAAAGCACCAACATGTCCTTAAGCTGGTATCATGACAACGTTCAAGAATTTCTTTGCGCCTATCTTTAGGGACTACTACATTCCAATCGTCATTGCTCTGAGATGGTGAAATGGAAAATTTGAAAAGGATATCATTCTCGATTTTCCAGGTAGAAAACTTCGTCAGGTTGTCATTTAGCTTCTCAAACATTTGCAAATACCACTTGTCAGTGGTGTTGGAGAATGAAGTTAGAAAATTATCGGTGTCAATAGTTTCAATGATAAGAACAGAACGAGACAAAAAATCTGACATAATATGGTCTTTTCCTTCTCTATGAATCAATTCATTCAAAATCGTGGGTTGAAGACGTAAAGCCCAACGCGCTAAGCGCCCTTGAGGATCTATTAATTGAGAAAGCCAAAGTAAAGAATGATGGTCGGTAATGACCTTAAAATGAGTGTGTTCCAGATAATGCCTCAATTTCCCTATACTCCAAATAACAGCCAGACACTCCTTTTCTGTCACTGTATATTTCTGTCCCTGTTTGGTCAATGAGCGTGGAAGATAGCTTATGACCTTTTCCCTTCCATCAAATTCCTGAGTGGAAACAGCACCAATGCCATAAGAAGAAGCATCGGTCTGCAGAGAGAAAGTACGATCGAAATCAGGGCGTCAAAACAAAAGCGGTAACTAAGTGTTCTTTGATCACATTCAGGGTTCCATGCCCACTTCACATTTTTAGTTAGAGTCGTTAATGGAGATATAATACTGGAAAAATTAGGAACGAAACGTCTGTACCATGAAGCAGTACCTAAAAATCGACTTATTTCATTGATCTTCTTAGGTGTAGGAATAGTGACAATAGCCTCGACCTTATCAAGATCTGGTCCTAAACTATCACGATCGACAACGTACCCAAGGTAATTAAGCTGCGACCGACAAAATTTGCATTTCTCAAGAGAGAGAACGAGACCTGCTTCTCGAAGCCTATCAAGCATAAGTCGAAGGAAACGAATATCTTCGTCAAATGTTTCACTTATCAGAATGATGTCGTCCAGATAAACCATCACTTTATTTTGGAGATCCGTTCCGAAAGCATTATCTACAATGCGCTGCCAAGTTGCTGGAGCATTGGTTAATCCAAAAGGCATCCTGCAGAACTGTAATAATCCTCATCCAGGCACAGTGAAGGCATTAATAAGTTCACGTAACTCAGAACTAAGTGGTACTTGCCAAAAGGCAGATTTTATATCTATGCTATTTAGATATCGGGCATTACGTAAATTGTCAAGGATCGAATTGATATAAGGAATTGGGTAACTGTCCTTTTTAACCCTAGGGCAGGCGCGCATTTGAAAATCACATTTATAGCGGGCGCGCTGAGGCAGAAAAACATACAAAATAATTCAAAACATCAAAATTTATTCCTAAATAGAGGTAAAAAAATTAAATAAATTGTAATTCTAGGCAACTAAATGAAATCCTTTATACTAATTTCGCAAAAACACAAAAATAATATTTATAATATTTGTACTAATCTCCTTGTAATTTTACTTACATGATCAGGCGCGCTGGCGGCACGGAATGCCGAAAACTCGACACCTGCAAGTTCAAGAACTCACTGACATCTGAACAAGCGCTCTAAGGTCATAAATTGTGCGTAGTAGGTTTGCTGATATAGTTGTTACTGTAAATGCCCGAAATTCGGTAAAATCTAGGATAAGCGCGCTAAACCTAGGATTTACCAAAAACAAGTGGTAAAAGCCCGAAAACTAGGTATTTTGCTTTCATTTCGGACTTTTACCGGACACAAACAGTAAATCTTAGGATTTACCACACCGCATTGGTAAAAGTACGAATACCACTGATACGTTAAAGAAATCGATATCGTGAAACGATAATCGTTAAGAAAATTAAGAAAATTTCTTGTGTCCTGGAGATTTTCCATCTCAGGAAATTAGCGTAAGAAGTGCAGTGCGAAAATTGTCGTTATGTAGTTGCAAATGATTTAAGAAATGCAATTGTATTCGAAAATGTTCCACCAAAAGATGTTTATTCAGATCCTCTAAATACTCTGCAATTCTAAATGCCATGGAAGTTTGCCCTGTACCAATAAATAAAATTTCTATTAGTGGACATTTTTAATCCATTTATTTCAATTAAAAAAATGGTTTTGACATTTAAGTACCTATAGTTTTTCGAAAGTCAATTGGAACAAGGTGAACATAACTCATAACTGGTGGCTGACTAAAGGCAGTGCATTTCCTATAGAAATATCCAGTGCCCAGTCAGCTACCAGTTGGTATCTTGTTTTAACTGAGTTTGAAAATACTATACCTACTTTTTGCAATATTAGGTTTGTTCGGACATATATGAACAAATGCGCAAGCGCAGTTCAATACAGAACTAATTCTGAACCAAGTCCGAACAAAACTATTATTAGTAGGTACTTGAATTATTGTTTTTTTTTAAATATCTCGTTTAAGGCCACTATGATTTCTGTTTACATTTAAGAATATTAAAACAAAAAGTGTTTCGGTGTGACTTTTTGTTTCATTTATAAAGTATCTTATTTTTAGACATTGAAATTTTAACGATTATCGTTTCACGATATCGATTTCTGTAACGTATCAGTGGTATTCGTACTTTTACCAATGCGTTATGGTAAATCCTAAGATTTACTGTTTGTGTCCGGTAAAAGTCCGAAATGGAAGTAAAATAACTAGTTTTCGGGCTTTTACCACTTGCTTCTTGTAAATCCTAGGTTTAGCGCGCTTATCCTAGGTTTTACCGAATTTCGGGCATTAACAGTAACATAGTCATTTGAACATAGTTAGACAGACAATATGATAAAATCCACAATATTTGCGGAATCCTTGAATTAGTGAAAAGGCGGCATAAAAGGCCGATAGCGCGCCTGCCCGAGGGTTAATGTACTTGTTGAGAATTCTGAAGTCCAAGCAAACTCTATAAGTATTGTCTTTTTTACGAGCTAGACATGTGTAGACCAAGGACTTTTCGAAAGTTCAACTACACCAAGACTTAACATTTCGTCTAAAGCTTCGTTGATAATGTTTTGCTTGTACGGACAAACTGGGTAATACCGTTGTTTGATAGGTTTGGTACCAGGTTTTAACTCAATTACATGTTCTGCAGCTTTGCAACAACCCAATCCAGTTCCCATTAATGGTAATTTGGACTTCACTGAAATATTGAGCTCTGACATCTGACCGCTCGTAACAGTTGATTCATCTTGGATAATCAAATAGAAGGTGGCAACTGATCGTCTTTAGTAAAATGTCAAATATCCTGATGCAAATCTGGTATACCCATAGAGGTCCAAAAGTCGACACCCAAAATTAATTTATGAGATAGATCACGCAATACCAAAATATCGAACATCTTAGTTTTATGTTTTAAAGTCAGAGGAACCTGAACATAGCCTATGCTGGAACAAGATTGACCATTGGTTACAGTATATGTGACAGTTTGTCTTATCAATTTAGGGCCAAGCAAACCAACGATAGTCCTAGAAGCTCCACTGTCCAATACACCCAATATTGGAAAACCAAGAATAGACAATTCAAGAAATGGATGCTGGTCGCCTTGTGCATGGGAGAAAATTAAATCTGAAACCAATTTATTTGAAACAGCCAAGGATTTTTTAGTGGGGGTCATCAGATGGCCTAATTTCGATTTCCCCGGAATCCGTTTCCCGAACAATCAGGACAATTATTATGGACTGTAGTACCCAAGTTACCAGTTTTAAGGCCGCGTTACTGGCCGCCATGTTTAAATTTAGTTTTTGAAAATGACGACTGCGTCACTCTACACATAGGGTTCAATATTTTATTATTTGTCCAAAACAAAATCTGTTTGTCGGTGAAACACTTAGTGACACAGGAAGACAAATATACAAATATGATGCTCCCAATGTAGCTTTTTTGCCGTGGCGCCATCTCGAGTGCGATAATCACATGAGTGAAAAAAGGAGCGTTACGCACGTATTGCATACAAATTTTTTTCTACTACAACTTAAATATGTTTAAAAAATAGATTTAGACAAATACTTCACGCACTAGTGCGTGAAGTATTTTCACTTTACACACTAGTGCGTGAAGTAATTTACCAGGAAAATACTAAATTGACAGTTTTCAACATCTGTCATTGACATTACTTTACGCGCTAGTGTGTGAAGTGGAATTTTACATCTTCTGAATAGTGCGTAGAGTGAGTACTTTACGCACAGTAGTAGAAAAACATTATTTGATATATTATCTACAATCTCTACAAATAGCTTTTTTAAGTTTTTCGTGGTTATCAATAAAATATGCTTTTCACGGATCGAAGCTTGATAAACATGCAAATATGCAACCACCAACACATTTAATTGTTTTGGTGGTTGCGAACATGATTTTTGAATAAAAAAAAGGCTGAATATCGAAAAACCAAAATAAGGAATTGTAGATAATCGATCAAATAATGTTTATGCCAAAGAGCCAATTCTGATGTGCCGTTTTTTTAAAGACCTTAAAACAAGTTTCGAAAAATCAACCAATCACAGTTTAAACATGGCGGCCATTAAGGCGGCCTTAAAACAATGTAACTTACGAGGCTGTTTACATTCCTTATTTGTATCACCTACTTTCTGATTATTCTAACAAGTAATATGGCTGGAACCACGATAATTTTGTAAATTTGAATGGGAATTAGAAGTCTGTGCAACGGCAAAACATCAGTTGCTGATTCTGCGCATGAAGTTTCCACAAAGGCAAAGTCAGGCTCAACTAAATTATTAAGTCTACGAGGAGGTGGAGCGTAATGTTCTGCACGATATTTCTTTAACTCTAACTTGAGACATTCTTTCTCCAACTCTTCCAAAGTGTCAACTACAGGAAGCTGGGTGGTATGAAATGAAGCCTAATTGCGTATAATAATCTCTAATGGAGCATCTGCAGAAACCATGCCATATCTACGAAACAGTGAACTCATGGTCGTCAAATAATCTACAATTCCCTCAGTTGCGTCTTGTGATCGATCTAAAATTTCTCTGAAAAGCCGAGATTGGCAATCTGGAGGTTCATAGTGAGTTTTCAAGAGATCAGATAATTCACCCCAGTTCGAAAATCTAGAACGGTAGACTCTAAACCAACTGAGTGCCTTTCCTGAAAACAAATCGATCGCTGAATGGAACAAATCACTCTCTGAGACATTTCGGGCAATTCTCCGTTCATCCTCTCTTTCTAAGAATGCATGCACGGACATGACTTTCAAATCACCATTATACTTGACACCCCATTTTAATAAAATACTTATGTTAGGATCATTAAATGCAGAGATGGGCATCTACGCGTAAACAAAGATTGTTTACGTCTGGTGTAAACAACGCGTAGACAATGTAAACTATGTAATCTATGTAGACACAGGTAAAATATGTAGACAACGCGTAAAGTATACAATTTTTGACAGTTGGCAGGCCTTTAAGGTTATGTTTTTGCTTTGTTTTGTTTTTTGCTTTGTAATGTTAATTAAACTGCATATAATTTCTAATTTGATACGATATAAATTTAATGCAATGCAAACTTTCAAAAAAAAATCTCAAATTTCAAATTTTCTGTTGTCTACATTGTCTACATAGTTCACATAGTCTACATGGAAAAAAGTATATGTAAAAAATACGTAGACAACGAGTAAACAAGCCGCGTAAAGTAGATTTCATAGTCTACGGCACATCCCTGATTAAATGCAATATTCTCGAGCTTATCAAGGAGAGCTGAAATTTCAGCAAGAAAATCGCCGCGCTTGCTCAATTGTGACTGTGACAAATTATCAGTTTGTATATGATTAGTCCGACCCAAGAGGTGTATAAGTCTAAACTGATTAAGTTCAAATCGAGTTCCTGCATTTTCAGGAGATATACTTCGAATTCCATCAGAAATTTCCTTCAAAACAGATTCAATATAAGAAAATTTTGTATTAATGTCAAACCCATAACCACTGGAACTAACATTCATATTCTGACACACCTTTTCAAGTTTCAAGATGGCACGTAAAGAGCTGAGAAGTTGATCAGTTCTAGAATCATTTACTGCGACACAGTTAATTGATAAATAAGCATCTCCTTTTTAAGATTATTGATCTTCATTTTATAATCCATAATTAATAATTATCTGCTGACTATTAAGACAATACTGCCAAGAATCAACGGGCATTAACAGAAGAAAACATCAGGATTGGTTTGATGAAAACAAAGAAATTCAGAACGTCTTAGATCCGAAGAGACACAACCAGCATATAAGATATCCAAGGCAAAGATCAGAGATGTCTCAATACAAGAGAAACCAATGAGAAACCTTGAAGAAGGAAATTCTAGAAGAAACGCGGAAAAATGGTTCCAGAAGCAATCAAGGGAACTGGAAAGGGGGCATACCGCTGCGGTAAAAAGGATCATCTAGAACTGAGGTTCCCAAACTTTTTTCCTTTGCGCCCCCTTTCTGAAATCAAGAAGTGGTCGCGCCCCCCTTCCTTTTCCCATTATATAAAAACATTTTTTTCACTCACTGTAACTTGTCTGAACTGGACTTTGGAAGAGGAGGAATGGGCATGACAGTGGGCAGCGAGCGTAAACTTTAGCAATGATCGCATGGCAAAGCTGCTTTGGCTCTAAGGTATGCGCTGCTGCCTCATTGTAGACATCTTTTTTTAAATTTTAACTGATTTTTCATTTTAAAGCTTAAAATTTGTATTAATTTTTTAGAAGACTTTCGCCCCCCTGAATGTTGCTTCACGCCCCCTCAGGGGGACGCGCCCCCAGTTTGGGAACCATTGATCTAGAACGTGACTGTAAAGTACAGCTAGGATCTCGCTCTCCTTATCGTGACTATCGGCCTTCAAAGGAGAACCAGGGAAACTAGAATTACTTAATCAACACGAAGAGGTGGCTGTTGGCTAGTGCAAGTGAAGCCACCAGAATCATATTCATCGAAATGCGCAGCCGTATCTTTACTTAATTCCAACATTGCCAATGCAAAGCCACTTTCAGGGGTAATTATTTTGGGCACAGTGACTAGAGGGATCGCAAATGTGCATGAAGGAACAGAAATCGACCTGAGATTAGGAAACATCAAGATCTGTCATACAGTACTGATTGCTGATATAGAGGATGAGTTTATTTTGGGTATGGACTTAATCAGTCAACATGGTTCTGCACTCGACAATTAAGATGGTTATCACACATACTGAAATTTGACTCTGATGGGTTTGTACTGTCCAAGCTCAAGGGTCAAAAGTCCGTCTCCATAAAAGCTTCACGAACTGAGAAAATAAAAGGCAACACCGAACAAATTATATGTGGACCGAGGGGTAAACGACTAATGGAAATCATTGTACATTTTTTTGGGAATCACATAGTAATCAATCAGGAATACATGGAAATCACTTGGAAGTACCTGGGAATAACCTAGAAATCTCTCAGGACTCCATAGGAATCCATTGGCAATCGCCGAGAATCATGTGCTGGGAATATCATCTCATTCTAACCCAGAAATCGCATAGGGTAAAGTTGCCTAAGAGTACGCACTTAACTCTTTATGGGACCTTATTCAAGTATTATTCAATTTTTCTTTTGAAAAAAAATTTATTAGCATAGAGCCATTCTTTTATTACAAAAAGCAAACATAAATAAAACCTTTACTCTTAAAAATAATTCAAAATAAAATAAAAACCAAACTTTCTGAAATGCGCACTCTTGGATCCAGATCGCACCAAGAGTACGCAGCCTATTATCCAAGAGTGCGCATCAGTCTCCAAGAGTACGCAACTATTTTTTTCTTGGACATAGATCGCAAATGTACTCTGTATATCCCTCATACGATGTGCAAATTTCGTGAAACCAGTTTTTGCAGGTTCCACATTGTATTAAGTCTGTTTCTGGGGGTTCATAAAAAGCTTCGTCGCAAACAGGGCATGTGCCACATATTTTCCTTGCGGAAGTATGACCAATGCTTTTTTTCTTTGGGCCTTTGTTTTTTTTGTTTTCAGTAGAAATTTTTGTTGACTCAGTCTTCAGATTTATCACAGTTTTTTGGAGTTTTTTTGGTACGGTTTTCACGTTCTTTTTTGTTAAGTTCTTTTTCACATTTTGTTTTTTCTTCTTACTCAAGCTATTTGACTGATCAAGAAATTCCTTGTACGGAGTGCTTGTTAAAATCTCTGATTTTTTGCTTGCAACTTTTCTTTTTTTGTTGGATCTAATTGCCTTTGGCTGTGGATATAATTTTTCCAGTATGCATTCTGAAAAATCAAAGAAATTTATATCATCTTTTGCATATGTTTGATGCTTACCTTCAGTTTTACTCAAATCAGTGGTATTAGTAACATCTTTCAGTTGTTTTTGAGGTGCTTCCAATTCTGGAGGAATATAATATTGATCTTGTATATCATCCTCTTCACGGGAGAAGACACATAGACCACTTGGCCCAGCTTGGGGAGATTCATTTGGAGGTGTTGAAATATTTATTTTGGCGACTGGCTTCGAAGTATTATGAAGGCCACTTGGTCCAGGCTGTGGAGATTCATTGGTTGGAGTTATATTAGTCGCGTTTTCCTCCAATCCTGAAAGAATATCGTTTTAGAAAGATAGAAATCAGTGTTACTGATTTAGTAATTTACCTGTAATTTCCCCTGTAATTTCTATCGTTATTGATTCGCCGTTCTGGTCTGAGGACGCTATCACAGTCGGGGCTAATGGTAGATTATTCATAAGATCTTGCTGTACATCCGCATCCATCACTATTTCAATACGATCGTTTGCTAAAAAATTGTCGGTTACACTGGCAGGAGCAAAATCTATGTCGTTAAAAACTAAAGGATTGTAAGGCCATATTCCCGTCGCTGAAAAACATCTTTCAGCCTTCTCAATTGAGGCGATTCTGGAATATGCTTTTCCAAACAGTGCAGCTACCTGGTATATAGTAATAACTTTGCCCGGATTCATTGTCATCCACCTATCTGCTTCTTGGCTATATGCTGTTTTTAAAGGACCGAAAAACCCAACGTCAAGTGGTTGTAGTCTGTGACTACTATGAGGTGGTAAGCTAAGTAGGTGAATTCCATTTGTTCGGCAAAATGATATAGCTTCTAAGCTTATGTGGGAGGAGTGGTTGTCCAAAATTAGAAGCACCGGATTTCCGCTAGTCGATCTAACATGGCGGTGAAAGTGTTTCAACCACTTAATAAACAGCTCCGAATTTATGAAGCCGCTATCAGACAACATTAGGATAGTATCTTCCGGTGCTCCATAAAGCAATTCTTGTTTCTCTCTCTTTCTAGGATAAATTAACGCAGGTGGCACATAAAAGCCTCTAGCATTTGAACAACAGACTGCAGTGATAAGTTGACCTCTCTCACCAGATACAACTTTCCCAACACCTCTTTTGCCTTTGACGCTTAAAACTTTTGGAATTTTATTTGGAACTGTCAGCATTCCAGTTTCATCCATATTGAAAATTGTTTTTCCAGTAAATGAATCTAATTCAATAAGCGCTTGAAGATTTTTAAAGAACCTGGATACCTGAACTTTATTAAAGCCCATTGCACGAGCCTGGCTTACTTTTTCTGGTTGCCTGACAGATAAATTATGTTTTTGACAAAATGTTGAAATCCATTTTTGCCCAACAAGTCTGGTTGTTTTATTAAATGGATGGTCAGCTTGAATTTGCTCAGCAAATTGGTACGCGAGTGATCGTAATTCCTTAACGGTCAATCCATAAAAAACTTCATCAAGCTTTTTAATTTTATTAAGTAATTGAAGTTCTTGCGCTGAGTTGAAAACTGGCTTAAATCGGCCTAAGGAAGTTGGAATAGTTCCCAATTTTAATCTTTTCCTCAACGTTGCCTCACTGATACCATACTCCAAGGCTACAGATCGTTTAGACTGGCCACCATTTATTTTTTCTTTGATTTCTTGCATTATTTGCTCCGTAAATTTTAGCTCCCGATTGCTTTTTCGCTTGTAAGGACCCATCTATAGAAAAGAAAATACAATGATTTCTAAGAGTACGCACTCGTACTCTTGGAGCGATCGAAGGTGCGTACTCTTGGATTTTTGAACTCTTATCAAAATATTTATTATCTCTTTTTAATCACTGCAGATAGACTAATGCAGAGTATGACGACAAGACAGACTCCTAGCGTAGCTACCTTCTCGTAAGGCGCAATATAAATATAACCTCAATTTTCCAACCGAAACACAGTTTCGAAATTTATGCAAAGTTATAGTTATACAAGCCAAAACACAAAATATCTCATAAATAACGTATCACTTAACCGATTTCGTTGAAATTTGGAATATACCTTACCTTTTACTAGCCAAATATTAAAACACAAACAGGAGCACTTTCACACCTCTCAGTTGTTAGAAATTACTGATGCGTACTCTTAGATTGCGCGTACTCTTAGGCAACTTTACCCTATCATACATTTTAAACGATACAGTGTACCGGTCAGTTGTGTATTTGCCTTCAAGACTTAAAGTTTCAGGCAACATTGAGTCCTAGACAATTTGGAATTAATTTGATATCCCAACGAGTTTTCCAATAACTGAGCCAATAACTGAACCCGAGACTACAAAGAGTTTAGAACATTGGAGAAGAAGAAGAACGCGATGAAGATTAGGTCTGTTCTCACAGCGGGTTTGACAACAAAAAACTACTGATGCATTAACATTTAAAGGCGCTCTTTAACTTTCATGACATAAAGTCAGACTCCTCAAGGGCGCTTCGATTTGTTGTCGATTCAATGTCAAAAAGTTTAAAATGTCTTGAGAACTTGGGTATTGAAACAAGTACATGGGATCCTTTAATTATATTTTTAGTCACTAACAAATTGGATGCAGAGTCGCTTAGAGAGTGGGAGCAGCAATAATTTAGGGCCGAATTACGTACACTCAAAGAATTCAAAACATTTTTAACAAGCAGATCCGACTTTTTAGAAAAAATAAGTATGCATAGGGTCAAGCCTAAGCCCCCTGGCAAACCCCTAGGTAAATCAGAGATCAAGGCATGAAGATTAGGTCTGTTCTCACAGAAATCACAAACCAGTCAGAGGGTTTTTGATTGGTGCAAATCGCCAACAACCAGTTTTCTGACTATTTTCAACCAATGAAATTCGCTCTGACTGGTTTGTGAGAGCAGACCTAAAGTATAACAATCCGACCTGCCAAAAGAAGACATAGAATTTCTTCACACATGAGGCAGACACAAAAGAAAAAGTCGGCAATCCAAGGCTTGAAAAGGAAAGGGGGTAAGTAGAATAAATACTCGGCAGAGCAAGAAGCAGAGACGATAGCACATCTGAGTCAGAATCAGAAATAAGTTTGTCGAGTGAAACCCTAACTGATGATGTCTTTGATTCAGATGAACATCCTTGTGAAATAAAAGAAATATCCATTATTTTAGATCCATATTATGCAGTGTAGATACGCAATGGTATCTAGGGCTCAACAACTATTTATACCTACAACAAAATCGGTGTGGGTGTGGACAACCATGAAAATAAAAGTTGCTAACTTTTGGAAGAGTTGCAAATACAGAAGTAGTCAATTTTTCAGTGGAAACGAGAAAAAATTGTTTATTCTAATTCAATGCGAAGCTTAACAATTAGACATCGTTTTCGTAATAAAATCCGCTGGATATCGGATGATTGTAGGAATTCATCGCAGAAATCAGGTAATCAATTGGGAATGATATAGGAATCCCCAGAAAAAATGGAAATCACCTGGTAATCATACAAAAATATCTGAAAAACATTGGCAATCAGTCACAATTCTTGGGATGGGAATACATGAGATTCACGGCCATTTGCACCGCTATAACTTAAGGTTTAAAGTCAGGCCTATAGTTTATTACAGCAACGCAAGATGTCAATGCTGTCGCCCCTACAGCGTGTCCTAACTTGATAGTAAAAAAAAAATAGAAATCTTCATTTGGTTAAATTGTGTGATGGAACGTTTTTTCTTTTTTTTTGCGGAAATTCGAAAGTATTATTCTGTTTTACATAAACAGGGTTGTAATTTGGACCACCGCAAATAATTTTGAACGTTCATCCATCGGATTTTTTTTAACAGTGTAGCTACGGGCGTATTTCCAACTATTTTTGCGGTAGCGAGAAAACTACATGTTCAAAAAATTTGAAAAAAATATATGTCGCGTAGAATTGCAATAGTAGTTCGTAATAAAAATAACGGGAAACTTCATCTATTCGTTTTGAAGTAAATGGTGAAAAACCACTTTTTTTCAATTTTTGCGATGTAAGTCAAAAATGGCGAGTCAAATTTGCTTTAAAATATTATGGACTAATGTATATCAATCACCATAAAACCTATATTTTTTTTGGAATTTTTGAACACAAGGTTCAGAAAATAGGGGTTGACTTTAAACCTTAAGGGATATTTAATCCAAGTGAAGCTTTAAATGTGACTCTTGTAAAAACAAAAGTCACATTCAAAGCTCCACTTAGAATAAATATCCCTTAAGTGATAGTTAAGTAATAGCTGTGCAAATGGCCATCATTGATCAGTGATCAGTGACTGCCAAATATGGATATCATTTTACATTTGTAAGCAAAGTAGTTGACCTCTCGATGTGGACAGTTGGAGAATGATTCTGGGAGCTGCTCACAAGGAATTATACCAGTGCGAATAGCCAACATCTACCACAACACTATTCAAATCAACAAGGGCGATGTCATAGCCTGTCACAGGAATTTCAAAGTGTGAAGCTGAAGAACATCAAGGAAAGAAAGGAAAAAAATCATTCAGCGACATTCTAAGACAATTCGAAACATTTTGGCAAAATCTTTCCTCTGCAGAACTGAAGAAGCTCAACAGTTCCTTTGTGAGAACAAGGATATCTTTGAGGGTAAAAATAGCGAAACTGGTAAAGGCGCGTATTCATACAGCGAACGAACGCGAACGAATGCGGCCGAACAAATTCGTTCGGTTAATGTGGACGTCATGAGAAACATGACCGAACGCGCTTGTTCGCCTTCGCTAGAGTTCGCTCGACAGTCGGTACATCAAAAGAAATTTGTGAAGAATTTGCTTGGCCTGTGTAGTAATGAGTACGGCTTAACAGCTTTAGCTTTAATATTTGAAACAAAGCTTTCTTTCGTTCGTATGTGGACACAATACCAATTTTATAGCAAACGCCGAACAAATCCGGGCGAATATATTCGAGGACGAACACCATGAAGTGGAGTCATTAGTTGACAGTATTCTTGCAGTGGGAGTTGTTGAAGAGTCTTAAAATCCGTGATCATCCCCAATTGTACTACTGACAAAGAAATATGGATGTACCGGAATTTGCGTTGAATACAGAAAGCTTAACGATGCCACTAAGAAAGACAGCTACTCATTACCCAGAATCGACAATACCACGACATTGGAAGATTCAAATTGGTTTTCTACTTTGGACTTAAAAATAAGATAGGTATGTACTGAAAGGTAGGCATTGACAAAAAAGACAAAAAGAAGACAGCGTTCCCGACTGGAAATGGTCTTTACCAATTCACGGTAATGCCTTCTGGACTCTGTAACTCCCCTGCTACTTTTGAGAGGTTGATGGAAATTGTACTACGAGGACTTACGTAGAAAGTATGTGTTTGGGGGTTGCTATAGACTATAGTTTCATAACTGGTAGCTGCAATTTACTCTGAGCTGACTCACACCACGTGAAATTACCCAGTTCGGTCTGGTATAATGTAAGGTAGCAATACGCGCAAATGTAATTCATAAAAAAAGGTGAAAAAAACGAGAAATCTCGACTTACTTTTTGAGGATGCAAATAAGGGGTGACGGGTGAAGTAGTTAGCCGGCGCTTTGAACTGATTCTGTTTGCTTATATATGGTTCTGGTTTTGTCTCAACTCTCAACAACCTTCTAGCTTTCCTTCATTCTTTTCGTCGGTTTTACATACGGTACCATCGCGCATTTATTTTTAAACGTTAGGTTAAAAATACGAGGAGCAGTTTCAATGTAGGAAAAGGAGTTGCTAGTTCGAAAAGGTGAAAGTTTGTCGAGAGTTTTGTATTGGTTGATAAATTATGCAAATCTTAAAAAAAAAGACGTAGGTAATTCTAAGTGCAAAATGTGGAAATAAATTAGGCTTAACAATAAGTTCTATTGTTCAAAAAAAGCAATTCTTCATTGGATAATTCCAAAAAAATATACAAAAACTTACAGCTAAACCTAACTGCACACAACAGTATGCCTTGTCTTTTGTCTACCTGGATGATATGTTAGTGATGGGAAAAAATTTCGATGCACCTACGAAACTTACAAAAAGTATTTACTCGTATCCGTAAGGCAAACCTCCAGTTCAATGACAAGAAATATTCACTCTTCCAACAGCGCATTGATTTTCTTGGCCACGTTGTTTTACCCGAAGGAATTGATATTGTTTCCTTGGGATTTGTACATTCTACAGACGATTTGTAGAAGGATTTGCTAAGGCAGCAGCGTAGCAGCGCCGTTGCATAAACTTACTGTTTATCTCCAGTTTTCCAATAATCAGAGCCTGAGGAGGTCATTTTTTGGCATGTTCGTTTGAGCGTGCGCCGTATTGCCCTCATTGCCCTAAAGTGTACAATAAGGAGACAGGCTGGAGAAATGAGCAGACGTCAAAAAACCATCGTCATCGGTCCTGAAAGACTTAAGTAGCTACCAGCAAAAGGTGAAAGACATGGCAATATTTGAAATATCGTAGAAGACTCTCAAGTACAGATAAGAGATAAAAGTGCCTTGAATAAGCTTGAACGTACCCCCAGGTAGGACAACTCCTAGACAAGAGAGGTAACATACCATCCCAGTGATACATTACTCTGACTCCTGAGGTATCTGAGTAGTTCAAACTGGCTGCTGAAACTTTATAGTCTTGGATTCTTGGAAAAGTTAGAGCCTTAGTTCAGAAACAACAGATGGGATCAGAAGATTCCAAAAATCAGCATTAGTGTGGATGGTATGATTTGATAAAGACAAAACTGTAGCGTTCGCAGATACTCTAGAGCGAAAAAAACACCTAGTAAATGAACATCCAGATGAAGATGGCAATCACAAAGACTCGATTAATTAATTTAACGCATCGACGTACCAGGAACCATGTCAGTCCTCTTAGGACATTCACAAAGGCCTGAAAACTAGGAAGACACTAGACCGTGATGCATCCCATTGACTCCTTGCCTGTTCTACAAATTACAAAAAGAAGCTGAACAGCTCGAATAAATTCCTGGCGAAGAGTTGTGCTTCAGAAAAGTATACTCTACTGAGTCACAAATACTCAGAATATTGAGGCTTGTTACTAAACGATTCAACTGTAACTGATAGGCGCTGTTACGCTGAACGTAAAACAAGTCTTTGATCGAGTATGAATGACTGGTCTTAAGACTTCCATACAGATGTAGAATGTTCTTCAACACCTTCCCTCATTAGAAATCTTGGTTAGGCCTATATTGTCGCATAAAATGTCATGTCTTGGTTTGAACAAGGCTTTTGTCATTATATCAGCAACTTGAGTTTCTGTAGACGTTTTGTATACACTCAAAGTTTTTTTTAAGACAACCTCTCTCACATAGAAATGTCGAATCTGAATGTGCTTGGTTTTCTTGTGGTTCTCAGGATTTTGTGCCAAACGAATAGCTGCTTCGTTGTCCACTAATAACTCTGGAACTTCTTTCAGTGTTATCATTTCTTCATATAATCTTTTTATCCATACAAGTTCTTTTGAAGCTTCGCTAGCTGCAACGATCTCCGCTCCGGTTGTTGAAATAGCAACTGAAGGTTGTCTCTAACTCATCCAGGATATAGCATCTCCAGCATACACACATACCACTCCTGTTGTGGACTTGTAGAGCATCCTGTTTTTATATCCCTTCTATGATCAGCATCACTAAAAGCTTGTAGGTAACCTCTTCGGGTTCTTGGCCTGTAAGTGATACAATTGAGTGTTCCTTGAATGTAACGGAAAATTCTCTTTACTTGGAGAAAGTCTTTGTGAGTTGGATTTTCCAAACTTCTTGACGCCACACTGACTGCGTATGAAATTTCTGGTCTTGATCCTGACATCAGGTAAAGTGATGCTCCAACAGCCTCTCTATATGAAAAGTTTGATATTTCGACTTCTTATGAAGGAGAATTATTCTTAACAATTGGAGTTTTGACGAGTCTGCAATTGTTCATACCAATTTTTTTCAACAATTTCTTGGCATATGCATTTTGATTTATCATAACTGCTCCATTCTTTGACTTCATGATTTCCATACTCAAAAAATATGATGCAGGCTTTATCGTGACTTTAAACTCTATCTGTAGTTGCCGTAAAAAATATTTTTCAATTTCTTTATTACTTGAGGCTAGTAGACCATCGTCCACATATAAAATAAGAATTTCCATTCCTTCCCTCATGATGAAGAGACATGGATCGACATCGCTCTGTTTGAAACCAAAGGATAGAATAAAATCCGTTATTCTCCTGTTCCAAAACCTAGGAGCTTGCTTAAGTCCATATAGGCTCTTCCTTAGATGACAAACCCTATCTGTACCATCATTGGAACCCTCTGGCTGTTTCATGTATACTTCTTCTTGAAGCTCACCATATAGAAGTGCTGTACATACATCAAACTGGCTTAAATTTTCACTGGCAGAGACTCAAAACAAATCATATTGTAGCAAATCTAGCAACTGGGCTAAATGTCGCATCATAATCTTGATGTATCTTCTGTGAATAACCTTTTGCGACTAGTCTGGCTTTGAATTTTTCTATAGAGCCATCTGGATTATATTTTAACTTGTACACCAATTTATCCCTTCTTACCATTGGGTAGCTTTCCTAAAATCCTCTAAAGACTTCATTTCTCTTCCCATAGCCATTTTCCAGTTATTTGCTCTATTACTTGACATAGCTTCTCGGTACGTAATTGTCTCGTTTATTTCCATAATGCCTGCAGCAACCATCATAGCGAAATCTTCAAACCTGGCAGGCTTTTGTATCTGATTTCTATCTCTCAGTTGTCTACTCGGTATATTTGGAACTTCTTCTGAAATGTCATTATCTGGTGATTCTACTAAGATGTCAGAACGAGTGTCAGAAAAACTGTGATTCTTCAAACTATCATCTTCTTCGCCGTCTTGTCCATTGTTTTCTTTAGTTTCTTGTCTTAGAGTACCTTCCCTGCTTCTGACAATCTTACAATTGTTTTGCTGAAAAGTTCCAACAGGGTCTTCCAACAATGGCAACGTTGAAGTTATGAGTTTTTCGTCGAATATCACATCTCTCGATCTGACTATCCATCATTTTAGTCATATCCTATAAGTATGCCTTACATTGCCTTTTTATCAACTTTCTTTCTTCCTGACTTTGGTACATGGGCATAACAGTATGTTCCAATAATTCTCTCATGTTTTAAAGAAGATTTTCCAAAAAACCTCATAGCTTTTTGTAAGGTATCTTGTGTCATATTTATCGTAAGAGCCAGAAGTGAATTACAATCTGCAGTATCTAAACTCACCAGGCTTGCCTCATGCGCAGCAATTTCAACTCAACTGCTAACGCATTTTCTTTCAGAACTGGAAACACTAATTTTGCTTCCAAAATATCAACAGCATTTGGAATACCTCTTAGAGAAGAATGTCCACTTTGTACTTACATGTGGTCCAATTATCTTCCAGTAATCCTATATGAACTTTCCTTGGATCCATCCTTCAAAGTTCAATTACTACTTTTTCGGAAGTACCTACTAATTCAGCCCTTGATATGATTCAAATTAAGAGGAAAATACGACGTCATGCACCTTTTTAAATATATAAAAATAAAATGACTGGTCTTAAGACTTCCATAAAGATGTAGAATGTTCTTCAACAGATACAAACCAGTGCAAAACTACTAATATTATTAATGAATCAGCCAGAGGTCTTAGAAATCGACAGATCTCATCCACCAGTGATGCAATAACTTGAAGATCAAGATTATTGGTCAACAGGGCAAAGTTATCCTATTCCAAAGAAGGCGATACAAAATTCCTATACCAATTGAGATATTTAGGGCGAGGATATACCAGACCAGGTAGTAACATAGGATTCCTTTATGGACGTTAAACTCACAAATTACTAATAAGATATCGAAATTGTATTGAGTTGTAAGAAAGTGCGGGTTTGTTGAATTCCGTCAAAAGAGGAAAATACCTACCAAAGCTTAATTCAGGTAAGTAGGTACCTACACCTTATATCAATAATTCCTGCAAAAACGTAGCAAAAAATTCATAGTTGATAATTTGTATATCAAGTATAGTGTGGGCAGATAATAAGAATAATTCGCATTCATCTATAAGAGCCCATAATTATAACAGTAGCCCAGAAATATAGATAGTATTCATACATAATAACGAATAATTTACAAGGTAACAGGAATTTTGTTATATTTCTTCAGGGCATGAATGTAATATTTATCGGTTTGTAAGTGGCTTGGAAACGAGAACAATAATTTCAATAATTGATATTACTGTTAATCCGTAACGGCTACAAATTATGCCACAGTCTCAATCAAATTGAAATTTTTTCCCTAAAATCTACGCTTATACTTCATGGTTTTTTGATTTTACGTAACATGTTAATCTACTTTTAGTAGTAACGAACCAATAGCTAATGAACTGCGGTATTTGTTAAATTTACGAAATGTGGCTCCCAAGAAAACCTATAATATGGAATCCCAATGTTATAAAAAAGACAAAGTCTCCTCATATAGGCTCATAGAAATGAGCAGTAAGCAATAAATATTATTGGATAAAAATAAGCATAGGTACATAATTTTTATAGAATTTTCTTCAAGCAAGCAACATACTCTTCACAAGCCCATAATTATGGTACGAACAATAATAAAGACTCTTATCACCTCTCCTTTCGTAGACAAACGCGGTACTTTTTCTATTATCATTCGAATCGAAATGCTAACGATATACAGGTGTTCGAAATGTTCCCATGTCTACCCACACCGGTGAATTTATACAGGAAACGCATATTTACATCATGTTTCAACGTAAAATAGTCACTAACGATCAGAGTTATTGTAGCATAATATGCACAGGTTATTGTAGATTTCACTGTGCCGCTATAGATCGCTGAACAACGATATAGGTACAATGAAACTAGGTAGATTTATCAGGGAAGTGTGGTTGGAAAAAAATTTGGAGAGATTGAATTGAAATAAAGTTTTAAAAAATACACTTTTCGACTGTTCTATTGTTGATATTTCTATATGTTCCGAATGCAAATTTTATATCTCAAGACTTCATTGTCAAGAACATGTTTAATTTTCGAAATTTATTCAAGGCATCCAAGGCAGGAAGATTTCAACAATTGGGCCTTTCAACTATTGGTAACATCCGAGGTACCATCACCTATCAATTTCGAACAACCAGGCTTATAGAACCTATGGCCTGAAGACTTCAACCCCAAAGCATGACTATAGAATTAGGTTCTTATAGTCTAAAGCTTCTTCATAAGAATCTTCTTGTTTAACTGTTATTATTCTAGCTGCCATCCAGTTGATGTATTCTTTGGATACCTAATCTTATTGGATGTGAGCCTGAAAACTCAGTTAACTGCCTCAAGCAAATTTCAATAGGGCAAGAAAGCCTTAAGCCAGTATTATGTAGGTAAGTCTTCAACAAATTTTACCAGTCAATAAGTACTGAAGAAACTCTACCAGTTTTTCTACCTTTATCAGATTTTACTCTTGATTCACGATAAGTTTCAAGTAAGTAAATTACCCTTTTTTGTCACATGTTTGACCTTTTATTTTTTCAAAATATTCTCAGAATAATAAGAAGAAACTTACCTTGTAGCTTGCAACTGTGATTTTGTAGCGGTATCCAACATTTCCAAACTTCGAGATCTTGATAGTTGAGGCTCGGGCTCTTTATTCAAATTGATAACTCTCTCCGAACGTCTTCCATAGCCTCCTCTGCTCATTCTTTGTTCTAAACCTGCCACTCTTTGTCCCAAACGGACCTGAGTATAGAAAATTTTACAATATTAAGAAATGAGGGATTATAAGTGACCCATAGATTGCACCAAAATTAAACTACTCCGAGCTCTATTCATTGAACTTTGAAATTTCATCTGATGATCTAAAGTTAAGTTTCATTATTGGAAATTAAAAAGATATGAAATTATGACAGCTAAAATACTACATATTAATAATAATCGGAGGTGTTGGCAAGTTCATCAAAATTTTCATTCAACAGGAACCAAAATAATCGCAGTTAGTTTTTTCGGATAAAATCACAAAATAGTATTACCTGTGCTCTAACCAGTTCCTTTTTATCCTTCTCTATCTTGGCCTCTAAATGTCTAAACAGTGGGGCACAATAACAGGTGTACCCCACTCCGACTGGTCCCTTGCATATATTTCCAGCTAAATCCAGAAAATATTGTTCGCCTTTTTTCAAAGGCTCCGGCGGTAAAGAGTCCAAATTTGGCGAAGGAAAAGCTTCGGGATCTGGATAGTAATGGCAGCCATAGGGTGACCAGTTTTTGTTGTTGTTATTTCCAGATTTGCTCGGCGGTGTCCTTGTCGTTTCGGTAATGGCAATATCAACAACGTCTGAAAAAAAAAAAAAATAGATCACTTTAATGAGTCGTAAAAAGCAAACTATAAACATAAAATAATGGGTGCTACATATTTTTCACGGCTAGGACCTCTGTTGTTTATACTGTTTAAAAAAATATTTCCTCTAATTCAACTGTTACTCGATGATCATTGACAGACTTCTTAGTGGGTAACTAATATGTCATATGAAAAATATATAATTCTTAGTGGATTAAATTTATTTTCATGATGAAATACATTTTTAAATTTTGCCAAAGCCTTGCCTCATGTTTGTAATAATTCAAAAGCAACATACATTTTAATTAGAATCCAAAGCAAATGATGCCATTTATTAAGTAATTCAAAATAATGACAATGCCACGAAATTCCTGTTTTAGCTCTTGAAGAGGATGCAAAACGTTGTTAAGATTTGAATAAACAGTCAGGAATTGAAGTAGGTACCTACAAGAGGTTTTACTGAAGTAAGTTGAAATCAATATCCTGAAAATATTTACAAAATACGCCCATTATATTTCAACGCAATTGATTATGTGGTAGGTAATTATAAAAATCTATATATATAAAACACAGTTGTGTTTTGTGGAAGCACTTATAACTCGAGAACGGCTGGACCGATCTCCTTGAAATTTAAACCACGTAGTTTCTATCTGAAGGGAAGTGACATAGGCTACTTTTTGTCCCGGAAAAAAATATTTTTAATTAATTAATAATTATAAACAAACTCATTCACATACATGACCCAACTTTTTTTGTTGAGAACATGAAACAACGTTGCCACATTTATTTGAGCTTGTGCATTCAACCGACGCGACGTAACTGTATTATTTTTTAGAACACAAGAACGACTGAACCGATCTCCTTGGAATTTATAACACTTAGTCACTATATAAAGGGGGTAAGTATAGGCTACATTTTTTCTCGGAAAACAAAATTAATTTTTAATTAATTATAAACAAACTTATTCACATACATGACCCAACTTTTTTTGACAATACGAAACAACGTTGCCACATTTATTCAAGTGTGCGCATTCAACCGACGAAACTGTATTATTTTTTTATTAAAAAATTTAAAAATTCAAATTTTCGCATTCAACTGACGTAACTGTATTATCTATCTATCTGTCGGGTTGGTTGCAGAACCTATAACTCGAGAACTGCTAGGCCGATTTTTATGATTTTTGTTATATTGGATTTGTCTGGCCCGAATTACATAACAACTATTGGAACATTGGAACATATAAAAAAAACACAAGAAAAAGAAAAACATATTTATGAAGAAAATTCACTAAATATGCATACGGCGCCATGTCTTATAACCGATACCAAGTTTGCCGCGTTAGATTGCGCGGTTTGTTCCATTTTGATTTTTGAACATTTATTGAACCACATAGTTTATTGTTAGTAATCATTTTATCTTATTAAAAAACTGAATTTAATTAAGCTAATGCGTTAACTTAACATTTATTGATTCTGAGACGTTACGAAGTTCGCCGGGTCCGCTAGTCATGTAATAATACCAATTTTATTTAGTGTAAACAGAGCCACACAACCCAAAGGAAGTACAATTTAAGTGCATACAGTACGGCCGAGAGTTGTAAAATGTAATAGTTATTTAATTTATAATTAGATAAGTACGAGGTTTGAGTAATGTTTTCAATGTGGCTTTCTAACGCGTTGTAAACACGACCTATATTCGAAAAACAGGTAATTTGTCCAAATTATGAGGAAGATAGTTAGTCATAAATGTTTACCGTTAGTAGGTCGTAGGTAATTCTTAATCCGCAGAATCCAGGTTCGAGAAAGAAAATTAATTTTTAGCTAGTGAGATTTTGAAGGTTGTTTTCAAAAGTAATTTTGTTAATCAAGGTCTGTCTTTCAAGGAATGAGCGGCATGAAAATATGAACCATAGAAAGCCGCACTAAGGCTTTGATCTTCCCTGAAGTGTCTTCTCTCTCTTCCTGTCCGTCAACTCTCGAGAGAGTATGGTGACATCATGACTAAATTACTCGGATTGTCGTTCTCCATCCTTTTCTGACCTGAGCTGCTAGAGAAGCCTATTGCCAATGCCAATCATTTCTTTGCTTTGATCCAACCAGCGCGTCTGAAACCTTCCTTTTGGTCGTTTAAACGATAAGTTTTTCCAATCCATCTGCTCTTCTTGAAATGTGTCCAAAGTACCTCAGGTATGACTGGTTTATTTCTGTTGAAAGTTGCAGTGACTTTTGACTGTTAAGGAATTGATGCGTTTGTACGATGTTCTGTATACGAAATTCGGAGCATTTTTCTGTAGGCCCACATTTCAAATTTTTCTTCGGTTTGTAACAACAACAATAACAAATTTTTATTCTCGGTTCAAATTCATTATTCGTGGGAAAAGTTTAATTTTTATAGATAGCTAAAATGTGACCCTATAATGAAATTTACAAACACATGGAATTCTGCGAAAAGCCTAATCTGTTCGAGGGTAAAAAGCACTTGAAAGCCAGAAAAGTATCGAATTTTATAGCTTCAAGATTATTATTGCTATAACCCAAAATTGACAAATATATGGCAAAATTTAGTTTTCCGAGATAAACACTAAACTTTAAACTAATCTCTCGACTGAACCAGATCCCATGTGGTTGCAATAATTTATTCAAAGTCATGGATAATCTCTGACCCACGTTTTATGATGAACCCAGATGTCAGGTAACTGATAGCACTCCAATTGTATATATATTCGAAGCATATGTGTGTGTAGCGAAACAATGATTAGATGAGCTGGAATTTTAAGACGCAATAACCAATTGTATAACGATATAACTATCAAGGGTTCTTACTTGAGTGAAACGTTAAATGTAAGATGGTCTAATGCTTATAGTTATAATTAAAATATAGGTAGATTAGGATAGGAGTGAATACTCAAATATTTTATTATTATATTAGTAGATAGTTTAGATCATTTCACACCCTTGAGAATTAGGTTAGAATTTAGGGAACTTTTATCTTATACATTTAATTAGGTATTTAGAAAAGGGGAAGATTTTCAATTAAAAGGGAAAACAGTAAATGTTCAATTAATAATTTGACAACATGTAAGTAGCGAACTCTGTTGGAGAGCCATCAAACTGGATCACAGGGTTGAGCACTTTGGATGGGGAAGGTTGAATAAACTTGAGAACCAATTCGCCACTAGATTTTACCAAGAGTAATCGCCGGAAAAAGTCGCAAAGTCTCAACGAGTTCTCGATTCGTTCCTCATCCTCTAGTTCATCTGCCGCCCGGTGTTTTAGTGAAAGCTCTCCAAAGAGGTGATAGTTATTTTTAATTTCTATTCCAATAAAGTCTCAGATTTGAACTAAATTTTTTCATTGGGAAATTAGTGTCTTTTCTTTCAATTGTCTTAATTTTTCTTAAGTTAAAAAAATTGTCTATAGTCTATCAATTAAATAAGGTTTTTTTTTTTTAGTTTCTTTTATATTTTACCTTACCTTTTTTTTATTTTTAAATAATTAACTTTTCTTTTCACTCATAAATAAATTAATTTTAATATTTCAAAATTAGTCTTTTCTTTTCTGGTTTTAAAATCCCCATTAAAACACCGGTGGTAGCGTAAAAAGCTCTTACGTGCCGGTTTGTGCGGTTAGAGAAGGTGTTTCCAGCTTCAGCAGAAAAGTGGTAAGTGGTACTAATTTTGAGACTCTATTAACACCTTTCAATAACCACCCCAAGAAGAGAAGACAGATGATTTCGCTCAGATTGCCTCCGGTTCAGTTATCTACTGCTTCAGATCAAATTCACTTTTCAGCATAATTTACCACGAAATTTTAAGATGTGACAGAATGATTCACGCGATCAAAATATCAATACATAACATCTCAATTTTGTCTCAGGTTGTTAGGTTTTAAAGTCCAGATCTCAGAGGCATATTTATGTCAATGGGAAAGAAGAAGGTTCTCCGTAGTTTCAGCTTGTTGCTTTGGTATAGTGCAGTGTCTTTCCATATTCGAGTTAGTTTTGTTGTCGAAAATCACGTGCTATTAACAGTCTGCGTCTGATATTAGTAGGTTGCAGTCTACTATCATAATTTGCGTCTTTTTGTTCAACTTAAGACCATGTTCTCTGCTGATCCTGTCGAACTTTCTCATTATTTGGCGTTCTTCTTCTGAACACGCTAGAATTAAGGTGTCGTCAGCATATCTGAGGTTCGTGGTTGGTTATCTTTTTTCGTTCCCCTCGCCAACCTTGTAGAACTTTTCTCATCACATACTCTCCATATATATTAAAGTGTCTTCACCATAGGAAAAAATAAACACCTGGAACGTCAGGTTATTAGGTGCTTCTTTCAGAGGTCGAAGAATAATTAAAGAGGACCCTCAACCTTGGCTCATCTTGGCTATGCAGAACACCCAGATAAAGGATGTCCAGATAATCTCGTTCAGATGGTACAACACATTCCTACAAAACAATACCTACTGGTTACAACATGCGCGGTGCGGTGTAAGGTCTTTAATGGGAGTGAATGACGGTGCCAATACCACACAGTCGTCAATAAGAGTTACAGGTCCCATTAGAATACCTCCACCACTTGATATTTCAAAGGTAAATATATACAAGATTCACACAAGAGCGAATGGGACCCAACTGCTCATCGGCTGCGACGCCAAATGCTCACCACACAGTTTGGGGAAGTACCATGTAGTAACTATGTTGGCAACACAAGCCTTTTCTACATAAAAAAAATTGAAAGCATTGACAATTTTACACTGTATTGCCAACATAATGTCATTTTGAATTTTATCTTAAAAAAAAAAAAACTTTACTTCTGTTAATTGATTTATGCGAAACTGGCCACAAACCATATGAGTAATTACGTCACAAACTCATATGGCATGTATCTGATGAGGCAAGTTGCTCGGTTCACAGATACATAAAATTTGAAATTTCAGAGGGAACAGTAAGACAGTAACAATAAGAGACACTGAAGATTTGGAATGGAGATGGTTGTGAATCGATTCAATAATGCAATCATCTTAGCCTTTAATGAAAACTGCCCACTTATAACAAAGAAATCCACCAGAAACATGTCCTGGTAGAACGAGAACCTTGAAAATTCAACGAGCTAGAATAGAATTCAACAAAGCTAGAAGAACGGGCCAGTGGGATGCATATAGAACCACGTTGAACAATTTCAAGAAAGAGCTGAGAGGATCTATGAGCAGATTTTGGAGGAAGTACTATAAGGACATAGAAAGTACTCAAGATTGTGCTAGACTAGACGAAGCAGCCCAGCATTTGACCCGAACAAGTCAACAGGGACAGATGAGATCTATCCTATAATATTACAGAACGGAACTGAACTAGCACACAGGATACCCTGCAATATTCTAAGAAGTAGACTCAGTGGCGTAGCCAGCCTTGGGTGGCGAGAGGGGCAAACATTTGAGGGGGCGCATAATTCTTTTGGAGGAGGGGGGGGTAACAAATAAATATTTGTATGCTTTTGTACTATTTGCTTATTGGGGGAAAATATTGAAGACGAAAAGCCCGCCGGAGGCGAAAAATTTTCCCGGATGCCACGCCCAAAAAAGTTTATTTTAAGCCTTCAAAAATAATTTTTTTTTTGGGGTGCCAATCCGAAAAACATTTATGTATTAAAAGAAGTAATGTGTGGACATAACGTTAACTTAAAAAAATCCTCCCGGACGTCTCCGGACGCCTTGAAAATTAGAACAAATCCATGGAGATCCGGAGGGATGACATCAGTTCCTAGTTTGATAAACAAATAAATACATTGGAATTCATAATATTTGTTTTTCAATTTTGTTTTTCAGAAATTATTAGTGAAGTGGCAGAAAAAATCGGCGGTATACGGTACTTTTATTTTAACCACATCAATCATCAAAACAGAAACTATCCTGTTTCCTTTGATTGAACTGAACCATTTGCCGACAATGCCAACTTACGATAAAGAATAAAGGATGAAGAGGTCAATAATAGTTATTTATGTATCAAGGGTACTAAGTAGATGATTATGCCCTGAGGGCGACAGTCTTACAAAGCCGAGGGCCTCTGGCCCGAGGGTTCGTAAGTTGCCCGAGGGTATATATCTATTAGTACCCGTGGTGCATACAAACTTTTATGTCATGCCTGCGCGGGCCATAATGTGTACTTTATGCCCGCGCGGGCCATAATGTGTAATTTATGCCCGCACGGGCATAAAGTAATGAATTATATAGATGGTATCTAAGGTATAAAAACACAATAATGTACTGGTATGACATAATAGTTATTTATGTATCAAGGGTACTAAGTAGATGATTATGCCCTGAGGGGCGACAGTCTTACAAAGCCGAGGGCCTCTGGCCCGAGGGTTCGTAAGTCGCCCGAGGGTATATATATCTATTAGTACCCGTGGTGCATACAAACTTTTATGTCATACCAGTTGGTTTTGAATAATAAATACCTGGGAAAAAAGTGCCACTTCGCAAATTGTCATCAGTGTGCAGAATCATCATTTTTTGACAAAAATAATATGTTTATAAGCGTAAATTTATATTTTGTTAATAAAGAATAAGTTAATTGAAAAGTGTTTTTTGCGTCTTTATGCCCGCGCGGGCCATAATGTGTACTTTATGCCCGTGCGGGGCAAATGAATTATGTAGATGGTATCTAAGGTATAAAAACCCAATAATGTATTGGTATGACATAAAATAAATAAGAAACAGCATAATTTTATAGTTTTTTGTTTTTGTTTTTTAAGAGTAGAAATCAATCGAGAAGAAGCCACACGCGTTATCGTTTGTCTCACTTTAAATGGGACGGACCCGGAGAAAAGGAAATCTGCTTTCTTTGTCAGCGCTAACGACAGTGGCTTCTTCTCGTTTGATTTTTACTCTAGGGGCGCCATACGTGTAGGGGCGGGGGGGCCGTCGCCCCCCCCCTGCCCCCTACTGGCTACGCCACTGAGTAGACTAGACTTTGGCTATATACCAAAGACTTGGAAACATATTAGGGTAACTGTCATACCAATGCTTGGACAATAGGACGGGACAAGTCTCTAAGATCCATTAATCTCATGTCATTTGGGCTTAAGACACTAGACAAACTTGTGGATAGGCACATTAGGGACAGTGTGTTGGAAAGCGACTGCACCCAGACCAGTATGCATATCAGAAAGGGATGTCAACAGAAACAGCGCTTCATCAGCTGGTCGTCATAGTGGAAACCACATTGGAAAACAGGGAGGTGATGCTAGGCTCCTTTTTGGACATAGAGGGAGCTTTTGACAACACTTCCTTCGACTCAATAACCAAATATCTCAAGCATAAAGGAGTTGAGGACACCTGCTGTGTGTGGATCAACTCCATGCTAAGAGATGGTAGAAACCACCGTCGCAGAGGAGACACTAGCGGCTAGAGTGTACAGGGAATACCCACAGGGTGAGCTATTATTCCCGCTCCTGTGGAATCTAGTGGCAGACAGTCTGCTTAAGGTGCTCACGGACGAGGGACACCGTGTCCCCGGATATGCTGACGACATATTTATCATCTCACTGGGTAACTTCGACTCTACAGTTCAAGAAGATGAGTGGATAAAGAAGGGTTAAATATCAGTCCCAACAAATCCACCATCGTGGCATTTACCCGAAAGCGTAAAGCGCAAGACCTGGGGCCACTTAGACTAAAGAAAGAAAACATACAGATTTCGAGCGAAGTCAAGTACCTGGGGGTAACACTAGACCTCAAAACTTACGTGGAACCAGCATCTGGAAAACACCACTAAAAAAGCGGTAGCATCGTTCATGATGGCTAGACGCCGGCATGGAAAATTATGAGGTTGACACCGGACATGCCATACTGGACATACCCATCTTGACATACGCCTCCCTAGCCATGAAGACCCTCCTAGACCTCCCACCTCTGCACATTATGATACAGGGGGGGGAAGCAGATAGACTGCAACCGACAACCGCCTACAACAAAAAGACGGGACACATGGCAATCGCAGAACTTGTGGGGGAGATATTCTCAATATGAGACTGACCACATGTCAAGGCGACAATACCTCCAATAGACCGTTCGACGTCAGCTTCCCAAGCAGAACTGAATGGGAACAGGGCATACCGGAGGCATCAAAACATTCTGCCACCCAATCTACCCATAGTCTAGTGGCTATTTTGGGTGGCATATTGTTACTACATGCGCTACATCAGGGGTCAGAATGTCGGGGCGATGATGAAGCTATTTAAAGGGTCAGAATGTTATTGCATGGGCTAGATTCAGGGTCAGAATGTTGCAGGCGATAGAGGCAGAGCATCACTATTGAATTTAACAAACAATGTTTGATGTCAAAAAATCTATAACTGTCGTGTAAAGTGCGTTTTTTTTTTAAAGATAAAAGTCAAAATGACATTATGTTGGCAATACAATGTGAAATTGTCAATGCTTTCAAATTTTTTATGTAGAAAAGGCTTGTGTTGCCAACATAGTTACTAAATTTTTGACTTGGGGAATTATCTTTAAAAAAAAAACAGAGTTTACGTGTTATACAATTCAAAAATCAAGATTTTATTTGTGTTCTCCATGGATTTTTTTCATGAATATATTGATTAAATTTAGGAAGAACCACCTATTTAAAAATATTATTTCTTCAAATTTCAATTTTTTAAAAAAAGCGTTTACTGAATAAAATTAAATATTGCAACCATGTCTGCGCCGTCAAGTAGAGTTTGAACGGAGCGCTCCACAGAAAAACGAAGTTACCGAGGATAGAAGAAAACAGACGAGGAGGCTTTAGAATGGAGACGACAGGACGCACTGGCCTGGCCTCTTAGAAAACGTGTTGCGCGTCTGTAATTATTCATTTTTCAATTTTCATTCCTATTTTGCATTAAAATTAATTGTTCACTTCAATTTGTTATTAGCGTGTGTGCAAGGAGAGCGTACAGGTTAGTGGATTAATTATTATTTTGTTTTTGAGAGTTCAATTTATGCAAGTTCCTATTATTTTGTTCATTTTTATGTTTTTTGTTTGTTTATAACAATTTTTTATAACATGTGCATTGTTTATGTATTTAACCAAAATCGTTTCATACTGTAAACAACACAGCTAAAGAGTAAATTAAAACCTAAGAAATTATGTGCTGTCTTTTGTGCTAGGATTTTGATTTTTGGATTCAGAACGTGCATTAGAGCTTTGTTGAATTTACTAACTTCTTCCTACCCTGACGAGAGAATATCCTAGCAAATTGAGAAAAATCAATCTAGAGATATTGGCTCAAAAACAACTATAGCCGTGAGATTTCCGTAACAAGGGACCTCATTACCTGCTGGGAAACTGGCTAACTAACCAAAAACTCTTCAGTTTGGAATTGTCGTCAGTCAGTTATGTACTTAAGAAGTATATCGTTAAAAAGGGAATAAAAGGCACTTTCTTAACATGACATAAAAAATCCAGGTCCGTATTCAAGAAAATGAATTTCATGACAGTAGCTCGAAAAAAATTATTAAACTTTCAAATTTAAATAAAATATTTTTAGGTGCTTCTTAAAAATCACCCTGTAATTCATAAGAAATTTGGCAACACTGTAAACGAATCTTGAATGAGCATCAAAAAAGGCAACTTTTTTTCAATTTAACCGACCTTGTAGCTATTACCATTTCGGATATAGCAATAGCGGTATCACTTAAAATATACACCCTGTATAAAACTAGTGAAAATGAAATAAAACCACTTTTGAAAACAGCTTATATCCATTTACATAGGTGAATATCCTAGCTAAGCTGCCGCACTACAGAGGGTTTTTTTGGACTTAAACTAAACGTTTTTGGGCGTGGCACCTGGGAGAATTTTTCGCCTGCGGCGGACTTTTCGTCTCTAGTACTTAATATTTTCCCAAAATATGCTTATTTTACAAAACCAAACAAACAATTCTTCATTTGCTCCCCCCCCCCCCCAAGAGAAATAATTATCGACGCCCTTGAATGATAGGTTGTTCTCTATGGACCGTGAACTAGAAGCAGCAATACAGTTTGGTAATAACATAAATGTCCCAAATGTAACCCTTGATGCTGTCCACAAATAATGAAAGGTTGAGAGGTGATATAACCAGTATTGCTGGAAATCACTTCACAATCCTTCATTATTCACAGAACATGGTCTACTTGACTTGACTTCTTCTTTTCAGGTAAAAATCTTTCCAAAATCATTACCAATTGTGAAAATGAAAATCTAACCAGTGGTCCCATAACCTTCGAGGGTATTTTCGTTGTGAAACAAGACTTGGACGGAAGGGTATGGTAACCTACAGGTGGTAGTTATCTAATCCCCTAAGGTCACAACGATTATGAAACTGGGCCTTAAGGATTAAATGCCCCAAATCTTTCTTAAATTCTATTGAATTTTCCATGCTTTTTATGTAGCACTGATGATGGCCTTAAGCGCTCGGAACTGATTTTATAATAAAAATTCTTTGCACGTAATACAAAACTTTCATTCACTTAATTGCTGAACGTGCACACAGCACTCAACCCTAATTAACTTAATCTTGTCCCAACACTGGGCAGGTCGATTCAAGTCTAATGGAAATAACCGTTTTATTGGGGGGCGGAGTCATCTTACATGAGAAGGAAAAACAGGATAAAAAGGAAATAAACTGAACACTGAATGAATCGTATATGCGAAACAACGCATCGAGAATTGAATCAACATTGGTGGATGTAACAATAGGCAAAGATGTACATACCTACTGCTCTTCGGATTCACATACAGTCGTGGAATAGTAGGCATAGAGCAGAATACGAACCTGATAGAAATGATAAAGAAAGTGAGCCAAGAATCCAAAAATCCTATAATCTTTGGTGATTTCAATTACCCGGAAGTAGATTGAAAAAATCTGACTCTTAGGTCCGGTTGTACAACGGACGTTCAACCGAAGTTCACACTGACTGGTGGTTCAAAGGAAAAAACTCGTACCATCGTCACCAAAAGTAACTGGGACAGCATTATATTAGCTCTTGTACTATGATATGAATTTTATTGTCAAATATTTGTCAAACTATGAATCAAATGCATTGAAATTAATGACAGTAGAATTAGTCCAGGAGATTATTATGCATTATTTTTGTCCCAGATACTTTTGGTGACGATGGTACATGGTCGGTCCAGACTGTGAACTGAGGTTGATCTTAAACCTCCGAATTTCGGCGTTCAAGGGGAGTTCAACTCTTTTTTGGGTTTTTTAACCTCACTCTCCTATGATTTGTTTGTTTTTACATGAGGGTCGAGGGATCAAACATCAAACAACCTTAGGATCACCTTGGCTTTTCAATATATATTTTTTCCAAATTGATGTTCGATTTATATTAAATTAAAAATGGATCTTGAGTGAGAACTGTGGGAAGATATTACAGATAACGAAGATATTCAAAAATTACTTAATAATGGTGCACACACTCGAGCTCCACACAGCATAAGTATTCAGAAATCGAACAGATCATGTGAACATTTGGGTCATTTGAAATGATAAAGAATAATTCAATTCAAAGACAGATTCAAGTCGGAGAAACAAGCTGAGATTTATCATAGATGAAATTTTGCATCTTTAATCTGTCCTGTGACCCTGGTGTAACAACAATATGAAAATAAAATTAAATAAATGGAAAACAACAGCAGGATTCTATTTTACGGAGTTAGGTTGTGCCTATTTCCTTCCTTATTTTTATTGTGGGCATTGCAACTGACAGTTCAGTTAAATTAGTAGTGGTACAAAACTAGAAACTCTGAACCGCGTTAACAGTGAACTGTAGTTCAACAGAACTTGTGTTGAATCATTATTTGTACAACCAGGCCTTATAAGGGGAGGCAGAGAAGCAAGACACTTTTTGGACGGCTACAAGAAAATCAATTTGAAACAACTCATCACTTTTCCAACAAGAGCAAGGAATCACATAGAATCGCTGTTGAATTTGCTTCTTGTAAATGACAAGAAACTAGTTACTTCATTGTCACCAGAGGCACCCATAGGGCAAAGCGACCATAAAGTAATTAAGGCAGTGATACAAATGAAATTGAGAGCAGAAGCTACCTTCAAAACAATAGAAAGAAATACTTTTGGGGGGCCGACTATGATACAATAAACCGAAATATTGCAGATCTTAACCAACTCACATCATACGCATTGCATTCAAAACCTGAAAAACTATAGATAAAATCTATATCTTGACATAGACTTGAAAAGGAAACTCTGGGATAAATATATATCAGAAATCCAAGTCAGATGCAGAAAACAACAAATACAGAGCACAGAACAATAAACTTAAGGAAATGCTAAAAGAAGCTAGGAAAACTTATGAGCATAACCTTCTGGAGGGTGGAAATAAGAAATTTTATAATTATATATCACGTACACTGAACCCTAAAAGCACCACAATTACACTAAGGGATAAAAGAACAAACACACTGATAACGGAGCCTAAAGAATAGCAGAAGAGCCAAATTTACCACCTACAGTTTGATAATCTAAGAATAAGAACAAGTATAACATGAGTTGACTTCACAACCCATAAAATTGAACAGGCAATAGATAGTTTGAAGAAGGATGCGTGCCCAGGGTTAGATGAAATTCCACCAATCTTTTTGAAGAAATGCACAGGTTGGAGCACATAATGAGTAGATCAATACTGGATGGGGAACTTCCCAAAGACTGGCAAAAAGTCAATTCTAACTCCAATATGTAAGAAATGAGATAGGCATGATCCCATTAACTATCGACCTGTTAGTTTAACCACCCGTATTTGCAAAATAATGGAAAAAGTCATCACAAAGGAACTCACAAACTTTATGACTGGCCAATAAAGTGATAACAGATAAACAGCACGGATTTCTACCGAGGAGATCAGTCAATACAAATCTTTCGACACCATTGGATAAATGGACAAGAGCACTAGACAACAACCAACCAGTCGATATTGTATACCTAGACTATGAAAAAGCTTCCGACAACGTTTTAAATGAAAAACTACCGCACAAACTTGAACATCGGGGTGTCAGGGTAGATCTCTTGAGATGGAGCAGGGAGTTTCTAATGGAAAGACAGTTCCAGGTCAGAGTTATTGGTCTAAGAAATGGCCCTCTGAACCACAACAAATGTACTGTTTTACACATAGGAGCTAACAATCCAAAACACATATACCTACATGCTTAACCAGCAGCAGATAGCACCAGTAACAGCGCAAAGAGTCCTTGTAGTAACAGTAACACACGATTTTTGAAATGAGACCCGCATATATCGAATACTACAAAGAAGGAAAATAGGTAGTCTCATATTTTTAATAAAAAAGGCAATTCACGACCAATCAGAACGAATAATACTGAAACTATATAAAACGTATATCATGCCGAAATTAGAATTTAAACACTCAGTCTGGAATCCGTATTACATCATTACATCAAAGACATCGAGTTGCTTGAGCCGGTACAGAGAAAAGTCACAAAAATACCTAGGGCACGACAACCTAACTAAACCATAGCTGGGAAGATTAGAGAAAATGAAGCTTACATAATGACACTCAGAAAAAGAAGACAAAAAGAAAATCTGACAGAAGCATACAAGTGGATCAGCTTATACTACAAAACCGATAATATTTTTAGAATCAGCTTCAGGGTATTAGGAGGGCACTCAAAAAAGTTGAGCAAAGAAAAATACCACAAACTACAAAGAAGGAACTTTTTAACCAAAGACACTGACAGCTAGCAATGTAAACACATTCAAAAATAGATTGGATAGAGAAATAGCTACGGAACAAACCAACAAGTATACTTATGGACAATGAACAATTGCAGTGTCAGAGTTATATGTATGTATATTTCTTAATAGAAAAAAAAACTACGATTCCATCAGTCAATATGCGAGTAGATAGTGAGAAACTCGAGTTGATTCCGGATGAACAATTCCACTTCAATAGTGTCCACAATGTCAAAATTCAATTACACTTCTTATCGTTTATGTAAGGTGGCTGTAGAAAAAAAAAACTACTTATACCAAAGGCTGATTTAGTCTTGAACCAATTAAAGGATACCTGATACCATGCGGAAACGTAGTACTCTATAACATGTTTGAGATTAAAATACCATTTTAATGCGCCGAAGAAGTTACGACAAGACCCGTGGTTATAATTTAATTAAATTAACATCGCAACGATTTCCTTCGGTTGCATTTTATTTTTTATGTTAGCCTCCATTTTTTTTTATTTTGGGGAGGTTCGCCTAATGAATCACAGTAGCGATTGAATTAGATTGAATTGAATTAATATTATATGTTAAACGGTAATTTATAGTTTTGAGAAAATCTCGTCTATAGTTTTTGGAAAAAAAAATTGAGCAGTCGTGGTCGGAGTACAAATTTTAGGCCGGTGCAAGAACATAGGAATTTGCTTTAGAAATATCACGGAAGAAAAAATGGACCATATGTTAGAGTTAACAGAGCGTAAAATGAAAATGATGTTCTGATCATCAAAAACCCATAATACTTGAGTATACCCATATCGTCTTCCTTATGGCGTTGCGTTTGTCAAAACCCGTTGCCTGTTGGCTAATTATTATACCCACTCGGAAAACTTATTAGATTTCGAGAATTTAAAAGGCACTTGAAGATGCCCATCAGTTATTCGAGTGTTCTTGAATAAACTGGCTCCTGCTTGGAGCAAGTTTTCCACTTGAATGTTGACGAATCAAGACGTAAGTACATACACACGTTCAAACTTGCTTGAACGTTTACAAAAATTTGGAGCAATTCCTTATTTTCTTTTGTTCGGATTTGTCAGAACTGTAACACAAAAACTCATCTTAAACCGTAAGAAAGCAAATTTATACCTATATTAGCATACATAGAGCGTCTTTAACAAATTTTTTCTTAGGACAACTAAATACTTATTTGCAGCCGTCTTTCAGAAAACATACATTCCTCTAGCAAAAATTCATAGACTTGTATGGATCATTGCCCAAAGCAAGAAAAAATTACCACAGTACCTTGCTACCTGCTCGGATCAAAATGTGAATCTGGTTTCAGATTCCCGCGGCGAATCTCCGGCTTTTCTTCATTTATAAGTTTATAGGTGCAATAATCGGATTTTATTGGTCCAAAAACGACACATAGATCATTGTAAAATACCCCCCGTGGGTCGTTTACGTGCCATCTTCAGTCGCCGCAACTGTATATGTTTACTGGCCGCACCAGAGGCAACTTTTTCATGCTATTTCCATAAATTTATTTCCCGGACATTTGAAACCGCTATATTTTTAAAACAGAGTCACCAGCGGGACGGTGAGAGACTCTTTGATTTTGACTAGTACACATTTATTCGCTGATGCTACTTTAAATTGTCACATAACATTCACCTAGCGTAATGAGGATACGAATTTGTGACAGAAATAAAATTAATGGAAAAACTGATGGAAATAGTTTAAAGAGAGCTCTACATAGTTATCGACTGAAAATCACAAACCCGCAAATCTAAGACACCAAGGAAGTCAAATAGCTCTAATCAGTTAGAAAGAATCCACCAAATAATATAATAACCCACTTTTGAACTTTAGAGTGATTGATCATGAATGGTAATGGTAACACCCTTTTGTTTTCTTTTCTTTTCTAAAACGTTATAGGCAGCAACTGAGAACAAGAAACTGTCAGATTACAAAGCGCTGAAGATTCCCTGTTCCTATAAATGTTTATTTTGACAATTTAGCCACGGAATTTCAATCAAATAGGTATAAATAGATTGGGATTAAATCAACCTATCCGATGATCATAGTAGAAAAAAAGCATATCGAAAAGGATCCGCTGTCATAAATCTTGATGTTCGTTTTTGTGAGCTTCTGTTCGTTTTTGTGAGCTTCTTACAAGACGGGAAATTGTCAGCATACGATAAAAAACTCTTGGACAGTAAGAGGCTCAAAGAGTGCCAGACATACTAGAAGTTCGTATGGTTGGTTTAGGGTGCTGAAAATACCAACATCAGCCCCTGAATTATCTACAAGGAAAAAAATACATGATTGGCAACCAAAAGCCTAAGACCTCTTAATTTTTACTACCAAAATATGAGTGGCCTAAGAACAAAAACACAAGAACGCTTTAGAAATGCTGTTAGCTGTAATTGAGACTTTATATCTGTGATTAGATTCCCCTTTCAACAATTCCGAATTATTGCCTCCCCTCTATCTCTAAACAATATTTTGAGCCGATCGGAGTTATGCAGCAACCAACACGGGTCGAGGAGTTGGAGTTTTAATAGCACTAGAAAGCAACTAAGTAGTAGTTAAATAATGTGGGTTCTACGATATAACGTTATCGTAATGGTAATAGCGTTAGCGTTAGCATACGTTAAGTGTGCCATCTGACTGTGGGCTTGGGTGGTAGGTAGTAAAAGTGTCAATAGCGTCTTCATGTGTTACTATCTTACAGCTAGCAGCCCAAGGTGTTTTAGTACCGGGGCACCTGAGCCTGGGAACTTTTTCGATACCGTGGGAAAATCTCTAGGTCGGCGGTGCCTTTAATCTGAAATTTCGGGAGTTTGAACCGGGCCAACCCCAAATTTTTTGGGGTTTTCCCGGAATTTGACTGCAACTCCTTATCTTTTTTCGATATTTCGATTTTTTTTTCTTAAATTTATTGTAGGTAATTCATTCAGGGATTTGAGAAATTAGCAGTTTATACGGGTATAGGCATACTATTACTTCCAGAGGAGTACGTTCGCGGATTTCGTTCGCAGGCGGAAATTTGGGATCTATTTCTATTCAAATACTCAATATCTATTGAAAAACGATTGGTGCTATGCCTAATATTTATAAAGGAAATGATTGTTAAGAATTTAAAAAAAGGCGCCACCATTGATTGACACCTGTACTACCTACCACCCAAGCCGACAGTCAGATGGCACACTAGGCCCAGTTTCACAATCGGTGGTAACCAGCGCTGGTCAGTCAACTAGGGATCAGGGGTTAACTGGGACTTCGCTCATTAACCTGTTTCACACTAAACAAACAATCGTTGGTTAAATGACTAATGGTTGAATTTTATTTCTCAAGGGTTGGTACTTGATTTTTTGTAAAAACCACCTTGAAAAATAAAAAAAGGCCCCTTTAAACTTCACTATAACGTCACTTTTTGTGATTTGTCATTAATAATTATATTAATTTTTGTCAATGGCAGTAAAATTTCACAGATACCTATTTATTTCAGTATATTTTTCAAAGGAAGAAGAGTATTTATTAGTGTCTCTCGTGCAAAAATATAAGTTCATTATAAAATGTAAAAAAAGCGGCGCATCGACGTGGAAAAAAAAAGAAGAAAATGCTTGGAGAAGGGTGGGAGCAGATTTTAATTCCAATTGTATCACTAACGGAGAAAGAAATGCAAAAGTTCATTCAATAATTTTACTATTTCAAACTTGACACTTTTGAACTGTCCCAAAAAACGAAGCATTTCAGCTAACTCATAGTTAACTGATACGCATCCTTGGGTTAATTCAACTACTGGTTAACTAAAGGTGTCACGTTGAACCGTCAATTGTGAAATGCTGTTTTCGTTTTAACTAGTAGTTATCTCATAACTAGTAGTTTACTACACTTTATGAAACTGGGCCTTTACGTACGCTAACGCTAACGCTATTACCTTTACGATAACGTTATATCGTAGAACCCGCTTTGTTTAACTACTGCAACTTTCAGTCTTCGAATATACCGACTCCAAACTTTATTGAATTTGAGCAAATATGCATCCAATGTATGTCATGGATGTGAGATGGTGATCAGATCATCATACATTCCTCCCGTGAGATGAATTATAGGTCATTTTTGATAGTTAAAAGTCAATAATTGAAAAACAAATATGCAAATGCCAGTTTTATCATATTTGACGACTTCAATCTTCCCAATGTCAACTGGATCGCAGAGGATGATTTTCTGGTGCCGGAATCTTCTCACTCCTTGGCCTACGAAGCTCTGATAGATAGTACCTACCTATGTTATTCATGAAACTTCAGCAGCTTAACAATGTGAAGAACAGCTATCTTCGATCTTATTTTCGCAACCTAACTTTTTTTACCTGTGACCAAAGCCAGTCACTTTCCGCTGTGTAGGGTGGTTGATATCCATCCACCTTTGGAACTTAGTTTCTCATACTAAAGTAGACAAACGCTAAAAGCCGAAGATTCTATTACTATCTACCTATTCAAACATGCGAACTATACGAAACTGAACAATTACTTCAACAGTATGTATTGACTGGAATCTGTGTTTAAGTATTAGTGCCTCTGACGAAGCGATGGCTAGTTTTTACAAACTTATACAGTAGGGAATTATTTAGTATGTTCCCAAAAAACCCATTAGGGTCGACAAATACCCCAATTGGTTCAACTTTGAGCTAGAAAAGTTAATTGTCCATAAGAATCGACTCTATAAGAAATACAGAAGATCAAGACGGCCAACAGACTATTGCTACCTATAACATGTTACCAAAGCTCAGCATCTAATTCCGTCAAATGAGGAACAATTCTGGTCAATAATAAGATCTTTCAAGAGAAATGCAGGCTTGCCGAATCAGATGCACTTTAACAATATCCGTTCTTCGAACCCTCAACAGATTGCTGAACTCTTCAAGAATTGTTACTCTGGTCACAAGAATGTGAAGATTTAAAAAAACTGCTCATTCCCTTTTGGAACATACCTCTCCGATCATCTCTTCACAGTCGAAGAAATACAGAGAAAAATTCTGTATCTCGATGCTTCAAAGAATCCTGGACCGGTTGGTCTCTCCGCAGTGTTTCTTAAAGGCTGTTACACATCTCTAATAGAACCTCTGAAGCATATTTTCCTACTTTCTTCCGATACTGGCATTTTTCCCAGAAGTTGGAAAATCTCAACACTTTTCCCTATCCACAAGTCAGGAGATAGCACTGATGTGAATAATTATGGAGGTCTATCTCTACTATCGCACATTTCTGAAATTATGGAATCGATTCTAACAGAGAATGCGTATTCATGCTTCAGTAACTACATTGCTAACGAACAGCACGGTTTCTGCAAGGAAAAATCCAGTGGGTCACTAAGGTCATAGAACAAAATAAAAGCATGAGGCCACTACGAAATAAACTAAGCACAGGAAAGACCGAAATAACCAAATTGGAAAATGAAAGAGGACAAGTACCTAACAAACAACAGAAAAGAAATATTAAACACGGTTATTGAAGACTTTTATACAAATCTCTATAGTAACAAAGGCAGAGAGAAACACCGGAAAATGTACCCCATATATTTAATCAGGGATCAGAAGAAATGCCACTGATAACCGAAGAAGACGTCTCAAGGTCACTCTCAGAAATGAAAAACAACAAAGCACCGGGCGAGGATGGCGTTTTCGCAGAGGCTGTGAAACTAGGAGGAAAAAAGTTACTCAAAGTCATAAGCAAACTCTAATAAATGTCTTGACGAAGCAATGACCCCGGAGATGTGGAACAATACCATCGTCATTATTATGCATAAGGAACAGTGTTGCCACAGGTGGTGGCCCCCTATGGCCAGATCTGGACCTTTCTAAGACAGAGTGGCCCGTTGCCTGAACTGTCGCAACCCGTTTCTCCATAACAAGTCAAATAATTATTTTTTGATGCAAAAAAAACTTTTTAGGGCGTGGCACCTGAAAAAAATTTCTGCCTCCGGCGGCGCCTGCGACGGGCTTTCCCCCTTACTTTTAATTTGATAAGGTTTGCCCGAAATTCTGAAATCTGCCCCCTTTAAAAAATATAATTTGGCACGAAATTTTCAGAGCCTGTGGCAACACTGATAAGGAAGGCAGCATCACAGAATTGCAAAACTACAGACCGATCAGTTTGCCCACACATCTTTATAAACTATCTACCCAAATCATTACCGCACGTCTTACTTATAAATTCGAATCATATCAGCCAAGAGAAAAAGCGGCCTTTCGGGCTGGCTTCGGCATAAACGATCACCTTCAGGTTATAAATTCATTATAAGAAAAAAGTGTAGAATATAACAAACCATTGTTGCTAATGTTTGTGGACTATGAAAAAGTACTGATATACGATATACGGGTCAGAAACATTAACGACTCAAAAAACGACCAACGAAATAAAAGTTACCCAACGAGCCATGGAAAGAGCTATGCTGGGGGTGATGTTGCGAGACCGAATCCAAAACGAAGAGGTCCGTAGGAGAACTAAACTTACAGATGCTGTTGAGAGAATAACACACCGAAAGTGGAACTGGGCAGGCCACGTCGCAAGAATGACAGATTATAGGTGGACAAAAAAGATATTGGAGTGGCGAGCTAAAGATGCTGCACACAGAAGCTGGGGTAGACCACTGACTCGAATTGGATCCAAGATTTCTAAGACCAAGCAAGATAGATTAGGTCAAGAGGCCTCTATGTCCAGCAGGCTGATTTATGATGATGATAATGATAAATGTAGAAGTCGATACATTTTTGAAGAGGTTAGTTCCAATTGTCAAGTCCTTTAGGCTTTAAGATGTCTCACGTATTAACAGATTCACCACAGGAAGAGATCATAAAGTTCTGAGAGAGCTGAAATCAAAATGGGAGTTAAGTCAGAATGAAAAAGTTGTTCGACAACTGGGTGAAGCTGGACCATCAATCAAAATTACGTGGAAGAAGAAATAAAAAGAGAATCAGATGTAGGTGACATAAACACTATCAATGATAGATTAAGAGAAAAATGTTTAGGAGAAGCAAGAGAAGAAGTGGCAAAGAAGAAAAACAACAAGGAGGATTAGAGAAGCGCTAAAATAGGGGAATTCATGAGGTAAAGAAGAAGATTTTTCAAGTGTTGGTGAACGAGAAAATGTGGATCCTTATAGCTTATATCAGAAACTATGCAGTTCAATGAAAGATTCCGACGTGAAGGAAAATCATGTCGGTTCTGAAGATAAACCCGATGTCGAAGAATTTGAGATCCATAAAACAATTAACGATCTGAAAAAGAACAGACACCGGGAGAGTATATGGTGGCAGTTGCAATGCTGCATGAAGGAAAAGTGGCTAGCTTATTAACACTGAATAAACTATTGAACCTGAAGAGTGCGAATATAGCCAGAGAAAAGGACTGATAGCCCCGTAATGCTCCCTTCCAAAAAAAGTGATAGGACTGAAATCACCACTCATCTCATTATTATTCTAAATGGCTATAAAAAGTGTTCGTGGAAACTATTACCAGTTTTAGTACCCCTTGACCATGTCGCATGACGCAAACGGATAGCAGCTTTTTGGAGAAGGCATTCGGTAGCATTAAACTATGGGTCAATGAAAAACTGTCGAATTGATAGCTTAATCATACCATCTACAGAAATCCCACATTAAAAGTACCTACTGATTAAAGAAAACACGAATCCCATGGGAGATGTGATATCATCTAAACTTTTCACGCATTCAAGAAACTTAAGTGGTCTAGAAACGGCATTAATATAAACGGTCAACGACCAAATCTTCTACGATTCTCCGTAGACATCGTTCTCATTTCCAACAGTTTTGAAGAGCTACATTGCGTACCACATGACTTTAGAAGATTGTCAGTAGAAGAAAGAAATCGTTTTGTTCAAAAAGTAAACCTTTGCGACTTGCGTGAACTGTCTCAACCACGAAAAACATATTACACGTCGCAGCAGTATAACTTGCAATGTCTGCAGAAAGCATCATCATACAATCTTACGTAATGATAACAATCAACGAAACTTCAACAACTCAGGATATCAGACATCAAGAAGAACTGATCAAAGAACCTCAAATCAAAATGAAAATAGCCAAACACGCAACAACTTCAGGAGAAATGATCAAAGACAAAATACCTCAAACCATTACGTAAAAGACCACGAAGAGAATGTTCTGCTTGCCACAGCATTGGTAGAAATAGGTACCAACAGCTAGCACCACCCAATCATTGACCAAGGATCACAATCTGCGTTTATAACAGAAGACACAGCCCAGCATCTTAATCTTCCACGTCAGAAAATCAAAGCAGAAATTTCAGACATAGGAGATGGTAGCCCACAAGTTTGCTTCTCGGCAGTAGATCTCCGCATCAAGCCACGCTTTCCGAGCAACTTTTCACTTGAGGTGGAAATGTTAGTACTCCCAAAATTAACCCAATCAACTCCACGATATCAATTGGAAGTCGACAGCTCGTACTCGAATGAAATCCCAACAGATCCAACCTATATGAAACCAGGTCCAATTGATGCTATAATTGGAGCGAGAGAATATAAGCATATTATTCTAAATGGCATTTAAAAAACCTGAAAAGGGCTTCTTAAGCAAAATACGGAACTAGGATGTATCTGGAGGAGTATTGTCAAACCACTTTCCACTTCAAGTAGCCAGCGTGATTTCCCGAAATGAAGAAGATAGCCAACTCACGAAATTTTGGGTATTAGAAGAGTTGAGAAACAAATAAATATATATCAGAAGATGACGAAATCTGCGAAAAATTTTACGATGAGAATACCTATCGAGATGAAAAAGGAAAATTTATAGTCAGAATTCCTTTCAAACAGGGCACGCAAGTATTAGGACAAACAAAACCTGAAGCCCGTTTAGGTTTAAGAAGCCTGGAAAACCGTTTTTTGAGAGAACCTTTCTTTAAAGAACAATACGATGCATTCATGGATGAATATTTGAAATTAGGGCACATGAAAAAAGTATCATTTCAAAATCTTCATGAAGGCAGATACTACATACCACACCAAGCAGTATCAGTATTTAAAATGGACAGTACAACCACTAAACTACGAGTTGTTTTTGATGCTTCCAGTCAGTGAATCAATATCCAATGTTAGCTTGAATGATCTGATGCTTACTGGTCCAAGACTCCAACAGAACCTATCCTGCTAAGATGGAGGCAGCATAAGGTAGTTTTCACAGTCGGTATAGAAAAAATTTATCGACAGATAAAAATCCATCGAGAAGATCAACCTTATCAGATAATTTTATGGCGATCTGACAGCAAACACGGAATGATTGAATACGAGCTAACCACTGTCACGTGTGGAACAGCATCTGCACTATACCTCGCCATCAAGACTTTACAAACATTAGCAAAATCTGAAGAAACGTAGTATCCTATTGCAAACAAAATCACCTTACGAGACTTTTACGTAGATGATGTCCTGTCAGGTACCAATGACCTAGAATCGGTATTGAAATTCAACAACAGTTACTCAATATGATGCAATCTGTTGGTTTTAATCTGAGAAAATGGGCCAGTAACAATCCAGCCCTACTTCAAGCCCTTTCCAAATCGCAACAAAACCAAACCGTCCAAAAATTATCGGAAGATGACATCCTTAAATCACTTGGTGTATTTTGATGACCACTTATTATAAAACTGCTTTGACAGTTAGCTTAAAGTTAACTTTTTGAATTACATGTAAATCCAGAAGTTAACTTTAAGTTAACTCTCAAAGTAGTTTTATAATACCCGCCCTTAATGTTTAAAGTTGCCAGATCACCAGACAGTCTTATAACTAAAAGGCACATTCTATCAGAGATATCAAAAATGTTCAATCCTTTAGGAGGGTTAATATGGTTATTACGTATAGTCATCAAATCAAAAGTACTCATACAAGACTTATAGCTAGAAAGATTAGGATGGGATGAGAAAATAGAACGTGAACTAGCAGAAAGATGGATAACCTTTAGAAAGAACATAAATAAAGTCGAAGATATCAGAATTCCAAGATGGATGCAATTCAGCCAAGGAAACCTAATTCAACTTTACGGATTCTGCGACGCCTCTGAAAAGGCCTATGAAGCTGTGATCTACAGCAGAACAATGGCGACTGAAGAGAACATAGCTATCACACTTCTCTGGGTAAAATCAAAAGTAGCCTCAGTGAAACTAAGAACAACGCTACCGAGACTTTAACTCTGCGAAGCACACTTATTAGCGAAAATGACAAATCAAATTATTTCGACACTAGAGATAGAAAATATAGAAACCTTCGCATGGAGTGACTCCATGATAACATTAGGCTGGATGAAAGGTCAGCCCAATCGATGGAAAATATTTGTTGCCAATCGCGTGAGTGATATAAATAGATACGTAGACAGCAGTCACTGGAACCACGTAAGAACATCCGAAAATTCAGCAGACGTTATATCCAGACGGTCCAATCCAGAACAATTAGCAAACAATCTCCTGTGGTGGAATGGACCAGCCCAGGGACTCCGTGTCATGTAGAATTCTACATATCGACAGGATTTTATAGGCTCGGCATACTGTGTGGCATTCGATATGTCGAATTCTACATGGCACGGAGTCCCACCACAGCATGGCTTCATAGTCATGAACCACTACCATTAGCTAGAGAAATACCCGAAACGGACCAAGAAGCTAAGAAAACCATAAAATGTTTCCAGGTTAAAATACAAATCACAGCAAATGTAATCGAATGATTCTCCGACTTATGGCCAGTATTATGAAACACTGAATCGATGGCTGAGTTTCAACCTTTGGTTCCCTCCATGCAAATTGATAGGATTCAATCGAAGGTTGAAACTCAACCATCAGTTCAATGTTTTATAATACCGGCCCTTAACCTGTCGAAGAGTCTTCCACAGGTCCAACAAACTAATATTATCTGTCGGAGAAACAAGAAAAACCTTCCAAGAATCAAGCAAAATATACAACCTTATCCCATTTATTGACGGGGAACAAATCCTACGAGTTGGCGGAAGATTACAAAATTCAGAGTTACCATACAGTCAGAAACATCCTATAATAAATACTACCAATTTGGATAAATGGACAGTTGATGGTACCGGAACAAAATAAAAACAACACTATGACTTATTTATTGACTGCGGTGACAGCGCAAAGTAAAAAGATAAGAAAAGACAACACCTAGCCATCTCTATGGATGAGAAATGTTCCAAAAGCCTCGAGAGTTCCCAGTTCAAAAACGCCTCGTACGGATCAATCCGCAACATAATGAGGCGGTATCGGCGGTCTTTTCTAATGCTATGCGGGATGTAATGTAGATGTCGCCTTGAGTTAGAACCGTTGATCAGACACGAAAAAATTTAGGGATTGAGCAGTGCAGGTAGACAGCTGATTCATAGATCTACCGACACTCCTCGAACCTGTATATACACCTATACATCAAAAAGAACATTACTGTACTGCCGTTAATTCTTCATTAATATCGAGGGTACTGTGCCGAATGATATAACTATTGGAGGGAAGACTGTCACACCTCGAAGAATTTGATCGACTACGAGAAAATGGGCCATAAATGCATTCGAATCCTACAAGTCCCCATACATCCCATTCTTTTTGCAGAATGGGACTACACTCTGGTACGTACAGAACACTGAAACCTTTTAAGAGTCACCCTAGGCAACTTTACATGGATGAATAGTAAGTTCGTATTTCGTGCTGTTGATTCACACAAATCTATGTGTTTGTTCTCTAAAAGACTAAAAGACAGCCCTCCTAAGATAAATCTGCAAGGGACTTCTCTAAACCTTTCTTTATACGACACAAATTTGTCCCATGATTCTTTTGTTTAGTTTAAAGACAGTGTGCCACCCACACAAAAAAAAAATATACATAAGACATCCTCCTTGCACCAGTCCATTCTAGCCGTTAAACTTTTAGTATTCAGCTGCCAATCTCTACTATACTGCCCAGGTGCGAAACTTTATCGTTTTAATTGGCGTTCAACTTTTGAACCACTTGCTCCTTTCTATAAGAAACATTCCTGAAAATTTAGTAAAAAGTTTTCACTTCCGATGGCCTATCATTTTAGTGTATCTTGACAAATGATTTTGATGATAATAATTGTTATTCACTTTCTTACGTATTTATTTCCATCCATCAGTTTCTAACAATTTCGTATTAGAATTAATTCCTAAGCCCAAAATCAATTTAACATAATTCAAATATCAATAAACATCTGTTGGACAAAGGTTAATGTATCTGCACGCACCCATATTTTAATTAACATTCTCGGCCATCAACGGACATGAAAATAAACTGTACGTCAAAGCCGGAAAGCAAATCAAAGTTAATCGAATTTGCTGTGGTCTGTCAAAATGCACCTTATACCGTCCTGGCCGGCGTTGAATATCCCATTTCAAAAAGAATTAATGCTCCCGCTACGTTGTAATAAATAAAATGCTCAGCGTGAGCACCGTGCAAAACGTGTTCAGTAAATAGATTCTGTTACTCTTTAGCTTTAGCTTATCTATACAATCGCAAAATTCTTACCTTTGGCCACTTTTCCCTCGAATCTCACTTTACTTTTGGATCGTCTTTTGCTGGTCTTCTCCTTTTTACTTCTGCGTCCCTCTCTGGAATTATTTTCTTCTAAAATAAACACGATTTCTCCTAAGTCTTTTCTTAATGCTATATCTCTCGCAGTTTCTGCTTGTTTGTTCCTGATGGTTTTATCACAACCTGCTTCTAGAAGTATCCTGGTCAATTTTCTTCTACCCATTGCGGCTGCTATGTGAAGCGCCGTATCGCCGTTTTTGTTACGTTCTGATACTTTACACTGGAAAAATTTCGAATAGAATTAGACAAATTATAAAAAAAATAGAATTAGGATATTTCGGGGAGAAAAAAATTATATAATAAAAGGCAGAAAAAACAAGGAAAGACGGATAGAAGGAAGCAAAACTAAATGAAACGGAGATTGAAAGAAGATCGAATAACACTGAACAAAAATAGAACAAAAACAAACAAACATGATAAAATTACAGAAAAAAAGGATAAACAGCAATGAAAAGCAGCAAATCCAATATTCATGAATAAAAAAAAAGTTTGAAAAATGTATGATATAAAAAATAAAATAAAAATCAAACCTACTTTTGCGGAAATTAAAATCCTGGTAACACCAGCATGTCCGTATCGAGCCGCAGTATGTAGAGCCGTGTCTCCATAGCCATTTCGCATGTCCGGATCAGCTCCAGCCAATAACAGTTCTCTGCAAGACTGATTGTGGCCGTTTTGGCACGTCAAGTGTAGAGGAGCGAATCCTCCATTGTTCGAAACGCCTAATGGGGCTCCCGCCGCGCATAAGAGCCGCACGGTTCGACTGTGGCCTTTCCATGAGCACTCATGTAGAGGTGTGTTACCATGCTGGAAATTTTTTTAGGTGTTTGAATGAAATAGGCAAATAGAGGTTTGAGAAAATCGAAACTTTGATGGTAACTTAAATAATAGGTCCGTCCCTCCCTGCTAATTTCGGAACGCACTGAGGTATTTACTTGAAATTTACAAATGAGTATTGGGGAGCCAAATAGTATCTTTTGACATAAAACTAACAGGTCTATGGTTAAAGATGGGGAGTCGACGCCATTTTGAAAAAAAAAATTAGAAGGGGGGGGGTCGATGATACCTCATTTTGGAGGTATTTTCATGCTCAAAGCATTCTCCAATTTTGAGAACATTAGGATTCAGTATTTTTCAAATAAGAACCAATGTTATCGGCTTCTACGTTATGACTATACACTCGTTTATAACGCACAATTGTACCTATCACAACAGAACAAACTTTCCTCAGAAAATAAACACAGTGTAAGAAACTATGAGGACACCAACCCTAACCAAAAAATTTTAAAAAATTCAAATAAAAGCTGAAAGCACAGATTTACAAAACAGCGGTTACTGCAACAGATGTTCAAAGTGACCACCTGGTTGCTTGGTTGGTTGGTTGGTTGGTTGGAATGCAGAGTGAACAGCCTAGGTAAGGTGGCCCCAACACTGCAACAGTCGGCTTATTGTATTGTCCTGTTCGTCTGTTTAGTCAGTGAGCAGTTTCGTGACCTTGATTGGGTTTAAGAGCCTCTTCACCGTGTGACTTTTAGTGAGATTCTCTCGGGCCTTCTGGCCCTATCTGTCTGTATCTCCACCAGCGTAGAGCCTCACATTTGAAGACTATGTGGTTGGCGGTTTCATCCTCCTCGTTACAGAGTCTGCATATGTGTTCTTCTTGGAGGATGTCCATTGTGTAAAGGTGTTTTTTCAGGCTACAGTGCTTGGTTGAGTCCAGTTATTGGCCTGATTTGATTCCTGTTTAGTTGTGCAGTAACTTTCGGTGATAGTTTTTGTACCATAAGCTTTATGTGTCTGAGCTTCCGAAGAGTTCGTCAGTAAAACGTAGAAAATTGGAATATCTGGGTCACATTATGAAAAACGAAACCAAATTTAAATTGCTGAAATATATTCTACAAGGAAAAGTCCAGGGCAGGCAAGGCATCGGCAGAAGACAAATATCCTGGCTGAGGAACTTAAGAACCTGGTTTGAAACATCCACCTCGGGTCTATTCAGAACAGTAACAAATAAAATTATCGTTCATTCGGTAACGGATAGGCACTGGAAGAAGAAAAAGAAGAATCGGTTTTCTCTCAGACAGGAGCCGATGGCTGGACCTCCTTCCTGATAAAGAAATATTCTATAGATAAATTCCTCTCTGACATTGTGAGGCATCTGTGGCGTTATTTTTGAACAAACAGCTGTAATTCGTAAAAAATCTAGAGGCGTGAGGTCTGGCAATCGAGCTGACCATTACTTAGGACCTTGACGATCAATCCACCTATTTTCATGAGTCCCATTGAGGTAATTTCTAACTAGCATGGAATAGTGAGGAGGGGCTTCCTCTTGTTGAAATATAACTTCTTGAAACTCATATAGGGTTTTGGGTAACATCATCAACCCCCCTTAATAACTTTATGTCCCATTTTTGTTGCAAAATACGCACTCTTAAATGTTAAAATTATCGACAATTTTTTCAACAACAATATGCAAATTTTGGTCATCGATTTTGCTGCAAAAACTTTGAAAGTGTCAACAGAGATGATGCGGTGTGGCCTGGAAGCTGGCAACCCACAATAGCGTGCTGTCGTGATGCTGGAGTGCTTGAGTGCATCACACCTCTGGAGCTATATATTCGCTTCCTCTGTGAGCTGGTTGCCCGCACAGAGTCAAGACAAGAAGTTGCAGGCGTGACCGTCGCGAGGAGTCAGGCCACCGGGCCAAACGTTTTTTAGACTCACGTGGACATGTGAAGGCACCACGAAACGATTATAACCTTACCAGTTAGGCACGAACGACTGAAGTTTAACAGGCAGCAAGACCAAGCAGACAGACCCACGATCGGCACGATCACGGAGGTCCGTTATTTCAACTGTCAAGTAAAGGGACACCTAGGACGTGACTGTCCGCAGCAGCGGACGGACGACCGTTGTAGATATTGCAAAGCGGAAGGTCATTACATGCGGGACTGTCCTAAAAAACAAGCGGAGCAGGAACGTAGCAGCGGCGGAAGCAGGACTGAAGCTAATCAAAGAGGTGGTACGTTGAGCTTATTACATAAAACAGTTCCTTCTTACAGAAAGTGGACCGCGACTGCAGATGGTGCCCCGCTGGCTGACGGATAGCGAATACAATGTGCTCTCGAGTGCCTGTGCATGACGGCTCTTTTTGCCTACTGAAGCCACCAATTTGGTGTTACACGGATTTGGAGGTGGTAGTACAAGGGCACTGGAGAGAGTGTCCTTGTCCATTTCAGTTGACCAGTGTCAACTTGAAGTGGAGGCGGTTATAAATGATATACATATTGATTTAATTCTTGGGCAACCGACACTAAATGGAGGTCACTTACTCTTGGAGGTTCGCGGGGACAGTGTGGAGTTGATAGAACTGGTTCGGCAGCTAGGTAACATGGAGGTCGGAGGTAACCGGAAAAGCAAATGTGAAACTGGTACGAGGAGTCGTACTGGCACCAAGCCTTACTATTATCGAGGTGTACATAGAAAGGCGTGAGCAGAGCGAGGTGCTTCAGATTCCAGCCTGATTGTTTGGAACAAAGCGAAATCCTGTGGGAGTGGGCATGGTGAGTTTTATATCTAGTATTAGAGAAGAAATGTCTGTATTAGATCTGGGAGAGCTTGCTGAATGTGAACGTGATTTATTACTCAGTGTACTTAACGTATATTCAGATTGTTTTGCCGTAAAAGAAAATGATGTAGGTACTACCAATTTGGGTGAGATGGAAATACATTTGACTAGTGACAAAACTATAGTGAGGCGTCCTTACCGGTTGGCCAGATCGAAGCGTGTTAAAGTGTGAAGAGTCTGAACGAGTCGGAGAACTCCATTCCACTGGTCATACTCCCAAAAAAGAATGGCGACATTAGGATGTGTGTCAACTACCGGGAGTTGAACAAAATTACTGTAAAAGACAGGTACACTATGCCACTGGAGGACCAACTGGACAAGCTGGCTGGGAAACGCTATTATACAACACTGGACCTTGTGGCATGATTTCATCAGGTACTTATTTATCCTGCGTCCACGTATAAGACAGCGTTTGTTACTCCATACGGGCAGTATGAATATCTTCGAATACCTTTCAGGTTGGCCAACAGTCCAGCAGTTTTTCAGCGAGCAATAAACAAAATCCTTGGAAGCATGCGCGGAGAGCCTACATGGATGACCTTCTTATTCCATCTCGTACGGTTCAGGAGGGTGTATTACGGCTTCAGGGAGTGCTAGATAAAATCATAGAGGCGGGTTTTAAATTAAACCTGACAAAGTGTTTTTTCTCAAGCAGCAGCTTGACTATTTAGCTCATGAGCTGTCTGCACAAGGTATACGTCCAGGAGATATAAAGATCAGGGCAGTTAAAGAATTTCCGGAGCCAAAACAAGTCCATCAAGTGCGGCAGTTCCTGGGATTGGCGAGCTTCTTCAGGAAGTTCATCAGAGATTTTGCGGCAAATGCAAGACCTTTGAGCCAATTGAGAAAGAAAGATGTGCCATGGACGTAAAGCGAGAAGCAACAAGAGACTTTTAAGGATAAAGGAAGAGCACTAGTGGACAGACCCGTTCTGGCGTTATACAACCCCGGTATTGAAACAGAAGTCCATACAGACACCAGTAAAATAGGACTCGGAGGGATGTTGTTATTGCAGAAGCAAAGTGGTACCAGTTGAAAGCAGTGATGTATTATAGCCGCGTGACAACTCCGGCAGAACAGATGTACCATAGTTATAACCTAGATACCCTGGCAGCAGTCCAAACGAACAAGCGTTTTCGAGTGTATCTGGTAGGCATACCGTTCAAGCTAGATACAATTGCGCTGTTCTTCAGGCAGCTTCTGAGAAAAAGGACGTGAACCGCGGGTAGCTCGGTGGTGGTTGAGCATCCAGGAAATTGAGTTCACCATTGAGTACAGACCGAGAGCGCGGATGCAACATGTGGACGCGCTGAGCAGGCACCCAGTACAAGTCAACGTCAGGGAGACTGACTGGTTTTTGCTGTTCAGCTTCAGGACGAGGGAGTCCGTCAGATTCATGCCAGTCTGGAGTAAGGAATAGCAGATGAGCAACTCAATGCGGACTTCAAAGTGGAAAATGGGAGAGTTTATCGTAAAACCCTGGAAGGAAAACGATTGTACGTGGCTACGGCGGCAGCGTTCAGCCTATTGAGAAAATGTCATGACGATGTGGGTTATCTAGGGTTTGAGAGGTGTCTCAGCCTTGTGAAGAGAACCTATTATTGGTTCCCACGCATGAGGCTCTTCATACGAAAATATGTGAACCATGGAGTGTGCTTTTAGTGAAGGTGATTACAGGAAAGCAGAAGGAGGCTTACACCCGATTGAAAAGGTTGCAAAACCTTTTGACACGGTCCATACTGATTATTTGAGGCCTTTTGTACGAAGTGTCAAAGGAAATGCATATCTTGTAGTGACAGATGCATTCACTTAGTTTGTAATTTTACATGCGGTCAAGACTGTACGAGCCGAGGAGAGCGACAGTGGCAAGGTGCATGTATGAGCGCAGCCTTTAGGGAGTTGAATGCTATTGCCACACCTAGAGCATATGGACAAGTCGAAACGACCAACCATACCCTTACGGAAGCTATTATGGCGTCAGTGGATGATGAGGCCTATTGGGATGAAATGATACCACAGGTGGCGTAGGGCATTAATAACACAATCTACAGCTTCACACGGCAAGTGCCACCAGGAATCAGGACTAATGTTTGCGTACAGTGGAGGTACAACTGTTTTCGGATATATACCATCTGGAGAAGTAATAAGGAGGCGCGCATCGAGGAGGTAATTGACCGGGCCTGCCGTCAAAGAGGCGAGCCGTCCGTGGAAGGTTGCAATGACAGGCAATCAAGGAGATCACAGGGAGTAATTTAGTGGATCCGAGGATGTCCATAAGAGGCGTCACGCAGCGAAAATAAAATTTGACCTTAGGGTGAGAAAATGGAGGAGACGTATAATAAACGGCGAAAGATTACCACCGACTATCGACAAGGCGACTTAATGTTGTGGCGAGCAGGCAACACGTATACTGTCACTGAAGGGGTAAATTCAAAGCTCACAAGGCGTTATGGAGGCCCCTATAGGGTGTTAAGGGTATGTGATAACGATCGCTAGCTGATCACAGCTGTCAGAAGTGTTCGAGGGTATAAGAATAGGAGATTTCTTGTGGCCGCAGACTCGTCACGGAGATATAGGAGCACGGTACCGGTGGACGCAACGGGCCCGGCTTCTCCTAAAGGGGTCAATGAGTGAATGAATGATGATGATTGAGTTATAGCGGTTGCTATCAGGGAATCCTTTTCGGAGTATGTATTAATGAGGACATTAATGATTTTCAGAATGTTGCAAAAACTTTTAAGGTGTCAACAGAGATGGCGCGGTGTGGCCTGGAAGCTGGCAACTTACAATACATAGCGTGCTGTTGTGTGCCGTTGGTGATGTAGCAGGGACGTAGCAAGTCAAAACCGGGCCCTGGTGCATGACTAGAGTACAGCGGGCCCCCTTCACCAACCACCATAGGCATCGGAAGGTTCAAATTTTCAAATTTATTGACGAGAGGGGGGGATGGAGTTATGGGCAAAATGGCGCATGGCAAATTCGTAGGCGAGAAATTTTTGGAGGGTTAACAGACGATAGCTATTTTTGTAACAAGTACCTAAAATAAGGTTTTTCGGCAACCGTTCTGAAAGTACATACTTTCCGAAAGCGTTTAACTTAAGAAAGAATGCCTTTTTCAGCCTAGGCCGGGATGTGATTACTTAGGCCAAGAAGTGATTATTTTCCGACCTAGTCTGGAAAGTATGTTCTTTCCGGCCGAAAAAATAGCATACCTAATACTCCCGGAAAGTGTTTTTTCGTACTCGCAGACTGGAATCTTGTCTACTCGTCCAAAAAACAGTACTTTCCGGACTCCTCACGCAATATACTATTTTTTATGAGTCTGAAAAACTCAAAAAATTGATTGAATTCCGTTGACAAAAATGTGGAGTAGATGTGACATTAAAAATTTTAAACTGATTACGCATTGGCATTGTTGTGGCAAGAGCGCCAGGTAAATTTTTTTCCTAATTGCTATAACGACTTTTAGGGACTAGGCCGAAAATGAAGCATTTTACGGACTGAAATGGGTCCGTAAAATAGACATTTTTGAAAGCTACTACACGACTGAGATTGACAATTGACAGTATTGACACGAGTACTAGGAGTCGGAAGACTGACTGAAAAGAAATTTGTACAGATCGATATTACAGTTTTCTGTTTCGGTTTAAAATCGCCAATGCGAATATTGATTTTTTTTCTTGTATGTTGCGTCTAAAAAGCGACAGGACGCGCCGCGCCGGGCCCCTTTGGGGCCTAGGCCCTTGTGCGCGGCACGATTTGCACGCCTTGTTGCTACGTCCCTGTGATGTAGTGTAGGAGGTGGCTGGGGAGATGTGATATCATAGATTTGTTGTATTTTAATTGTTTTTTAATCAGAAAAGATTATAACACGGATAATTTTCATTATTCTTCGCTACAATTTAAATGAAAAGCTAAGACCAGGACTTTCATTCACATCTTCCATAATTTTCACCTCCCAGTCTCTTACCGTATAAGAACATATACCCGTTTCTTGAAATTTTGAAATTAGTTTTCGTAAAAATTTCCTGCATATTTGGCGTTCCGAATAGCGTTCATTGAACATGCGAACAGCAGCATCGTATTTTCGATTAATTTCGCCAAAAATAATAACCGGTATAAATTTATCTTGTAAATAACGAGCCATTTTAGTAAACTTTGTGCAAAGAATATTTTCTGAGAGTCAAAAATTCAGATATTAAAAAGTACGAGACAGAGACAGCAACAATCAACATCCAATAGCTAACAAACTCAGATTGTAACAAACCTATGACTCCTATGACATATAATAGCACTCTAATAGGTGAAAAGTAAAAAGTGCATTTTAAACAGGTGTTATAAAGTACTAGAGACCGATTTTATGGTACTTATTTGGAAAATACTGGACTAAAACTTCTCAGAATTGGAGAATGTTTGACATAAAAAGATCTTCAAAACGAGTTATCACTCCAAACCTCTTTTCATGAATTTTTTTCAAGATGAGCTGTCAATTGTGTAAATAGGTACTATTTGGCTCCCTAATACTCACCTGTATATTTCAAGTAAATACCTGAGTGCGTTCCGAGGTTAGTTTAGAAAGGGGGGACGAACTACTTTGGGTGTTCACTGTATGAAAATCGAATAAAATGCAGGTTTAGTAGGTACTTTTTTGCAAAGCATTAGTAGGTAGTTCTAATTTACGATTGATAGAGCTATAGGGAAAACTTACCACAGCGTCCACGGTATCTGCACGTGCACCTTTGGCCAATAGAGCACGCGCCACCTCTTCGTGACCGTCAGCAGCGGCACGGTGTAACGGTGTGCAGCCGGCTCCATCGCGCGCCTCTATTTCCTGCGCAGCAGCTATAGCTAGGAGCATGCGCAGTGCCGGCGCCCGACCATTTGCCGCGGCCAAATGTATGGCAGTGCGGCCGAGGGAGTCGCGCGTGAACCGCGCGGGTCCTCGCGCAGGCAGCAACCGACCCAAGGCTGCGCAGTCTCCGGATGCGGCGGCGGCGCGTGCTGCCGATCCTGGCTCCCCTACGGGGGAGCTCATGTCGCCTCGGTGGGGCCATTCGACATTCTATCTGAAAATAAAAGTTTGAGTTAGCTTGGGAAAGATTTGTTTAATTATGTGGGTAGGATTTATTGTTATACTTTTTCAATGAAGCAATATCTGAAATAATTGGAGAATAATATCGAATAACAGATGCTGAAAGAAGAAAGTCATCAATAAAGTGTTACTAGTGTCTATGGGTAGGTTTGGGCCATTCATCATTTACAAGTGTTATAAAATTATCAGTATCGGTGCTTTTCGAATACCAGGTGTCCCAGCCAAAACTGAAGCATTTCAATATTTATATAATATCCTCAAAACAACAAGAGATGAAAGAATGCGGTTTTCACCATTGTTTTCAATTACTTAATAATTTTTTTGTCCGTAATAGAAATGTTTTTTAGCATTAGATATTATCGTCTTTTATAATCAAGAAGATAACAACTCATTTCTGAAAACTATCGAAAGTCTGTAAGTACTTAAAAATGAGAACGAAGAAAGACTTATTATCTATCTCGAGGAAGCCTGAATAGAAGTTGAAGGTATATAATTCAAAAATAAGATTAAGGTAAAGCTAAAAACTGTTAGTTTCGGACTGTTTTGTTACTCGTGAAAATCACCTATATAAATGCTACATATTCAAATATCATTATAATAAAACATACAATTTAAGAATAATAACACACCTGATTGTGAAAGTGAAGGTATTTTCCGGGATATAAGTGTTCGTCGATGTCTTTATGTTCTTACGAAAGTATGTTTTAATTTTTGAATTTTATTTAAGTAAATTGTAGTCGAAAATTTGAACAAAATCGAGAAAGACTATGATAGTATAATCCGACTCCAAGGTCCATTTCAATGTATTAGATTTAAAATTATTTATCTATAACTGCAACATCCTGTCCATTTATTCAACACATATCATGTTCTAAATTTAAAAGCCTTTTTTCATAAATGCCACATCAAAGGAAAGATGCACAAATGCATTTTCATGGTCGCTGAGGCTTGCCAATATTTTTTGTTATCTTTCAAAACTATTATTATGAAATCGCTTCATTTTGTAAATTGAAATTTGTATATGTTTTTCTACGATTTTCAACAACCGATTTCGACCAGCGTTCGAAATAATAACAAAGTAAATCATTTTCATTTCTAATCTGAGATCTGACCTTACATACATGGGTTATATATAAGTATAAATAATTATACACTTCACTATAGGGGCTGTACATAGCTATAATAGCGTTCATCTAATGAAGAGATGCACTATGTCCTTTTTTATTTATGTATGGTATTAGATATTTACGTTATGAAAAAGTAAAATAAACTTTTACAGTATGAGTGAGAAGAACACTGTGAAATTTTTCGCGGATGAATAACATAGGTACAATACCTACTTTATTTCATACTAAGTTGTTTTTTGAAATAATAATGTATTTTTAAATTGCATCAGTAACAAGTAGCTGTTTTCTAGTGGAGACAGTCAGTACCTACTTACCTGTGGTACTTAGGGCCGGTATTATAAAACGCTGAACCGATGGTTGAGTTTCAACCCTCGGTTGACTCCATGCAAATTGATAAGATTCAACCGAAGCTTGAAACTCAACCATCGGTTCAGTGTTTTATAATACCGGCCCTTACTGAAGTGAAGTTTGAATTTGACATATCAGTACCAAAATTTTACGGAACTCAGTTCTGTAAAAGTTCATTTTCCCATAGATTTAATCATTTTCCGGACTAAAAATAAATACGTAAAGGTGTGTTTTACGATATAGTACGAAATATCACGTGAGAAATATTACTATTATGCTCGTTTCGCATATTTGGCATTTAAACGAATTTTAATGGTTTGTATTATTATTTTAAATGCAAAATACATTGTTATGAAATGGCGGCCAGGATTTTAAACAAATAGTTTATTTTCGGTTGTTGGTTTATGTGCATTACTGCATTCTGGGTATTGCCAGCAATATTTCGGCTTTTGTTCGGACAGGACACATTATAACATTTTTCTTGGCATTTGTTATGGAATCCTTGAATGCGCGAGTTGGACATAAACTATTATAATCCAGATTTTTGACTGTCTAGTTTGTATTGCTTTATTTTCATCCTTATTATTCTGTCCCACTTATTTTCTGCAAGATAGACGAGAAAATTTAACTACCTTTCAGCCCAACTACCTTTTTATCTACGCTTTACAAAGTAATCTCGTCTGTCAATGTGAACAAAACAACAAAATCACAGAAGAATATGAAGAATGGCCAGAGCATCGCTATGCGAGGCAGAGCTTATCATCAATTCCGTCATTAGTAATCAAGCATGTGCCAACCGACGAAATCTCATAGCTGCTTATATTGAAGGAAATTGATTTAGGGCGGGTATTATAACACTACTTTGAGAGTTAACTTAAAGTTAACTTCTGAAATTACATGTAATTCAAAAAGTTAACTTCAAGTTAACTGTCAAAGCAGTTTTATAATACCCGCCCTTAGTACCACATAAAGTCTGTGTTTTTTTAAAAGATAAAAGTCAAAATGATATTATGTTGGCAATACAATGTAAAATTGTCAATGCTTTCAATTTTTTTATGTAGAAAAGGCTTGTGTTGCCAACATAGTTATTAAATTTTTGACTTGGGGAATTATCTTAAAAAAAAAACAGGCTGTTTGATTCCACTTTCTTGTAGAATTTTTCTTACTTGACCATTGTCAAATTCTCCACCATTATCTGAGAACCTCTTTTACTGTATGTGCTACTGTTTTTACTTCAGTTAACATAAACTGTCAGTTTTCCCGCAACTTCAGCTTGAAGAGCACGAAGTATCTATAGCCACTTTTGGGTTTTTCAAAAGGCCCACAAACATCTGTGTGTAAGAGTTCTCCTGATACCTTTGCTCTTTTTCTCGTTCCGAACTTTTTCCTGTGCATTTTACCATAAATAAAACCCTCACATATTTTGCTGTCTAAGGTCACTTTGAGGTCAAACTCACGACTCAAAATATCTCTGATGTGTCGTTTGTTTTGATGACCTAAGCGTTCATGGTATAGTTGCAATAAGTTATCATTTGAAACTATGTTGATTTGAGCTGTTTCCTTTGGCTTTATAATCTGCAATGCTAGTTTGTACAGTCCTCCAAATCTACTTCTTCCACCTGTCAGTATTGTTTAACCACCAACTATAAAACTGCATTTTTTAGTGCTCGAAGTAAACTTTGATGTAGGCTGTAAATCTTGGGCATGTAAAACCGAAAATAAATTATTTTTAATCAGAGGAACGTACCATACGTCTGATAACGTCAAAACATCTTCTCTGTCGTGAACTTTTGTTTGTACCAGAATATTTCCTTTACCAAGTGCTCTAACTGTTTCTCCATTTGCTGTCATTATGGTGTGTGTATCTTGAAAAAATTCAAATGTTTCAAAGATATCACCTCGATTTGTAATATGACTTTGTAGCTCTATTATCCACAAACCAGCTATTCTCCTCACATTCGCTAATTAAGGCAACTAACATCATGTTTTTATCCTTATTTTTCTGTGTTCTCTTATTTCTTGAATTTGAACTTTCTGGTTTTAGAGGTCTACCATCTTTCATTTATTACATTGTTTGACCCTATGACCTTCTCTTTTGCATTAATTGCATACTAGTTTTTTCTTATTGGTCGAGCTGCTTCTCTTTTCTGCAAGTAACGCCTCCTGATGACTTTCATTATTCTTGTCTGATAATGCCTTCTCATGAGATTTCGACATAAACATCCAGCTTGAGTTGAAGGAGATGTAGGTAGTCTTGGGGTAGGGTTTCTAAAATCCTACAGATTAACAACAACTCAGGTAGGTAAGTCACAATTACATGTTCCTTATTTGTAATGATTTTGTCTTTTGATAACCCCTTTTGCAGCTCATTCCACAGGTTCTTGAGCTTAGAAGTGTGCGTTGACATATCATCTTCAACTTTCTTCTTATAGTTAAAGAATTCTAAGCAAACATCATAGGTTTAGTCCTCGACATTGCCATCAAAGAGCCTATTCAATTCAACCCACACTTCTCTCGCTGTAGAAAACCTCATAACTTTTTGTGAGGTATTTGGATGTTTTTGGATTAGAATTTTAGTTTGCAATGTTAAAGTGACCTCGGTTTTTGGCTGTTCTACAGGTTTCGGCATGTTTCCGGCTCAGTCTAGAGATTACATTTATTGGGTAATAGTGAAGAGTGAGAAGCAGAAGTACAGTAAACCGTTGATTGATCGAACGTCCAACATAGTTGAGAATTGGCTGTGAGCTTTGTGGTTAAATTGTGAAGACAAGAAAATTCTGACTCGCGTTTCCATTGCTGTCTCTTATGTTATAGTAAGAGTAAGACTTTGGCTAGTTATGATTTGGCAAGACTTACAACTTCATATCATAATTCGGGATCTGATGGGGAGCGACCCCGACATTTGACATCGGTTCCTTCTGCACCCCTTCCGATCCTGACCATCCTTTGGGGTCATTCGACAGCCTGAAGCTGGAAAAAGCGATGTAGCCTGAGAAAAATTTGATTTTACATCCATATTGTGACACACTTGAGGTTTCAGTATGTCACTCGGGGCTAATCGGTGGTTTTGTCTCACATATCTTGCTCATAAGTACCTATATGTGAAGGTGAATAATCTATATTTTCAGTGGAGGATTTCGAAACATTAATAGAAGGGCATTCTTAGTCTAACCACCTGTCTCTAAACATTTTTCAGTTGTTTTCTTGCACACCCAGCAAATCCATTTGAACAGGATAGTAAGGAGTTCCCTTTTTAACTATTAAAATGAATATTATCACAAATATCCTTATATCTGAAGATCCATGTGCTGACATATCTTTAATAATAGGTTATTCTAATTATGGTTGCGAAAACAAAGAAGGAGAAGATGTTGCCGCAGAACTACCATCCCATCTGTCCTGTCTCTTGCCTACTCTGATCAAAGTGCCAGGAAGAGCTATCAACTTGAAAAAAAAAAGATCGGCCGGTATTTTCGTTCTCGAAAACGCTCACCGCTTTTTAGTGGCTCGGTACTTCTAATGTAAATTTACATTAAAAGTGCCGAGCGACTAAAAAGCGGTGTGCGTTTTCGAGAAAGAGAATACCGGCCCAGGTTTCAGAGCTGCACGCTGTATTCAGTTACGCGGACTCAGATTACTATCAACTTATGAATTGGATTTGAGCCGCAGGCGCAATTCTGCTGGACGTAGAACAAGCCTTCGATCCTGTACTTGTTCAGTTAGAATATGCCGAAAACGCTGGATAGCTGGACAGCGTAGAAGGAAGAACACCCCAAGAGTCGGTTCTAGGATCGCATTATTGAAGATGACTTACCATTGTATTATGTAAGGCAAAAAAAAAATTGGACACTCCTAAATAAAAAAATTATTCACTACTTTTCATCAAGATTATTTTGTAATTGCTTGTAAGAGATATTATGATGATATAGGTAGGTACATTATATCCATACAATATACTACATAGCTTCCTAGCCGATACGGCTACAGCGTCTACTGTTGACGTCCATCACGTGACCTGTCATTCGCACGTTAAGACTGAGGACAGAATGAGAAATACAAGGTACAAGTGACAAGAGACAAAAATTTAATAACACGTGTATCAACGCTATAACCCAGAATAAATGGATACAGGATATAATTTACTTGCCACGCCAAGATACAAAATTTCGATTTTTTGGTATTTTGTATCTGTGACTTGTACCTTGTATTAATCATTGTGTCTTCAGCCTGATAGCTGTTATATCCTAGCTTGGTTTGAAAGATCCTCCCGCAGTCGTGATAATAGAGCTGTTGATGTTCATTATATACATAGATTTTTACATTATTTTGTCTTCTTTCTGCTTCCTCCCCGTTTCGCAAATATGAATGGTAAGAGGTTGACCCTGAGGATTATTATCAACTTCCTGCTGCATGACTTCAGTTTTTTGTCAATTGATCTCAAGACCAAATTTAATACAAGCACTATGGAGTCTTGTTATATTCTCTTGGAAAGCCACAATTAGGCTCGACACTAAACAAACATCGTCCGCATAAATGGTAGGTATCCCAATTATTTTAACCAGGCTGACTTTAGTCAAAGCTTTAGTTAGGAAGCGGAGTTTAGAAAGAATGACAAGATCAATATGGATTGCATCGAAAATAATTTCTCTTAGTGCTTGTCTCATGACAACCCCGTAGGTTCACGTCACAAATGACTTCAAACTCTTCAGATGCTTCTCTGTCTACCTGAACTCTGCATTTCATGCCAGAGTGAAATATTTGCAAGGTCAAAGGTCTATACTAAGTACGCGATCAAATGCCTTCTTATTTTTTTAAAGCAACGAAACACATGTATAGAGGCTGGTTTTGTTCAATGCCTTTCTCTTGCAGTTGACTTATTGTAAATATTGCATCGCACGTGCCTCTAAGCGACTAAGGAGATTCTTTGCAGAATATTGTCTGCTGTGTCCAATAGAGAGATTCCTCTATATCAGTTACATAAGGAACCATTTCCTTTTCCTTTGTAAAGTGTACAGATGGTAGATGTTTTAAAGTCCATGGGCACTGGTTCGTTTGTCCAAATTTGGCAGATTAACTTGTGAAGGAACCTCTAGGAGACTTACCAGTTACCATGCTCAGAAATCGCTCTCTCTATGTCTTGCAATTTTAATAGATGATCAAGAGGATCAGATGCAGTTTGTTGTAGCAAGCCATTTGTTGCGTATCAGAGTACAACTGCAACTCTTCAGCTCTATCCAACCATAATTTCTCCTTTAATTGACGAGATATTTGCCTCAACTGATATCTAGTTCTCCCTTTAATTTTCTGGATTTTAAGTGATTCTCCCAGTTATCCAAAGCACTTCTATAGAGTATAGAGCCTGTGGGGATTCATTAAAGCGGCCACATTCTCGTGTAACCAGTCTTGATTATTCCTCCTCTTAAAACCTGAAGATTCGGTGGCGGCTTTTCTCACGATATTGATAAAGCTTTTCCAATGAGACTCTACTGATTTATTGGAGTCAAATTCTACGGATCCAAGATTCCCTAATGTCTTTTGAAATTCCTCTTCATTGTAAGTAAAGATTTTGATGTTTGGTTACATCAAATATTCTGTTCTGCTGTAACGTGTTTATAGAGCATTAGTGCGATGGCACTCTCACGCTATGTTGTGTTGGATAGATCTACTCACTGCTGTGTTGTGTTTAAAGCTAATTTTTGTTTAGGGAAAGGGATGGCAAGTGGGGAAAGGATAGGAAGGGATAGGAAGGGATGGAAGGGCATTTCATTCAACTAGAAGAGAATAGGAAATTTCAAATGCGAGTCCTGTCAGAATTAAAGTTACCGTCAAATAAGTTTTTAATAATGTCATTCGTATGGTAAGTTAATGAGTCAAGAAACCGCGTATGTTTCTCAACAGGGTACTCCTGGATTGTGTCGACGCTCAGATCCGTATGTAGGTCCATATTGCGAACATACCACGGAGCGCCGACCATCCTTCGGAATACCTTGTTTTGAAACGTCTGCAGTTTCTTCTTGTTGTGTCGTGAAGTCTGAGAAAAAAACTGGTGCGCCGTAAAGTAAACAAGGTCTTATGACTTGTTTGTATAGTAAAAGTTGGTTCTTAAGAGTTAATTCACTGTCCTTGTTCCCAAGAAAGTTTATTGTCCAGTGTAGTCCTAAGTATTTAATTTGATTTGTACACGGTATCACAGAATCGTCCAGTATGAGGTTATCAATATTTTTGGATAATCAGGACAGCTTGGATCTCATCGACATTATAGTTTTGATTTTCCATAATTTGATCCAGAAAATTATGGAGTCAAGGTGATTTTGTAAACGCTTATTTTTGTGAAGTGAGTTTTTCTTGTGAGGTAAAAATACATGTGTCATCTGCATAGATGGACATTTTTGTATGAGGATTAGTGGGAATGTCAGCCGAGTGTAGTGGGAGAGCGGTGGAACAAGGACTGAGCCTTGGTGTACAACTGCTTCTATAGGCCTGACATTGAGAAAGTATCATTATTGATATGAAGAGGGGGTTGGATGTACACCAAATTCGTTCAAAGAAAGAACACAGGTTTGTAGTGGTGTAAGTAAATTAATAAAAATTAACCGAGCGCTTTCGATCTAGTTAAAGGCCATCTTCAGGGTCGGTCTTGTCAAATCAGATATACTCTTATGAACCTTTTGTATAACTGATTTGACAAGACCGACCCTGAAGATGGCCTGTAACTAGGTCGGAAGCGTTCGGTCAATTTTTATTAACATACTTACACCACTACAAACCTGTGTCCTTTCTTTTTTCATTATTGAGTTTAACATGGAAAGTTCTGGCTTTAAGGACATTAATAATAATTGTGACGAGATACCAGCATACCAGACACTATCGAAGGCCTTCTCAACATCCAGCAACAGAACACCCATTGAGGAGCGGCGCTGCAAGGCGCGAGTGGTTTCTTCAACCAACCTGACAAGCTAAATCTCAGTGGAATGTTTAGAACGAAAACCGAATTGTTCGTTAGGATAAATGCTTTCAAGATAACGTAAGGACAAGCTTTTCATGAATTATTTTCTCAAGAACTTTGAAAAGTGAACACAGAAGATTAATTGGATGGCAATTTTGTAGAAAATGATGATCTTTATCCGATTTTGGGATTAGGATCACTGTTGCCAGCTTCCATGCTTTAGGAAAGCAATTGAGATTGAGGCATTCATTTAGAATATCAGTAAATGTTGCGACGACGTTGTCCGGAAGGTTTTTGAGGACTCTATTACTTATATCATCATAACTAGAGGCTTTCCTGATGACTGAACGGGTAATGAAAAGTTTTACGTCGTCGGTGAGGATAGAAGTAATTGTATCATTCAGAGGGACAGACAACCTACAGATTTCTCTTCATGATCAATACCATCATCAAGGTCTTCATTAAGGGAAAAGTGAGTCAGCAAAAGCACTTGCTTTTTCTTGATTGGTATACACCAAACCAGCTCTACGATGAATGTTGGGAATTTGCCTATGTTTTTTTATTTAAAAGAGAACTATTTATTTTTTCAGATAGAATTATCCTCAGGTGACAAGTCAGCAAGTAGGTTACCCCACTTTTCGTTCTTATACTTCTCAATTTAAGTTTTAATTAAGTCAGTAAGTCTGTTACATTCCAGTTTAATGTTATGGCCTCTAGTCCTTATTGCCTTATTGATTTCTCAACTAAATTTGCGGGCGTATGTAATGTGGTAGTGAGCAGGGATTATTTTGTTTAGTTAATAGTAATTTTTGTGCTATTTAAAGTTATTTACTTCTTTAGTAAATAAGTTAATAGGTACCACTGTCAATCTCCAGAGTCGTGTTTAAAACGTGTGTCGGGATATGATTGGCGTGTGAGTATTAGCATTTTGGACCTGGTCACCAACTTAAAGACTAATTGGATTGTGATCGGAGCTGTGGTAATTTATATTGCCAATAAGAATGTTATAGTTAAGTCAGTCCAGTCAGGGTTAATAAAAATGGAATTGAGTTGGCTCTAAGGGAGCATGAACTGAAATAAGGTTGTCCTGGGTGAATTGAAGTAGAAAAGTGCACACTGTATTATCAACGCGACACCTGCCACGCTTTTTCGCTGATTAAGAAAAGTTTATTAAAAAAAAAAAAAAAAAAAATTAGAAAAATAAATTTAAAAAAAAAAATTAAAGTCGAGAATAAAAAAAAATCAAAAAAAAAAAAATAAAATAAAAATAATGAAAATAAAAATAAAATAAAAATAAAAATAATTGAATGAAGAACTTGAGATTGTAAGACTGAAGGTCGAAGTGCGTGCAAATTAAGCCCTAGCTCAGAACTAAATAATTCGGAGAGTAGGGGTGGGTTTTAGTTTTGGGCGCCACCGACTCTGAACAGATGAGTCGGACTCTCCAGGATGGTATCTGGCTTCAGGTCCTTACAATCCAAATAATAATTAATAAAAATAAAAATATTAGCAAAACCAGGCTGTGTGCATAAAACCAAATAAAAGTCAATTCAAATCAAGTGCTACAGTCGTTTATTTATCAAATGGCCGCAGACCACAAAGAACAACAATTTGAATTTAAGAGGAAAAAAAAAAAATAAATAATAATAATCAAGTAAATTAGCAATTAATAAAATGACCTTGTCAAGAAGCGTTAATTAACAAATACAGAAATGCAATACTATGTCATGATCAGTTAAATTTAAATGCAAAAATGTCATTGAAACTCAATAACTAAGTAACCAAAAAAAAAAAAAAGATATATATGAAAAGTAAGGTTTGAAAATTTAAAAAAAAATAAAGAGAATAAGAGAGAAAAAAAACTAATAACGTAGAATTAGTTCTCGGAACGGTTATCTTACACTTTCGTAACCAGAACTACCAATAAGTTGACATTAACCCAACAGGTTACGTCTAGTTAAGTTACCTATTTTAATAATTCATTTACCACACTGGGGCCAGCAATGAATTATTCCCTGAAATACCGAGGTGATCACCGGGTGTACAAATAGGGACAGAATGTAAATAAACAATAACAATCAGGATAACTAAAACTAGTACGATACCAAAATGTTCCAGATGATGGTGGTTCATTCAATTCACCAGATTAGTCCTGGCTACTGGTTGTGGTTAACTTGATCGATGACTTGAGTAACCGTCCGATTACTTAGGCTGGTGTCTGTTAGCCTTTTGGTTCCATTTCGGTTACAATTGAACGTCTATTGTTATAACCGTGACTCGTGAGGGTATACTTGATGGTAAAGTACAACCTCCTGATGGAATTAGGGTTTGTCTGCCTCAAGAATCTCCGGGAATCTGGATTGAGGTCTGGATTGAATATCCTGGAGTAGGTGAGATTATTCTCTACTCCTTAGGGCAGCTTTCAACTAATAATTGAATGGAAAAAGTCAGAAACTTCTATTGGAAAAAAACGTGCAAGCCACTTACCACAACGACTGTTTTTTTTTAAATCCGATAACATCGGCGAAAATTATGGCACTTTACGAAAGTAAAACACAACGCAAGATAACTCAGTGTGCCATAAATTCAATTCAGAAGAAAATCAGGCCCAAAATCCCTTTTTAAGGTGAAGAAAAAAAATTAATTCTTCTGGAGGACTTGTTTCTTCCAAAGCAGTCAACGTGAAAGAGAAGGTGCTGCACATTCAATCAATAAGCTAACCTCACCTAAAGGACTTAGAGATGATTTAGAATAACGACAAACATCAACAATTAATCGATAGAATTCTCACTTACCAAAAATTGCACACAACAGCATAATCCGAGAAAAACGACAACGGCTAATGAATTATGATATTAACAACAAATAATCAACCCATAAAACAATCAAAACTTGAAGAATACAAAATAGAGCAAGTGTTCCGTTTTCAAAATTAGAGAGCTCAAGGAAGAATCGACGATACTGAAAACATCACTACTCCACCGCTGGTTGACAGAAATTTTTGACAATCAAAAGTCAAAGAAACGAAATCAAAGGGTGCGTTCCAGATGTCTCAAAGGACATCGAACCAATGCGCAACTAAACGGGGTACGCTAGAATTTGCGCCGAGATCAATAGCGCTCCATAACCGAACAGTCAGTACGAACGGTACACCCACTTGAAAACGGGTCATCATGATTACGGAACACAACCCACGAAATATTTTTGACACATGAATTATTTTTGTTATGAAACAGATTGTTTTGATTTAGAGTTGAATTAAAATATGGATTAAAATGAGGAAAAACCATTACAGTAAATAGAATTTGACTATGGAAAATTAGAAAATTTACAGGATCTACAACCGTTGAGATTATTGATGAAATTTTATAGAGAAAATGTTGACAAATTTAAGGAAATCTTGAATATAAAATTGAAAGTAGGTAAGAATCATTCATGCAATTTTGGCCTGTTACACACCCCCAGGCTCTGTTTTTGCAATTTAAATCCCCTGCAACGAAGGTTGGAGTATCAACACCGAAGAAGACGTTCATATCATCATGGGTTAAGCGTTTAGAAGGAGGCTTATAAGCGTTGAAAATATCAACAGGACAATCTGCAAGTTGGACTTCCACACCAGTGTGTTCCACATTGTCAGAGGCAGGAGTGGCAATAGTGTCATGAGGGATATTGTTCTTAACAAAAATGGCAGTACCATCACCAGCACGGTAAGGTCTGTCATTTCTATATAGTTTTGTACGCTGTAAATTGTATGTGGTCTGAGTTTCCTGAACTAATGCTACGTCAACATTATCCTCATATAAGAAGGATGCAAACTCGTGTCTTTTGGGAAAGATAAAGTTGGCATGTTAGGGGTTTGCTAGTCCCCCATTGGGCGCCTCCCCAGGTGGCGGATAGGGGAAAGCTTCCCAGATATGGGTGGTACTGGGGAAATGAAATACCCGGGGCGGACCAAAACTAGCACGATGAAGGGCAGCAGCGGAATGTGTGATAAGCAGGGAATAACTTCCTACTATTCTGGAAATTCAGACCAAACCCACTTAAACGGAGTAGGATTTCTAATCACTGAAAAAAATAAAGAAATCCGTACGGAATGTTACCTATCCAGACAGGATCATCCTCTTACAAGTACATGCGAAACCTACTAATCTTAATCTTGTTCAGGTATACGCCACCATAGCAGATAAGAGAGGCAGAAATAGATACATTTCACGAACAAGTCAACAAGAAATAACTATCGTAATGGGTGACTTCAATGCGAAAGTGGGAAAAGAAAGAGTGAATGGTGTGACGGGTCTTGGCGAGAAAAACGAATGAGGTAATCTGCTTATTTAGTTCTGTAAAGAGGAAAAATTGGTTATTAAAAATACCTACTTTAAACTACCTCCCAGACGGTTATATATATGGCGATCCCCACAAAACAATCACGACCACATAGTCAGAAATCAGATTGACTATATTCTGATAAACCACAGAAACCAGAATAGTATCACGCGTGTGACCGCATATCCGGGACCTGATATTGGATCCAACCATAATTCTATACTAGCCAATTTCAAACTCAACCTTAAAATAACAAGGAAAAGAAAAGCCTCTCGAAAATACGATGTTGAGAAGCTTAACAAGGCAGACATTAAGGAGAACATGCAAATGGAACTGAATCGACTATGCAATGCCAATGACTCAAGAAGCAAAGACAACCCTGAAGACATTTGGAACAACGTTAAAGAAAAGATGCCTGTGAGACAGTCTTAGGCCAGCAGCAACGCGTCAAGATTATACCTTGGATAGTGGATGGATGAAATTCTTGATTTTATAGAAGAACGGCGACGTGCAAAACTATCTCACGAGTCTGAAAGGTATACTGAACTACATCGGAGAATAAATAAAAATGTAAAGAAGCCAGATAACAATGGATCATTGCAGAATGTGAGGAGGCTGAGAGACTCCATGAGCTACATGACTCAGTTCACTTTCATCGAAAGATAAAGCAAATTACTGGCTCTATCAATGGATCATCAATCCCATCTCTTAGAAATGAAAATTGAGAGATCATCTTTAATGCAGATGACCTGCGCAATGAAAGAAAACAGTACGCGGAAACGCTTTTTCATGATCAGCGCAACTTACAAGACCTCTTCAGCTCAACAGAACAACTAGCTGAGCGAGACTTACTGGAGAATGAAGTTCAACTAGCTATCAGGAACATGAAAAATCGAAAAAGCGCTGGTCATGACAATGTAAGTACATGCTGAGGTCTGAGGTTCTAAAGACGCTAGATACAAAAATCCTGACATATTATTATATCCTATTCACAATCTGTAGTCCAAAGGTACAGGGACATTTATCATCTTTCCCTATCAAATAGCATTGAAAGGTGATAAATTTTACCTGAACCTTTGGACTACAGCAAAGTATATGAGATAGGTGAAATTCCATCAGATTGGCTCAAGTCTACCTTTGTACCCATCCCTAAAAAAAGTACCCCCAGAAACTGTGGATACTACAGGCTGATAAGTCTAATGAGTCACGCTCTTAAAGTCTTTCTTCGAGTTATCCATGCCCGAATATATAATAAAATAAGTGCGAAGCAATGAGCCGGGAAACCCAGATTGGTTTTATAAAGGGCCTAGGCACTAGGGAGGCACTCTTCTTTCTGAAACTAGTTGTCCAGAAACGTTATGAGCAGAGACGAGATGTATTTATTTGTTTTATAGACTATCAAAAAGCTTTTGATAACATTAAGCACGATTTTCTTTTGGCAAGGTTGCAAGAGATTGGCATAGATTCTAGGGATATCCATAAAATCCATCTTTATTCACAACAGATTTCCGAGGTAAGAATCAACAACGAAATCACTACTGATACATTTTGTATACCCAAAGGGGTTGGCTAGGGATGCATACTGTCACCAATTTCATTTAATATTTATGTGGTGAGCTGGCTTTTCAAGAAGATAATGGGAATTTAAGTCAACGGAATTCCGATTATTGATATTGAATATGTAGATGAAACTGCCCTACTAGCGCATTCACCAGAACACCTTCAACAGCTTGTAGACAGAGTAAACCAAATAGGTAAACAGTTTGGACTGACAATCAACTCATCTAAAATGAAAGTTATGGCTATTACTCGACAACACATAGGCTTTGTGATTAGAGTTGATGGAAGAGACTTGGATCAGGTGTCGCGTTTTGTTTATCTGGGTGCCACCCTTAACCAAAAATGGGACTGCGATGAAGAAGTTAAAATACGAATGAGACAGGGAGGCTAAAACTACATTTATGAAGTTGAAAAATTTTCTGGTTGCCCGTACTCTCCAAATGGAACCACGTCTTCGGGTTGTCAAATGCTATGTGTGGCCCATCCTCCTATGATATGGCGCAGAGACATGGTCAATAAAAGTAAGGAACCTGAACCGTATAGAGACGTTTGAAATATGGACCCTTCGCAGGCTTCTTCGCATTCCTCTTCAGCAGTTTGATTGATTAGTTAATTTGGAATCTCTTGCTCTGAAAGAGTCAAGAGACTCAAAATGGAGTTATTTATCAAATTTGGTTGTCGAGGGACTATTGTATTAGTATTGTTACTGGTCAATTCAATTTTTTAAGTGTAACTCACAGTTTGAGTCGTAGTCTTGTTGAACAAAGCTGCTGTTTCTTTGGGGGAGGAGAGCTGGTGTTTGGTTCGATGGGGTTAAAGGGACATTTCTGTTTGGCCATCTTGGACAATTCATATAATTGGCCTTGTGTGCACCTCCACAGTTGACACATGTCGGGGGGAATTTATGTCCTTTGTACATTTTTGGTGAAAATGATTGCCAGCACACCGGTGACATTTAGGCTCAGCATAGCAGTTAGACAATATGCCCAAACTGCTGACAGTTATAACATTGAATTTCTCTAGGAGAGAAACTTTGAATTTCTCTAGGAGAGAAACTGGGAAAAACCCAAAGATTCAAGTTTCTCCTGGACTTTACCAAAGTCCTGATTTCTGTCTGGTCCTTTGATGACAATGTTGATCATCTTTTCGTCAGGTACAAATTATGAATGATATTCAATTTTTTGTTCACGCAAAAAATTTGTTAAGCCACGATGATCGTCAGCAGTGTCAGGGATGATGAAAAATAGTTTCATGTTAATTTTGTTGAAGGTACATTGTAGTTTTTTATAGAAGTGATCCTTTGTAGATCTCGTCGCCTTTTAGTGTTGATGCATAAACCGACAGAATGGTTGCACCACATGAAATAACTGGCATTAATTTATTATTAATTTTAAATTTAATTATGTTACAAAAAGAAAACTTCAGTCTTCTCCACTAAATTTTATTTGTGTCTTTGTTGGAACACTACTAGGACATGTTTCGGGATTATAAGAATCCCATCATCAGCTGAAACAATTACAAAGGAGAACCTAGAGTTTGACGTTTGTGACTTAATATACATAAAAAAATATCGCTGAACATTGTATAAATAGATATAAACTTGAAATCTTATCCAGAAATTATTCCGAAACACACTGTACACCCTTCAAGGGTTAAAACTACCCATTTATGTAAGGAGAAAATCGGAAGGTATGGAGTGTAGTGAATCCCCAATTTTAACAAGTTTCAAAGCAGGAGAAGAAATTAATTATTTATTTTTAATTTTTAATTATTTAGCGATATTTTTTAATGTATATTAAGTCACAAACGTCAAACTCTAGGTTCTCCTTTGTAATTGTTTCAGCTGATGATGGGATTCTTATATAATCCCGAAACATGTCCTAGTAGTGTTCCAACAAAGAAACAAATAAAATTTAGTGGAGAAGACTGAAGTTTTCTTTTTGTAATTTACAAAGCTCCACTGTAAGAACATGGACTATTTTTTCAATTTAATTATGTTTTTTAATTTATAAATAATTAACACATTCATTTATTAATTTTTCTGTAACATAAGCCATTGAATACGAAATTAAACAACTGAAAATAGATCATGTTTTAATTATTTCACTTCGTGTTTTCTAATTCCAAAACACTTAAATAAATCTTCCAACGACAAGCTTCCTACATTAAAACTCATTATTTTCCAATGACGAAAAAAAAAATAGCACGTGTGTTATTTTTATTAAACGGCATTGTTTAAAGCTGTTAATGACTAACTCACGTAACTCTTAGCCTCTAAAATATCTTTATTTAAAAACATCTAAAGATATCTGTCAGCGGGAACATTATTTCGCTTTAAAACTGTCATCTCTAGCCTGGGACAAATTTTGATTAATACCTGTTAAAGATCTTTTTCGTGTTTTACGCCTGATTAATCTATTTATCACAGTGAAAAATCAAAAAAATAATACTAGAACATTGAAATCTCCGTTTAAAGAAAAATCCGAGGCGAGTATATAGGCATATTTAAACCCGGCTTAAGTGACTATAAAAAGCAGGTTAGTCCGGATAGTTTTTTTCCGTTTTCTTATTGGTCACGTAGCGTCCAAATGATTTCTCGTTACGATGGTCAATTGCGAAATTAGACATAAAATTAGAGCTTTTTAAGGTGAAATAAAACACAAGCCGCCAGCAATATAAATAAAATAGATACATATAAAAACGTATGTAGGTATATGGACTGCGAGAGATGGCTTTAAGAAAAATCCTTTTATGTTTGCAAATATTTATGTTATCCGTATTATGAGAAGTTTAATACCGAAATAACAAATAAGTAGATATCTAAGGAAATTTGATAATATTGTTGCTATTTTTAGATACTCATATATTTTAATATTATTTATAGTTTGTCGTGTTAGTTTTCTTTTGAACTTTGAACAAATCAATTTGTTTATAACTATGTGCTTATGTTTCTGATTTATTTCTTAACATACCAGAAACCCAACAATCTTATTTATTTTAAGGTCATTGGAACAACCATTCATATGCCTTCAATTGTGTCACAAATACCTATATACAATTTCTCGTAAAATTGTATGAAATATGCATATCGTTCTACTCTCTACTAATAACCATCAGAATATAATGATCCAAATGCTCTATTTAATAAGGCTAAACTGTCTACAAAACACTTGTAGACTATAAACAATATTTACTTTCATACGCATTTATTTTGAATGCGTATATAACAGTACAGCGTTACAACTAAAAATAACGCGTGTTTCTCGAAAGCAATTAAAAGCATAACATGACGGCAAAATATAAATATGTCACCTTTATTGCTCAGGATTTATGAGCCTTTCACCTTTTTTTCTTTCTAAACTGGTGCATTTTGAGATGTTACCTCTAATTAAGTATTCGGTGAATTTACATTTTCGAGTGTAGGTAAGCTTAATTTATTTTTGCTAAGTGCAAATTAAAACTCACTTTAAAATGGTTAGGTTTTCCAAGGCCGAGAACTGTATGTTTTTGAGTTCAAAATAATAATCATTTGCTGCAGTTTTGTCCTGGAAGTTATATCTATGAGGCGCATGTCAGAGATGGTGTGACGATCTAACCATGATGTTTTCCAGATGGAAAAGTCACGGTCAGCAAATCCACTAACATTAAGTGCAATCATTCGTATTACATATTCTAGCTGGGTCTAAAAACGATAAAACCTCCTAGTATATCAGTCAATTTGTACTGTCATTTTCTTATCTGGAAAATATCCTGATTAGATTCGTCAAACTATTGAGAAGGCAGTTTGTGAGGTTAATGAAAAATTTGACTTAGCACAAATCAGTTTCGTGGGAGTGATATATAGAGATATAACTGATACTGTCGAATTCTGGGAGAGATTAAGAGCTATGAGACATGCACGAATAGATCAGCAATATATAAACATATCAAAAATATTCAAGAAACAACAAAAATGAAATTAAGAATGCATGAAGTTACAAATGAAGTGAATTACCAAAACAAAGGTATAACTGTCCAAACAAAAAGTGTAGGCTCTGGTGGAGGTAGTAGCCTTACTGATAGTTGATTTACTGGTAAAACTATAGCTCTTGAAAAAAATTTGAATAATTTGTGTCTAAGAAGCAGAATTAGATATATTTGAGAGAGAAGAAAACGTGGTTCAAGTTTGCAAAGAAAATCTGTCGTTATTAGGTTATGTTTCACCTGTTGGAATGAGTTTTATTTGCTTCAAAAATACTCTGGATCGAGGTGAGTGAGGTGGTCTTTACTCTTCTCAAGGGCAGCTTTCCACTAAAGATCAAAATAGGGAATGTTTGGAATCGTTCTTGTGGGAAAAACGTGAAAAGCAAAACTTACCGAATGGATGGTTTAAAGATCCGAAATCATCGGCAAAATTATGGCACTTTACGAGAACGTAGTGTAACGTAAGGCAACTCAATGTACCATAACTTCAATAATCGAGAATATAGGATCGAAATCCCTCAAAGACGAAGAAAAAAAAATTAACTTCTTGGTAAAGATTAGAGATGAAGCAAAGTATCGACAAATGTCAAAAACCAATCAAGAAGATTTGTAAGTATCAAAAATCACACACAACAATATAATCAGAGAAAAAAATTACAACAGCTGACGACTAATGATAATAACAACATATTATCCAATAGAACAATCATAATTTGAAAAATACGACATTGAGTAAGCAATTCGTGTCGCAAAACGTAAACGCTTACAAAGGAATCGATTACCTATCCTAAAACCATTACGAATTTTATTGAAAGGCCAATTGACAAAAATGAACGACATTTCTGCTGTCAGCTGACACATAAATCATAAGTGACATGACATTAGTATCACTATAAAATGCAGAGCAAAGAGTTCCATAAATCCGGTGGTTTATGGAACCAATGATGGAACCGGATGCAGAACTAAATCTGGAACTGAGCTCAGCAACCGAACAGAGTACACGTCGCGTGTAGTACACATTCGTAAACGGACCACTATTAGGAAAACCTAACCCAAGAATAATTGATTTGTTTACATGAAAATGAATTTTGAAATGGAATTAAAGTATTGATTGAAATCGAGGAAAATCATTAGTCGTCACAAGAACTAGTCACAAGTGAAAATAGAATTTAAATAATAAAGATTAGAAAATTTAACAGGATCTACAATTACGGTAATTATTGTTGAATTTTTATAAAGGAAAAATGTAAACAAAGCCTAATAGAATCAGGGAAAAATTAAATATTTATAGGAATTTTGAATGGAAAACTGAAAATAAGTGTGAAATAGTTAAAGGCAATTTTGGCACGTTCAACCCCCCCTCTCCTACAATAAGAGGGAAAGTTACAAAGAAACTTTTTCGACGATAATCTAAGCAAACCTGAAAACCAAGATTATAATAACCTTAAATATATTTATATTTGAAATTTAAATGGAATCAAAATGACTATTAACGAACAACAGATAAAAGGTAAATAAGAATAAGGGCCGGTTTCTCCATAGCGAGTCACGCCGGGTTAAGCATAACTCTAGGGTAAAAATAACAACTGGACACGCTTACCCTGGAGTTAAAACTAACCCGGAGGTGACTCGCTATTAAAAAAGCGGCCCTAAAGGTAGTTATGTGTCTTCTCAGAACGAGTATCTGCTTACTTTGCATTGAAAAACACAAAGGTAAGATAACCAAAGTCAATGAAGCTAGAGGTAAAGGCAAAAATGAGCAAATTAATATAAAGGAAAGAAAAGTAGAAAAATCATTTTTTTGTTAAATTTCACTTATGTATTTTGTCGCAGTTGTTGGGTGAACTTTTCAGCCAGCGTTGCGTTACCACCTATCAGGTATTGTGGAACCTCTTGCACTGGCCCTACACCAGACACCAGCAACAGAACCTCCCAAAGATCCCCTCCACGAAACAACTAAAAGTGGGTAGAAGAAAAAGACAAGAGAGTAGAGATTGAAATTTGACCAAGAGACCCACCCACCAAACAATCAGTAGCGAATTATAGTATCTGAGCAAATTTTCGAAGGTATGTAATTCATTTATGGTCAAAGTTGAAATTGACTAGATGGACTTTGAAATGGAAATTGATGCCGGTGCTTCCATATCTTTGATTGGTGATGCTCATTATACAAGGTATTTCATTTTGAATTGTATGAACGTGAAACAAAATTGTGAACATTTGCTGAAAGCAATATTTTGGATTCAGTTAGATCTTGTCCAATGTTATTAAGGTAATTGGAATAAAAAATTAAAAATTTATTTTCAATTTGTAAATAAATTAACAACCAATAAGAATATTGAAATAGATGACATTGCGAGTGAATATAAAAAAAAGTATCCTGTTTTCCTGTATTTTGCTCATGGAAATGGTAAATATGAGGAAGCTAAAGCTGATATTGTTCTAGAAGATAATCCTACACCAATATTTTGCAAAGCAAGACCAATACCATATTCACTTAGGTTAACTTTTGTATGTGAGTAATTGAACAGATTGGAAAAATTGAACATTTTGGAAAAAGTAAGTCATGCTAAATGGGCATCTCCAATAGAAGTAGTTGAAAAGGGTACGGGAGAGCACAAAAAGGTAAGAATCTGTGGGGATTATAAAGTTTCTATAAACCCTGTATCTAAAACAGAACTTCATATTTTTCCAAATCCAATTGATATTTCAGCTTCAGTAAGAAAAGGTAAGGTGTTTACCTTAATTGATTTGCAAAATGCTCATCAACAACTAGAACTTTTAGAAAAAGCGCAAGAGCTGATTAGTATTAATACCATACGAGGATTGTATAGATTTAAAATGATGCCTTTTGGTATTACCGGTCCTCCTGCTATTTTCCAAGCCACGACGGACAGGACAGGGTATTATTTGGATTAGATAATGTATGTTGTTATATTGATGACATTCTGATCTGGGACGAAGATTTAGATTCTTGTAAAAAAAAGGTCGTTCTTAAAAAATTAAGTGATGCAGGGTTAAAAATATGCTTAAAAAAATGTTCATTTTCTAAATCAATTGTAGATTATTTAGGATACACTATTGACAGTGAAGGTATTAAACCAACTGAGAAGAGCATTTTAGCTATAAACCGCATAATGTAACTACATTAAGGGCATTTATCGGGTTGATAAACTTTTACAGTAGATTTATACCAAATATGTCATCCTTTCTCAGACCATTGCATGAGTTGCTCCATAAGAATCAAAATTGGATTTGGACAGAGGAATGTGATGAGTGTTTTATGAAATTTTTCCTTATCAATTGAAGGTTCAAATATTTTAACTTTAACTTATTATGACCCAGGTAAACCGTTAATTCTCACATGTGACGCATTACCATATGGGTTGGGGGCTGTTTTAGCTCATGACACTGATGGGGTTCAAAAACTAATTTGTTTTGCTTCACGCACTGGAAAAAGAAGCATTATTAAGTATAATTTCTGAGACACATTTTCATTTATATCTTTATGGTAGAACATTTTTAATTAACTCTAATCATAGGCCTCTAGAAATTATTCTTAATCCAAAAAAAGACTGCCAACCTTAGATGTTGCTCGAATTTAAAGATGGGCACTACTTTTATCATCTTATATTTATGAAATTGAATATGTTTAAGGATTAGAAATTGCTCATGCAGCTGCTTTGCCAAGGCTACCTTTGAAAATTACATCAGAAGGTGAAAGGGCGGCAGACAATAATTATTTTTCACGTGTAGAGAAAAGCCCGATAAACACATGAAAATGTAATTTTGTCTCAAATTAAAGAATTTGCCTTGAATGGTTGGTCAAATTATAATGAGAATTTCATACATCTGTCAAAACTGGTATTCCAACAATAAATTGACATGTTTTGATTGTTGATTTGAACCAATCAGATTGTAATTACGCGATAATTTGCACTAGTGCAAATTATCAGATAATTGCATACTAACTGGTGCGAAAACTGGTGTTTTGACATTTTTTGACAAAAAATTTAAATTTTTGATTTATGAAATTCTCTCATTAAATACAACTCGTGCAATGGAAATATATTTTTCCTACGACCACATACGAAAATTACAAAATTCGCACTAGCTGGTTCTTTGGAAAGCTCTAAATATCACTCGCGTGCTGAAAGTACTTTCAATACTCGTGCTAAAAGTACTTTCAGCACACGTGTGGAAAATACTGTTGACATTATTTGTGATTGACATAACAATTTACTTTCAATACGTGGATTGAAAGTACTTTCAGCACGTCTGTTGAAAATAAAAAGAAATAAAATAAGAGAAAATTGATGGAAATTGGTTTCTGGTCGTAGGAAAAATGGTGTACATCAATCGTAAGAAAGCGTCTTTCATACACTCGTGTGATATCGCCTCGCGCGAAAAAACACTCGTGTGAAATTTGTCACTTTCTACACTCGTAATGTAATATACTATATAATTTTCGACAAAATTTGCACTCATGCGTTTTTAACTGAAAAAGGCACGAGTGCACTCGGGCAAATTTCCCAAAAATTATCAATAATTTCCATTGCACTAGTTATATTACTATTGATAATAAGCTTTTCAATCCATTCTGGGTTAGAAGGTTTTAATTATCTATTTATATAGAATAGAGAGTTATTGGAAGTGAAATAAGGTCCAGCAGTAATAATGCAAACGCTAAACGCTATATTGACATCTGCGCTAGTTTTATTATCGTTTGTCCTAGACTTTATTACTGCGCGAATAAAGTCACGCACTATTAATAATTTTGACAGATTTTTGAAATTTGTCAGCTAAGTAAAGCTGTCAGTAAGTAAAGTAAGGTTAGAAATAGAATTAAGGAACAGCCGTATTTTGACGTGTTCGTGATCGTGAACAATAACTGTTTTTTTCCAGCCGCGTTTAGGTAAAGCGCTATTTAAATACGGTAGTTGCCTTATTACTGCTAGCTTTATTTTGAAATCTCCAATAACTCTCTATTGTCTCTTATGGGGTAGATGAGTAATAATAGGTACCTAAATCTCTTACATTTTTTTTTTTTTAATTATTACATGAGCAGCATCCAGTTATGGTGCGTTCCAAAAAAAAGCAAGAGGCATAGTAAAATCAGGTGGCCTGACTTGGACAGTGATTTGGAAATAACTGTGAAAAATAGCATAGTTTGTCAAAAGTCTGGTAATTCTAAAACTGAACCACATGTAATTAAAGTGGCCTACATGTTCTCGGATACTTGAGCGCATACACATTGATTTCACTATAAAAAATGGAAACAATTTTTTAATCATTAGACGCTTTTTCGAAATGGGCAGATATTAAATAAAACTAGTTTCAGTATTTCAGAAAAAATTGTTTCAGACAATGGAAGAATGAAGAATTTGAAATTTTTTTCTGAAAAAACGGAATCAACCATATCAAAACTGCACCATACCATGCTAAATCTAACAGGGCTGCGAAAAAATAGTACAAATTTCAAAACAAGCAATATTAAAAATATCATTAGAAAATAAAAATGTATCCAACATGAACTTTATTACATTTTATTTGCCTATCCACACTCCACAAACTGTTACTAACAAAACTCCAGCTGAACTATTTCTTAATCGTAAGCCTCGTACATGTTTAACGTTTAACAATGCAATAAGTTTCAATAAGGGTGACATTCTGTATGTGAAGACAAAAAGGGGGGAAGATGAAGAGTGGATTGAAGGAACAGAGTATTGAATTTGATAAAATTCAAAAGACTAGCACAAATGAGTCCGATGCTCTTGGCGATTGTAACGAAAACATTTTAGACAAATCTAAAGAAGTGCAACCAAGTATTTCAGCACAAACTGATACAGAAATGCCTCCTTCACGTCGTTCCAGTCGCCATTTAAGACCTCTTGTTGAATTAGATTTATAGGTTGCTTACAGGGATGCAAATATGGGGGGGAATGGGGGGGAGGACGTCCCCCCCAACCAGTTGGGATAGTTGGGATATCGGGTACAAGTTGGGAGAATCAGAAAATGAAAAATATTCCAAAAAATGATAAAAAAATGAAAAACAGCTTAAAAAAAAGCTAGTTGGCAGAGGCGTAGCAACGGGGGAAAAGGGGGTTTGGGGATTGAAGAAAGTATAACTAGAAACCGCTTCGGGAAATTATTATAAATTGAAAATTATAATACAAATACTAACAAATCCAAAAAAATACATGCTTTTGACTTATATTTTTTTAGTAAACATGTTGATTTTACTAGTAGCGTTCCCAAAGGGGGAAGAGGGGTCCGTGCGTCCCCCAAATTCACTCATTTAGAACGAATTTTCCTTACTTAAATGTGAAGTCACGAACGACATACCTATGTATTGGGACATTACTAAGAATTCTAGAAATTTAGGTACCTTACGAAACCTATGTTTTAGCATATACTTACTTTTTGACCCTCAGAATTTTATTCTTTTCATATAAAGCATTTGACCTTGAAATTCTACAAAATTTTCGCCTACGGCGCAATTTTTTTTCTGATACCCTTATCCTATGGTCATGCGATGTTTCTTAATTTCAATAGCGAAAAACCCTCCTTATCTGAATCTTCTGGCTACGCGCCTGGTCGCGCCTGCTAGTTGGGATTTTTAAGAAATACCAGTTGGGAGATTTTACCTACGCCACCCCCCAATAAAAAGTCTTCGGGACGTCCCTGGTTGCTCAAATGTTTTAATATTACCAAATATATAGTATGTAATTTGCCTTAGGTTCAGGTTTTTATTGTTAATAGTTTAGTGGAAAGGAGAGTACTGTATTTGCATAATATTATCGCAGTTGGACTTTAGACATTTGAACAGGTGGAGGGAACTTTTGCTCAAGATGACAAAAGGAAATTTGACAGTTTTGTTTTAGCTAGGAAGGATAAAAACTTCGTATTTCGTGCTATTTAATTCGTACAAAAACCTCTATTAAAAACATAAATATCAACGAATTATGTATCGAAAATTGAAGTGGCTAAAGTAAGTATAGATAGCGACCTACCTTAATCAAGGAAGTAATAATCATTTGAGAGACACTAAAAACCCAGCTTATCGGCCACGGCAATCTCAAGCCATACGAATATGAAAAAAAAAACAAACATCTGTTACAATTTGCATTAGGTGGTAAGACAGGAAGCGGATAATGATTATGGAAGAATAAACGAAGCGATTAAAGATTTAAGAAATTCACTACAAGAATATTAGAACGTAGGAGCTTGAACTTATAAGGTTAGGAAACCTGGAGCCCAAACGGTAAGACCAATCATAAGTATTTCCTATGAAGCAAGATGCCATCGGTATGATTAACCTCGAAAGCAGAAAGTAATTATCTGAAAATTGATCGTGCTTCAGCAAAGAGACAATACTTACAGGGAATGGAACCGGAGTCAGAAGATTGTGCAATAAGAAATGATACAGAACTTTAAATCAAATTTCATCTGTTCCTTGTCTTGTAGCAAGTGCTATCTGGTTATAGCATTCCGAAGTGGCATCCAAAGTTCATGAACTTCCGCCATATCAAAAATTTAAAATTGTCATCAATAATTATTCCTACAATTTTATAACAAAAAAAAAAAGAAATCGCGGTAAAATTCGCTATTCAGTTTCAAAAACTGTTGACTAGTCAAGTATACTCCTCATCCCTCTACCCAATTCTCAGCCCAGCCAAACTTGATTCAAATTCCCTCAAAGGTTGAATCTTGCCTAGGTAAAATCATTCCAGCTTCGTTCAAATACTGTTTCTCGTTTTTTCGTTTTAGTGTAACTTTACACGATTTTTAGTATTTACATTGCATTGCACCATATAGTCGCTCTAAGCAGTCTAAGCAGGGAATGATGTTAAACATATGGTGAACACTAAAAACTATAATCAACCTCCAAACCTAGGAATGTCAGCTTGCTACCCAAGTTAGTACATGAACCATACTCTGCAGAACCCACAGGGTGTTGCCAACTTGCTAAACCAATAATTTTCCGGAATTGCTGCAGAACTAGCAAGAAACATCCCCACAACAACGTATTCCCCTCAACTCCAACCAAGTTCTACTGCCTATATAAATCAATGGGAACCTGTGACTGCAAAGGAAGTCACTGTAATTATAAACAAATTAAAACCAGCAAAATCACCTGGAACTGATAATTTAGGCATTAGGCCGGCATACACACACGTTATTTCGCGCGGTTTATCGTGGCGTGTTGGGATGTAGCGGTTTGCACGCACGAAAGAACGGCGTGGCAAAAAAAGCGTCATGTTCCATACACTTCACAAAGTATTCAAATGATTTAGCACGTGATTACGCGCGGCATATCATTTGGAAAGGAAAAACCGTATGTGTATGGGTAAAAAGTGTCATTTATCGTGTCGTTTGGAAGTGCATGTTGTCATGTACTAATTTTCAACGTGATAGTTTGCTACGCGGCTTTTATGTCTCCGTACTAGCCTCAAAACCGTGACGTGGAATGGCGTGTGGACACGGGTGTGAACTGCACTATCATGTACTTGAGTACTGACGTCACATTTCAGATGAAAGCACGTCTGAAATCCCTTCCCATTCTATCATTGCGTGCAGGCCACCTCACTCACGCACATGATTTTTCACAGGTTTTTGCAGATGACACGATAAACCGCGCGAAAGAACGTGTGTCTATGCCGGCCTAATGATACAATCACAAAATTGAAAAACGAAATATCACCTATTTTATGTAAGTTGATAAATCTTGTATTGAATACTGCATCTGTACCAAGTCTGTTAAAATAGCAAAGTTGTCGCTTTGTTTGAAGGTGGTAATAGCACAGAAATAAACAACTACAGGCCCATTCCGTTACTCCTAGCTATGTCTAAGGTAATGGAGACCTGTGTAAATATAAGATTAATCAGTTATTTAGATGGAATACATTTTTGGTATACGGGTTAATATGAATTCAGAAAACACAACAATAGGTACCTCCTCAGCAACTATAAAGTCTCATTTACAAATATTTATGAGAAGATTGATAAGAGATAGTATGTACTTGTCTCGTTGGACATGAGAAAAGCTTTTGATGCAGTAAATCACAAAATCCTCGTAGAGGTGCTTGAAAAAACTGGTATTAAAAGTTCAGCACTACTGTGGTTGAGGGATTATCTAACGGGCAGACTAGAGTATTTTGAATGTGAAGGTAACTTAAGTCAAGTTGAAATCAATGTACACGGAGTGCTTCAAGATTCAATTCTGGGACCGACACTCTTCCTAGTCTACATGAACTCACTGTCACATGTCTTCAGGGCTCATTCAGTTTATATGCAGATGATACTTGCATCACTTATTTTGATAACTTAAAAATCATCATTGAAAAAGGCTTACAGAAAAAAAGCGATTGGCTCTGGTACCACAAACTTAGTTTAAATGTAGCAAAATCAAACTATATGGTAATATCAAAGTTTGAGTCCTGGCCTGACTTCACGATAAGCTTTTAAGGTCTCCCATTGACTCGTGCAAATTGCAATAAATACCCAAGACTCTTTATCGATTCGATACTCACTTGGGATATACACATCTTGCTTATCTGTAAAAATATTACAACAGCAATTGGAATACTTGGCCGAATATCAGACTGTTCATTACGCATGATGAGATGATATACAATTCCCTAATCCATTCTCCCATATCATATATCCAACTCTGCTATTGGGCAATGCTTCCCTTAGCAAACTGCATCCATTGTCAGTTCTCCAAAATCGTGCTATAAAAAAATTGTTTAGGCTGCCATTTCTGTTTCCAACAAAAGACGTATATTATCCAAATGGCATCCTGGACATTCACTCCCTGTATATCTTGCAATCATGTATCTTTATCCATTCTTGCAAAGCTTTCAATATTCCACTACAATAAGTCTCATCCCATCCAACACAATCCACCACCACAATAACACCTGTCTTTCAATGAACACTACAACTGATCAGCTCAGCATCTTAACAGAAGAACTAGAATCTGTTGAAAGATTGAACATGAAGGAAGCAGCTGATCTTCGATGGTTAATTTGGGACTGTAAAATGAGAGATTTTTTTTGCAGTTCAGCACTAATGTATTCGTCAATACAACAACTTTGTGATACAGTACCTATATTTGTACTGGCTTTTATCTCTTGTATGATACTCTATAGTACGGTATATTGTATGGGGGTTATATTTCCGGCTCAGGGTCTCTAGTTTAAGTACATTCATTTTATTGTTTAACTATTTTGTAGAAACAAAGGCAAAAAAAAAGTCTTATTACATGACTTCAGCGACACTATCGCAGATTGTTGAAAAGTTACATTCCGGTTACAAAATTTTAATCAATTTTACGTTACGAAAATAACATTATTAAAACTTATCATTTATATTAATGTTGGATTTTCAACGTATCGTTTATATTGCCTAGATAAAACAAAACTGTACTTGTATCGTTAAATACAGATACACAAATCATTGATATTTTTTAGCTTTGGGGTCAACTTGAGGAAAGTGTTCCGCTATTCACTTCAATTCTATATCATCAACTATGTGACCAGTTGAAAGAGAAGTACAAGAAACTTGCGAGAGAAAATTTTCCAAGAAAAGAAAAAAGAAAATAAAGGATGTACCAAGCATAACAGTGGCTTTCAACTAATGCAGTTAAAGTTAAATTTGAATGTTATTAGTTTAATACCAATAGCTATTTGTGTATTGTTTTAGGTCTACTCAGCTTTTCGTTTTGAGCTATCGATATTCGAAGGGAAAATATGAAAACAAATACATATTAATAAATTGTCGAGACTCACCTATCTTTCACAGCAAATTTTTATTTATTTTTTGTTTTTCGTATAGCATATAATAGATTGTAACTCTGTAGGCACACAAATCTAGACAACAACAGAATTACCTGCAACCAGCGTATTCGTTTTTATGGCCTAGAACCCAGGATAACAGTGTTTTGAGGCCATTAGACCAAGCCCTCGGTGCAAATTTCGTTAGTCAATGGGCCGAAAAATTGCTTTGCCCTGAGATCTTATTTTTTGACATGCGAAATCGCTCATGGGCTTGCATGACGAAATCCAACATATGTTTATCAAATTAGCTTTTATGTAGTTGGAGAATAGGCCATATGGCTCTAGACTTTTTCTTAAATGTAATAGGATCCAATTTTCCCAAAAAACGCAAATATGCATATCGTCAAAAAGGTTTACTATGTAAGTAAACATCGTTTATGCTACAAAATCGAGAAATTTTCTTCGTGTCGCTACGCCCATAATCCTAATCTACGTATCGTGATAAAGCCTCAAGCCAATCTCTTAATCTTTCCCAGTTTAAAAAATCAAATTTACAGAAATGATTACGGTATCCGTATAGACCGAGAGAGAAACAGACAGGAATTAGCGGCTTGCAGAATCCAGAATTATTGTGCAGAATTAAAAAATGGGCGGGAAAATTGTCATCTGCTGTAATGGATAAAACCGTTACTGTTTATTATCATGTCCGTGTCTAATCAGATATTTTTTAATTCACCTCCAACGGGAATACGCGTGAAAACATTATCTGTTTAATTTCATTTAATGGGATTTTCTTATTGTCATTCATATCCTTATGGAGTAGATACCTACTTCCATTCGTCCGTAATTATGAAAAAGAATTACAAATAATACCTACAAGTAGATTAACGATAGTGTGAACGGGAACTCCGCATGGAACAAACTATACTTAAGTTCAAAGTTGGCACCAATTTTAGTCAAATTTGCCAATTTTCTCGATATATTCCTTAACAGCGACCATGAAAACCCCCGAAAATCAATGTTTTCCGTGATATTTTGAAAACTGAACCGAGTATCTGCATTTTTGTCTCCAATATATGACACATAGCAGATTATGCAATTATGAGCTCAAAATTAATGGCCTTTGAAGGGTGTTATGAGCATTTGAATCTTATATTTAGAATCCCAAACAAAAAAAACACAATTTACAAAGAGCGTAGGTGATAGAATCATTATTTCATAAAAGTAAAGATTAAAGTGAACAAGAGTAGGCCTTGTAGTGATCCAGATAATGAGACCAAGTCGTGTCAGTGCGCATTAGATTAAAACCATTTCTAAAGTGTGAAATTTGAAATTTTCATTGAGAAAACAGCAGTATACTCCATTGAATAAATCTAAATATACTTTGAACCAGTGATGGCACTTTAAAAAACCACCAAACCATCAGGTGAATACCTATTATAAGTTGAGGCATGCATGCTTCTTTCACAATGATACCCTTCTTAGCAGGCTTCACTTCATCTTCACCCTTTCTTCATATTTGAGTCATCTTTATTTTATCAGTAATTTCTTTATTACCGTAATTTTACGATCCTTATTTTGGGAAAACTACTCTAAAACTCGGGGGGCTAATTTTGACGAATATAATCTTCAATTTGTGCGGTTTCAAATCAAGATCTTGAAGTAAGTGCAAAAACGATTCTAGCAGAGGTATTCGCTGTTTTGAGGACAAATCCAAATGTACAAGGACGGAAAATTTTAAAATAGAGGTGAAAGATAGAGAGTTATTTAGCAAAAATGACTTAATTTGTAACGAAAATTCTGAAAACTCAACAAGTTAGACGTTTGCTTGATTTGATTAATACATTCAGAGAATGTTTTGCCGTTAACACAAGTGAGTTAGGTAAAACTGATGTTATTAGGATGCCAATACATTTGAACGACGACAAGCCAGTTGTATATCGTCCTTACCGGTTGTCATACGAAGAGAGAGATGTTCTCAAAGGCATAGTCGATGATCTTCTTAAGAATGACATTATCCGGGAAAGTGAATCGCCATATTCAAGCCCCATATTGTTAGTTAAAAAAAAAGGGCAACAGCGTATATGTGTTGACTATAGGGCCTTGAATTCCAAGACAATCGAGGAACGATTTCCACTACCTCACGTTAACGATTTTTTGTATAAACTTAAAGATCTATCATCAGATTCCAATCGAAAAGTCGTCGATTCCCAAGACTACATTTATCACGCCTGATAGCCATGACAAATATTTGCGTGTTCCTTTTGGATTGTGTAATGCTCCCGCAATTTTTCAAAGGACAATTAATAAAGTCTTCGATACGGAAATGGTAATGTGATAGCTTATATGGATGATGTGCTTCTGCCCCAAAAAGATTTTTGAGTCTGGTTTAGTCATGTTGCGAACAGTGTTTGAATCCATTAGAGCAGCTGGTCTAACTTTAAGATTATCCAAGTGTCGGTTCTTTATGCAGAGAGTGGAATATCTTAGTTACGAGATATGCAGATCCGGTGTTCAACCGGGAAAATGAAAATCTGAAGCTATTAAAGGCTACCCAGTCCCCACGGATGTTCATAAAGTTCGACAGTTTGTTGGGTTAGCTAGCTACTTTCGGAAGTATATACAAGACTTTGCTACGATCGCTCGTCCTTTGACATCCCTAACAAAAAAGGATGTTACATTTTCTTTGGGTATTGAACAAAGAGAAGCTTTTGATACTCATCACGACCAGTACTAGCTATACATGATCCAAGGTAAAAGCTGAAGTGCATACGGATGGGGTATCGGTGGCATACTTTTGCAACAGCAAGCTGATAACACATTGAGACCTAACATGTACTTTTCTCGCCAAACCACCAACGAAGAACAGAGATATCACTCTTACAAACTTGAAACCATAGCTGTGGTGAAAACATTTTCGAGTATGCGAAATGCTCATTCCACCAAGCCTACAACCACTTCCTCGTAAAATGTGGCACTATAAATCGGCAAAATGGAATGACCTAAAACAGTATTACCTGGATTTTCCATGGCAAGAGGTTTGCTTTAAAACAGCTGATCCCACTATTTGCTGTAATGAAATAACACAAGTAATCTTATCTGGAATGGACGCATATATCCCACATACAACTAAACGTGGAGCTACTGCAAAACCTTGGTTCAACAGCCAGTGTCAAACGGCTGTACAGAAAAAACACAGAGCATATAACCTTTGGAAACGACAACAAACCGCCCAAAACCACACAGAATTTATAGAAGCCAGAAATAGTTGCAAAATTACTATTGACTCCGCTAAAGAAACATACAATCAAAGAATAAAAAACAGGTTGCTGAATTGTCCAAGTAGTTCTAGGTCTTTTTGGTCTCTTGCAAAAGCTGTTGGATCTAACTTCACCAAGTCATCCATACCACCACTTACAGATAAAAATAATCACTTAGCCACAACATCAGAGGAAAAAGCCAATATGCTGGCCCAAATGTTTTCCTCCAACTCCAACCTAACAGTGCCAAACGGAAAAACTCCACCGTTCATTGAAAGGGTTTCCCATAGTATGCCAGAGGTACCCTTTTGTCACAGAGAAATACGAAAATCCCTTAAAAAGCTAGATACAAACAAAGCAATGGGTCCGGATGGCATTCCCGCAATAGTACTCAAAAATTGCGCCAACGAACTCACCCCAACTTTCGCAAAATTATTCAATTTGTCTTACAGGCAAGGAGTATATCCATCATCATGGAAGTCTGCCGCAGTACAACCCATTCCAAAGAAAGGAAAAAAGACAGATCCGTTAAACTATAGACCAATTGCTCTACTTCCGGTGATATCAAAAGTAATGGAAAGAGTTGTGAACAATCACCTAACCAAGTACTTGGAAAAGTACAAAATTATCAACGATAAGCAATACGGATTTCGAAAATATAGGTCAACTGGCGATTTACTTACATACGTCACTCACTTATGGCAAAAAGCGATTGAGTTGCGGGGTGAAACAAGAACAATTGCCTTAGATATATCTAAAGCATTCGACAAAGTTTGGCATGAAAATCTGCTCAACAAGCTCAAAGCAATGGGATTATCGCCGAAACTTTGCACTTGGTTTGAAAGTTACCTAAAGGACAGATCCATTTATGTTGCACTGGATGGCCAGAACTCCAACTCTTACCAAATAAATGCTGGTGTGCCACAGGGAGCAATCCTTTCGCCAACTCTTTTCCTGATTTACATAAATGACCTCATAGATAAAACAGTAAATCCACTTTATTGCTTTGCAGACGATGGCAATGTAGTCTCCTCACTCATACCACCCACAGGTCTTTCCGCACGTGAATTCCATCATCTTAGACTAACTCAAATATCGCAGATAAATAACGACCTGGAGATAATAGAGGACTGGGGTAACAAAAACCTTGTACAGTTCAACGCGCAGAAAACCCAAGCAGCTCTGTTTTCAAAAAAGACCAGCACCGGTGAGCCAAACATCATGCTATCTGGAAGTGCTGTCACATTACAGAGTCAATTGAACATCTTGGGAGTTACTGCAGAGACCAACATGTCTTGGCACAGTCACGTGGCAGATATTGCTAAAAGGGCCTCCCAAAAGCTGGGGGTGCTATTTCGTACAAGACATCTGTACACACCAAGCCAATTGCTGACACTCTACAAAGCCCAGATTCGACCAACTATGGAGTACTGCTCACATATATGGAGTGCAGCACCCAAACATACCTTAATGCTTTTGAATACCGTGCAAAAACGAGCTATCAAGCTGATCAATGACCCCGCACTTACTCGTAACTTGGATGGTCTCGAACATCGCAGATCTGTGGGCGATTTATCTCTCTTCTACAGGTACTATCACGGAAAATGCTCTGAAGAGTTGGCACGTATGATTCCACCGAGAGTAGCACCTACCAGGCGAACCCGTCAAACAGACGGTAACCATGAATTTACTGTCAAACTAGAGGCACCAAGAACTTCATTATATCAGAATTCATATCTCTGGAGAACAGCATCGCTGTGGAATAAACTCCCTGCGACGGTTTTCCCTGCAGGTTACAACCTGAACCGTTTCAAGACCAACATACACCGACATTTCCGCGCACTTGCCGCTTCTCGAGCGTGATTGGACATTTCCTTGCGAGTGCGCATATCCGTAAAAAAAAAAAAAAAAAAAAAAATATCTTATTGGAATTGAATTCAAGATTGTCACAAATTGTAATGCGGTCAAAACTATGCTCTGTGAAAGAGATTTGATACCTTGTATTGGAAGATAGGGGCTCTCAATCCAAGAATTCACATTCAATATTGAATACCGAACTGGGTCTTAAAATGGCATATGCTGATGCACTTAGACGGAATCCTGTAACGAGTGCAGATATTTTCGTCGGTGATATTAATATTTCTAATGAGGACTAGGTACTCAGTGCGCAACTTGCTGACGACAGATGCAAACTCATTTTAGAGACATTAGAACAAGAACCTAAGAATCTTGACGAACAAAACCTTCACAAGGACTATTTGTTTAGAAAATGGTAGACTGGTCATTGGTAGACTGGATCTCTTAAAAGACAAGGTGAAAATAATTCGTCTTACGATTTTACAAAATATTTTTGCAGAAGAATCTAACAACAGAAAAGTTAGATTAGTGGAACTAGTTCGTACTACGATGCTATGAATGGTTTCACAATAAATTTAAATTAGTTATTTGAGCTTAGTTTAAGGGTCACTAACAGTATTTTGGAGCAGGTACTCAGGTTAAGACAAGTTAAGTTTAAGGATTATTTCAGGTAACGAGCAACAACGAAGGAGTCTATATCGCCGAACATGTTACTAACAGATGATTAGGTTGGCAAATGGTAACGTTGAGCTAGTAAGTTTTTTTCTACCAGGACATCCATGAGAACATGGATTTTGGCAGCGTGGCCGATTATAAAAAACACGCCGTCACTGGTAAGGTCCGCCATTGCCGTCGCCACTATACTCCACAATGGTGCTCCATGTCAAAGTTTATGTCATCGGTCTACGTGAGCCCATGTCAGGTGAATGAAAAAAAATAAGGGAGGCGTTTCTTATCACGATTATCGATACTTAGATGTTATAAAGAATATTTATAAAAACGCCACGACAACTGTCAACTTTCACCCTCCCTACACAAAAAAATAAATTGGAAAGATGCATAAGACAAGGTGACACTCTGTCGCCCAAACTAATCATCACCGTAGAGTTGGAGAACACAGGTATTAACAATGATGGGGAAAGACTTAGCCGCTTCAAATTCGCGGATGATATTGTACTCATTTCCGCCAACTTACGAGAGGCTGATATTATGCTCCAAGAATTGACAGATACTGCACAAAAAAGGTAGGCCTGAAGATCAATTTTGAAAAAAAAAAAAAAACAAAAATGATCTATTTAGTCCTCAACAAGCTTATAAAGGTCGATAACAACAAATAGTAGATTATACCACGAGTCAATAATGATAGCTATCATTCCCGAGGATTATTACGAACTGAGCCGCGTTAGCGGCGAGGGAGTAACATTCCGAGGGAATAATAGCCATTATTGCGATTAGTATACTCTACTTTATTTACGACAAATTAATTTATTTGAGATTTTCAATGAACAAATTTCATCCGTCTCATAATTTTCAATACAAATCCACAAGCACTACACGTTTGACACTGACACTTTTGTGGAATAATGACCATTAATCCCGCTACTCGTCATTAATCCCTGGAGGAATAACATATGTCATTATACTGCCAAAATCACAAATATAATACGCACATTATACATTAGTCGTAAATAAATACATATATTGCAAAGCTTATATACTTATATCTGGGTCACAAGGTGAAAACAGCAGAATTATTGAAGAGAATAACATTGGGATGGGCAGCATATGGCAGACTTCGAGATGTCTTCAAACATTATGTCCAATTACACTAAAATGAAAAGCTTTCAACACGTGCATCCTCCCTGTGCTCACTTACGGTGCGGAGAACCTAACCCTGATAAAGAACGCAACGTAAAATGGAACGCTCGATGCTTGGTATACGTTTCAAAGATAGAATACGAAATGACGCCATTCCTAAGAAAACAGGAATTGATGATGTTCTGGAGCAAATAACAACAGCAAAATGGAGATGGGCATTTTGCAAGAATAAACGATGGTGAATGGACCAAGAAAATCCTGGAAAGGCGACCAAAAGCAGACAAACGAAGCCAAGTCGACCGCCCACAAGATGGACCGACGACGTGAAAAGGATTAGCACCAATTGGATAACTACCATACGCAGGCCAGGAAAAAATGGAAATGTCTCGGGAAGGCCTATGTCTAGCAATGTACGAACAAAGACTTGATACGAGTTTCGGTTTCGCCCTCCAGTTATGGATGTGGACTGGTGAAGAAGCTCATAGGCCCTTTTCTTTTTATTTGAATGCAATAAATACCTTAACCTAATTTTTCTGGCTGGTGCCAAGAAAAGCAGTGTTTCTTGATATTTGTTAGCGATTGCAGGGGGATGTTTGTGTGGAGACTCTGTTGGTGTTCCACTCCGCTGTTTGATACAAATTGGGACTTAAGTTCATGAAAATCCCCTGAATAAATTAAGTAACTTTGTTGATTCCTTCGCTCTTTACTTTTTGATGGTCAAGTAGCATTTTTCCGACTACCAGCGTCATGTTTCGTATTCCAAAGTTTGAGTCACGTCTTAAGTTCTCAGTCCAAGTAAATACACAATTTCCCTCCGACGGACAGTGGACCACTGACGTTTACGGTTGCCTTCCGGCCAACGTTGATATGACGTTGTCAGGTACATATTTTTCTATAGTAATAGTCCGAGATCAGGCTGCAAATTTTTGGACCGATCGCGTAACCACTCGAAATTGCAAGAATATTGAAGTTTTGTTTATAGACTTTTGAAAAATGTCATGGTGCCAGTGAAGTTTTGGCCGAAAGAGCAATAAAAAAGTTTATTTATTGCTTAATTTTTCAACATTGCTTATTTTCGAGGGTCAACAAAAAATCCTTGTTGCGGAATATGCGCGGCAATAGGGAACAATCATATTTTTCAAAGTATTTTTTTCTTATTGCTTATGTTTTCAAATATAAAATGTATAGGTTTTTTTTGTTTTATGTCCTCATTAAAATAAAAAAAATATTTTAAATTTCAAATTTTTTTCGTTGGCGCGAAAACGATTAGCTATCAACTGTCTGTAAACACAACGTTAAGGTCTGTTCTCACAAGAGCCTCTGACATTTTGCAAACTGTCAGAAAGAATCGCTTAGCTGGAACCTTCGACTGCATTGGACGCGGTTATCATGTGGTGTTTCCGTATTTAGTGCCATATTGTGTTTCAAATAGTTCATCATGGTTGACAGGATTTAGAAAAGCGCAGTCTGACAATCTTCGCTCTAGACCCGTTTATGGTGGTTCAATATTAGTCGTGGCGTGAGGTGAGCTGATCGTGGACCAATCGTTCCACGACTCAAGAGTGAACCACGAAAGTGTGGACCGTGGATTTACGATCAGTGTAAGCTACCCTTAACCTTAGTTTACGAACAGTTGACGTCACTGGAAGCGGTCATGTCAAACGTAACTTTTCCGCGCGAAACTTTTCAATTCAAAACTAATAATTGCCGTATGACTATAATATCCATAAATTTAATACAAAACTGCTCATATTCAATATTTCACAAAAAAATGTGCACCATTAAAGCAAAATAAGCCATATTTATTTCTCATGAGAATTCCCTATTATGCGATGCGAAAAATGTATTGGTGCCACCTCCCATTTGGCCGCGTCGCCGCGGCATCAGCATGTGAAGGGGTAGTTTTTTTCAGCAAATCATCCCCATCACGTATCCACTTGATCGAGGTATCAAATGAAAGGTACTGATCTATCCAATAAGAAAAACGAATAGTGCCACTTCAAATCCGGCCGGAAGTGCCTGGCACCAATGATTTTATGCGCAATTATCACGGAACGTTATCTCGATTATTTTCCAATTTTCTACCAAAACCTGCAGTATCAAAGTTGTAGAGAATTATGTTATTGGAACTAATCATCTAAAAAATTTGTGAATTTTATTTTCTCTCGATTTTTTGTGGGCTTAAGTGTTATCTGAAACTTTAAGATTTATAGGTAATTGTGATAAATGAAATCATTATTGCAAAATTGTGGAATTTAAATTAGAAGTTAAGTCAATCGAATAGAAAAAATTGAAAAACAAATTATTCGCTCAAAATAAGCCATAAAATTTTCACCATTGTGAAGATCATGCCATTTTTATTTTTTCGGCATCGAGCGTGTCTTCGGTGGCAGGCGTTTTTTTCGTCATCTTGTTGAGCATTTTTGCGTCCTATGCGGTTGCGGAAATCTAGTCCGGAATCAGTGGAACATTATCGACAGAAGCATTCAACGTTTCTGACTGCAAACGTACTATACAGCATTTTCTGTGAAAAGTTTCTCGTACTCTTCTTTTTGCTTTTCCTTCACAATTCGAATTTTTCGAGGAATTTTTCTAATAACAGGTCTCGTGATATCGGATATTGTCTGACGATTCTTGCGAAAGTTGTACATCTCCGTACAAATAATGCTTCCTTTTTTTCACATACGAAACACTTATTCATTTCCATGAACTGAAGGTTAACTTCTGGAATTTCATAGTGATTCCAAAAGGTAACTTTTAATTTTCTGTCAAAATAATTTTATAATACCTACCCTCCAATGTGAATCATTTAACATAATGGCCTTGTGGGGTTATGGCTTGTGTGCCTTCTGCCGGCCATATTGTTTGTCAAAATCACGTATTTTGAACAAGCTAAATACTAATGACAAATTTATTTCTAATAACATTACGGTAGAGCGGTAGAAGTATAAAAACTGCACAGAAATGCCCTGCCTGTGGCCTATTTTGCACCAAATTTATTGAAAATTATTAATTTTCACAAATTTTTTAGATGATTAGTTCCAATAAAATAATTCTCTACAACATTGATACTGCAGGTTTCGTTTGAAAATTGGAAAATAATCGGGATAACGTCCCGTGATAATTGCGCATAAAATCATTGGTGCCAGGTAGTTGCGGCCGGATTTGAAGTGGCACCATTCGCTTTTTTTATTGGGAAGAGAAAGAAGAGTACCTTTCATTTGATACCTCGATCAAGTGGATACGTGATGGGGATAATTTCCTGAAAAAACCTACCCCTTCACATGCTGGTGCCACGGCGACGCGGCCAATTGGGAGGTGGCACCAATACATTTTTCGCATCGCATAATGGCACGTAATATTGACAGTTAAGTTGAAGAGGGCGCTTCTGTACTTGGAGCTATTCAAATTTTGGCGCGTAAATAATTGATTGTAATTTTAACCTCAAAAGTTAAAGCCTTGTACTCCTAACTGCGAAATTCGCACTTTTTTGAAATTGCTTCGACAATTTGATGTTTTTTGCGTGAATCAAACGTCAAATTGTCGAAGCAATGTCAAAAAAGAGCGAATTTCGCAGTTATGAGTAATAGGCTTAAGTCTGATGTGTGGTTTCAAGACAAGCTGACCCTGACACTTTTAAAAATATTGTGTAAGGGCCACTGAATGCTTTGGAAGATATTTTAACTTATTCATTGTCCATTGTTCATATTGTAGTCATCTTTCATTCTACTCAATTTAAACGGTTTAAAACTATTGACATTTACCGCCAAAATTTGAAGCACTCCAAGTTCACTCGCGCCCTCTACAAAATTTTGGAGAACTTAACTGGATATTTGCTGCCATTGCCGCGCATATTCCGGAACAAGGATTTTTTGGTAACCCTCGAAAATAAGCAATGTTGAAAAATTGAGCAATAAATAAACTTTTTTATTGCTCTTTCGGCCAAAACTTTACTGGCACCATGACATTTTTCAAAAGTCTATACACAAAACTTCAATATTCTCGCAATTTCCAGTGGTTACGCGATCGGTCCAAAAATTTGCAGCCGGATCTCGGACTATAAGAGTGAAAGGTCAATTTATAAACTCGCCGTCGGGATTCCGTTTGCGTCTGCGTTTGCGTCGGCCTCGCTGGTTACCGTAGTCTCTATGCTGACGGCGAACTGTGAGGCCGACGGCGAGTATAAACGATCTTATGGAATTTCTAATATTCAATTAGTAACGGCGTGCTCGACGCAAGCGCAAACGCAAACGGAATCTCGACGGCGAGTTTATACATTGGGCTTAAGGCTCGCGACGTAGGGTGGACGTTTACCTTCAACAAGCATTTGTATAGGAATACATCGGTTAAAAGTCTCTATTGGTACATTTTTGTTATTGAGAAATAACATTAACTTAAATTACTTTTACTTGATAAATCTTGTTCTGGATATTGTTAAAATTGTGAGGCGCAATTCGGTCTCAGAAACCAACGAGGTATACCTACTGTATTTTAATCTCTGGGCTTTGAGACTCGACGCTTTCAAAATTTTGATGCTCTCTTTGCTCAGAAGGTTAGGTATCATTATTCTCTTGGTTCGGTTGTCCTTATTCTTCTGAGAACCCAACAACACGATTAATTTCTCACATATGGACGGTAGTTTCAATTTCTTTGAATTCTTTTAATGTACCTAAATAATTTCAAAGTGCTGACCTCGGTGCTGATCCTATTTCGTCATTGGAGCTTTAAAATCACACATTTCGCGTAGAGAACTATCAAAATAACAAAAATCAGAAAAAAAAAACTTTCTAATAAGAAAATATATGCATAATGCAAAATGTTAGAATTTGTAGTCTTTTTCAACCAACCAACACTGTGGTCAAATTCTCTAACTTCTCAGATTATTCAGGCTTGGGGATATCGCCACTGGTGTGAAATTCGACGAAATCCAACCGACATGCACGCTCCACAGCGTGCATTGTCATTTAAATTAAGCTATAACGGAAATATTGTCCTTCTTTACAATTAAAGAATGAAATTGCCAGTAGATAAGTGGGAAATAAAAAAAACTCAGCTTTGTTGTCGCAAAGTTACGGCTGTCGTTTATCTGCAATCATTATGAAGTTGATGACAAAATTTCTTGAAACTACGAGCTTCTATGTACTAAAAGGAAGTTGATAATGGCCGCAAATTTCCTACAAGTCATTACATAGAATAAGCGTTAGCGAGCTATTATAATAAAATGATTGATGATAATAAAGTATTTTAAGGAATGTATACTTTAAGGCACGTGTTGTTCAGGATTTATTTATTTATTTACTACAATACACAACAGAGCAAACTCCAAATGGTATAACTTATGTACTAAGTCTATATAAAAAAAAAGTAAACTATGCTTAGTGTTAAAGTAGTGTCCAATGACGACATTTTGGCTGCCTATGCCCATACATCGGAGCTGCAACTTATCAGAAATAAGAAGTGATTGGGAAAAATGAAAAATCAAAATTTAGTACCGAAGAAATTAAAATCAGTACCAGAACTGCCCTCGCCATCCAGGGTTTATTATTCTGCTCCCGCCTTTTATATGAGCTTTCATATTAACCCAAAGTCTTTTTTGTCTGATATCATTGAGGACAAGCCAGTATTGACCTCAACTTATTTTTAAAGGCATTTGGAGTGCAGTTTAAAACAATTTTTTTAGATTATCAGCATAAAGGAGGAATTGGCAGTTAGTAAATACGTTGACTAGGTTGTTGATGAATATCAGGAACAGAATAGGACCCAAATGTGAACCCTACGGGTACTCCGGATGTTATAATAATTTTCTTTGATATGAAACCAGCGAACCTGATGATTTGTGTTCGATTACGAAAATAACTTGCTATCCATGCTAAAAGAGGATCTGTAACGACAAATGATTCGAGTTAATCCCATACTGATTTGGCAGTTTCTACTCCTCTGTGTTTTGGATTTTTTTGTTGTTTTTCGAACTGAAGACGCTTGTGTTTTCTCTGAAAGTCCTTTAAGATATGGCATATTTAGTGTTAGCCACTGATTATTGTTTGGTGTTTTGTATCCCCTTGTTGTGGGTACTTTATCTTGTTTATCAGGTTGTCAGAGTACTTATCTGTTTCCTCTGAGCTCTTTATTCGTCCCTGATGTCTTTGATTTTTTTGATTGTGGCTCTTACGGTCCTGTATGATTTCTTTGCTCTGTCTGGTATGGTATGGTTGAAATTCAGATACTGGTCACTGGTCAGTATATGTAATTTATGTAGCACTTGTACCTAGTTTTCCATTGTATCGGTCATCCAAAAATATATATATTCTTAGCAGTAAAATTGTTTTCTATTTTGAAAACAGGAAAGAAAATGCAGACAGGATCTTTCCTACACAAAATGCCTAATGGAATCCTGTACAAATAAAATGCTGTTGTTTGGTTGCGGTTTAATTATAGTTATTGAATTAGTCCTTCGAGCTCACAATTCGTGCCGTAGTTGGATTCCGTTCAGTCGTTGTTCATGGAGTAAACGATTTCAATTTTCTGTCAGAAAAGCTTTGCATTTCAGTAGAATTTTCCTCGATATTGATTTTTAATAATATTATTAGAGCTTGTTTAACAATAGAAACCTGTTTAACACGGAGTTTATCGTATCATCTGCGTCTGCTTTGTGAATTCACAATCATTGGAAATCGGGTCAAGATGGATTTAGAAGTTAGAAATAGTGAACTACGGTTTTGTTGATTGTAGAAAGGTTTTTGTCTAGTCTATTCTTGAAAATGTTCTTGTTTGGGAGTTCATAGTGTCTTGATTTATTGCTTTCCATCTGTATACTACGCGATTGCATAAAAAGTTTTTCTCAAGGGCAAGAATGCTTTCTCTTTCCTGAGTTTTTTGTCGTGCCCTTCTAAGATTTTGGTTTATACTTTCTTGAACATGTTTACCATATATATGCAGCTCCGGACAGTAGTGTCCATGCACTCACAATCTTATAGGTTTCCAAGTCCCTTCTCTTTCTTTTTTCTTCTAAGATTGTTAAACCTGATGTTGTATGGTAGATCAGTGTTTCAGTTAGGATTTTCGTATTTCTTCGCTGCACATGCTCCAACAGCGCTATATCTTTGCAGTAGTATAGGTTCCAGACCGTGTCTGTATACTCAAGTTTGGGCCTTATGTTGATTTCATCCAGTTTTTTGATCATTTGGATAGAGTGATTGCCCAAAGCTGTTCTTCTATAGGAACGCCAGCTGATTTGCTTTTTTCACAACTTGCATTATGGGTGTTTTTCATTTTAGATCCTCCACTCCGAGATATTTATGTTGTTGTTGGTTAACACTATTTAGCCTGATTCCATTTATTTCATAGTTAATCATTGGATTATTTTTTCCGACATGAAGCACTACGCATTTCTGTTCATTTGGCTTCAGCTGCCATGTGTCAGTCCACTCTTTGATTGCACACAGGTCCTCTTGAAACTGATCCGATTGTTTTAATGGATTGCGGAACAGTTAAATGTCATCTGCAAACGATTTCGAGTTACTTTCTAGGCTTTCGATTAGATCAGATATATAGACTATGGAACGGATAGAAGCTAACACTGATCCGTGTCACACACCGCTGATTACGTGGTGAGGATGTGAACATATTCCATTGACCCTGACCGAGAATTTCCTGTATTTGGTGGTAGGAACCTCTAATTCCGTAATGTAATATTTGAAATGTGACAGAAATATATTTATTGTTCTCAATTATTTTTATATATTTTAGACTCATTTAAAAGTACTATTTCGTACACCTAGTGACATCTATGATTCTTCTGACTAGTTTTCCTAACCTAATATCGAGAATTCTGTTGTTCCGAGTCACCTATAGCGCTGTCATTTTTATGATTTTGATAAGCTCGACAGATTAAGAAAGAAAAGACAGAACCATTTTGGCTACTTTTGAATAGCCTTTTCTCTTTTGTTTTAGGACCGAACAGGTCGTCCAGATTATTAGAAGTTTAAAATTCTTGAAACTTTGTCTTTGTTTTTGGCCATCAAGCCCATAGTTTTGTAAATTAACTAGTCAGAAAAGTGCTTGATCGTATCTACTAGAAAGTTTCCTGGAAAATCAACCGATTGTTGATTTTTGTGAAGATTTTTGAAAGTGAGGTTAACTATCGGCCGTTCAGGCACCTTGGGCAGGACGAAAAATCCGCGCCTGCACTTCTCCAGGTGAAAGTTGACGAATTTGAGAACACGCTGTCCTGGAAACTCAAAGCAAAAATTGTGTCCTATTAGAAGTTGATCCCCAACCATTATTTGGTTGTCTCCAGCCAGTTTGGTACCTCCAGAGATCAAATTTGTGAAAACTTCCGAGGCTTTACAAGGATTCCGTCCAAGCTTGTATAATTATTTACCTATGGGTGTCTTAAACGTGCCATCTTAATTACCGTAACTCTTTTTTTACCTTTTTTTTATCGCCCCCTATCGATTAGCTTTATTAGCTAATTAATATCTTTGTTAATTTAATTACCGTAACTTATTTTTACCTTTTCTTTATCGCCCCCTATCGTTTAGCTTCATAGCTAATTAATATATTTTTAAATTCAATTACCAACTTAATTGTTTACCGTATTTAGCTATACGGAATAGCTAACTACCGTTTAAAATTAATTATTAATTTAAATTAATTAATTATTATCAGAGCCAGCTATCGGCTTTTATTATCGTTTTCTCAATAATTATTTTATATCCTACTGAACTATTATAACCATATAATACCTTGGTTACGATAAACAAGGTCTTAACTCCCGCGCGGGAGTTAATGATTTCATAACTCCCGCGAGGGAGTTAAGGATATCATATCTCCCAAAGGAGTTAAGGATTTCCATAACTCCCGCTTCTACCTTGAATAGGTAAAACTTTGAGAAAAAATAGAAATTTTGATTTATGGTTTATTCCTTTATAAAAATAGAGAAAAAACAGTAAATTTAGTAGAATATAAAATTATCTATGTACCACGGGAATTATCAGGTGTTAATACCCACGGGCAATTGGTGTCCCTCGGGACACAAACGTTGCCCTGGGGTATTAACACCCTCATAATTCCCTTGATACATAAATAACTATATCATTCAATAAGAATGCATTATTATAATTATTATAAATTTATGTCCTTTATATCGAGTACTGATCGGTATAATATATTGTGGATTTATTAACCTTTAAAAGGTTAATTTACCTTTTAATTTCAAATCAATGATGTGGTAGTTTTACAAGGTAAACCAATATAAAACCTTTAGGTAGTCAAATTTAAGTTTTATGTTTACCTATTTTGAACTTTAAAGGTAAGAAGGTAGAGCTCTTCCCGAGACCGTGACCCCTTGATTTAATTTAGCAGGTTTTTGATATTTATAACTGCCTAGGGATTATTTATTACCTTTCTGCATTGATTAATTTGTTTTCTATTGATTTGATTGACTTTGAGTCAAAAATTAGAGGTTAATTTTATTTTGACTTCAATATTTATACTTAGGTAATTCTCATCGTAGGTATTTATATAATTGTTTTCAAATTTCAATCCTTTTATATACCCATTTGAATTAAATTTTGCTTCCGTAAGCCGCTTAATTTTTTTAATTAAAATTGGATACTGAACAATAATCGTCTTTAAACAATTTATCTGTTTCAATGTAATGAACAACAAGTTCGCCATCCGGTCAACAATTTGTTAATGAACAACACGTTTGCCATTTAGTTAATAAATTATTGTTTTTAGAATTCCAAAACTTGTGTTTTTATTGAAGGGGTTAAATGTCAGATAGGTATTGGATTTATTTTTCCTTTTCAGATTTTTGAATTTATCCTTTTAAATAATAGCTAATTATTTGAATAGTGTCTAGTTTGGCTATTCATTGATAATCAAAATAATTTCATACAAACTAGTGGCGCCCTCTCCTCTATACTGTACCAACATCAAGGACCACCCCAAGCTAAAGAACCACTGAGCATAGTCGAGCACAATAATTATGAGCATTCTTTTTTTTTAGACAAAAGAGTGTTGCAAGTGGTCTAGTTTGTAGAGGAGTATTTCATGTGGGACGGTATCGAAAGCCTTCTGAAAGTCCAGATATACCATATCCACTGGGTTACCTTCATCAATTTTTTTAGTCCAATTGTTAACACAACTTAAGAGATTCGTGGTGGTTATTGACATTAGGATTATTATGAACTTGTCTAAAACGAAAATACTGAGCCAAGATCAAATTCAAATCTCTATCGATAACCATCCACTGGAAAATACATCATATCTTGGACATAAAATCACACTTGGTGAACAGAATCAAAGCGCAGAAATAGCCAGAAGGGTGGGACTAGTTGAGCCGCGTTCGGTAAGCTCGGATTCATCCTTAAAAACCCCGATATTCCCCAACATCTAAAACGAAAAGTCTACGAAACATGTGTTCTACCAGTAACAACGTACGGTCTCGAACCTATGGCAGTAACTGCCAAAAGCATTAATAAGCTCAGAACCACACAGAGAGCAATGGAAAGAGGCATGTTAGGCATTAGCTTCAGGGACCGGATTAGAAACGAGGAAATACGAAAAAGAACTAAGGTTACTAACGTGACACAACTGAAGTGGAGATGGGATGGTCACGGCATGGAAACAATTGGAAGAGGCTTTCATCCAGGAGTTGATGGCATTAGGCTGAAGAAGAAGAAGAAGAAGAAGAAGATGTTCGTGGTAGAAATCCGTATTTTGATGTCAGGCTTGTTGGTCGGTAGTTTACCGGATTGTGCTTATGTCCGTTCTTAAAAATTGGGACTATGATCGCTTGAGTCCAAATTTTTGGCAAGATGCCTTCTGTCATCGAGCTGTTAAATAGTTTTACCAAAAGCGGTGTTAGAGATTCTGCATATCTTTTAGGAGGCAGTTTTGCCGTCGGGCCCTGAACTTGAATAGGTCTTTATTCTTTATTCTTTTAGCCCTTCGCAAACTTCTTCTGGTGTAATAATCTTCTTGTTTATTTATTATGGGTTTCGCATTTCGTCTGGCATCGTGGGAAAGTTGTAGAAGCATTCTCAAGTAAAAACTGTTTCAAACTGATTGTGGGTCGTGGGGTCAGTGATTATTTGCTGATATACTGGGTCTTTTAGCATAGGTAATATCATGGAGTTGACTGTTCAGGTTTCTCTTTATATGAGAATAAAATTGTTTATCATTCTTTTCTAGGATGCTTTCTTCATATTTGAGTCTTGCCCTTACGATCATAGATTTCAGTTTGGTGTTTTGAATCCTGCATATGGCAGCATAGTTTTGGTCTGATTTTTGTTTTGAGTATTTATTTTTCCTCTAGAGGTCGGTTGTGTAGGTTTAAACAAGGTTTGTAGTTTGTGGACTTTGAATCGGTATAATTTTTTAGGAAAAAGAGTACCTATTTATTGTTGTTACGATGCTTTCGAATTTCGTACTTCTTAACATTTGGTCCATGCCTTTTGCGAATTTTTTTATCTATTCATTGATGGGTTTACAATTATGTCGATGTGGAATTTCTTTGTTGAATTTTCTTTCAATCTTAGCTGTGTTGTATCCACAATAATGATGTGATCACTTTTTCCAAATAGTGCTTTAGACTCTTGTCAGTGACATCATTTTTTTTATCGCTTATTAGGAAGAGATACAGTAAGGAACTTTGATTGTCCCTAAATCTTGTATCGAAGGTCACGACCTGATGACATCGCTACCTATTCTTTGTAACAGGTTTTTCCAACATATCTCTGGGTGGTTAAAATCACCGCCTACAAACACTTCGTCATTGTCTTCGAAAACTTTTAGCAGCATATTGTGAAGAGCTGAATTTCCTTCACGAGTGGTAAGGAACAACAAAGGATAGAAGTCAGCAAAATAAGAAGGAAAGAAAAATTGTGTCCGATTTTGGGAAACGAGGCACACACATGAAGCATAACGAAAAACAACACGAACTTCGCAGGTGCAGGTTTCCTCTGACATCTGACACAAAAAAGAAGAACCTGACATAAATGAAATTTGGCTCCATTTCACCAAGAGTAGCATAATGGATAATACAAATATACCAGAAATACAAACTAAAACTAATACCAACATCAGACAGTGAGGAGGAAACCATCAAGACATTTCATGAAAATAAGCAATAGAATCTAACAAAATACTACACCAGGTAGGTAGGTACATAATAATTGAAGATCTGAGTGTGAAGATAGAAAAAAAGGCAGGTGCCGGACGGAAAGATCTGTAAAGCTGCGTCCTCATGGAGTCGACACTGTCAATCGACTTTGTCTATCGACATTATTAGGCTTATATTTTTTTTAAGCCTGAAATCAGAACCATTTCCTATAATAATTTCCCTTAAGAGTAGACATGTATCTACCTTAAAAAACACATGTATAGATATGTCATCGGACATACATACCTTTGCTCTTTATGGCCTCTTAAACAATTTATTGGTTCTAAAAACTCACAGACGCGCTTTTCTATACACGCTCTTGCATTACAATTTCAAAATAAATTTACTTAACTTGCTACGCACACATACATGCCCGTCATGTCAGTCCGTTTCTTTCAAAACATTTATCAATATCGATCAATTATTAACTGATGTGCGGAATTTCTTTGGATAATAATTTTGCATCAACTATCGGACGGAAATTAAAAGTTTTGTCCTTTGCTGTGTAGGCTGGTATTTTTTAATTAATTTTATGTTGGGATCGATTAATTTAATTGCCCTATCGGTTTAACCCAATAATTACAAGCCTTTTCAGGGACATGCGATCTTGTTAGAGATAAATTACCAAGGGGACAAGTTTTTTGCTTCTGTGGATAGTTTTAACGTAGGTATGTTGAAAATCTCTGAGTCAATGACTTTTGACACTATCTCCGTGAATAATTTTTTGGTGACCTTCCACTAAGGTATGGTACAGCGCACAGCCATCATCATCATTATTGATCAATAATAGGAACAACCTTTCTTCTATCTTCAGCGAAGATGGAGCGATTTTCTATACAAAAGGTTAATGCCTTCGTATGGTGACCTTTTAATGCAATTTCTGCGCTCTTTAATAAAGACGTTTATACAATATTTTACGAACATTTTAACACTGTTGCCGCTCGACACTTTTAACAAGAAATAATTTAACGACTGAGTTACATAGGCACGTTATTTGCACCATTAATTCCCAAACTGGTTTATCTTCTTAAAGATTTAAAAGGTAAGTAGGCATAATTCTTTAAACGATATCTTGCGTATATCAAGCCGGATTTAAAGAAAAACACACACAGTGTGTGTCAGTCCCACATGCTTGTCGGTTCAACGATCAACATAAATTTATCGGTGGAGATCCAGCTGCAGCTGTGAGTTGTCCTTCGAACTTTTTTTCGTTTTTGCTTTCTACAAAAGAATTTTTTTTTTTTTTCATTGTTAATAATCAGGTTGTTAAAGCATATACAAAAAAATCCAAGCAACTCAGATCTGGTGACCTCGCAGAAAAGCCAAAAGCAAGCTAGTGAAATACGTATCTAAGCAGGGTGAAAGGAGTGAGAAGAAAAGACCGAATAAAAATTTCAGTAAAATAACATATTATAAACCAAATTATTGGCAGAACAATACAACTTGAATGTCGCTGTAAGCAATGAATAATGAAATATGAAAAGCAAACTTAAAAACAAAAAATATGATACTCAATAAAAAAGTGCAAATAACTCATAAATAAGATAATTGCACCTGGCAGCAAATGTATAAATAAATCCATCAAGCAAGAACCCAGCTTTACGGCTATGTATGCATTTGTATATATCAATTAGGTAAGTATTTAAGTTTCCAGAAGCTTCTCACTTCTTGTATTCAATAATAAAATTGTTGCAGGATTTGAAAAAATAAATGGAACGATAGCTAAGTATGTGACGAATATAAATTGCCTCGTTTTTCCTTTTTCAAAAATGCCTTTCGCATTTTTTCCTGGAAGATTCCTAGGAGAAATACCGAGTCCCATTAATTGTCCATCTATCACAAAGCTTATTTATGTGCCGGCATTGATTTCCTGGTGCTTTTGTAATTACGCGCCTTTCAAAGGAAATACCTTAATGAGATAGAGAAATTGTGTTTAAAACGTGATAAAATGACGAACCATTTTCCACTAATAATGGTGAACTATTTTCTGCTAATAATAATGCTAAAGCTTCCAATTAATGTGAAATTAACTATCCTAGAGTTTAAGTGGCCAAACTGTAATTTTGAAATAAGTTATTTGGCTGTCATATAAATTTCAAATGATTTTCATTGCTCTTTGATTTTTGAAGTAAACTGCAAGAGGAAGAAACTAAGATTTAAAACCTAAATGGTGCTTTACTATTCTAGATGCATCATTCTCATGCTTAAGAATGCTTGAGAGAAGAATATTGTTATCACGCTCTAAAAATTGGAAAAATTATATTTTTTCGATACTCTATTTGATCGAATTTCGTGATTATAAGTCTCGTGATCTGGCTAATTACAACCACGTACGTGATTCCGCCGAATTTCTATCAAGTATATATGATATTTCTTCTTCTTTTCTTCTTAAACCCGTTATCATCTATTTTTAGATGTAGGCTCCACCCAAGTCTCACCAGCAAAATCTATCTGGAGCCGCTGGTCTCCAGAGTGATTCTTCAGTTAGTTTGAAGTCGTCGATCAATTTCATCTGAGGGGTTCAATATGAGTTCAATAGTACGAGTTTAAAGTTCCATCTGTGGCCTGATGTCCTGCGAAATTCCATTTGCGATGGGTGACTCTCGATGCTGTGTGCTTCAACCGGGTTCTCGTTCCCATCCAAGTGTCTCTATTTTTTCGAAGAGTCTTATGTTCAGCATTATCTGCTCCATGTCTCTCTCAGATTCAGATAATTTGTTCATGGTTAATTGTAAATATCAGACTTGAATAGTGCTCGCGAAAACTTGCCCATACTAGCTTCAGGTTTCTTGCATAATCAGCTGCTTGATTGCTTTTATCATGTTTTAGTACTAGGTAGTTTCTCGGGTAGTTCTATTTGCTGACTTTTTCCAAGGAGAGAGTTCCAATTTCCGGCGATATTGGTTGATTGAATGGTATCCAAAGGATAGATAATCAGAGTGCATATATTTCGAGCAAAAAAGGCTTAAGTTGATCAGGGCCCACATCCTGCTCCAATTAATATAAGAAAGTCTGGGGAAGTCTTCTTTTTTCTTTAGGATTAGATTGGTTGAGGTGTTTAGGTTATGGACCTCTCCGCACTACGACCAGAAGCCCGATCCTCGGGCCAGGGAGAAGAGATCCCCGATAGAACGAATGTTTTGTCTTTGTCAACGTAATCGAAAAGTAAATGAGAACGATAAAAACGAAAAATTTGTTCTCTCGAGGAGCTCTACTCCCTGGCTCGAGGATAGACCCGCTGATTAGATCTATTGTACTTCCCCCTCATATCTAATGAGTCTTAAGATTAAAGCTTTGGGCTAAGCATATAATGTTATAGGGGATTTGCTTCTGTTACATCCACAGCCGTTAGTAGGTCTGCTCTAGATGGATGAGTATTCTGCGGCACAATGCCCCTCACAGTTGCAAAGTAAGTGTTCCGTAGACTCAGATGCGTCACAGAAGCGGCAGGTCTGATGCTGTTTTGCCCATCTTTTCCAGGTGTTAACCCAAAGGACCAGTGACCCGTAAGGAGCCCTGTAACCAGCCTTAGCTGCGCTTTCCTAAATTATTTTCCAAGGCTATGTTTTTTTAAATGACTAGCCCTGTATATTATGACATTTCTGGATTCTGCGGAAAATTCTAGACAATAATTAACAATACGCAAAATTTAGCTGCACGGAGTGCGCGCCGAAAGAGTACAATATTGTTTTTTTTTTATAATCCTAAAGTTTCCACCCAGCGACGTGTTCTCTAATGACACTCGATTTTTCGCGTTCCCAGTTTTTCGGTGATTCGTCACCGTATCAATGTTAAGGCAAAAGCAACCAGCGTTGCCGTATTTTCGAGTGTGCTTCAGCGAACGCATCGCTTGGCCCTTTAAATTTTTAATACATTTTTTTAATGAAAACTAATAACAAACGGTGAAAATTAATATTATAAGTCCAACGCTGACATGTATTAGTATTAATACTTATTTATTGAATAATATTATTTTCACCATATTTATTTAATAATAAATAATATTTAATGATAATATTTTATGTATTTTTTCTTTATAGGTAGGTACTTATCTGTTTATATAAAAGTTATATAAGCATTAACTCATCCTTATAATTGAAGAACGTCGATAACCTATAAGAATTAAATTTCTTGAATGTTTGCCCCAATATTTTTGTCCGACACTTAGATTTTTTGATTTAGAATATAATTACTTAGACCCTCCTATTTTTGTCGGAAAAATGGTTGTAAATAAAATTGTTGCAGGAAATTGACATCTTTGGCGCATCCGACTGCGCATATGCCCCGTGAAAATTGTCCGACAAGGTTACCACGTTATTGTAAAATATTTTTATGGCAGATTCTGTTCAAATCAGCCGTGTGGTAATAAAAAAAAAAATCCCATAAATTTGACATATTCAACGTGTCCGACGCGTCGAATGTGCCAATATTTTTGTCCGACACATTTTTTTTCGTTGTTTATGTGATAAAAACTATTGATTAAAAAAAAAAATTACCAATGTGGTCATAAATTTTTGTCTTGCATAAAATCGACAACTTCGTGACAGCTTGACAGACAAACGCCCCACTACCATAATGCGCTGAGCTCAAAATTTGTCCGACTCCACCCAAATAGCAAATACAAAAAGTTTCGACGGTGTGGTCATAAATAATAAATTTAGATCTGGGCCCAAGGACTATTAGGTTCTAGGGAAAAGTTAGGGAGTTGTCTAATATAAATATATATAAAAATAAAACCCTGCGCATTGCGCGGCGCGTAGTAGTCAGTTTACTCGAAAACCTCGACAATATGCAGAGACAAAACATTAGCGTTTTGGCATCGAACTTTGAAAAAACAAGACCCTTAACGAATTAGCAATAAGTTTAATGTCGAATATAAAATATTTTTCTAATTTTGACATTTAAAGTGACACTTTTCAAAACTCGTTGACGTTATCAAATGCCTTACTTTTCATCACCAGTTACGAAAAGTAAAATTTTTCGCAACTGGTGATGAAAAGTAAATTTCACCATCATTTGCGAAAAATACAGATATAAAATTTGTGATAATTTTAACGCTTGAAGTATTGTTGTCATATTCTTTGTAGGTACATATGGAAATTTTTGACCATGAACTGAATTTGACTAAGGGTCAAATCATATTTGCTTTTTGACTTCTTAGGGATAATTTATTGTAGATAGAGCAGATTGAGCCGACTCCTCAATATCACTCGGTACGCCGCTTCCTGAATCGATGGACATTAGAATATGATAATAATTATTCTTTACTTTACTCTATAAAGTTTGAGTGGTTTATATAAGAACAATATTTATTAAAAATTTTTACTTTTTCAAAAATTAAAAACGCAGACTTGACATCTCTATGCTTGACACTATTGCTTCTGTAGCAACGAAAAACGAAATACTTAACAAATAAACATCTCTGAACTCACCTGACGCTTGACAATTAGACATAATTATTCGAAGTATGTTTTTTATATTTTTAACTCAAATTAACCAGGATCACATGGTCAAAATTAGAAAAAATATTGTGTGAAACACGTTGGGAAACACTATTTTTCGTAACTCCCTTCCTTTTGGGGAACTCGCTTCGCTCGTTCCGCAGAAATCAGTTCGTTACGAAAAATAGTGCTTTTCCCAACTGGTTGCACAAATAACTAATGTATAATTATCTACGCAGGGAAGTTTGATTTAATGTGGAAATATTAGTTTAGCTGAAAGTATGTTGCATGTTGCATGTAGCCCATTTATTTGAAAATATTTTTTCCTACAGCCGTGCGGAAAAATCGATTTTCCGCACTGATATGCGTGCGGAAAATGAGTTTTCCCGCACGGTGCGGTAAAACTTTTACCGCACGCATATCAGTGCGGAAAAAGTTTTTCCGCACGGCTGTCAGTGCGGTAAAAATTTTACCGCACTGATATGTCAAAAAAAAAAGAAACATTTTACATTTTTACGCCTGTAGGAAAAATATTCTATCTAACACTTGCGGAAAATATTTGTCCGCACTTGTTAGGTAAATAGCTATTTCTCAATTTGGGTCTAAAAAAACGTCTAATACAAATCGCCTATTTTGAAACCGGACTTCCTAATATGAGAATGCAATTACATCAAATATGGCATTGTAGTTTATACATATGGTCTCCAGTTTCTAATGCGAACCTAATGTGCAACTTTTATTATTTATGAACAATTACTTTCTTAATTGTTATAGCTTCTAGTTTTTATTGATTCGAAAAAAGTGGGACACGGCAGATCTGTTTAGACGTTTTATATGGCTATCCTCTTAAAGCTGTCCGCCTGGAAGTTAAATGGGCTTAGGCAAATTACTTTTAAAGAAATATGTAGATGGATTGTCTTTGTACGGTCGAGGATATAATGCTAAACTTCGGTTGGCTCGCTTGTTTTTGTCTTGATTTTAATGGAAACCGCTTTGTATCTGTTCGGTACAGTTACACTGCTTTGGTTGTGTTAATTATTTATGTGAAGTGGTTAGCGTGTCCTTTGAAAAGTACAAAAGGAAATTCATCAAATTTTTCACGATATTAGAAGTGATCTTTCAGGTGATATTGAATATATTTGTAATCAAGTGTATCTTAATATAAGCTCTAACAATGTCCATACTAAGTAGACCGATCCGATTAATTCTAAACCTACTCACAGGATTTTCAAGGCATGTTTCTGGTTTGTTTTTATAACCTATTTTTTGCACCACTAGGGAACCGTTTTAAGGGAGTGCCAGCACTGCTTCTTATGATATTTAAAAACTGTTTTGGGGAAAGCGGAAAACCCCATAGAAGTATAAAACTGGATAAAACCTCATAGTAACGTCTGTGCGCAGAACCAAAAGTGCTGGACTCTTAGAATGTGTGCAGAAACCACCACAAAATTTGTCTTAAATAATGGCCAAACTGTGCAAATCGGCTTTTTCCAGACAACTTCAAGGTGCTATTCAAATTTTAAAAACAAGTACCTTTACAAGTTGCATATTATGCATTAAATTTTATTGCAAACATTTTCCCAATTTCAAATTCGACAGCCATAAGTTTTGCATATCCGCCATGTTAATTATAGAAAATTAAAAAGCGATGTAAAGGGCTTTTCAGCTAGCTCTGCCAAACGCATACATACATCTGTCCAATTATACTTCTAGTGAAAAAAAAAATCTGCATCCATTCAATTGAAAATACTGACAACTGCCATTAATCAATGTTCGAAAAAAATCGCTAGGACGGCGAAACAAAAACAAATTTGTATATTATCGCCAATAAATTAAATAAATTAATCGATTCAATTGCTAAGAATTAAATGGTTAAGTTTGAGCTGTTGAAAGACTTTTGAGGGGAATTTATTGGAAAAAATTAATTAAGTCTATCAATACAATAATTTGTATAAATTGCGTGAGTAATCATAGTATTCTTAAATTGAAAAATACTATAAAACTGATTCACGGTGGGAGATTCTAAAACGGATAATTCGCATTAAGACAATCTCATCCATAGAAAAATATCAGTTATACGGTTCCATTCAGATACAAGTGGAAAAAATAATAATTGCCATCAATGGGCCATAAATCAGCGGGGTTAATGTGGGAAAGTAGCGTGCCGTGCAATTAATTGATTTTTGATCAAGATAAAGCTATTTTCAATGGTGAGATGATTTATCATGGAGAAATGCACCATTTAGAATAATATCAATCATTTCCAAGAAAAAATTGCCAAAAAGCTAGATTTTTGTAACCTTGCTGGTGAAGATTTGCCATCCCTTTCCAAGGGTTACTCTCGGGCTTCTTAAAAAGCATTGAAGGAGTGTTAATGAGAAATTCAGAAGACACAAGCCTCAGCAAGATTCGATAAAGCTGAGGTTTTAATGTTTCACAATAACCTTTAGGAAGAATTTGCTAAAATTCCAGCATCCCCAATCTTCAACTGTGATATATGGCTCGATTACTCTGACTATCGGTTTTTTTTATGAAAAGATTCATTAAAAATGAATCACTGTTCTTCACTGATGCTGATCTTGAAACCAATTGGTGTCAGTGCACAAGCGATTTAAACCATTTTCAAGTAATGAAAATTTGAAATTCTCGTTGAGAAATCAGAAATCAGGAGTATGCGGGATTAAATAAGTTCAAATATACTTTAAACCAGTAATGGTATTCTAATAGAAACAATCGTCCGCTAAAGCCAGACAATAGGTGAATTTTATCGAGTTATGTCATGTATGCCCCTTCTTCAATGAGACTTTGCTCCATGATTATTTCATCAGTTTATTTCTTTATTACCGTTATTGAGCTCTTCCCATTTTGGGATATCTACTCTCACAGAAGTGTGACAAACTAGTTTGAAACCTTTTCACCTTTGCTTGTAAATGTGGAGTGGTCGAGATGCTGCGACCTTTTCTTTGGAAGGGAAGTAGTCCCTGTAGCGGTGAACTCCCTTCTTCTAATTTTGGGCTCTGTTTGTTGATTATTTAATATTGTGTTAATGTTTTTTTTTTATAATAGAATTGAAATTAGGGCTTTATTGGTATATTTTTTAATCACGGTTTAGTTGAATTGAGAGCAAGTTTTGTCTTTATCTATGTTTAGCAATGATTAAGTCTCCAGCTCTAACTTACTTCAAATTTCAATTTATCATAATAGAGCCTCAACATTCCACCCAGCATTGAGAAAGGAATGATAAAGTTCCGCCCAGTGAATAGGTAAAGTTTGCTGTCGAGTCAGATTTATCTAAATTTCTTTTCTTCATTTCCCAATTAATTTATTCTGTTTCTTTGATGTTTATCCACTTCTTTTATTTGTGGATTTTCCATATTACCTTGGTTGAGTTGATTGAAGATTTTTAAATTCAAAATGCTGATTTCCTTCTTTCCTTGTTAAAGCCAAGATAGGAACATAATATATAGGTACTAGGTTACTATGGCTTCTTTCATTAAAACCTCATTGTATGTGAGAATTTAACTCTAGGGAACTATCTCGCTCTTAGAAGAGCTCAGGAAATATAGAATATCACTCGTGATGATTCAGGGAACAAAATAGCTTGGAAATAGAATTGAGAGTGCAGAAGCGCCAGAAGATCGGAATAAAGGACGCAAGAACCCATACAATTTTATACAAGGAGGAAGGAGTTCGGTGTTGTAGACAACAAGATTAAACACAACATACCTACTAGATTTTAAGGCGATAAATGAGAAAATGGGCAAGCTAAGTATAAAATCCAGGTCCATCATCAATGTCCATAGCCCAACAGAAAAACAAGATCAGGATAAAAAAAAAATAGCATTCTATAACCAACGGACGTAAAAAGCCGAGGAGGAGTATGCTGCGGGTGAGAATGGTCAGACCACCTACTGGCGCAAGTGAAGTTCAGATACAAAATATCCAGAAACAACATCAGGGCAAGTTCAGCACCGGATTGCTTCGACGTTGGGAAACTTGAGGTTGAAAAAGTCTCCCAAAAATACAAGCAACAACTTTACCGAAGAATAACAAAACACAGAAACTTTAAGTGCTGAGGAACATTGGAATAAACTTAAATCTGAAATGCTAGAAACTACAACGCAAATAATAGGTAAGAAGAAGAGGCGGAAAAGGGCGAATTGATTTGATGAAGAGTGCAGAAGGGCCATTGAAGATCAGAACAAAACTTATAAGGCTTGCGTCAAGGAAAGAGCAAGAGAAAGAAGATCTGCATTTGAAAAGGCAAGAAGTGCTGACAAAACATGCCGCAGAAAAAAGAGAAGATCTGAAAACGGAAAAATTCAACGAATGGAACATGACTTTGAAAACAATGATCTAAGGGCGGCTTATAAACATCTACGTAGTTTGTGCGAGAAGGAAACAAACCACGCAAACCCTTTGTTGAAAAAACGAAGGATAAATAACCAGTGATCCACAATAAATCGAGGACACATGTGAAACATAGTCCCAAAATTGGAAATGCCAGATGCAGGAAAGGGAGAAAGTGATCGAGACCCCAACGTTAGACGAGAACAAGTTGGTATTTGGAGCGCAGCGCAATAACAAGGCGCCAGAAATTGACAAATTCCCCTCTGAAATATTCAAAGTAGGGGAGGAACACATAATAGCAGATGTGCATGCATTGGTTTCAAAAATCTGAGGAGAAGAGCGAATCACCGAAGACTGGAGAACTAGAATTATCTGCCCTATTCACAAGAAAGGAAACAAATTGAGCTGCGCTAACTATCGAGGAATTACCCTCCTATATGCATTGCCTATAAGATATTCACGTATATCCTGAATTAGCGTTTTCAACCAATCTTAGAGAATATAATTGGTGAATAATAGGCCGGCTTCAGACAGAATTGCTCTACAGCAGACCAACTTCTTGTGGTGAAATACAAATACTTAGTACAGCGTGGGAACATGACATCGAAATTCATAACGTCTTCATAGATTTCAAAACAACGTACGACACCATCAATAGAGGTCGACTATATCAGGTTCTTCACAGCCTCAGCATCCCTTCCAAATATATCAGACTAGTAAAGGCCACAATAGACATACTACAACGGCGACAGTGCGCATAAAAAACGACATGACTCACATGTTCAACATAAATAAAGGGCTCAAGCAAAGAGATGGACTAGTCATCCGGAAAATAGATGTAGACAAATCAGACCTATTACCATCTGAGGGTCACGACTGACAACCTGAAAAGCAAGCTAGATATTTTTGAAAAAAAGAATTATCCGAAAAATATATAGGAGCGTAAATGAGAATGGGATATAGAGAACACGCTACAATCCCACTATACCAACTGTTGAGAGAAGCTCCCATCTCAGAATTCATCAGTCTGCAAAGACTTGGATGGGCGGGTCATGTGACCATAATGCCAGAAGAGAGACTACCAAAGAGAGCACAATTAGTTTTACTTTTAGGATTCATAGACTTGCGTGAAGGTGCTCAGGAGTAATCAATAATCATTCATCCACACAGATGGAAACAAAAATATCTTCACGCTGGTATTTTCCATAAGAAATACAACGCGATCTGAATTCAGCTGGGCTCAAACCATACATTTTCAGGAAACACAAAAGATTGATTCCAACATCCACCAACGCAGTGATTGGTTCAACCTGTGGATGCTCTTGGTACCATCGTCACCAAAAGTATCTGGGACACAAATAGTGTATAATAATCTCCTGGACTAATTCTACTGTCATTCATTTCAATGCATTTAATGCATAGTTTGACAAATATTTGACAAAAAAATTCATATAATAGGACAAGAGATAATGTGATGCTGTCCCAGTTACTTTTGGTGACGATGGTACATATAGATTGAGTATTACTCCATACCAAAATATTGTTCCAACATTGAATTGGTTAAGCTTTTCAACAATATTCAAAGCAAAGGAAATTCTTGTAGAATTATAACAGACCAGCGGAGAAAGATTTCATTAAAAAGTTAAAATATGCTTTATTGGTAAAGACACAAATCTTATTCAAAAATGAAGCAACAACAAAGAATAATATACAAGAGGTAACGAAAAATCTAAAATGTATAAATATGAAGGAACAAACATTTAGCTATACATAAAATCTCGCTATCATTATTTCCCTAAAAATTATGTGCATAAAAGTCCTCAAGACCATAGTAAACTTTGTCGGCTAGTAACTTTATAACTGCCTGTTCAAAGCATTTTAAACTTTTCATGTCTCGTGGAAGATGATAATAGTTTTATACTCTCATAAATGATGGATCTTTTAATTTTTTCACTAGATGGGATGGGCAAGGGTAGGGCATCACTATGACGAGTTACAAAATTCAAGTTTAGAGCAGGTTGCCCATTATTATATTTGAAAATGATAGCAACTGATTCCAGAATATGTTCTGCTATGGTATAAGCATTAAATGTGCATTATTCCCTAACTTTTGGAAGGTCAGAAGCAATTTTTTTTGTCAGTGATCGCCATTATTATCATGCCACATAACCGTGGTGTGATCAGCAAATAAAGTAAATTTGCCTTTTATCTTTAGTTTAGCTATATAATATACATACTATACAGTAGAAAGGAAAGTACTGCCACTGATACTCCCCAAGAAGTATCCTTTGTATTAAATGAAATTTGTCAAAATTGTAGTCCTTCTAAGAGTAACATCTCCAACCAAGAAGCAAGCCCTAAAATGGTCAGGCTTGTACTTTTGAGGAAAACCACCTATTTGAAATATTATTTCTTCAAATCTCAAATTTTTGAAACGTTTCCTATAGAAAAGCAAATAGTAAATGTTGCAACCATGTATGCGCTGTGAAGTTTTTGGGAACGGGGCGCGCCACAGAAAACGAAAGTACCGAAGGGGAGATAGAAAATGAGAGACTAGAGAAGAAGCTTGTTCCTTAGACCGCTTGTCCGCCATTATTCATTATTCAATTTTCATTTTGTATTAAACTGATTGTTCAATTCAATTTGTGACTTATTTGTGTGTCATAAGGAGCATTCACAGGTCAGTTGAATAATTTTTATTTTGTTTTTGAGAGTTCAATTTATACAAGTATTATTTTTTCATTTTTATATTTTTTTGTTTGTTTATACTATATTTTATGACATGTGCATTGTTCATGTATTTAACAAAAATCGTTTCATGCTGTGAACAACGCAGATGAAAAAAGTAAATTAAAACCTGAGAAATTATGTGCTGTCTTTTGTGCTGGGATTTTGATTTTTGGTATTCATAGCGTGCATTAGGGCCTTGTTGAATTACTAACACTTTCCTACCCTGACGAGCGAATATCCTAGCAAACAAATGGGCTCTTTCACTAATTTTTGAAATTGGCATAATTGGATAAAGCAACTAAAAACAGAATTTGCTGTATTTTTACTTTTGAAAAATTCATAGTCCTTCTTGAGAAAACAGAAAAAAAGGAAATACCTCAAAATAAAAACCCAGAATTTATTTCTATGACGTCGCAGCTTGCATTTTGACCGTGTTGCCACTAATTGTCAACATTGAAAATTTGTAATAGATTTAATTCTGAAATATTGGCAAAATACATTATACAATTTTTTTTTTAAATTATTCTTAAACACAATTTAAATAAATTTTTTATGTTTAATTTTATTTATTTTTTTTACGTCGCACTACATTTAGTCACAACCGACAACAGCGCATTCGAACCTTTACCTGATTTCACTAGAGGGTAACACAGCGGAGCCGGTCAGCTGCTTGCAGCAACATGGGCCAAATGAAAATTATTTATATGACGACATCTGTTGGCCCGTTTAAATTAATTTAAATTTCGCCAGTTTTAGGTGCCTGTTTTTTTTTTTTTTTGGTATTTATGCCTAAAATAGTCCCTCATTTCGGATTTTATACCTAAATTACGTATTTGAATTTTAGTGAAAGAGCTCATTGAAAAATCAGTTTAGAGATATTGGCTCAAAAACAACTATAGCTGAGTAGCCTCCCGCACAGGGACCTCAGTACCTGCTGGTGAAACTGGCTAACTAACCAAAACCTCTTCATTATTAAATATAGGTAGTGTTGATTGAATGTAGTGTGTGGAATTAAAATTTTAGCACAAGGACAGAGACGGTACCTAATTTAAACTTTTATTGATTATTAACTTAGAATTAATTATTAAAATGTCAGAGTATGTTTTGATTTTTGAGGAATGTTAGATCGAGGGTTTCTCTGCCGTACTCTTTCCTCGTGAGTTCCAGGTCGAGAACGGTACGATTCTCTAATAATAAATCAGACGTTTCACAAATTTTTCGTTTATTTTACATATCACAACTTCCCTTAAATTTCCTTAATTTTGCTATTTTCGGGCGCATATCAAGTAAGTAAAATTGAGTAAGTTTCAACAAGGTAGGTCCTATTTGTTTTTCATTTCGTTTTTCAGAAGATTTGTTAAAAAAAAATAATAATAATTCTAACCGTTCAATCTTGCTGAACGACCAGGTATGTTATACTACACTTAAGTTTATATAACTTCCTCCAGGTCTAAGAACCATTGCACCTTGTCTTCAGTTTGCAGCACCTTGGCTCGACAATGGTCAGTGAGAATGACAGATGGAAGTTTTTTGAAACTATCTAAGAAATGTTCAAGCGATACCGAAGCTACTTGCTGTCATGGCCGACTAAACAAAACCATTCCATGTGCCCTCACTTTTTTAATGTGGTATAAGGATCGAGGATATGCTCAAGTACTCTAGGTTGCAGTTTCTGATTAGTACCAGGGCAAAGCGCTCCCGAGACTAGCTAGGGCAGTCTGTACCCACTCCACAGAGGGTCAATTTCGAAACAGGAACTTATATCTGTATCGTAGCTCCTGATATGTAGCACGCTTTCTTTTTACTCCTCTGGCTCCAAAATCAAAATCAACCTGTTTGTTTGAAGTTCCGGCCTGGTTTCCAGTTCTGTTTTTCATTTGAACTTGAACCAGGTGGCTTCATACACATATCACAGCTTCCGCGGAAGACCCATTTATTTTAGTTGTCCATGCCTATTCTCCAACCGACAATACCTCGATAAATTATCCTCATGTGGAATACATTTTCACATTTCGCTTTCCTTGATTTTGCCAGGTTTTTTTTTCTGAAGGTGTGTTCTGTCCACCATGTTCAACCAGATGCCTTATTCACATGCTGTTCTTCTCGTAAAAGGCGCTAGATATATTTTTTTTCTTATAGCAATTTAATTTATTCGTGGAAGTATAGTCGAAAATGCAGCGGAACCGAAAAAGCACCAGAAATACAAGCCAAAAATGAAAACTGCACCTAAGTACAGTCATCCTCATATCAGTACAAACGACATTATTATGAAAGCGGCGTATGGTAGTTTGAAGATCTTTATCTTTTATTTGCAACGCAAGCAGAATTTTACTACATTGAACTACAATTTACCATAACAAAGTAGCAAAATACTAGTAAAGAAGTACCTGCTACCTCTATGGGAAAAATCATTATTACAGAAATATTGGAATGTTATGTTGTTCTCACACCAAAGCCAAAATGTTGAGTCGAGCATGTTATTCGAATAAACAAGGGGATTCCGGTTTCTAAAGAAGATCGCCGAAAAGTGTTAACATCTTTAGCATCAACTATTGTACCCGAAGAAATTGGTTCTATGTCATTACATATGATTATAGGATTTAATGTTCACATTATATAAAAATTATTAATATGTAGTTGCATGGCAAGAACTACCGCTTTATAATATTGAAATACCTATGTGATAAAAATCTACTTAGTCGCAATATAAGCTAATCTTATTCAAGTTCAAGGAATTAATAAAGAAAACAATTAATTATCCATTCTAGAGACTCGCACTAAGTTATTTCACCCAGCAACACAAATATTTTGTTCTCAAAACAGATTTTCAAATGGCAATTTGTGCGCATAAGGGTCATAAAATTGTCGTTAAACCTAAGAAAGATTTAAAAGCTTGATAATGGCGGAATTTTCTCAAGTGTCCGGAATATTACACAATTAAAGCGAAGCCCGTGGAAAATTTCTTCTTTTTCTTACTTCAGCGAGTGGTCAATGAGCTGGAAACTATGCAGCGAGCGGATTAACGCTGCGGTAGTTGTTGTGACTAAATCAGGTGATGGCACGTATTATGTTGTTGGGCATAAAGGAAGCCATCAATACTGATTTTGACGTATTATTTTAGTTTTGCATCTGTCATCAGCCTTATCGACATGATTTATTGACAGCTTGTAACATAATTTTGAATTCTGCAGCGTTTCCTTATGAGCCCGTTATCCTCTTTGGCAGTAAATTTTTCCATATTTTTGTCATTCGTTTCATGATGCAACGAAACGATTTTTTACTTGAAAGTTTCAGAATATCCTAAATTAGTGCCTATTTGATTTTTTTCAATTTCCTCACCCCTGTTCCTGTAGTCTTATAATGCTGAATGCTGAATGGAATCTTGTAAAATCTGAAATTTTTCGTGATAACCTATATTTTTGTAAAAGCAGCGTATTTTTATGTACGCATTATGCCAAGTCAAGAGGCCTTCTTTTTTTTATCAGATCAGCACACAGACGCCTACTCCTGGCCATGACCTTCCAATGATTTCCGATCATTGCTGAGGTCTAGGTACAATTTTTTTCCCTTGTTTTAAACGTATCTATCTGAAAATGTCTGACATTCCTTTTTTGACTCCTTTTTCAGAACCGCGACTCACTCCGCACGACGTCACTGACTCCTGTTTTCCTTGTGGTGGTAATACATCGCTATGTTCATTTCTAACACTGACGTTGGGACTGCTCTGGGTCCACTTCCGTTTCTTGATACTTTTCATAGAAGGTGTTTAAGCAGTTCAGACATTCTTTATCGAAGAAGTTTATCAAGGATTCGTTTCACGTTCTAAGACTCAAATTCCCGATGAATGGGGCGGCGTTGGGGGATTTGAATTATATCTTTGCATAAGTATGTCCGAATATCTTCTCTGTCAAATTCTCGTAAAACTGTTGCTGGGCTTCACTTTATCTGAATTATGGTAATTAATGTCTCTGCAGATAGTAACAGCCACCACCACAATACCTACCCCTTGTACAGGAATATAAATAATTTGATGCAATTTTTCACGAGGCAATTTATTCCAAAGATAGTCCAAAAATCATACAATGAGTATATGGATGTTCCAACGCGGAACTGAATATTAAGACGTAAGTATTGATAAATCATAGAAGAACAAATGTCTTAGTCTACAGGAAACAGAATCTATGGTGAAAACTCAAACATTTATATTTGTTCCACTACATAACACGCCTCACATTAATGTCTCGTTTTACATTTTGAACACACACACCTTGTATAATCGGTGTAAATTCCTTCACGCCATTGTTGGCAAAAGTTCGTTTTGTTTGGTTGATTGTTGAGAGTGTCACCTGGTGTGCATGTACAATAGAATGGAACATGACTTTGTTTTATTTTATGTTCGGATTTTATGTTCAGTTTAATAAAATACTTGGGTGATTTTTTTATTTCGATGTTGCCTTATAGGCCATGCCTTAGTCCATATAAGAGTCTTGCGATTTTCAATGCTAAGTTTCTTTAAAGCATTTGGCAAACGTATTACCATGCATTTTCCAGATGTTAGTTTTCCGTTTTCATTAAGTTGAACAACAAACTAGAGATTTTTTGAGTATAGGTACTTAGCTTTTATTGAAATAAAATACTTGCGAGTCACTTTACACTTTTGAAAAAGAAAGAGAGTTTTCGACTTGCATTAGGTACATTGGATTTTCTTCTGGAATTGTCCCCCCAATCGAATGATTATGAGCTTACCTATGTATAAAAGTGGAGAATCGAATCCAAGAAAATCGTGATTGACCGACAGAAAGTGTCAATGACTGAAGTAGTACAGCAACAGGGGTATGACTACAAAAATCCGACCATAACCTCAATCTTTCATTCTTGACACGTGGTGGATGCGCCGTCGTTGACACGAAGGTGGATGCGCCGCCATGGCGCCATTTTCTCGACAGATGGCGCCATGGGATCTGCGCCCGCAGGGCTCCGCCCCCCAAAAAGGGGACCCGTAGGGCTCCACCCCCCAAAAAGGGGGCCCGCAGGGCTCCGCCCCCCAAAAAGGGGCCCCCGGATTTTAATATGGGTACCAGAAGAGGGGTGGGGGGGAAATGTTTTCCCGCCATCTTGTCAAACGTCACCTGTCAAACGTCATCTGTCAAACGTCACCTGTCAAACGTCATCTGTCAAACGTCATGACGTCATAGCGGGAGTTTTGAGTCGTTCCGGGTTCTGTGATGACGTCATAGCGACCTGAGTCACGTCCGTGGAGTCATTTAGAGTACATAGTGCAAAGTTTGATTCAGGGTTCGGGTTCTGTGATGACGTCATAGCGACCTGGGTCACGTCCGTGGAGTCATTTAGAGTACATAGTGCAAAGTTTGATTCAGGGTTCGGGTTCTGTGATGACGTCATAGCGACCTGGGTCACGTTCGTGGCGCCATTTAGAGTACATAGTGCGAAGTTCGTTTCATGGTTCTGTGATGACGTCATAGCGACCTGGGTCACGTGGGTTACGTCAGTGCGGGTCCGTGGCGCCATTTAGAGTACATAGTGCAAAGTTCGATTCATGGTTCGGGTTCTGTGATGACGTCATAGCGACCTGGGTCACGTCCGTGGCGCCATTTAGAGTACATGTGTCAAGTTTGATGTGTCTTATAACAGGATGCTGTGGTGGTGACGTAACTATGAGGGTCCAGCAGCTAGCTTCATGTTGTACCTGGTAGAGGGTGTTCGAACTTAAGGATGATACACACCTACAGTATTGCTCATTGACCTCGTGTGTTACCATTTACGACGCCATAACTAAGTCATCAGCTGTTTAAACAACCTACGTCAAGGCGAGAAATAACATGCTGCTTACGTCACAACTGGTGATTTAACGTTGGGGAGAGAGTGGATTTGTTCCACACAGGCCTTATGAGGATAGGCTATCCTGTAGTAGTAGTGTGTATTATCCTTGGTTGGAACCAACGTTTGATGGGAAAGGGGCCTCGTTTTTTTTTTTATTAAAAACATACATTTTTTAAGACACCGATTTCAAAAAGCGAATATTTTCCATCAATAAACTGCTTAATATGATCCAATCATTTTGGTGGTACGTCTTGGGAGCAACACTGCGTTATCGTCAAATTCGACGAGTATTTCAAATCCATAGCTAAAAATATGCCACAATTGTATCGATTACCTAAGTATATAAGATATTTACTTACTAGGTTAAAATAATAATTTCTGTACAATAGTTTTATGATCTACCTTAATTTGTATAGTTTATTGGTTCCAGTAAAGATTTGCAATTATTTTGAGGTCTCTATCGTAGAAAATATTGGGAACTTTCACTTTATACCAGGACTTATAATTTTCTCAGCGTTTTTGATCCTTTGTTATAAAAAGACAGGCCTTGTTGATTGATTTCAAATCCATATCTAAAATATTCCATAATTCTATCGATATCGATATTCACTTACTTGGTTAAAATGATAATTGTTGTGCAATAATTTTATTGTTGTTGACGAGTCTCAAACAAGACTGAAAGAGCTTAATTATTATAAAATCCGATTCAAACTTCGAATTAACAACATAACATACAAAAAACGCTGCCAAAATATTGGGAATTTCACTTTCTATGAGGCTTCAGGTCTTGTAATTTTCTCAGTGTTTTCAATCCTTTGCTATAAAAAAACAGGTCTTGTTGTTGATTGATATTAGTATATAAGATATTTACTTACTTGGTTAAAATCAAATTAATTGTTGTGCAATAATTTTATATTTTTCACTGTTGACCAGTTTGAGCAAACTGAAAGAAGCTTGTTATTATAAAATCCGATTTAAACTTCGAAGTATCACATACAAAAAACACCGCTAAATGCAAACGCTTAATCGGCAGTTTTTTTTATCTGAAAAATATCAGGACCATTCGCAGAAGACGCCCGAGAAAAACAACAACACATTTTAAAGATAATTTTTTAGTTTAAGGCGTAATTATTAAGTTAGATAGGTATTAATATGTCCATTTTTATTTTAAAAGGTGACAAATTCAATCAATTTATCAAAATTTAAAAGAATAGATTTAAATTAGCATCGTTGACATTTTATGAGCCAATACCCTATGCAATACAAAATTTCAGTGGATACATTGTTACCTGTAAAAGATGAGGATTCAATTTTTATTTTTTGTACAAAAAACGCAGCATCCAGTACCAGTACTTTGAACCTGGATTTTCAAAGTTTAGTTTCTTGTGCGATAAGTGTCGGTTTCGAAAAACTGTAAGTACTATTTTTAAATATCTAAGTGATGTAGGATAAATCATGCCCTGAGACATATTTTAAATTAACACAAACCTCGATTATTGAATTATTTTTATTTTCCTTAACACATAAACATATTGTTTGTTTTTTAAAAATACAGACAACCCTGAGTACCTATTTCTTAATTTAATTCCAATAGTTTTTTTCGGAGCAACTTGAATTTACTTTTACACTTACATTTGCACAAAACTCAAATTTAGGTAGGTTCTTTAATCAATTTAAACTGGTTTTATTTTTTCATTTATTTTAAAACAAACCTCCATAAACAGCGAATTTTTAATTTTATGTACAAAATCGTTCACCAGGAAGGAGATAACCTGAAACGTCATGGGATTGTTAAACATCTTCCAAGATCTGTAACCAATGTGGTGGGATTTTTAAAGCAGAGGGGGCTATCCAACACCACCCAAACACCCAGCTCCAAGAGAGCCTCCAAACGAAAGGCTGGAGATCCCACCGCCCCCATGATGAAGCAAGCTAGACTTTTGCGGGTAAGTTGACATTAAGCGAATTTTTTAAATCTAATTTAATTATTTTCAGGACCTTCAATATCAGCCACATGCCGGTGGTGTGAGGATTGCGACTTGGAGGCACCGATAAATCAATGGGTTGGTCATCTTCGGTGTCTCTAGCACCGAGCCAACACCTGGTGAAGCAGGAGGAAGACGTTAGTCTTGTCAAAACATCTTTCAAGAACCGAATTGAAACATAGCGGCTTTCATCAAAGCAGGACCCTATCAGCGTGAAGCACGTTTTGAAATTAGCTGTGGCATACCTATCCAGTATTAGGACGGATGGAGGACTGAATGATTTTATGACACAATTACCAGGATAGCAGAAAATGCGTATGCGAAAAAAAATAATTTAGAGCAAACAGTTAAATAGCGCAAGGATATGAGAAAACTAACTTCGCACATTCTTGAGCAACCGACCCACCGAATTCAGCAAATATGCGTACACGTACACGTACACGAGAAGAAGGGGTTTTAGAACTGGTTTTTCCTTTAACAAATCACGGTAACTATGGAATAACATAATAGAGGACTAAAATATGACACAACCACTTTCAAGTTGATACTGGAAGTAGCCTATAAGGGGCCCAAATAGCCTCAGTAAAGTGCTAGAAAGATACCGGTTGCCACTACCACCCCCTGCTCAGAAAAAAAAATTGGTCATTTGGGTTTTCAGGCATCCTGAACAAAAAGTTCTCAGAATTCCAGGAAAAAGAAAGCGGTATGTATCATTTCAATTGCAGTGTTATATACTAAACAATGTCTCTTACAGGCTGGACGCTCCAACAACTTTAAGCTCTAAATATAAGTATCAATAGGATCATAACCCTCTAAAAGCCTATTCATATCTGCCAGTACCAGGATAACCTGTAACGTCATGGGAGTTGCCGCACATCTGCAATCAATGTGGTGGAATTTTCAAATCATTTCATCCACAAATAACATGGGTTGAGGAAAAAAGTATGCGGAAATTTGGGATCTGTTTCTATTTAAATACTCAATATCTATTGAAAAAAAAAAAAATATTCAAGGGTGACGATAAAGACGTATTTCATTTTTATGATTATGAATATTGATACAATTTAGATGGTAGTCGCACTCACAGTCCTATTAACCATATTGGCAATGATTGTTGAGAATAAAAATAAGCTTTAGTATAAACTATGTTTTATTCTCCTGAGAATGACAGAGATGAAGCCACCATTGATCTCTGTATACCACCAACTCACAGTCAAATAGCGCCAGCACACACTTAACATAATATCATACAACTTTTATTTATGTTCCAAAATTGTATCAAGATTATTTCCATTTCAATAATTTTTGAAAAGAAACTTCTTAAACGACGTTCTGCTATTTGGACGACAATGGAGAGCGATTTGAAAAACGCGTCACGGGCAAATTTCGTTACTCGAGAGACAAGAAAGATGTAACGTAAAGGGACAGAGAAAGACAGCTATTGATTGACACAAACCAAGGATTATAAGCGTCGAGAGGACTGTCCATTATTGACAAGCGCCGATATTGACACAAACCAAGGATTATAAGCGTAAGGATGATTGCCTATTATTGACAAGCGGTATTGGAAAAATAAAATCATTTCTGGCGAATTTCGGGGTTTTCCTGATATCTCTGGAAAGCACTCGGAATTTTTGAAATATCAAAGCAGCATAATAATGAGCACAAAGTTGCACTATACTTTTTTCTGATTCAACCGACGTCGGGTCTCTTTCCGTAGGATTCCAATACAGGATTCGAATAGGATTCAAAATAGCTAGTATTCGAATGCTACCCAAGTCTCCCAAAGTACCAAGTGTTATCACAGGAGTCTATTCGAAACATGCCGCATTAGTAATAATTATCAAACTTCAAACTTGTATAACAGGAGACTTTCTCATTGAAATGAAGCATTACGTTGATAGACTTGATACTGTTTACAATGCCAATCCCCATTAAGTATACATGCCCCAGATGTAAGGGTGAAACTGATATACCCAATCGACTTTGTTTGCCTTGCGAGTTTTCACAATTTGTTGAACAAAAAAGGATACCATCCCATTATTTTGCAAAACCCGAACGTAGAACCTAAATTATGAAGTTGTACTAGTAAATTTTCTATTAAATAAAACTTTTGTTATTATATTTTTCTGCTTTTTATTTATGGCCTCTAGACTAGGTTAGGCTATAATAATTTAAACAAAATTCAACGAGAGCATTGTGCACAACATTAGGATAGGCCATCGAATACTATATTGTTAAGCTTTTTTAAGTCGACACTTTCCGTATGGGGAGCAAAAGAAGGAAGGATACGGTAAAAACAGGTGTGAGATCAGGTGACCATTGACGTACAATCGTAGGGAGTCACACCAACTCATATTGGAGTATCAGCTAGGGGATTCTTATCTTGTCACAAGTCGCTATGGCTCGCTAGCTGTCATTCGATACCTATTTCGATATCGGATGGAGAGTGATTCATATGTATTATTGTCGAATTTCGTATCGACATCAAATAGACGGTGGTATGAAAAACGAGAGAAAAATCGACCTTCAAATTTGAATGATAGATGATAGATTATGTTTATTATTTTATAATTTATTTTTCGCTTCAATTCAAACTATTTTTACTTCTAAAGATTCCTTTCGCGTTGAAAATAATTTCAATTTTTAATTATTATGTTGCAACGAAATCTTAAGGCAGCACCGTCAACAGCAAAACCTTCACTTTAGACGCACGACTCGTAGGGTAGGAGAAACTTAAATTTACATTTTTCTTCTCGTCTCTCAACTCCACACTCCCGTATTCCTTATGTGAGAATGACCGCGTTCACCAGCACTCGACATGTTGAGTGATTAGTCAGCGGCTTTGTTGAAAAAGATGAAATATAACGAAGGATTACATACACAAACGACAAACATAAAACATAAACACAACACATGACACCACAACTTGTCACTTCAAAATAAAAAAGGATAGCCAATCATTCGAACAAAGATCAGCAAATCGAAAAGCCGAAACGGGACCTCTTACTTACGTCAGAGAGTCGATCCGAACTAGCATAAGAATCAGCAATTCGACATCGAATTGGTCTTAAGAATTCCGCAGGATTATAAATGATGGACTGAATACGCATGCAATTTAATTCATTTTACCTACTCATCAATAACTGATAGACTGTGCCTAACTCATCCATATAATATTATAGGTCCTGTAAAATATTAATGAAACCGAACAAACACACTGCATACATAAAACGTCCATTTTATGTCATATTCACGTTCATACGTCCATATGACCTATTCACTGATCTCGAAAATAAATGGATAAACAAAGAACGCTACTAATGCTGCTAATTCACGAGGTCAAAATCTAAACAAAAACAACTGACTGGGACAGCTGTGAGCATGCGCAGTAGATACATGTATTGTGCGTACACAAAATCTGGCCAATGAAAATGAAGGAATTTCGAAACTTAGAACAGTTGTTCGAAAGATAAGACACTGCGCAGGCGTAAGGCTGTTCCGTTGCACAACTGTTCGTAGAATATTGATCCCAAACTTTCGCACAAATTATGCAAATCAAGCCGTATGAATTGTTTATCCATTTATTTTTTAGATCAGTGGACCTATTCAGAACGTACATAAGACGTACATTTTAGTAAAAACATTCATATTACGTAGATTTACATCCACCATTTTGGTTTTATGTTAAAGTGTAAAATACAAACAGGTCACTGTTTATTCATTTAATTCCTCGTGTCTAAGTTTAACTTTGTTTGAATCTCTGTTAATCCTAGTAATTCAAATCATTGGCTTAGAAAATCGTGTGTTTAATTTAGTGGCAGGCAGACGTAATAATTAAAAATTGATAAAAAAATTTCTTGCCTCGACTGGAATTTAAACCCAGGACCCCTGAATTTCCAGTGCAACGCTCTAACCAACTAAGCTACCAGGAGCTGTTTCATTTGTACCTTTTCGAATGTCGATCAAATCTGGAACGCAAAATAAATGGAAAATAGTATAGAAGGACTAACCACACAGCGTTTTTATGCCTAGGGAGTTTATCGATACCGTGGGAAAAATCTAGATCGACGATGTATTTGATCTGAAATTTCGGGGTTTGACCCGAACCAAACCCAAATTTTTGGGGAGTTTCCCGGAATTCGACCGCAGCTCCTTATCTCATGCTATCATCTTCAAAACACAGTTATCGTCCCGCCATCGAGCGTCATCTTTGTCGTCGTCTCGTCATCGATCGATTGCAAAAATTCTAGCCGGGGAATCGAGTCCTCAGACCATCACACCAAAATCCAGCACTGTAGACAAGGCACTAGATCCTTGAGTAATTATTGATAAAAAATGTTTGTAAGTAAAGTCTATACCAAGTCACTTGGACTAGCATAAAAACTAACTAAATCCCGGCATCCATCAGCTTTTTCTTTGTCAAACATGGACGGCGTAATTTCAAAAAACAGTACTAAAATTAATAATCAATAGACAGTATGTCAATCAATCATGATCGGCAATGGCCAATCAGATCTATTGAGTCCACGTTTACTGGTATCGAACGTGTACATGGAGGATGAAGCCAATCAGATAATATACCTATCCATTCTTACTTGTCTGGCTTCCAACGGGTACGAGGAGCAATCAGTATAAATTTTGCTATATTTTTCAATATGTGATGCAGTATATTGACAATACGTCTATTTTAGGCTTGGTCCAAGTAACTTCGTATAGACTATAAAACGTTCTAACTATACAGGTCCAGAGACAATTATAAGTGTGTAGACAGCTATACAGGTCCAGAGACAGGTCCGATACAGCTTTTCGAGACAGATCTGTCTACACAGACTGCTTTTCGAGACAGCTTTTCGTGACAGGTCTGTCTACATAGACTGCTTTTCGAGACATGTCTGTCTACACAGGCAGCTTTTCGAGACAGGTCTGTCTACACAGGCAGCTTTCTGAGACAGGTCTGTCTACACAGACAGCTTTTCGAGACAGGTCTGTCTATAGAGGCAGCTTTTCGAGACAGATCTGTCTATAGATACAGCTTTTCGAGACAGGTCTGTCTACACAGACAGCTTTTCGAGATAGGTCTGTCTACACAGATAGCTTTTCGAGACAGGTTAGTAGTAACGGGGGCACCTGAGCCTGAGAATTTTTTCGATACCGTGGGAAAAATCTGTAAATCGGCGGCGCCTTTGATCTGAAACAGCTATCCAGGTCTAGAGATAGGTTTGTATACACTTATACAGGGCTAGAGACAGGCCTGTATACAGCAATGGTAAGCAAGGGTTAGTTTGGGTTAGTTATAGGTTAGCATAGGACCCCCCACATCGTTGGGTCAGTTACGAATCTTCCCTAACTGACCCAACGACGTGGGGGGTCCTATGCTAACCTATAACTAACCCAAACTAACCCTTGCTTACCATTGCTGTATACAGGCCTGTCTCTAGCCCTGTATAAGTGTATACAAACCTATCTCTAGACCTGGATAGCTGTTTCAGATCAAAGGCGCCGCCGATTTACAGATTTTTCCCACGGTATCGAAAAAATTCTCAGGCTCAGGTGCCTCCGTTACTACTAACCTGTCTCGAAAAGCTATCTGTGTAGACAGACCTATCTCGAAAAGCTGTCTGTGTAGACAGACCTGTCTCGAAAAGCTGTATCTATAGACAGATCTGTCTCGAAAAGCTGCCTCTATAGACAGACCTGTCTCGAAAAGCTGTCTGTGTAGACAGACCTGTCTCAGAAAGCTGCCTGTGTAGACAGACCTGTCTCGAAAAGCTGCCTGTGTAGACAGACATGTCTCGAAAAGCAGTCTATGTAGACAGACCTGTCACGAAAAGCTGTCTCGAAAAGCAGTCTGTGTAGACAGATCTGTCTCGAAAAGCTGTATCGGACCTGTCTCTGGACCTGTATAGCTGTCTACACACTTATAATTGTCTCTGGACCTGTATAGTTAGAACGTTTTATAGTCTATACGAAGTTACTTGGACCAAGCCTAAAATAGACGTATTGTCAATATACTGCATCACATATTGAAAAATATAGCAAAATTTATACTGATTGCTCCTCGTACCCGTTGGAAGCCAGACAAGTAAGAATGGATAGGTATATTATCTGATTGGCTTCATCCTCCATGTACACGTTCGATACCAGTAAACGTGGACTCAATAGATCTGATTGGCCATTGCCGATCATGATTGATTGACATACTGTCTATTGATTATTAATTTTAGTACTGTTTTTTGAAATTACGCCGTCCATGTTTGACAAAGAAAAAGCTGATGGATGCCGGGATTTAGTTAGTTTTTATGCTAGTCCAAGTGACTTGGTATAGACTTTACTTACAAACATTTTTTATCAATAATTACTCAAGGATCTAGTGCCTTGTCTACAGTGCTGGATTTTGGTGTGATGGTCTGAGGACTCGATTCCCCGGCTAGAATTTTTGCAATCGATCGATGACGAGACGACGACAAAGATGACGCTCGATGGCGGGACGATAACTGTGTTTTGAAGATGATAGCATGAGATAAGGAGCTGCGGTCGAATTCCGGGAAACTCCCCAAAAATTTGGGTTTGGTTCGGGTCAAACCCCGAAATTTCAGATCAAATACATCGTCGATCTAGATTTTTCCCACGGTATCGATAAACTCCCTAGGCATAAAAACGCTGTGTGGTTAGTCCTTCTATACTATTTTCCATTTATTTTGCGTTCCAGATTTGATCGACATTCGAAAAGGTACAAATGAAACAGCTCCTGGTAGCTTAGTTGGTTAGAGCGTTGCACTGGAAATTCAGGGGTCCTGGGTTTAAATTCCAGTCGAGGCAAGAAATTTTTTTATCAATTTTTAATTATTACGTCTGCCTGCCACTAAATTAAACACACGATTTTCTAAGCCAATGATTTGAATTACTAGGATTAACAGAGATTCAAACAAAGTTAAACTTAGACACGAGGAATTAAATGAATAAACAGTGACCTGTTTGTATTTTACACTTTAACATAAAACCAAAATGGTGGATGTAAATCTACGTAATATGAATGTTTTTACTAAAATGTACGTCTTATGTACGTTCTGAATAGGTCCACTGATCTAAAAAATAAATGGATAAACAATTCATACGGCTTGATTTGCATAATTTGTGCGAAAGTTTGGGATCAATATTCTACGAACAGTTGTGCAACGGAACAGCCTTACGCCTGCGCAGTGTCTTATCTTTCGAACAACTGTTCTAAGTTTCGAAATTCCTTCATTTTCATTGGCCAGATTTTGTGTACGCACAATACATGTATCTACTGCGCATGCTCACAGCTGTCCCAGTCAGTTGTTTTTGTTTAGATTTTGACCTCGTGAATTAGCAGCATTAGTAGCGTTCTTTGTTTATCCATTTATTTTCGAGATCAGTGAATAGGTCATATGGACGTATGAACGTGAATATGACATAAAATGGACGTTTTATGTATGCAGTGTGTTTGTTCGGTTTCATTAATATTTTACAGGACCTATAATATTATATGGATGAGTTAGGCACAGTCTATCAGTTATTGATGAGTAGGTAAAATGAATTAAATTGCATGCGTATTCAGTCCATCATTTATAATCCTGCGGAATTCTTAAGACCAATTCGATGTCGAATTGCTGATTCTTATGCTAGTTCGGATCGACTCTCTGACGTAAGTAAGAGGTCCCGTTTCGGCTTTTCGATTTGCTGATCTTTGTTCGAATGATTGGCTATCCTTTTTTATTTTGAAGTGACAAGTTGTGGTGTCATGTGTTGTGTTTATGTTTTATGTTTGTCGTTTGTGTATGTAATCCTTCGTTATATTTCATCTTTTTCAACAAAGCCGCTGACTAATCACTCAACATGTCGAGTGCTGGTGAACGCGGTCATTCTCACATAAGGAATACGGGAGTGTGGAGTTGAGAGACGAGAAGAAAAATGTAAATTTAAGTTTCTCCTACCCTACGAGTCGTGCGTCTAAAGTGAAGGTTTTGCTGTTGACGGTGCTGCCTTAAGATTTCGTTGCAACATAATAATTAAAAATTGAAATTATTTTCAACGCGAAAGGAATCTTTAGAAGTAAAAATAGTTTGAATTGAAGCGAAAAATAAATTATAAAATAATAAACATAATCTATCATCTATCATTCAAATTTGAAGGTCGATTTTTCTCTCGTTTTTCATACCACCGTCTATTTGATGTCGATACGAAATTCGACAATAATACATATGAATCACTCTCCATCCGATATCGAAATAGGTATCGAATGACAGCTAGCGAGCCATAGCGACTTGTGACAAGATAAGAATCCCCTAGCTGATACTCCAATATGAGTTGGTGTGACTCCCTACGATTGTACGTCAATGGTCACCTGATCTCACACCTGTTTTTACCGTATCCTTCCTTCTTTTGCTCCCCATACGGAAAGTGTCGACTTAAAAAAGCTTAACAATATAGTATTCGATGGCCTATCCTAATGTTGTGCACAATGCTCTCGTTGAATTTTGTTTAAATTATTATAGCCTAACCTAGTCTAGAGGCCATAAATAAAAAGCAGAAAAATATAATAACAAAAGTTTTATTTAATAGAAAATTTACTAGTACAACTTCATAATTTAGGTTCTACGTTCGGGTTTTGCAAAATAATGGGATGGTATCCTTTTTTGTTCAACAAATTGTGAAAACTCGCAAGGCAAACAAAGTCGATTGGGTATATCAGTTTCACCCTTACATCTGGGGCATGTATACTTAATGGGGATTGGCATTGTAAACAGTATCAAGTCTATCAACGTAATGCTTCATTTCAATGAGAAAGTCTCCTGTTATACAAGTTTGAAGTTTGATAATTATTACTAATGCGGCATGTTTCGAATAGACTCCTGTGATAACACTTGGTACTTTGGGAGACTTGGGTAGCATTCGAATACTAGCTATTTTGAATCCTATTCGAATCCTGTATTGGAATCCTACGGAAAGAGACCCGACGTCGGTTGAATCAGAAAAAAGTATAGTGCAACTTTGTGCTCATTATTATGCTGCTTTGATATTTCAAAAATTCCGAGTGCTTTCCAGAGATATCAGGAAAACCCCGAAATTCGCCAGAAATGATTTTATTTTTCCAATACCGCTTGTCAATAATAGGCAATCATCCTTACGCTTATAATCCTTGGTTTGTGTCAATATCGGCGCTTGTCAATAATGGACAGTCCTCTCGACGCTTATAATCCTTGGTTTGTGTCAATCAATAGCTGTCTTTCTCTGTCCCTTTACGTTACATCTTTCTTGTCTCTCGAGTAACGAAATTTGCCCGTGACGCGTTTTTCAAATCGCTCTCCATTGTCGTCCAAATAGCAGAACGTCGTTTAAGAAGTTTCTTTTCAAAAATTATTGAAATGGAAATAATCTTGATACAATTTTGGAACATAAATAAAAGTTGTATGATATTATGTTAAGTGTGTGCTGGCGCTATTTGACTGTGAGTTGGTGGTATACAGAGATCAATGGTGGCTTCATCTCTGTCATTCTCAGGAGAATAAAACATAGTTTATACTAAAGCTTATTTTTATTCTCAACAATCATTGCCAATATGGTTAATAGGACTGTGAGTGCGACTACCATCTAAATTGTATCAATATTCATAATCATAAAAATGAAATACGTCTTTATCGTCACCCTTGAATATTTTTTTTTTTTTCAATAGATATTGAGTATTTAAATAGAAACAGATCCCAAATTTCCGCATACTTTTTTCCTCAACCCATGTTATTTGTGGATGAAATGATTTGAAAATTCCACCACATTGATTGCAGATGTGCGGCAACTCCCATGACGTTACAGGTTATCCTGGTACTGGCAGATATGAATAGGCTTTTAGAGGGTTATGATCCTATTGATACTTATATTTAGAGCTTAAAGTTGTTGGAGCGTCCAGCCTGTAAGAGACATTGTTTAGTATATAACACTGCAATTGAAATGATACATACCGCTTTCTTTTTCCTGGAATTCTGAGAACTTTTTGTTCAGGATGCCTGAAAACCCAAATGACCAATTTTTTTTTCTGAGCAGGGGGTGGTAGTGGCAACCGGTATCTTTCTAGCACTTTACTGAGGCTATTTGGGCCCCTTATAGGCTACTTCCAGTATCAACTTGAAAGTGGTTGTGTCATATTTTAGTCCTCTATTATGTTATTCCATAGTTACCGTGATTTGTTAAAGGAAAAACCAGTTCTAAAACCCCTTCTTCTCGTGTACGTGTACGTGTACGCATATTTGCTGAATTCGGTGGGTCGGTTGCTCAAGAATGTGCGAAGTTAGTTTTCTCATATCCTTGCGCTATTTAACTGTTTGCTCTAAATTATTTTTTTTCGCATACGCATTTTCTGCTATCCTGGTAATTGTGTCATAAAATCATTCAGTCCTCCATCCGTCCTAATACTGGATAGGTATGCCACAGCTAATTTCAAAACGTGCTTCACGCTGATAGGGTCCTGCTTTGATGAAAGCCGCTATGTTTCAATTCGGTTCTTGAAAGATGTTTTGACAAGACTAACGTCTTCCTCCTGCTTCACCAGGTGTTGGCTCGGTGCTAGAGACACCGAAGATGACCAACCCATTGATTTATCGGTGCCTCCAAGTCGCAATCCTCACACCACCGGCATGTGGCTGATATTGAAGGTCCTGAAAATAATTAAATTAGATTTAAAAAATTCGCTTAATGTCAACTTACCCGCAAAAGTCTAGCTTGCTTCATCATGGGGGCGGTGGGATCTCCAGCCTTTCGTTTGGAGGCTCTCTTGGAGCTGGGTGTTTGGGTGGTGTTGGATAGCCCCCTCTGCTTTAAAAATCCCACCACATTGGTTACAGATCTTGGAAGATGTTTAACAATCCCATGACGTTTCAGGTTATCTCCTTCCTGGTGAACGATTTTGTACATAAAATTAAAAATTCGCTGTTTATGGAGGTTTGTTTTAAAATAAATGAAAAAATAAAACCAGTTTAAATTGATTAAAGAACCTACCTAAATTTGAGTTTTGTGCAAATGTAAGTGTAAAAGTAAATTCAAGTTGCTCCGAAAAAAACTATTGGAATTAAATTAAGAAATAGGTACTCAGGGTTGTCTGTATTTTTAAAAAACAAACAATATGTTTATGTGTTAAGGAAAATAAAAATAATTCAATAATCGAGGTTTGTGTTAATTTAAAATATGTCTCAGGGCATGATTTATCCTACATCACTTAGATATTTAAAAATAGTACTTACAGTTTTTCGAAACCGACACTTATCGCACAAGAAACTAAACTTTGAAAATCCAGGTTCAAAGTACTGGTACTGGATGCTGCGTTTTTTGTACAAAAAATAAAAATTGAATCCTCATCTTTTACAGGTAACAATGTATCCACTGAAATTTTGTATTGCATAGGGTATTGGCTCATAAAATGTCAACGATGCTAATTTAAATCTATTCTTTTAAATTTTGATAAATTGATTGAATTTGTCACCTTTTAAAATAAAAATGGACATATTAATACCTATCTAACTTAATAATTACGCCTTAAACTAAAAAATTATCTTTAAAATGTGTTGTTGTTTTTCTCGGGCGTCTTCTGCGAATGGTCCTGATATTTTTCAGATAAAAAAAACTGCCGATTAAGCGTTTGCATTTAGCGGTGTTTTTTGTATGTGATACTTCGAAGTTTAAATCGGATTTTATAATAACAAGCTTCTTTCAGTTTGCTCAAACTGGTCAACAGTGAAAAATATAAAATTATTGCACAACAATTAATTTGATTTTAACCAAGTAAGTAAATATCTTATATACTAATATCAATCAACAACAAGACCTGTTTTTTTATAGCAAAGGATTGAAAACACTGAGAAAATTACAAGACCTGAAGCCTCATAGAAAGTGAAATTCCCAATATTTTGGCAGCGTTTTTTGTATGTTATGTTGTTAATTCGAAGTTTGAATCGGATTTTATAATAATTAAGCTCTTTCAGTCTTGTTTGAGACTCGTCAACAACAATAAAATTATTGCACAACAATTATCATTTTAACCAAGTAAGTGAATATCGATATCGATAGAATTATGGAATATTTTAGATATGGATTTGAAATCAATCAACAAGGCCTGTCTTTTTATAACAAAGGATCAAAAACGCTGAGAAAATTATAAGTCCTGGTATAAAGTGAAAGTTCCCAATATTTTCTACGATAGAGACCTCAAAATAATTGCAAATCTTTACTGGAACCAATAAACTATACAAATTAAGGTAGATCATAAAACTATTGTACAGAAATTATTATTTTAACCTAGTAAGTAAATATCTTATATACTTAGGTAATCGATACAATTGTGGCATATTTTTAGCTATGGATTTGAAATACTCGTCGAATTTGACGATAACGCAGTGTTGCTCCCAAGACGTACCACCAAAATGATTGGATCATATTAAGCAGTTTATTGATGGAAAATATTCGCTTTTTGAAATCGGTGTCTTAAAAAATGTATGTTTTTAATAAAAAAAAAAACGAGGCCCCTTTCCCATCAAACGTTGGTTCCAACCAAGGATAATACACACTACTACTACAGGATAGCCTATCCTCATAAGGCCTGTGTGGAACAAATCCACTCTCTCCCCAACGTTAAATCACCAGTTGTGACGTAAGCAGCATGTTATTTCTCGCCTTGACGTAGGTTGTTTAAACAGCTGATGACTTAGTTATGGCGTCGTAAATGGTAACACACGAGGTCAATGAGCAATACTGTAGGTGTGTATCATCCTTAAGTTCGAACACCCTCTACCAGGTACAACATGAAGCTAGCTGCTGGACCCTCATAGTTACGTCACCACCACAGCATCCTGTTATAAGACACATCAAACTTGACACATGTACTCTAAATGGCGCCACGGACGTGACCCAGGTCGCTATGACGTCATCACAGAACCCGAACCATGAATCGAACTTTGCACTATGTACTCTAAATGGCGCCACGGACCCGCACTGACGTAACCCACGTGACCCAGGTCGCTATGACGTCATCACAGAACCATGAAACGAACTTCGCACTATGTACTCTAAATGGCGCCACGAACGTGACCCAGGTCGCTATGACGTCATCACAGAACCCGAACCCTGAATCAAACTTTGCACTATGTACTCTAAATGACTCCACGGACGTGACCCAGGTCGCTATGACGTCATCACAGAACCCGAACCCTGAATCAAACTTTGCACTATGTACTCTAAATGACTCCACGGACGTGACTCAGGTCGCTATGACGTCATCACAGAACCCGGAACGACTCAAAACTCCCGCTATGACGTCATGACGTTTGACAGATGACGTTTGACAGGTGACGTTTGACAGATGACGTTTGACAGGTGACGTTTGACAAGATGGCGGGAAAACATTTCCCCCCCACCCCTCTTCTGGTACCCATATTAAAATCCGGGGGCCCCTTTTTGGGGGGCGGAGCCCTGCGGGCCCCCTTTTTGGGGGGTGGAGCCCTACGGGTCCCCTTTTTGGGGGGCGGAGCCCTGCGGGCGCAGATCCCATGGCGCCATCTGTCGAGAAAATGGCGCCATGGCGGCGCATCCACCTTCGTGTCAACGACGGCGCATCCACCACGTGTCAAGAATGAAAGATTGAGGTTATGGTCGGATTTTTGTAGTCATACCCCTGTTGCTGTACTACTGACTGAGTAAGTTTATTTCAATTGCTTGTGAATTATCAGTAATTTCATTCTGCTGGCAAGTCCTATAAGAACCCATGTTGAATCAATACAATTTCAGGAGCAGGATCCAAATATTGTAACACTAATTCGGACTCTGATCTATGATTGTATAAGTTAAAACTGCAAGCTGCTCTTTCACGTGTTATAAATCCTTGCCACAAAACTTCGGAAATCTTTTTTTTCTATCTAATTCTGGAAAAAAAAAATTCCAGTTTGTGAATTTAAAAATACACCATTGTTTAAATTCAATTTATAGCTTCTTAAATACTATAGTTTTACTCAAAACATTGTACGTGTGTAGTAGATTCGGTCTATTTAGAGATTCCGACGTTTGATGCGAGTATTGACATTGGAAACAATTTGCACGCTCATAAACTATAATTTTTGAAATTCAATATTGGTCGATAATAGTTAAATTTTTTTGGTTTATTTCCCACGAATTTATTTGTAAATAAATTCCTGTCATTGCCAATAAAGTGGTAAAACTTATTACATTTAATCCAACATAATCAACAAATTATTTCCTGCTTACATCGAGCCTGTAAGTCTAGTAATTTTATTTTCTAAAATTATGCAAATAAATCATACACATACACGATTTACGCAATTAATTTAAACCGTATAATTATTATGAAATGAATATATGCATATTAATTAATTAAGTCGTCCCTAGAAATATTAGTTAGGAATTAATGTTGTCCGCAATTGGGCGTTACTAATCCTCCCAGGTAGTTACGGAAGTTTGTTGAAACCATGCGAAAAAATTGATTAAATTGTAAAAGAAAAGTTGCGGCATTTCTGCTTTCAACAAATTTACCTAAGTGGATAATTATTTTATTGAAATTGAAAAGTGAAGCGGTGGGAGTTACATAATTTCCTGAGCGGTTTGAAATCTCCATTTCAGATGGTAAACATGTTTCAGGCATTAGAAGAAATTTCGGATTGGGGAAGTGGGAAATGAGATATTTTACTCTCAAGAATGATTTTTTATTATTAGAGATTTTTCTTTTGACTGCAAAGAACCTCTTTTTGAAGTAAGTATATTAATGGGATTCTCAGGCTGGTAACAAAAAACTAACTAGTTCTCTAAAATCCACATCCACATTACTTGTCCGTTTCCAAAATGTTTGAGGTTAACGCACCAAGCTTCACTTACTTTTTGAGAATGTTTCTTACTCTGAATATCAGATCTTGGTTTTTGATGAAATTTGGTTAACGGAACACTTCCAGGATGCTAGGGACAGATCTGTCGAAACAAGCGTATTCTCAAGAGGGGGTAGAGTACTAATAGCAGTTCGAAAGAATATTACAAGTGGAGTCCTGGAACCAAGTAGTAACATTAAACATTTGTTCGTACAGATCAATATAAACGGTATCGATTTCATTTTTGCAACTGCTTATTTCCCACCTCGGAGTGAGTGCCTTTGAAAAGTATGCTCAGTTTGCTGACAGCCTGAAAAAATTCACGGAAGCAGACCCAGATAGTAAAGTGTGTATTTTAGGCGATTTCAATCTTCCAAGTGGACAATGGTCAAAAGTTGATTTGGCCTCTGTGGCTATCCTTCTGCCTACAGCTTCTCCAAACGAAGTTGAGTCCCTTCAAGTACTATCATTTTTATGCTCATACCATAACCTATATCAGGTAAACTCACTCAGAAACGAGTACGGATCTATTCTGGATCTCGTGTTTTTACAGGACAAGAAAGCTACAATTCTTGTCTGCTACCTGTGGACAACCATCACCCGTCACTAAGTTTTAGTATTAAGTGTGAACATCACCATTTCAATCATGGAATCACAGGTGATGGGTTTTATAGAGACTTCCATACCATGAACATTACGGCAATGTGTGACTTTCTCCTGCTTCACTTGGAACACTTTGTTCATAAATAAATCCCTGGACGATATGATTAATGTATTCTATGAGGTTTTGTACTTAACTGTGGACCTTTTTGTTCCTGTGAAAGTTTTCCTGCCTCAGAACTTGAAGAAAACGATAATCGAAAAGAAGAAAACACACAAATAATACGTTTCAACTGGACTCTATATAGACTATAAGTTATTTTCTGCATTAAGAGCTAAGCGTAAAACCATTGAGAAATAAGAATCAGTGTTATCGATGTTACTGAATCTTCCTTGAGAGGTAATGTTAAAAACTTTCGGAAGTTCGTTAAAAGCTAAAAAAAAAAAAATGTGATATTCCTTCTGAAATGTACTAAGATAATGTCAGGTCTTCAATTGGTGGCGAAATTGTAGAATTGTTTGCTAATTTTTTTTCGCAAATGTACTCTGATAATATCTGTAATGATTCACACAATGTCTCCTCTTTCAGTCATGTTAATTTGTCGAGTTGTAGAGTTTCTATTTCGGAAGGATCTAGGCCCAGATGGGATTGCCCCAAATCTTCTAAAACAATGTAGATTTATACAGGCGCGACCACTTCACTTCATCTTTAATATATCTTTGGACAACGGTGTTTTTCCAACTTTCTGGAGAACTAGCTTTATTGCGCCGCCTATTCTAAAATCAGGAGATACAGCGCAAGTTGATCACTATAGGCTCATTAATATACTAAGCTGTATACTTGAAGTTTTGGAAAGCCTTGTTTGTGATTTTCTAGTAGTAGCTGAAAAAGCTTCTATGTGGTAATTACATGTGGCAATTAGCTTCTCTTAATTTGAGATAATTTTTTGATAAATATACTGATCTCCGCGATAACGCATCAGGAACAAGGTGTTCCTACCTATTGTTTTTTTTTCATTGTATATTGCATAATAAACTATACCCAATTTTTTTCTTTCTGGAGTTTTCTATGATACCGGTGTTGTATTACAAATTACCATCAATGAAGATTTGAATAGTTACATGTATCTTTTAACCCTATTGGTTCAACTTAGAGTTAAAAAGTAGTAAAAATGTTCCTTCACTTTTTAAATTAAAACTTATGGACCGTAAGACCTTGGTAAGGTCATCTTTTGCCGACAATCATTCCTTTCGTTATACGTTATTATCTCGTCGATGTTTATCCTCAACGATTTTTTTCTGGGATAAGTAATTGCATAAGGCTTCAAAAACATACGAAATATTGGCCCGTACATTGGTTTAAGAAATTCCTACCTAAATACATCTTCATACTCCTCAATTACCTGCTGTCTCATTCTTCTTCTCCATGGGTCTGTCCAATTTTTGACATACTTGTTTCTAACGGTTTAGAAAATACTGAATTTAAATTTTCTTACTACATCATTATATTCCAATCGATCATTCTCGAGACAAAATTATAAATACTAACATAGCAATCTACATACATAATGTATGTATGTAGGTAGTCTTTAAAGAACTGGCCGTTTCTATTCTCAATTAGAAAGGTTATATTTTCTCGTCAAGCATTGAAAAGCTACTTAGAAAATATTTCCTGGTGTCTGAAACTTCAGCCAATGTACAAAACCGCATTTAGGTAGGTACCTATTATTTCGACTAATATCAGAAAGCGTTCCGGCACATTTTGTTCTAGCGAACTTTTTTCTAGGATTTGCAAACTGTTCACTGGTATTTCAAATGAATAGACTGTAATAGTCTATTGTACACTTTATTTACACTACAAATATATACAGGGTGGCCAATTGAAAACGAAACAGAGGTGATTTTGGGCTCCCCAAGACATTTAAGAAAAAACCCTCGTACCCGTCGATTTTTGATTTAAGGGGGAACCATTTTCCTGGTGGTTTCACCCCTTGGGGGGCAAAGCCCTAGCGGGGGTGACAAGGGCCCCCAAATTTTTAAATGGAATGAGGGGTCGAGTGATACCTTATTTTGAAGCTATTTTTATGTAAATTATAACCCCCGAGTCTCACATCGCTACTATCTACCTAGCCATTACAGGGGCTAATTAAAGTTACAAAAACATGTTAGAATATTTTTATTTAAGAAAATGCTTTAAAAACAAAATCAATGAAGTAAATGCTGAAAATGACCTCAGAAGAAAAAATCTAACGGGCTTAAATCTGGAGAACGCGCGGGCCACTCCTTCGAATCCATTGCCCTTTGTCCTGGAAACCTTTGGTCCAAATATTGACGAATCACTGCAGCATAGTGGGGTGGCGCACCATTTTATTGGAATATTAGACGGTTTTCCATGTATCCGTTATCATTCTAGTATCTCCACTAATTCTGGATGAATCGCATCTTCTTATCACTCTAGGTACATTGCTCCTGTTAAATTTATAGGTAAAGAAGGGGTCTATTATACGGTTACCAAAAATGCTAGCCTAAACACTCAATTTATCGGGATGTTGCGTATGTACCTCACGAAATATGTTTTCTTGGATTTGAATAAGCCCAATAGCGGCAGTTGAGACGATTTACCGTACCGTTCAAGAAAAAAGGAGCATTCATCAGAGAAATATACAAACTGCTGCTTCATTTATTGAAAAAAAATAATTGGGTTATGAGTTGTTCAATAGTGAGGAAGGAGGAAATAAAACGGAAAAGGGGGTTAGTAGGACATCAACTAAAATACCATTTAATTAAACTCCATTATTTAATACAATTTTTTTATATTCAATACAATATTTATTTAATACAATATTTCCAGGTATACATACAATATTTCCAGGTATAATACGTACGAAATAACGTCCTAGGGCATTATGGAGATGTAGATTATTTGAGTGTTTGGACTAGCATTGTTGATAACCGTAAATAGGCCCCTTTTTTACCTATAAATTTAATAGGAGAAATGTACCTAGAGTGGTTAGAAGTTGCGATTCATCCAAAATTGGTGGAGATACTAGAGAATGATAACAGATGCATACACTAATATTCCAACAAGATTGTGCGTCATCCCATTATGCTGCAGTGGCTCGTCAATATTGAGTGGCCCCCGCGTTCTCCAGATTTTAGCCCATTATATTTTTTTCTTCTGAGGTCATTTTCAGCATTTACTTGATTGATTTTGTTTTTAAAGCATTTTTTTAAATAAAAATATTCCAACATGTTTTTGTAACTTTAATTAGCCCCTGTAATGGCTAGGTAGATAGTAGCGATGTGAGACTCGGGGGTTATAGTCTACATAAAAATAGCTTCAAAATAAGGTATCACTCGACCCCTCATTCCATTTAAAATGTTGGGGGCCCTTGTCACCCCCGCTAGGGCTTTGCCCCCCAGGGGGTGAAAACACCAAAAAAATGGTTCCCCCTTAAATCAAAAATCGACGGGTACGAGGGTTTTTTCTTAAATGTCTTGGGGAGCCCGAAATCACCTCTGTTTCGTTTTCAATTGGCCACCCTGTATACAAACGGGTTAAATTTTATTGCCTCACAGTACAACTTAAGTGTGACACTTCTTCTAAAAAGAGACATAGATTAACTGGCTAGACATTTGACTCACTTACATCTAAAAGCGCTGAAGGCGCGCTGTGATAATCATAGAGTCAAAACAGAATATCTAGTCTGAGAGCTGAAATTTTGCATATATGCAAAATTTCAAGGTGCATGTTGTTGAGAGATTAAATCAATACAATAAATAGGTAAGGTTCGTTTCACCAGGGTTCATACTTGACCTTGAAACTTGAAAAAAAAAGGGTTGTCGTAGATTAATTCATATGACACATTCAATTTTTTTGACAAATTAAAATGAATGACTTCGGGTTTAAGAACCGACGAACCTTTTTGACGTCATTGATTTGTTTCAGTCAATTTTTATTTGTTAAACAAGGAAGGCAAATGCTGGTGGCAAGTACAAACCCTGGCGAAACAAACTTTACTTCCGCCAACACAAATGTGTAGGAGTTTTGATAAAAAATCACGTTATTATCTTCTTTAAATGCTTATGGAAAACCCCTGCTTGAGAAAGTACTTCAATCATCACTTGTAGCATGAAGTCGTCTACCAACCTACTCATTGGCGTATCCAGGATTTTCGTTTAGGGGGGGCTGTGCTAACAAAAAGTGCTGATAAAAGAAAAGCGCCGCAGGCGAAAAAAACTTTTGGAGCCACGCCCAATTTTTGTTAGGAATTTACCTGTAACATGTTGACTTGAACTTATTCGCTTTTTTTTTCTTCCTCTCCTGAGGAAGGAAGTATGGCGGAAGTTTGAGGTCATTAAGGTGAAGCACTGATCCCCTTGCTGCAGTCGCCACTGTAGTCATAGAAAAAAACTTATTAAGATATTGTGAAATATACTTTATTTCTATTAAGGAAAATTCATCAAAGTACGTAAGGTTCGTTTCACCAGGGTTCATACTTGACCTTGAAACTTGAAAAAAAAGGGTTGTCGTAGATTAATTCATATGACACATTCAATTTTTTTGACAAATTAGAATGAATGACTTCTGGTTTGAAGGCCGACGAACGTTTTTGACGTCATTAATTTGTTTCAGTCAATTTTTATCGGTTAAACAAGGAAGCCCCCCCTGGATACGCCAATAAACCTACTATTATTGGATGCATTTACCAAGCTTTTAGACTAGGTAGTTCTCAATGATCTTATCCAAAAACGGAATGGCTACTAACCCAAACTTACCTACCTCTTATACGATGAAAAAGTGAATAAGGACTTGTTGTTCCCAGTGTACTACCTATGCCAAAAGCAGAAGAGTTGTATTACATTCCAAGTGGGCATGATAATTTCCTTGACCTTATTTTTGGAGATGACTTTTTCATCTGGTATCTGATGAGCAACAAAATACAGCGCCAGAATACGATTGAGATGTTTTTTTTCTCTATCGGTTTCAGGAGTGCTGGAAATAGAAGAGGGATTGCAATATGAATATACATAATTTTTTTGAGGCAGATTGTCAAGGCTTCTTTTTTTCCAGAAAGGACTAGAAATGGCTAGAGAAGGATGTTGACAATGCTGTTTTCATCTTGTTTGAAGGAACTGGTCGGTTGCTTTGAAGGAGGCAAGAAAACTGTAGAAAATATCATCGATCAAAATATCATATTGACATTATCCACTTCACAGAACAGATGATTCCTATAAGCAATTTCAAATATTTTTGGTCGTACGTAAATTCCTTTTCAAGAGACATTGAACTTCCAAAAATGATGAAACGCAACAACATTGAGTAAACTACTCCCAGAGATATTGCAAACTAATTGGCTGGCCATTTTCTGGATTGCTATAAAGATTATTCTGATCATGCGATCCGACAGATGTTACTGAACCTGAACACGTGGATATGATACATCGATCTTTCACCCCTGATGGAGATGTTTTTAGAAAAATTGAAAGTTTACAGAAGTCCAAGAGTACTTACTGGTTTAGATGGAGTGTCTCAGTGTTTTTCAAGAAATGAGGTAGGTACCTACCTGGTTCGCCAATATTCTGTTTCAAAAACGAATTATGATATATTCCCAACTCTTAGCTTATTGTAATGCCGAAATAAGTGAAGCAGGGAATGATGTTAAACATATATGGAGAACACTAAACACTATGGTCAACTACTCCATACCCAGGAATGACAGCTTGCTACCGAAGTTAGTACATGAAGCACACACTGTCGAGAACCCACAGGATGTTGCCAACTTGTCAAACCAATACTTTTCTGGAATTGCTGCAGAACTAGCAAAAAACATCCCCTCCTCAACAACGTTTTCCCTTCAACTCCAACCAAGTTCTACTGCCTATATAAATCAATGGGACCCTGCGACTGCAGAGGAGGTCACTGCAGTTATAAACAAATTAAAACCAGAAAAATCACCTGAAACTGACAGTTTAGGCATTGATAAAATCAAGGAATTCAGAAAATTAAATATCGCCTATTTTCTGTAAGTTGATAAATCTTGTATTTAATACTGCATCTCTACCAAATCTGTTTGAGATGGCAAAAATTGTCCCTTTGTTTAAAGGCAGTGATATCACAGAACTGAACAACTACAGGCCCATTTCCATACTCCCAGCCATGACTAAGGTATTGGAGACCTGAGTCAATATGAGATTAAGCAGTTATTCAAATGGAATACATTTTTGGTATATGGATTCAGAAAACACATCAATACCTCCTCAGCAACTACAGACTAAATTTCAAATATTTAGGAAAAGGTTGATAAGAGATATAAGTGTGTACTTTTCTCGTTGGACTTGAGAAAAGTTTTTGATACAGTAAATCACAAAATCCTCGTGCAAAAAAAAAACTGGTAGTGGAGGTTCAGCACTACTGCGGTTTAGGGATTATCTAACAGGCAGACTACAGTATGTTGAATGTGAAGGTAACAGAAGTAAAATGGATAACATTGAACACGGAGTGCTCCAAGGTTCTATTCTGGGACTGAAACTCTTCCTAGTCTAGGTACATGAACTCACTGTCATACATACCTCTTCAGGGCTCACTCAATTTATATGCAGATGATACTTGTATCATTTACTTTGATAAGGACCCTACTAAATTAAAAATCATCATTGAAAAAGACTCACAGAAAATAAGCGGTTGGCTCTGACCACAAACTTTAAATATGAAAAAATCAAGCAATATAGTCAAAGTTTGAGTCCTGGCCTAACTTCACGATGAATTTTCAAGGTTTCCCATTAACTCGTGCAAACTGCATTAAATAACTGGACTCTCTGTCGATTCCAAACTTACTTGGGATGTGCACATCTTACATATCAGTGAGATTACACCATCAGTTGGCAGTGGCGGCTCTTCCTTAGGTTTGCAGGTTTGCGCAACCCCCAAAACAAAACTTAAAAAACATAAAACAAAAATAGTAGAACTAAATTTTAGTACCTAATTATATTTAAAAAATAAATTATACCAAAATTTGGGAACTATATAATACCATAATACGCAGTCAATTAATAAAATAATTTGACCAACTTCGCCAAAATATCAATAACTGACAGGCCACCGGCGGGCGCGGCGACTTCAAGTAGCGGCGTCGAGTCGCTGGATTGCAGCTCCAAAGCAAACCGATCTATTATATGACGGCGCACATTTGGTTGCCTGTCTTTGCGTGGATTCGAAATCCGCTCCATAAGCTCCAGCAGGTTGCAAGCTAAGTGCAAACTTTGTTTATTTTTTTTGCTCGCAGCGCAGGTTAGGTTTGTTTTGTGAAGTTTTGTCGTGTGGGGGGTGAAAAAAAAAAGAGAATTCTGTTCAAAATTTAATTGCCGAGCCATTCTGTGGGCGTTCATCAACCGATAAGGCTGGAATAAAAAGACTTTGAAGGCCTACTGCAAATTTAAAGATTGAACAAACTGTAACTAGCAAAAAAAGGACTTTCACCGGGACATTTATCCTGGACCTTCACGAAAAACATGCATGATTGTACAATCGAAATTGCAACCCCCACATTTTTAATATACGAGCCGCCACTGTCAGTTGGAATACTTTGTCGAGTATCAGACTATCTGTCCATTACGCATCGTAAGATGGTATACAGGGTGTTTGGTGCATCGTTTGCCAAATTTAACTGCCTGAAAGAAGGGGCCATTTGCTAACTCTTCAGCCATAATAACTCATCCTTGACCCCTAGGGTTTTTTTCAATTTGTTTTTTTTTTTTTTAAATCTCAAAATTCGCCATTTAAACTTAAATTTAAAAAAAAGTTGTTGGCCTAGCCTCCAAACTTTATTTTTATTTTTATGTGTGGCAGTATTATACAGAAATAATCAGAAAGTAATAGCGGAGCGAAAAATGCAATAATATAGAAGGTATCTCATTCAACATATCAAAGTTTATATTACTTTTTGGTATAAGCGGCAACGTCGCATCGTTGAAATTATTTTAGAATGATAGATCAGGAGCAATTACTTGGACACGCAAATTTTAAAAACATCCAATATTCCGTTTTCTATAAGCGTCTAACTTACCATCGACCATCAATCACCCTGTACAGGCAACTTGAGTTTCTGAACACGTTTTATGTACGTACACTCAAAGTTCCTTCTAAAATAAGCTTTTTTACATAAAAATGTCTGAATGTGCTTGGTTCTCTAGTAGTTCCCAGGATTTTGTGCCAAACGAATGCAGCTATTCGTTGTCAACTAATAACTCTCGAATTTTTTCTAGTTTCTTTATACATGTAAACTTATTAAGCAAGATTTCGAATAAGGGAAGAACATTCTACATCTTTTATTTCTATTTGGAATTTCATTTTCATCTTAATTTGAATCGTTAAAGTTTAAACTTTAACAAATATTACCCGAAAATTTTCATAGTGATGATCTGGGATTGTATCTACTATCTCAACTCAAGTATTATTTCCAGAGCTTCTGCAAAATGATCTTTGCTTCGATCAAACCTATAATTCCTAGTGGATCAACCATTTGACTTATGATTGATAAAACTTGCTCTTAAATTTTGTTAATCTCCATTTACATTCTGCGTGTATTGAAAACTATATTCATAAGGGATTCCAAAGAACTCCTAATGCTCTTATTGTTTTATCTCTAAAATCTGAAATGAGAAAATCTAATTGATCTTTGTTGACAGGGCTATTGAATATTCATTGTATTAATTTGAAACCTGCTTGATCTAATATTTCTGTTATCTGATTTTTTAATAAACTTAAACCTGCTGATGATTCATCACTCATCATCATGAGATCCTCAACAACAAAATCTGATACAATCATATTGCTCGCATTAAACTACTGATGGATGCTGTCAATAGATACCTAGGGTAATTAATGGTCTTACGTATAGCAAAAAAAAGATACTGTTAAAGTACCATAAGTGGTTGAGCTTAGAAGCATAATATGAAACGTCGGAAGAATCTTGAAGCCATAATGAAGATGAAGATGTCTAGTATTTTTCATACCTATTCGGAAGTACCAGTCGTTCTAGTGACTTAACGTATGTTGCTTCTTCCTATATGTACATGAAATTGACCAATTGACGTATTAGCAAACAGCGTTCGTTTTTGTTAATAATTTTTTGTTTCATCTGATTCGTGATTGATAAATAAGATTCGACGGGAATTCCAAATGGGTATTAAATATAGGTACTATATTTGATTAGGGTTTACGTTGATCTGCCTATACATTTTTGTTGTATCAGTCTTCAAAAATAAATCACCTTGTATGACTGGACCAGTACACAGCACAGTGTCAAGTGATAAATGCATGGAATAATTCCAGTCTCGATGGTTTGTGTTGATGGAGGTAAATAATTGATTACTATATTTGAAATATTGAGTGAATAGTGAATCAAAGTGGAAGTCAAAAAAAGCTTTATTGCCATAGGATCAAATAATCTCATTAACAAAGCTGTCACAAACAATATATACAGGAATGTCGTTGTGTATAGAAACATCATTGATAGAAACGGACTTGGTTTTTTGTTTAAATATGTATAGAAATGGTCTTGTATTTCAGAACAGGCTCCTACTCCTACTCTGAATCGCTTAACAAAGTTCCCTTTAAATTTATTTTACACAATATTACAATCTAAAATCACTTGGGTTGGCCTAAAATTAAATATAATATTACAACAAATTGAAACACTAAGTATTAATGAAAGCATATAAAGTTAATGAAATTAGAATAATTGCTACTGTGTAGTCGATACAAGTTATTTCTTCTCAATCAACTTCCCAAGAGTGGAACTAATTGATTAATTAACCGATCAATTACTTTCAATCGAATCATTAGAATGAAAAGCAGTCAATTGAGGGTGTAAAAAAAAAACAAACATAGTGCATGCACATTATTTTTTGCTTCAATTTCCATTATTCTAATGAAGACCATGCTTTTTTTCACAAAGTAACGTTTCATGATAGTTATTATTCCAACTATATTTGAACAAAGTCCCGATTTGCATTTATTATATGGTATGCGTACCAACAATGGCTACATATCATTATACCATCCGACTCATTCGACAGGGACAAAAAAGGCCGGTACCATTTTGAATTCATCATGCGTACTTATTGTTCGGTCATTCAAACATTTAAATTATGGTGACGGCCACTTTCTATTCAGTAATTGTAATATGATATAATGAGAACAGAAAAAAAAGAGTAATGGACAGTTTTGGTCTGCTTTATTTGACTGGAATAATAAACGATTTATTACTTAAAATTTAGTTGATTTTCTCAGGTATTTAGGACAATTAGTTTTCTGCAACACCTAACCGAGTCCTGACTGAAGAAATTCGCTCGCAAATTAGGGTGCACTTAATTTACATTTAATAAACTGATGCTTCGATTATTCTGCATTTTTCTTCTAAGTTTTTGATGTAGATCTTAGACAAAAATTTCAAGAAATGGGCGAAAAAGTCTTAACAAATGAATTTTGAGTCTATTGAAATCCGCTATCAATTTTCAGTCTGATAGATACCTACATACCATTAGCTCTAGTCCGCTTCTTGCCAATAGTGTCAACAATTTTGAATTTTAATTGCCCTCGTTTCGTTATACTTAGGTTATAAATTTAATGCAAGTAAAAGTTACCAAAGATCGTATATCTAGCTTGACCTGTATGCAAGTCCATAGATAAAGCATTGAGCCGATTAATTAAGTTTATATTCTTAGTGCAGCTGGTTCATCCGGTATCAAGATTAAGCAGCCCTTGCTGAAACGTGACTAAGCCATTGTCTTCGACAAACCATATTTGACAGTTCTTATCTTGAATGTTAAATGAGCCTTTTCAATATAATTCTAGTATAGGAAGCGTACTAAAAACTGCTTACTTGAAAAAATTATTTTCATATAAATAAGCTCTTAAAAAACTGCTTAACTTCCTCTGTTCGATGATAAACATGTACCGTTGCGTAGGGTGTTTGGTGTTTGCTCTGAGACTGAAAGCACCATTATTTATTGAGGTCTCACCAGAAATAATGGGAGAAAAGCGCGATTATCCGCCTGCAAAGCCTTAAAAGAAGAAGAGACCTTTTTTCATCGAGCAGATCTAGATGGCCTACATTAGTTTTATATCCTAACTAGAAAAATGTTGCGAACACCTAAAACCTGGTAACATTTATATTTAAAATAATTCTATCGTCTTCATCTGTGTAGCGTTCCAAGCCAGGATGGGTCTTGGCCTAATCTTTTTTTTTTTTTTAACTAGAGACCCTGAGCTGAAAAGCCATGGGTCATTCAGTATCACATATAACATTAATGAAATAAACCATATTATATACTATACAATATTACACAAGAGAAAATAGCCAGTACAAATACGTACTGTATCACAAAGTTGTTGCATTGAAGAATATGTAAGTCCTAAATTGCAAAAAAAAATCTTTCATTGTACAGTGCTAGAGTAACCATCGAAGATCAGCTGCTTCAGCTTACACTTGAAGTAAGTTATGTTCATTGTTCTAACCGATTCTGGATTTTGATTGTAGTACCTTAGTCCTTCGGATAAAATACTGCGTTGACCAGTTGTAGTATTCATTGCCGATGTTCTCAAGTTTTCATTGAATCTGGTTTTGTGGTGTTAGATTGTGTTGGCTGGGATGAGACTTATTGTAGAGTGAATATTGGAAGTCTTGCAAGAATAGCTGAAGATGCATGATTTGCATGATATACAGGAAGTGAATGTCAGGATGCCATTTGGTTAATATAAGTATTTTGTTGAAAACAAAAATGGCAGCTAAAACATTTTTTTTATAGCACGATTTTGGAGTACTGACAATTTATGCAGTTTGCTAAGGGCAGCATTGTTCCATAGCATAGATATGACATATGTGAGAATGGAGTAGGGAATTGTATATCATCTGTAATGGACAGATAGTCTGATATTCGACCAAATATTGCAATGGCTGGTGTAATTTTTTTAAAGCCAATCGCTTATTTTCTGTAAGGACTGTCTCCTTCAATGATGATTTTTAATTTAGCAGGGCCCTTATCAAAATAAGTGATGCAAGTAGTCATTGAGTCCGAGTCCTGAAGAGGTATGTATGACACTGAGTTCATGTAGACTAGGAAGAGTGTCGATTTCACAATTGAACCTCGGGCACTCCGTGTTCAACGTCTTCTATTTTACTTTCTGTTGCCTCCAAATTCAACATACTGTAGTCTAATCGTTAGATAATCTCTGAACCTCCAATACAAGTTTTTTCAAACACCTTCACGAGGATTTTGTGATTTATTGTATCAAAAGCTTTTCTTATATCCAACGAGCAAGTACATACTTATATCTCTTATCAACCTTTTCATAAATATTTGTAATTTAGCTGTAGTTGCTGAGGAGTGTTACTGTGTTTTCTGATTCCATATTGACCCGCATACCAAAACTTTATTCCAACCAAACAACTGGTTAATCCCATATTTACACAGGTCTCCAATACTTTAAACTTTAGAATAGCTGGAAGTGAGGAAATGGGCCTGTAGTTGTTTAGTTCTGTGCTATCACAACTTTTGCCATTTTCAACAGACTTGGTACAGACGCAGTATTAAATACAAGATTTATCAACTTACATAAAGTAGGCGATATTTCATTTTTCAATTCCTTGATTGTATCAATGCCTAAACTGTCAGTTTTAGGTGATTTTCCTGGTTTTAATTTGTTTGAAGCGGCAGTGAAGTGACCTCCTCTGCAGTCACAGGTTCCCATTGATTTATATAGGCAGTAGAACTTGGTTGGAGCTGAAGGGAAAACGTTGTTGGGGGAATGAAGTTGGTAACATCCTGTGGGTTCTGCACAGTGTGTTCTTCATGTATAAACTTGGTTAACAAGCTGTCATTTCTGGGTTTGAAGTTATTGACTGTGTGTCTAGTGTTCTCCATATATGTTTAACATCCTTTCCTGCTTTACTAATTTCGGCATTATAATAAGTTTTTTTGAGTCAAATGGAGATTTTCTATACTCTTTTTGGGTTGATTTGTAAAATTCAAGTAAGTGGAAACATTTTATGTCGTTGATAGGAAAAATCCTGCTTCCTCATTAATTCAAAGTGTCTCAAAATATACTATCTATAATTAGCTTTTATTCCTCTCGAGTTGGAGTTCCGATTTCTGCACTAATCATGGTATATTTATGCATTGATCATCAGATTTTACGGTGGTGCCAGTTGGGCGTTATTAGCGACAAACGGTAATTTCGAGACATTTCACATTGCACCAATCAATTAGTGCATTAGGCTCCTTGTGGAGCGCCAGAATGTTTACATTACAAAGCAGTTTTACATCCATCCATCCACTTCCACAGAGTTGGAAATACATCATAATTAAAGAGTTTTTGAAACAGACTATTAGCAAACGAAGTACCTTATTCCTTCAAAAATACTGTAGACAGTGTAGACACCCTATCTGAACCAGTGCATTTGGCATTCGCTAAACTTTCAAGTTTTCCTAAAGCATCCCCATCCAGGCATAAAAGATCGATGTATCATATCCACTTGTGAAGAAGGGAAAAACAAATGTGTATTCTGTGCATGAAAATTTATCAATAGCAGAGCGCTTTCGGCCTTAGGCCATCATCAGTGCTTTCCTGAAAGCAAAGAAATAACCTAGTTATGCATTGAGGTATTTTTTAAATTTTAAATTGATCGAATTAATTGGTTAAACACTTACTTTGTCAGGAATACATTGGAGTCGAAATTGTATAAAAAGCAACACATACCTAGTTGGACGATCTTACATTTAAAATTTGTATAATCACAATTACAACATTTAATTAGGTGTAAAGGGCCCTAGGGGTTGACTTTGGCTGTTGATTACATAAATTAATTTTGATTTTATTTTAAAAACGTGTTTGTTCTTTGTTCTTCAGTAATTTTATGAAGGTTGACTTGAGGAAATGGTGACAGCTGATTCAAGGACGAATTGCGCATGTGTAACTTACGAGGGCGATTCGGATTTATGTTGTTAAATTTTAATTATTATTATTGGAAAATCGATAAAAAATTTCCTTTTTTAAATTTTCTTATTAAATGGTGACAGAACAAAACCCAAGAGATTCAGTTAGAAAATTATAAGTTTGATTTAGGTGAGATGATGAGTCTATTAATTATCATCATTGAGTGATCAAACTTTCTAATTATTTTAGTTAAGTGAATCTAATTTAAAAGGCGTCTATGTAAAGGAATATAACTCCTATTCAAATTCACTTGAGTGTTCAAGCAAGAGCAATTCCCTTGTAACTCTTTTTGTATTTCAATGTCCTCTATAAAATCCAGTCTATTGTAGTTTTTTGAAGAAACGTTATGAATGATTTTGGCATTCGATTTCAGGCTAAAATCGTGTTTTGTGGATTTTATGTGTTCACCAAAGGCTGAATTGGTTCTGGTTAAGTGTTCGTGGATACGTATTTGAAGAGGTCTACAAGTTCTTCCTATATATGTGCTATTACAAGTGTTGCAGTTCAGTTTATAAATTCCGCTTTTGGAGAGGGTGTCTATTTTGTCTTTTGAATTAACTAGGTGTGTATGTAGACTGTTTTTTGTTTTGTAAGAAATATTGACTTTTTGGACATGATGGCGAATGGAGTTTGAAATTTTTAAGTTGATATTTTGATCTATGAATGGCATTGAAAAATATCTTGATATCTCTCTTGTAAGGGGGTAGATTTCTTTTTTCAGTCTATTGTGTTTAGTTTTGTTAATCAAGGTGTCTATCATGTTCGGGTCGTATTGGTTGTTGTAGGCAATTTGTTTAAGGATTCTGAGTTCTTTGTTGTAATTCTCTTTTGATAATGGAATATTAAGTAACCTATTGACGTAACAATGAAAGGCTGCTAGCTTGTGTTGTTGTGGATGGTTTGAAGACTGTGGAATTGTGTGGTCGGTTTGTGTTGGTTTCCTGTATATTTGAAATTGTAGATTGTTCTGTTCTTTTTCGATTGTGACGTCTAAGAAATTGATTGCTTTGTTGTTTTCTAACTCTAAAGTGAAAGAAATGTTAGGATGAATGGAGTTTAGTTTGTTAAGTAATGTTTCGGCAACTTGATGATCACCGTTCAGGAAACAAAGACAATCGTCCACATATCTGAACCAGTGCAGAATTTCGGAATTTTCTCTTGATATAATATGATTATTCTCCAAAAAATCCATGAACGCATCAGCGAGAAAAGGTGAAAGGCAGCTGCCCATGGCGAGGCCGTCAGGTTGCTGGTAATATTTGTCGTTAAAACAGAAGTAGTTCTGTGATAGACATAGGTTTAGTATTGATATAATGTTAACTACATTGTTTTCTGGTATATTTTTTGTTCTTAGGATATTAGCAACGATTGTGACTGCCTCAGCCTTGGGAACTGTAGTGAATAAGTTGGTAACGTCGAAGGACACCAAGAGAAAACTTTGTGGAAGGTTAAGAACTTGAAGTTTATTGACCAAATCTAGTGTGTTGTTGACTGTGTATTTTGGCTTAAAATCTGTGGATGATCTAATTAGTTTAAGAATAAAGGTTGAAATAACGGATACTGGTGTGTTTGTGAAACTTACCACTGGTCTAATAGGTGTATTAACTTTGTGTATCTTTGGAAGTCCATATAGCCTTGGTACATTAGGGTTACTGGAAATTATGGTTTTTGGGGCATTGTGTTCCTCGAGGAAATCACTATAATGTTTCAAGACTTTGTTAGTTTTCCTAATGAAACCGTTATGGGGGTTATCTGAGAGAGATCTGAAATTGTTTTCGTTCAAAAAGGTTTCTACTTTACTCAAATAATCATTCTTATTAAGAATCACAAGGCAATTGCCCTTGTCCGCTTTTGTAACAATCAAGTTTTGTTCTTTAATCTTTGTTTTAAGTTTTTTTTAAATTGTGATTTAAGAAAGTAGAGGTGGAGAAATTGAATTTATTGATTTTCTTTTTGGTGTCGTATAAGATGCTGTGTAGATCATTCCGCAATGTTTTTTTAACTTTGTAGTCGTTTATTAGTTGTTCTATAATGACGTCTAGTTCAACTATAAGATAATAAACCAAAGACAAAAATGTAATACAGATATAACATTTATTAATGAAGTACATGAGCATAATACTAGAACTATCAATGATATACATATAAATTTTAATCGCACAAACTTACAGCTATTTAGTCCAATACAATGTTCTTCAAAATCCTATAATTCCTTGCCGGTAAATATAAGATTGGATAACAATTATAATATGTTCCTAAGCAATCTAAAACGATTACTAAAGCTTTAATCATAATCATAAGTGTAAAATCATTAGGTATATTATTAATTTGGTGTTCATTATTAATTCGAAAATTGCAAATATTATATTAGGGTAGATTAGTTTATCACTTTATTGATTAACCTAGAATTTAAGAATGTTACATAGTACAAACACTGTTAAAGTATTTAATTCTCGAGGCCAGAGCTTCTAGCACTGATTAGAGAAATTGTTATGTTATGAATAAAATATTGTATTAAAATGAATAAAGAATGTTTCAAAAAAAAAAACTGCGTAGAGTAGAATGTCACTCTCAGAAATAGGTAATTTGAGACAATATTTCAGTCCTAAATTCAACAAGTCTATCTCACCTTCCTCAAAATTGGTGTTAGAAACATTCTTAACTCTGTCATGGAATTCAAAATCGGAGAATTTGTTTGAGTTTCTTAGTCTGTCTCTGTTGAACTTTTGGTTTTCTTTTATTAAATAATGAAGTTTCTTGTTTACTTTATCAAACTTAATTTTCTTTGTCTGAGAGACTTCCTCTGTTATGTCATTTAAAAGTAATTGTAATTGTTCATCACCCAGGGTACCCGAAATTTGATTAATTTTTTTTTTAAGTTGACAAGTTGACAATTCAACAGAGGAAGTCTCCCAGACAAAGAAAATTAAGTTTGATAAAGTAAACAAGAAACTTCATTATTTAATAAAACAAAACCAAAAGTTCAACAGAGACAGACTAAGAAACTCAAACAAATTCTCCGATTTTGAATTCCATGACAGAGTTAAGAATCTTTCCAACACCAATTTTGAGGAAGGTGAGATAGACTTGTTGAACTAGACGTCATTATAGAACAACTAACAAACGACTACAAAGTTAAAAAAACATTGCGGAATGATCTACACAGCATCTTATACGACACCAAAAAGAAAATCAATAAATTCAATTTCTCCACCTCTACTTTCTTAAATCACAATTTAAAAAAACTTAAAACAAAGATTAAAGAACAAAACTTGATTGTTACAAAAGCGGACAAGGGCAATTGCCTTGTGATTCTTAATAAGAATGATTATTTGAGTAAAGTAGAAACCTTTTTGAACGACAACAATTTCAGATCTCTCTCAAATAACCCCCATAACGGTTTCATTAGGAAAACTAACAAAGTCTTGAAACATTATAGTGATTTCCTCGAGGAACACAATACCCCAAAAACCATAATTTCCAGTAACCCTAATGTACCAAGGCTATATGGACTTCCAAAGATACACAAAGTTAATACACCTATTAGACCAGTGGTAAGTTTCACAAACACACCAGTATCCGTTATTTCAACCTTTATTCTTAAACTAATTAGATCATCCCCAGATTTCAAGCCAAAATACACAGTCAACAACACACTAGATTTGGTCAATAAACTTCAAGTTCTTAACCTTCCACAAAGTTTTCTCTTGGTGTCCTTCGACGTTACCAACTTATTCACTACAGTTCCCAAGGCTGAGGCAGTCACAATCGTTGCTAATATCCTAAGAACAAAAAATATACCAGAAAACAATGTAGTTAACATTATATCAATACTAAACCCAACAAACAATCAAGGTTAAAATTACTTCCATTTGACCACTGAACTGGTCGAAAATTTTGCATGACCAATTTCAAATAGGGATTATTTACTTCCATTTGTTTTCCTTTTTCCCAAAGTGGGGAATAGAACTGAAGTAATTTAGAAGTCGATATTAGGTTGATAAGGTATTTATAACCAATTGGTCAAAAATACCAAAAAGAAAATATAGTACTCTTTAGGGTATTTTGTGGTAAATCCGCAGACATTTATTCCTATGGTATGACATAAATCTGACCTAAATCTAACAACAATCACCAAAACACGCTCTCCGTCTTTTTCTTTTCAAAATAATAGAAACCTATTGGTTATAAATATGATGACTGCTGGTATTTGAGGTTTAAATCTTGCCTTTAGTTAAACTTGTTGAAGTAATGGCTTCCGTATACCGTATAGTAATGATTCAATGGAATTAATTTTAGTAAGTAGGTATACCCAGCACTGTGAAACAAAAATTCTATGCGGAGCGATCTTTTTCGTGAAATGTGGACAAAATATTCCCACAAAATTAAGGCGCCCTTAAAATAAACGTTTTCGAGGAATTTTATTAATTATTTTTGTTGATATTCTGATACTCACATAACCTCAAAATAAATTTGCTTTGTTTTTAGAAGTAAGTAGTTAACCATATACCCTGAAATGTGTTTTTATTTCATTTACTTGTTTTTGGAAGGGCTAAAATGATATATTTCAAACATATAGAATATTTTTGGTTGAATTTTGATAATAGTGGATGAATTAATATGGCTCCTTTTACAATTTCGACCTATAGGGCCTTTTTCCCATAATTATTAACCAATAGCATATATTTTCCAGAATGCAGGCCCGAATAAACGTGCATTATTAACTTTGTGGTTAAATTTACCCATTTTAAGACCTAAAAATTACTTTTAGGTAAATTTAAATAAAGGTCGGAACTAGGTCCGATAACCGATAATGTATAAATGAAAGCGCCCCTGCTGAATCTCATTAAACCTCATTTTCGTAGGCCAATTTTATGTAATCAGCATCAACATTCTGATTACCACTAATATCATCAACACTACTTGTTGAAATTGTTGACTTTTTGTTAAATGAACATTTGGAAATGTATGAGGTGATACAATCTATTTCGGTGATATAGGTCTTTGAGTGGCAGAATTCTTTTTAACTTCTCTATAGTACTGTGACGTGTTCCTTTAAGCCTTGGTCCTTCTGGTTTTCAACTTTTTAGACATGTTCTTGAAACTAACAAGGGCGAACGAACACACTTAGGAAACGTAACCACAGCAAAGATATTATTTAGGTTATAGGTTATAACACAAGAAAGTCTAATTTAGAAGAAAACATAGCAGTGGGACAAATATTTGTCATTGAAAGCTTTTTTTGGGAGCATTAACTTTGAGAACATTTTTGCAAGTAATTTTTGACCTTAATTAAGACTTTTATACCTATAGGTCTCTGGAACTAGAACTATTTTCTTTAAAGTCCAGTTACAAAGTTGAAATTAGGCCAAATATTTACCAAAAAAATCCTTTTAACCTCAAGGTCTGTAATAAGGCTATTTAGCAGACACTTTGACCAATTTTTTACCAATATACCTAAATAACTTGGAAGGATTTTTTCTTGGTAATATATGGGATAATTTTTACTTGCTAGGATGACAAAAAAAAAAACCTAACTTTGAATACCTATTTTAGGTAGATATTGAGTAAGTTATGACCCCTTAAATTGGGTTTGAAAACCTGAATTCTTTAAGAGCTTTTAGAAGGTGAATATTTAGTAGTTTTGAACCAATAGCTTCAACTTCTTAGTCAAATGTCTTCTAGGACTATAATCAGGTATACCATTACTAGTTTTGGAATTCCAGCTCAACACTTCAAGACATATTTTACTTTAATAACATTATTTAAGGAAATAATTACTAAAAGTTGACTAATTTAGGTAACTTTTTCTTGAGTGGTAGTCTATTGCACCAAAATGCTAGTTGGGAACCTATGTCTATCACAGAACTACTTCTGTTTTAACGACAAATATTACCAGCAACCTGACGGCCTCGCCCTTGGCAGCTGCCTTTCACCTTTTCTCGCTGATGCGTTCATGGATTTTTTGGAGAATAATCATATTATATCAAGAGAAAATTCCGAAATTCTGCACTGGTTCGGATATGTGGACGATTGGCTTTGTTTCCTGAACGGTGATAATCAAGTTGCCGAAACATTACTTAACAAACTAAACTCCATTCATCCTAACATTTCTTTCACTTTAGAGTTAGAAAACAACAAAAAAATAAATTTCTTAGACGTCACAATCGAAAAAGAACAGAACAATCTATAATTTCAAATATACAGGAAACCAACACAAACCGACCACACAATTCCACAGTCTTCAAACCATCCACAACAACACAAGCTAGCAGCCTTTCATTGTTACGTCAATAGGTTACTTAATATTCCATTATCAAAAGAGAATTACAACAAAGAACTCAGAATCCTTGAACAAATTGCCTACAACAACCAATACGACCCGAACCTGATAGACACCTTGATTAACAAAACTAAACACAATAGACTGAAAAAAGAAATCTACCCCCTTACAAGAGAGATATCAAGATATTTTTCAATGCCATTCATAGATCAAAATATCAACTTGAAAATTTCAAACTCCATTCGCCATCATGTCCAAAAAGTCAATATTTCTTACAAAACAAAAAACAGTCTACATACACACCTAGTTAATTCAAAAGACAAAATAGACACCCTCTCCAAAAGCGGAATTTATAAACTGAACTGCAACACTTGTAATAGAACATATATAGGAAGAACTTGTAGACCTCTTCAAATACGTATCCACGAACACTTAACCAGAACCAATTCAGCCTTTGGTGAACACATAAAATCCACAAAACACGATTTTAGCCTGAAATCGAATGCCAAAATCATTCATAACGTTTCTTCAAAAAACTACAATAGACTGGATTTTATAGAGAACATTGAAATACAAAAAGAGTTACAAGGGAATTGCTCTTGCTTGAACACTCAAGTAAATTTTAATAGGAGTTATATTCCTTTACATAGACGCCTTTTAAATTAGATTCACTTAACTAAAATAATTAGAAAGTTTGATCACTCAATGATGATAATTAATAGACTCATCAAGTTCCATCTCACAAACCACACCATCACCTAAATCAAACTTATAATTTTCTAACTGAATCTCTTGGGTTTTGTTCTGTCACCATTTAATAAGAAAATTTAAAAAAGGAAATTTTTTTTCGATTTTCCAATAATAATATTTAAAATTTAACAACATAAATCCGAATCGCCCTCGTAAGTTACACATGCGCAATTCGTCCTTGAATCAGCTGTCACCATATCCTCAAGTCAACCTTCATAAAATTACTGAAGAACAAAGAACAAACACGTTTTTAAAATAAAATCAAAATTAATTTATGTAATCAACAGCCAAAGTTCAACCCCTAGGGCCCTTTACACCTAATTAAATGTTGTAATTGTGATTATACAAATTTTAAATGTAAGATCGTCCAACTATGTGTTGCTTTTTATACAATGCGACTCCAATGTATTCCTGACAAAGTAAGTGTTTAACCAATTAATTCGATCAATTTAAAATTTAAAAAATACCTCAATGCATAACTAGGTTATTTCCTTGCTTTCAGGAAAGCACTGATGATGGCCTAAGGCCGAAAGCGCTCTGCTATTAATAAATTTTCATGCACAGAATACACATTTGTTTTTCCCTTCTCAACATTGTTGATGTGCACACAGCCAAAAAAACCCTCTTTTCATATCCACTTATTCAGGCTCAGCAATATTTGTGGGATCATGGTGATAATCTTTACAGCAATCCTGAAAATGATCAGCTAATGAATCTGCAATACCTCTGAAAGTAGTTTTCTCAATGTTGTTGTGTTTCATCATTTTTGGAAGTTCAATGTCTCTTAAAAAGAAATTAACGTACGACCAAAAATATTTGAAATTGCTTATAGGAATCATCTGTTCTGTGCTGGCTGGAAACAAGCATCAAGTGGCTAATGTCAATAAGATATTTGGATTCTCGACGAAGGTGCCTCAAAAAAAAATCATATTCATATTCGAATCCCTCTTCTATTTCCAGCACTCCTGAAACGACAGAGAAAAAAATATCTGAATCAGATTCTGGCGCTGTATTTTGTTAATTATGCTGAGTTGATGTTAGAGACCAAAAGAATATAGGAAAATAGGGTCAATTAATTTATTATGCTCATTAAATCATTAAGGAACATACCAGTTACCAGTAATCAACTCGTCTGCTTTTGGCGTAGGTGGAACACAGTTCTTGTGCACTCTTTCATCGTATAAGAAGTAGCTAAGTCTGGGTTAGTAGCCATTCTGATTTTGGATAAGATCATTGAGAACTACCAGTCTAAATGCTTGGTAAATGCATCCAATAATAGTATCTGAAATCTGAAATCTAGAGCTCTGAACAATTGCGCACGCAAGTTGCATTTATCGTATTTCGCTTACTTGTCATTAGTTGTCAGTTATGTTAAGGTTAAAATCTTCATCAATATGGCTCTTTCAACTGAAGAAAAAGTTTTCTTAGTAGAGCACTATTTCCGGTAATACGGAGTTGAAAGGAATAACGGCCGCAGTTTAAAACAAGTCTCAGAAAAATAGCCAAAACCACTCTTTATAAATATGTTTTTCTACAAACGTGTTAAAAATGCAATTTTCAACACCCTCCCGTAGCATTAAAAATGTTACTTTATCGCACTAGTGTTAAAAATCTTTAAGGCACTAAGTGTTAAAAATGAAAAATCAAATTTTGAGAGCCAACGTCAAAAAAAAATTGTATTTTTAGTTGTTTACATTAATATTGATGGTAAAATTTGAACAACTGAGAAAGCTCGATTGGCCGCCTCATCTATATTTTTCAAGGAATCGATGCAACCCACTTTTTTTTCTGTAGATTCTTGCACTACTGAGACTGACCACGATAGATTTCCTAGAAACTGACAAGACATTTCAAATTACCTGTAAAAAAAACTAAGGTGCTGGTTGCTTGGCTTAATTGACAAATGTCAACTTCGATAATTTTTTATAGGAAAGATGCTTCCAATTTATTATTCATTCTAAAGATTCAATTGGCTACTGGTCATTGCCGTTTGTAGAAAAAATATTGTATGATATTTGTATTAAAAGTATTTTTAAGGCACGCATGTGAAAGTTTGCAGAATGAGCGAAGCGAATTCTGCAATTCACATAAGTTAGAAATTTACTTTTAACACTTATATCATAAATAACTATTAATGATTTGCATAATCCTTTTGAAGCTTGTTAGCGTCGCTATGGTGCACATTTTTAACATATGCATTATAAAAATTAATAAATAGATATAATTTTTATATTCGCTACTATTTATTTTGGCGGATACTGTATTTGCAGCGAATTGGCGACTTGTGTATTTTGTAGAGTGAGGGTAAGTCTAGTGATTTAGTGAATTACAATCTGGAATCGTGGAGAATGCACTCTACGATGTCACTATGTCCCAAAAAAACCGCAGACTCGGAAATATTTCATGCGAGAATAACTTTGATTTGCATTAATTCAGAACTTTGATCTATCACTTCATATTAGTTAAGATTTAGTGAAAATTCCATATACTTTATCCAAATGTGATCGAAGCCTTGGACCTTGGTCCATTGATACTCCAGGAAGTGAATCATGCAGTGAATATTATTTTAATAAAGCTGGTCCAACAGGAGTCGTTTAGTCAAGACATTATTGACTTGTATTTCAAAACATATTGAGTTTTATCATTAAATCCCCATGTTGATAACATTTTACTTATTGTTAGGGAAACTCAAATTGAATCTAAAAGTATCTATCTAAAACAGCCTTATAAGCTTTCCAATGACTTTCGTATTAATAGATTATGTAGAAATACTTGATTACTGACTTGATTTATGGTTAATATATTGCTTATTTATTAGCTAATGATTTAATTAACACCATAAAGATAAAAAAACACATGTTTTATTCAATAATTTTATGGTATAAGTAAAACTTGTTTTTGATCTTGCAAAATAAATTCGACAAAAACGCTATTATTACCTACGTGTGGGTGGCATACATAAAAGTTTTATAGCAACAACCATATGATTTTGTTAAAAATGTATATGTGTGACAAATAGCACATTACATGACTTTGAACTGTTGCCTATACTTGTACCTATACCCAACTTCGCAGCCGATGCAAAGTATGATAAAGCACAAAATGACTCCATGTTTTGCTCAGTTTATTACTTCCCCGTATAATATACGTTACTGTTTTACGACTAAGCATGCTTGTAAAGTAAATATTATAGTCCAAACGTTATCTACAAGCCTATTTAAATTTTCCATGGTTTAGGTACTATTAATAAATATATGAAGAATGAACTCCATTCATTTTAATTCAGAGGATTTACGAGCGAGATGCTTTATGGCTGTTTAATTACCTACTTTATTTATTTTGAATAATAAAATTTTTATATTTTCTGTTATAAAACACCGATGGTGAAATTTTGAAGTTCTCAAAAATCTAGAATCACTTTGAGTCACCGGATATTTTCTGTAATCTTTGCCAGATTTTATATCAGAAATTGGAGAATGCTGTGCTTATTTTTGGCAGCCGGTTCACAATTTCCAGGAAAGAGATTCCAGGAATACTATACCTGCTATAAAAAATACCAATTTTTATTTGTCACAATTATTTTAAAATTGGGAATTCTGTTAATTATGGCAACTTATTTGTTGGTTAAAACTGCGTTACTTCCAACTAAAATTACACATGGTTATAAGGGAACTGAAGGAGGATACTTTCTCTACAAAACTATATCGAAATCAACCAATATAGGAGCTGCATTATCCAAACTTACCCCTATTTTCACGATGGCCTCTATAAGGCATAGAATATTTTGATGGAGTTACCTTTATATTGGCCCATACCTGGAAAATAAGAAAATATAAAATAGAATAAGAATGCAAAACATATATTTAAAATAAAACGTGTAAATATATAGGTATATACCTATGCATATAATCTAAATAGGTAGATATTGCCAAAGTTTAATATTGCTTATCCACTTTAATTGATTTTATCTCACAAAGATACTCTTTAACAAATTATTTGCAATACCCATCTCTCTGATACAAAGACAAAGCAGAATAACGAAGACGAAATTTTCATATTCGTGGCCTGAGGCAAGGCGAGTGAGCTGACAGCTTTGAAAATAAACCCAATACGTTGTCTTTCACATTGATGCTGCATTCTTCACTATCTCTCAACGGTCTTTGGGCGTGTGTCGAGGTATTTTATACAGGGCGATGGACCGAGAAATCGAATTTATGCGCGCAAAATTTCAAAATCTAGAATTACTTTTACATTATCCTGTTTTTTTAGAAGTTATTGGGTGAAAAAATGTCGAAAAGACCTAATGATATCCAGGACAATTTAAGAATTAGGACAAACAAAACAATCAACGGTGATCCTCTCACAAGTTCTAATACCTCTACTGAGGATATTCCTAGCTTTTGACCCATTTTTGTCAAATTAACTTATGCACCGCTTGTTGGCAAACAAGTTCGATAACTATTGGACTTGAGAATCTGTTGTTCAAATAAATAAAACGAAAAGCGGATTAACTTGTCAGCTCTATCAATCATCTAATTAAAAGCTAGCGAAACGGCGAACTGCAAAAGAATTTGCTGCTTTGCCAAACTTGACAGAAACAATAATAAACAAGTTGGTGACATATTTTTTTTGCAATATGGGTATGTGTAGCATTTTGAAATAGAATAAAATCCGGCAGCATTGCGAAATGAAGGATGTGGAGAGACGTGATTATTCAGAGGCATGATTTTATTGGTTAGAGCCTGAACGACAGCACCAGTGGCGTGGTTATTGGTGAAACTCAAGAATTTTTTTCCTAATAATTTTTTGCTTTATTTCCCTGGTGTTTTTGGTGCCACTGAACCCAAAGACATGGTTGTCATCAGGCGGTGTCAGTTGAGGTGTCAGTGAATATTCTTAGGTTACGCCCAACTTTTCTTCCTTCTTTCGTCTCTACCAAGTTACCACTTGCCAGACTATATTTATGATTTCATAATTTAAATAGATAAGTATGTTAGCTTTATTGTATATATATTTTTTCATGACTTTTCAAATTTCTGAGCAGATATTTAGGCAGTGCTCGATGAGTTTTACTTTTGTCTTTCTTGATAGGGATCAAATTGGGAAAAGAAAGTTATGGTAACTAGATTTTCGATGGAGAATCATGAATTTGTATTGAATTGGCTTCTACTAGGTGGAAATTCATAATCTAATGAAAGATTTTTAAGTAAATGTAATATACTTATACATCTTTTCTTAGAATCATGAATCATCCCTAAATAAATTTCATAGAAAATAAGTTTTTCAGATAGATTCAATACCGTAAACTTTAATACAGTTTTGGGGTTTTACGTGATTATTGATTGGTTTTTTTTTACGGATATGCGCACTCGCAAGGAAATGTCCTATCACGCTCGAGAAGCGGCAAGTGCGCGGAAATGTCGGTGTATGTTGGTCTTGAAACGGTTCAGGTTGTAACCTGCAGGAAAAACCGTCGCAGGGAGTTTATTCCACAGCGATGCTGTTCTCCAGAGATATGAATTCTGATATAATGAGGTTCTTGGTGCCTCTAGTTTGACAGTAAATTCATGGTTACCGTCTGTTTGACAGGTTCGCCTGGTAGGTGCTACTCTCGGTGGAATCATACGTGCCAACTCTTCAGAGCATTTTCCATGATAGTACCTGTAGAAGAGAGATAAATCACCCACAGATCTGCGATGTTCGAGACCATCCAAGTTACGAGTAAGTGCGGGGTCATTGATCAGCTTGATAGCTTGTTTTTGCACGGTATTCAAAAGCATTAAGGTATGTTTGGGTGCTGCACTCCATATATGTGAGCAGTACTCCATAGTTGGTCGAATCTGGGCTTTGTAGAGTGTCAGCAATTGGCTTGGTGTGTACAGATGTCTTGTACGAAATAGCCCCCCCAGCTTTTGGGAGGCCCTTTTAGCAATATCTGACACGTGACTGTGCCAAGACATGTTGGTCTCTGCAGTAACCCCCAAGATGTTCAACTGACTCTGTAATGTGACAGCACTTCCAGATAGCATGATGTTTGGCTCACCGGTGCTGGTCTTTTTTGAAAACAGAGCTGCTTGGGTTTTCTGCGCGTTGAACTGTACAAGGTTTTTGTTACCCCAGTCCTCTATTATCTCCAGGTCGTTATTTATCTGCGATATTTGAGTTAGTCTAAGATGATGGAATTCACGTGCGGAAAGACCTGTGGGTGGTATGAGTGAGGAGACTACATTGCCATCGTCTGCAAAGCAATAAAGTGGATTTACTGTTTTATCTATGGGGTCATTTATGTAAATCAGGAAAAGAGTTGGCGAAAGGATTGCTCCCTGTGGCACACCAGCATTTATTTGGTAAGAGTTGGAGTTCTGGCCATCCAGTGCAACATAAATGGATCTGTCCTTTAGGTAACTTTCAAACCAAGTGCAAAGTTTCGGCGATAAATCCATTGCTTTGAGCTTGCTGAGCAGATTTTCATGCCAAACTTTGTCGAATGCTTTAGATATATCTAAGGAAATTGTTCTTGTTTCACCCCGAAACTCAATCGCTTTTTGCCATAAGTGAGTGACGTATGTAAGTAAATCGCCAGTTGACCTATATTTTCGAAATCCGTATTGCTTATCGTTGATAATTTTGTACTTTTCCAAGTACTTGGTTAGGTGATTGTTCACAACTCTTTCCATTACTTTTGATATCACCGGAAGTAGAGCAATTGGTCTATAGTTTAACGGATCTGTCTTTTTTCCTTTCTTTGGAATGGGTTGTACTGCGGCAGACTTCCATGATGATGGATATACTCCTTGCCTGTAAGACAAATTGAATAATTTTGCGAAAGTTGGGGTGAGTTCGTTGGCGCAATTTTTGAGTACTATTGTGGGAATGCCATCCGGACCCATTGCTTTGTTTGTATCCAGCTTTTTTAGGGATTTTCGTATTTCTCTGTGACAAAAGGGTACCTCTGGCATACTATGGGAAACCCTTTCAATGAACGGTGGAGTTTTTCCGTTTGGCACTGTTAGGTTGGAGTTGGAGGAAAACATTTGGGCAAGCATATTGGCTTTTTCCTCTGATGTTGTGGCTAAGTAATTATTTTTATCTGTAAGTGGTGGCATGGATGACTTGGTGAAGTTAGATCCAACAGCTTTTGCAAGAGACCAAAAAGACCTAGAACTACTTGGACAATTCAGCAACCTGTTTTTTATTCTTTGATTGTATGTTTCTTTAGCGGAGTCAATAGTAATTTTGCAACTATTTCTGGCTTCTATAAATTCTGTGTGGTTTTGAGCGGTTTGTTGTCGTTTCCAAAGGTTATATGCTCTGTGTTTTTTCTGTACAGCCGTTTGACACTGGCTGTTGAACCAAGGTTTTGCATTAGCTCTACGTTTAGTTGTATGTGGGATATATGCGTCCATTCCAGATAAGATTACTTGTGTTATTTCATTACAGCAAATAGTGGGATCAGCTGTTTTAAAGCAAACCTCTTGCCATGGTTGGTTGATTGGTTCAGATACAAAGTGAATAGGCCGGGTTAGGTGGCCCAAATACTGCAGCCGTTGGCTTAGGTTTAGGAGCCTCTTTACCGTGTTACTTTTGGTGAGTTAAGACATAAGGTCTTCTGGCCCTATCTTCTGTCTGTATCTCCACTAGCGTAAAGTCTCACTTTCGAAGATTATGTGGGTGGCGATTTCATCCTACTCGTCACAAAAGCTGCACATGGGTTCTTCTTGGAGGATGCCCATTATGTGGAGGTGTTTTCTCAGGCTGCAGTGTCCAGTTATACTCCAGTTATTAGCCTGATTTGATTCCTGTTTAGTTGTAGCATCTCTTCAGTAAGTTTAAGTGATGGTTGTTGTACCATTAGCTTACTGTGTCTGAGCTTCGGAAAAGTTTGCCGGTAAATTTGGAGGTGTCTATACACCCATTGGTTTATTTTTGTTCTTATCGAAGATTTTGTGGTACCAATTGCCGGTTCAGAACCAGTATAACTGGTTGCTGATCCTTCTCTTGCCAGAGCCTCTGCTTTTCCATTTCCTTCAATTCCTTTATGCCCCGGCATCCATTTTAGGATTACCTTGTTGGTCATACTTAGGTTTTTGAGGTTTACCAAGCATTCCCAGACAAGTTTGGATTTTATTTTAAAGCTGTTGAGTGCTTCAATCAACGCTTGACTGTCGGAGCAGATAAGGATGTTTTCACCTGTGTATCCCCTCTTCAGGTTTTTTCTCAGACAGGAGTCGATAGCATATATTTCTACTTGGAATATAGTAGTGTTTTCTCCCAGAGGTTGACTGATGTCGCATCTGGGAGTTTGTCCATATATTCCAGCGCCGGTTCCAGTTTCTGTTTTGGAGCCGTCAGTAAACCAGACAATTTCTTGTTTTGGAGGGTTTTTCGAGGGATTTTTTCGGCATCATATAGTCGCTACCCATGGTTAAAATCGGGTTTGTAATTATTTTGGTGGTTGCCGCAAGTCCATTTGGTTTTGGGTTCCAGGCTTCGTTCAATATGCCCCGATTCTAGCCTCCGCTTTGACGATAAGGTCAATTGATGAGAGTTTTAGGATCGTTTCCATACTTGCCGATGGTGTGCTTTTCTATGCACCGATGATACAAAGACATGCAAGTCTCTGAATTTTGGCTAGCTCCAGGTTTGCTTGTCTCTGGTTTACTTCAGGTTACCATACAACTGATGGATTTAGTCCCCATGTTTTCCCAATCGCTCTTTTTGGTGACATCAACGTCATCTTTGTTTTTGGTAATTATCTTTTGTGTTGGTTCCATGTTAGCTTCATATCTAGGATGACGACTAGAAATTTACCTTTCCTGCCAAACTCCAAGGTTTTTTAGAATAGACTAGGAACAATTAAGTCCTTCCGATTTCTTTTCCTCGTGGAAGGAATGAGTTTTGTTTTGGAGGGGTTAACCCGAAGTTGCTCCTTCGTGCACCATTCCTCAATGATTCCTAAGGCGTCCTGCATGAGGTTTGATACTGTCCTGGTAAATCCTCCCCTAATGACAACGATTATCTCATATGCGTAGCCTTGATCGTTTAGTTTCCTCAGAAGATCATCCACGACTAGATTCCACAAGAGTGGTGAAAGTACTCAGCCCTGTGGGCATCCTTTTGTCGCGGTTACTTTGATAGAGGTTACAGCAACAGTCGAGTTTATAGCCATGTGTTTTAGCATGGATTTGATCCATCTGCATGTGGTATCATCAATCGCATGTTGCCCAGCAGCTCTGACTATGGAGTGGTAATCAAAGGCTCCTTCTATGTCAAGAAATGCCACTAGTGCAATTTCCTTGTTTTCTAGTGAGTTCTCTACTCGTCACCAGTTGGCGTAGAGCTGATTCGCATGATTTACCTGGTTGGAAGGCATGTTGGTTTTGGTGAAGTGGCCTCTGTTTCAGTGAGGTTTCCCTGATGTGCTTTTCAACTAGTTCTTCTGTCACCTTTAACATAAAGGACGATTATTGATTATTTGTGTGTAGGGTCCTTTTGTCGAGGTGTAATCAATTCAAAGTGCCAAAATATGAAAACTTGTGACTATATTCAAGTCAGTGCGTCAACTATTACGTCAGTGTCAGTCATATGTCATACTCTTTTGTCAATTTGTCATGTATGTCATATTGTCATGCTGCAGAAGCTTTTTGTCTTTGTAATAATAATATCGTTTGGGTGCTTTGTCTGATTATTATAAACAATTAGCTATAAACAATGGTCGGATGTATTATCAACTTTTTTTTTATTTTGTCCTAATAATTAGTCAGTACTTTTTGTCTGTATTAGTAATAAGTATTATTGTGTGATGGTCTAAAGAAGGCACCGTGACCAAAAAAACTAGAACCATAATCTTACATCCACTAAATTGAATTGAATACCTCAATACAACTCTTCAAAACCTAGCCAAACTATAGATTAATTCGAAGTGTGTCTTAAAAGAAAGCTGTTCCGTCTCACTTTGCTACCATTTTCTTTGTGAACAATATAGGACATTGATTCTTGTTATTTTTCCACTATACTTTGACTGAAAACCATACTTTTCCTTCGATCATCATCATTATTATCCTACTTAAGCTACTAGTAGACGCTATTTATAGCAGAGAGTGTACTCGAGGTTTATCTAGAAAAACTCGACGCCCTACTCAAACAGAATTCTCCAAATTATTTACGCGACGCCCAGAAAATTTCATTCTTAGAATCCGGCCGGGCTCCCGAGGCAACTTCGTAACACTGCCCCCCTCACAAATCAGATTTTACTCTACTAAGACGCTCTTCTTCTTCGTCTTTATCTCCACTCAAATCCATAATGATTTAATATCTTCTTTTGCGTAATATCTCTATGTCTGTCTAAGTGGACTGCGACCTGAACGCAGCGTCTTAGACCGCTCCATCTTCCAGATCTACCCTCATGTATTCCTGGCTGTTCTTTCTTTGGATTGACTTGACGTATGGCTACGTTGTCCTGCTCCCTGTTGATTTTAATACATACCAGCCGCATTCCCTGGGCTTTTGTGGATATCGCAACACTCGTAGCTCTCCTTTTTATGGAAATCCGCAGAACGGCCGTTTGAAGGATAGCTTTGACCTTCTGGATCAGCATTAGTCGTAATCAACCATTCTTCATGTTCCTACGGCCTTTCTTTCTTCGCTTGCCGGATTTTTCTTTCAACCTGTTCGGAACTCCGTGCTTCATCTGCATTCAATCGAATGCTTCTAACAGAAACCCTTTCTAGCTCATTAATTCTGAGGCAGTTCTTGTCTTGATTCGAGCATGCTCGGCGTTCAAGTTCTCAACCGAAGGTTGACAGTCATGTGAATGAGAGCCAGATCTCAGTTCTTCTCTACAGTCACGTTTGAAATGTCCTCTTCTTGCGCAGCGATAACATTCGGAGTTCTTGTTCAAGTTACTTATTGAAAACTGAAAGACATTAAAATGAGAGCGAGATCTCAAACGTACTCTACAATCACGCTTGAAATGTCCCCTTCTTCCGCAGCCTTCTCTGCACATCCGTAGCTCTAATTCCATTTATAAAATTTGTTCTTAGTCGTATAGTTCGTTTGGTTTGTACTTACGTCATCGGTGACATCATAACTTGGAAAAAATGGTTTGTCGTTAATTAATTCAAATTCAATAAATGACTTCTTATTTAAAGATTCGACGAATGTTTATGACGTTATTAATTTGTCCGAATCAATTTTTATTTGTTAAAAAAAGGAAGGACAAATGATGATGTAAGTACAAACCCTGATGAAACAAACTTTACTTGGTAAAGCTGCCTTTGATGTTAATCTCCATAACGACGCTGTAGCTTAACGCATCGTCAAGCGCACCATAGTTTTGTTGGGAAGCAGGCGGAAGAGTCTGTAGTAAGTCTAAAGCAGAACCACGCAATGCTACAATGAAGCCTGTAGCCATGTCATCGGAGCTCCAACCATTGCAACAGTCTCGAATTAACGTCTGTACATAGCCCACGATGTCTGTCCGTCATCCTCATAATATGGCGGTGGCTTAACTTTAATGCCAGGTGCAGATGAGGCTGTGACATTTCCTGATGACCTCAAGTCACATTCCAATTTTTAAATCTTCTTTTCAAAACTATCCATTTCTTGGCGGAAATGTCCAACTTCCTGGCGAAGAGTTTCAACTTTCTGATGAACATTCCCAACTTCCTCATGAACTTCGTGACGAACACTCCCAACTTCTTCGCGACTGCCATTGCATTCGTGAATTTATCATCTTGTACTTCCAGAATAATTTTCGTTAGTCTAGTTTATTCCTCAGAGATTACGGTTTGCATCCATTCACGCTGTAAGCCGGTTTTGTTCTTTTTGTCTTTGGTCTTCTTCTTGTAAAAGTGCTGCAAGCCGGTCCTGTTCTTTCTGTATACGATCTTGTTCTTCTTGTTTTTCTTTCTGTCATTAGTCTTCTTGTTATTTTAAAAGTGTTACAAGCTGGTTCTGTTCTTTCTGTCCTGTATTCGTTCTTCTTCTTGAGGAAAACCTCCTATTTAAAATATTATTTCTTTGAATCCTAACTTTTCAAAAAAACCTTTACTGAATAAAATAAATGTTGCAACCATGTAATACGCCGTCAAGTAGGGACGAACCTAGAGGCACCACAGAAAAAGCGTAGGAAGGGGAGATAGGGAATACGCAAGTAGACTAGAGAACAAGCTGGGCTGTTCCTTTAGACATTTTTTATAACATGTGCATTGTTCATGTATTTAACAAAAATCGTTTCATGCTGTAAACAACACAGATAAAGAAGTAAATTAAAATCTAAGAAATTATGTGCTGGGATTTTGATTTTTTGATTGAGAGCGTACATTAGGGCCTTGTTGAATTTACTAACATTTTCCTACCCTGACGAGAGAATACTCTAACAAATTGAAATAATCAATCTAGAGATATTGGCTCAAAAACAACTATAGCTGAGTAGCTTCCCGTATGGGACCTCAGTACCTGCTGGGAAACTGGCTAACAAAAAAAAAACTCTTCAGTATTGAATATAGGTAGTGTTGATTGAATGTAGTGTGTGTAGTTGAAATTTTAGCACAAGAACAGGGGCGGTACCTAATTTAAACTTTTATTGACCTAAATTATTGGATTAATGACTCGCAATTATTATTAAAATGACACAGTTCGATTTTTGAGGAATGTTAGAACGAGGGTTTCTCTGCCGTGCTCTTTCCCCTCGTTAGTTCCAGGATGAGAACGGTACGATTTACTTTAATAATAAAGTAGACGTTTCACAAATTTCTCGTTTCTTTCACATATCACAACCTCCCTTAAATTTCCCAAATATTTGCTATGTCGGGCGCATGTCCAGTAAGTAAAATTGAGTAAGTTTCCACAGCGTAGGTCCTATTTGTTTTTCATTTCATTTTTCAGAAGATTTGTTGTTTAAAAGGTAGTAAAAATTCTCATCGTTCAATCTTACTGAACGAGCCCGGGTATGTTATACTACATTCTTCTTGTTTTTCTTTCGGTCTTTGGTCTTCTTGTTGTTGTAAAAGTAGTGCAAGCCGGTCCTGTTCTTCTTTTTTTTTTTCTTTTTTTTTTGAACATCTGCTTTTTCGGGTATCATCAAATCACCATAGATATAGAAGTATTCCTAAACCTACTCTAAAAGAGCAACTTTCAAACTCTTGCATTTTCGGAGAATGTTCTTAGATATTCGAACACTGAAGAGCCTTTTCGAGTTTCGACCTCCGAGTCCATTGAATCTCGGATAATGGAGATGCGATGTGATAAATTTAAAGTTCCATTCCGTTATAAATTCCTTGCATTAAAAAGATGGCACATTGTCCGCGACAACTTGATACCAACTGATTATTTATAGGCCCTACTCACAAATTCAGAATTTTTGTTATCTAAAGGAATCACTCCTTAAGACATTGAAAAATAATTTCTGATCAATAAGTAGGCTTTCTAGAAAAGTCCATAATTCTTGCTCGTCGTTTAATATAGTAGCTCAAGCTCAGGTAGATCTAATATAAGAACAACCAGGCTCGTAGGCTTGTACCTACTTTTTTCATACAAATCACACATTCTTTAATGTCCTGCTTTATATTTGGCCAGTAGATTATCGAGTTGGCCTTTATTGTGTTGTGGTTATTCCTTAATGATTGTCATACAATTGTGCCAACATTCTTGGTCTAATGATTAAGGTAGGTACAGTTATTCGGTCATCAAAGAAAATAAGGTTATCTAATGCGTCTATTTCATTTCTTGTGTCCAAATCTTTTATAGGATCTCCACGCCATCTTTTAATCTTTTCAGTTCATTATGCTCCTAAGTCCTCAGTCTTCGCTCGGCAATCGGCATTCAACCAATCTTGCCTCTGTGACATTAAATGGGTGAACTATTTCTCTTCTGAATTGTTCATCTGTGCGCACATCTTTAATAAAATTTCTTGACAGTAGATCAATAATAAACATATCTGTAGACTGTATTGTATTTGGTCCAACATTTATATCATATGCTTGCCTTACCTGAGTTTAATTCTTTGTAATCTTAGAGAACTTACCTCAGTAACACCTCATATCATTATTATAGAAGTAAAGGGTGTATAATTTGTATGAATTGTAAAATGGCTGAATAAATTTTTGTTCATGAAAATGTAGTAGGTATCCTTTTTTAGTATACTTAGGAGCTGATATCTCTGACAAATTTGGTATGTAGTTTCCTAAATAATTAATCATAGGTCATGCACTATAATTCTTTTTTGTTTTTTGGATCATCAAGCTCCAAAATTGCCCCAATTTTACCATCATCTGGTTTCATACCTACCAATTTTGTCAATTATATAGCCTAAATATTTAACTTCTTTAATTCTATGTTGAATTCTACTGCCATTAAATTTGAAATAAAAACTTTTTTAGCTTTCCCCGAATTAAATTTTATCAGGATTTTCCAAACTATCACAGCCGACATGAGTAAACTATAACTACAGGAATGTCACCAGAGATCGATATTCAAAAGAATGAAAGAGGGTTTCATTATTTTTTTCCACATTCATAAAATTAATGAACCATTCACACCTGGTTATTATTCGACGCCTGACTAATGACTTTTGAACCAATTTAATGGCACCCTTCTGGGTGGCCTAGCAGCTGGCCATTTTGTAATTTTACACTTTTTTTAAACTTGGCCAATACAGTGAATACATCTTTCTGATCTCTGACCTCTCATCCATTGACTTTTGACAACATATTCAAATATTAAAATGACTGCAACTCAAGAATAGATAATGAATTTTTCTTGACTAATAAATAATTCAAATTGAAAATGTAATTCATGTCCTCTTTTTTGTTTACACAGAAAACATCCTATCTTTCATGCTTGTTACAGCTCCTACCAAAACAGGAACAATTCCTTGGTCCATGTATATAGTCACAGCTATTACAATAATTATTATTGAACAACCTATGTTTCTCAACCTCTATATATTTCCATGATTTAAACATTTAGCTATCAACTCGAGCTTCGTTACTTGGCTCATCGTTTCGCCTCATGACTTTCCTACTTCTAATAGCATGCACTTTTTCATCTCCGTTTTAAAGATTCCTTAGTTGAGTTCTTGTTAGCTCATTAGCTCGGCATTTAAACTGCTTTTTCTAAAGTTAAACCTTCTGTATGCAATACTTTATTGAAATTCTTAATGTCTATACTAAATCAAATTCTGTCACTAATCATTAGTGTCAACAATCTTAAAGGTTTTAGATAATTATGTTGTAAAATAAAATTCTTTGATATATTTACAACATTCGCAAGCTCTATTATTTGATTTCTTCTAGGTGATCTGATCAGTATTTTGATGCCTACCAAACATTTATAAATTATTTGGTCTAATTTTTAGTTTTGTCAGAAGTTTGTTCTATTACTTACGTACCCTTTTTCAGTAAGTATAGTTGTTTTTGTGTCAATATCTTTTTTGAACCCCTGTGTAAAGACTGGTTCAGAGGTCTTCATCAAAACTTGCAACGAACCTCGTTCTGGACAAAGACATGACAGTCTTGCCAGAAAACGCAGTGGACTGTATAACGCCTACGGGGGAGCGTCGGCAGGTGGCGGATGGCCGGACGGCCTATGTTTTATAGGTTATCACCGAATATCCAATAAGGTGACGCTGACCAACCCTCCAATCCAGGGTGTAACGCGATCCGTGCCGAGGGATGCATGGCGGTGGGAGAGCACCGCCGCAAACGGAGCCTTGAAGATACCAGGCGACCTCTTCAAGTAACCAGCCTTACCACGTCGTGCGGGGCTCCGACGTGGCTGACCTTTATTTCCCTAGCTATTCGTGGGAACAAACATGGATAAACAAAACATAAAAAACAAATAAAAGCAAGACGACACCGCTAAACCAACTGCTGACCGAATGGAGCATGACATCCAAGGCAGTCAGCAGGCGAGACCCTCACACCCTCCGAGATCACCTCAGAGACAAGAGGGCCCTGCAAAAGATAAGAAAGGGGAGAAACCCCAAAGAAGAAAGGCTGATCCTAGGAAAAAGCCATACTACCCACCTCTTGGTCAACCGGGAGGGCTTGATGACCCACTGAGAAAAGGCCTCAGTGGAGCTGGAGTGCGATGGTACCTCAGGTTTCTTCAACAGGCCATGACACCAGAAGAAGCCAGAGAAAATGCACTGACCAGGAAAGTGCAGACACCAGACAAGGCACAGAAAAGGGGGCCCAAAAACATAACCCCTCCGCACAAAGCGGACGTGAAAAGGAAGAGGACGGAACCTCCTCATGCTGACAGAGCCGCTGGGCCAAGCACCAGCTACGCCGAGTCAGCAAAAACCATAAAAGTGGCAGCACTCCCCGCGGCATTCCCTAACGAAACCCTCAGTGCAGAAGAACTTTCTGCCCTAGAGGACGCCATTGTGGAGGAAATGATGAAAGGGGCGGAACATAAACTCCAATTTGGAGGCATACATTTCCGACCAAGCATGCTGGTGATTGATTGCCTCACCAAGGAAACAGTTGAGTGGCTGATAGAACACGTCCCCAGGTTGGAAACCTGGCAGGGAGGAGAGCTGATGGTGTGCCTGGGAGACGACATCTCAAAGGCGCACACCACACCATCACAGTCTTCTTCCCAAGAAGCAAAGGGCAAGACCCCCTTAAATTCCTAAGCCTGGTAAACACCCAAAACGAAGGGCTTAGCACTCAGCTGTGGAAAGTAATAGGCTGCAAGGACGAGGGTAACGGCCAGCTACTCAACATCGGCATAGACGATGGGTCCTGCGAAACCATTAGGAAAATGGGGTACAACCTCTTCTATAGGTTCGGGAAAATCCCCGTACACGGCCTAAAGAAGAGAAAGGGTAAAGAAGAAACAAACGAGGAACCGAAGGAGCTCACCTCCTCGGAATCCAAACCGGAGTCTCCTTCAGAAGAAGACGGAGGGAAAGAACGAAGGCCTTGAGGAGGGGGAGAAAACTCTCACTCCGGTAGAGGAAGTTCCCAGTGAGGAAGAAAAAATGCTTCTGGGCGATTAGGAGGTCATCACTCCACCACCCCAGAAACAACAATAACAGGTAAAATGGCGAATTACACCACAATAGCCCAGGTGAACGCGCATCACGCTAAGGGAGCATCTGCTGCCATAGCGCGGTTGTTCACGTCGGCACGCTTGGGAGCCGTACTAATCCAAGAACCTTGGATACACAAGAGGCAGACCAAAGGCCTGTCTAGTAAAGGGGCAAAAATAATCTGGGACAGCCGGTGTAACGACCCTAGAGCATGCATTCTCCTAAATAATATTAATCATTTAAGTCTTTCAAAATTTACGTCGTGGGACTTGGTTACGGTTCGGGTTAAACTTACCACCGACCCACCACAACGCGACCTAATACTGGCATCAGGCTACTTCGCTGGAGATTGGCAAGCACCACCAGAAGAAGTACAGAGACTAGTCGAGTACTGCGACAGGAACAAACTACCGCTCCTAATTGGCTGTGATGCCAACGCCCACAACACTATCTGGGGAAGTACCGACACAAACCTAAGAGGTGAGCAACTGTTAAAATTTATCTTTCAAACAAACCTGAATATACTTAACTTAACTTTAATACACCAACATTTGTTACTAGGGTCAGACAGGAGGTGTTAGACATAACACTTTGTAGTCCAAATATTGACCAAATGATCAGGAATTGGAGAGTCTCGAATGAACCCTCTCTCTCAGATCATAGAATCATAAATATTTGAAGTAAAAGGAGTGCAGGAACGAACTGCCTCGTATAGAAACCCCAGAAACACGAACTCGGAAGAATACACAAGCAAACTGCAACGCAACTTCAAACAAAATAAGGTTAGCTGCAGGAACACACGTGAAGTAGAAGAAACCCTTCAAATCCTTAACGGAGCAATCATGGAGGCATACGAATCCAGTTGTTCTGTGAAGGAACAAGCAACAAAAAAGGTTGCCCATGGTGGAATAGTCACCTGTCACGACTTAGATCCGAGGTTCGCTGTCTCTTTAACAGAGCCAAACGAGACGGAGAATGGCAGGGCTACACCTAAAGGCTGACTGTGTACAACAGAGAATTAAGGAAGGCCAAACGAAAAAACTTCCAGAACTTCTGTGAATCTATCACAGAAACACCATCAGTAGCCAGACTATACAAAACCCTGGCAAAATGCAGGGCGCAAGGACCATTGACACTTAAGAAACCAGACGGCAGTTATACAGAAAATGAAGAGCAACAAGCTGCTCTACTACTGGAAACCCATTTTCCAGGAAGTATACCCAATGGTACTGAAGAAAACAAAGAACGGTACAGAAAAACCAGGCAAGAAAACTGGGAGGTTGCCAAGAACCTTTGCACTCCACAGCGGCTGGCTTGGGCGATCGACTCATTTCAATCGTTCAAATCACCTGGAGTAGACGGCATTTTTCCAGCCCTGTTGCGAAAAGGGCAAAATGAAATTATGCCGTATCTAATCAAACTCATTAGATACAGCCTAGCGACCGGATACATACCCAGTCAATGGAGAAGAGCTAAAGCTAACTTTCATCCCAAAGGCAGGGAGAAAGGATGCCACTCTACCGAAGTCGTTCAGACCTATATGTCTCACGTCGTTCTTACTGAAGACAGTTGAGAAAGTTGTAAATAACTATATCAGAACAAATGTTCTAGAAAAGACGCCACTACATCCTAGGCAACATGCTTACAGAGCGGGCAGATCAACAGAAACCGCTCTATTTGAACTTGAAGAAGTAGCCATCTGCGCCTTCTTAGACATAGAGGGGGCTTTCGATAACACCTCTCATGAGTCAATAAAGAATGCGCATGTCAGAAAAGGAGTGGACAAAACCACATCCACCTGGATGTGTGAAACGTTAGCCACCAGAACTGCAGAAACGAATGTGGGGGAACAAACCATACAAGTCACCACAACGAGAGGATGTCCACAGGGAGGGGTACTCTCACCCTTGATGTGGAGTCTAGTAGTCGATGATCTACTAAATACACTGACAGACCAGGGTTTCAACTGCCTTGGCTACGCCGATGATATTGTCATCATAGCCAGAGGCAAATACGAAGGAATACTCTGTGACCTTATAGAAAAAGCACTCCGAACCACGAAGGAATGGTGTCAGGCAGTGGGACTGAATCTTAACTCATCAAAAACCACATTGGTAACATTTACAAAAAGAACGAAACTCCCATACCTGAGGAACATTCGCCTCGATGGAAGCAGGCTTCACTGGAAACAAGAAGCTAAATTCCTAGGAATAACCCTAGACTCTAAACTCCTTTGGAACCGACACATAGAGAACATAACAAACAAAGCAATTTCGGCACTCATGGTATGTAAAAACATTGCGGGCAAAACGTGGGGTTGTAACCCATCGATCCTACGATGTATGTATACCATGATAGTGAGACCTATCATCACCTATGGAGCGGTAGCCTGGTACAGCCGAACCCAGCTATTAACTGCTAGGAAAACCCTAGGAAAGGTACAAACACTCGCATGTCTATGCATAACAGGAGCAATGAGAACATGCCCAACCGCGGCAATGGAAATCATCCTAGACCTAACACCACTTCACACAATAGTGAAGCGGGTTGCCAGTGAATCAAGTCTAAGACTGGCGAAGATAAGTCTACAAGAGAAAACGCACTTTGACAGAGCTTTCCCTCTCCCAAACTGTGCACACCTCATGGACTTACCAAAAGACGCGATTGTTGATAAAATCAGTTTCGAGAAAAACTTTTCCATCGAACTAAGTACAAAGAACAGATGGAACATAGAATGTATCCAGTCCCTTAAAGCAAACACCATCAAATGGTTCATAGAGGGGTCCAAAACTGCTGAGGGAACAGGAGCCGGAGTATTCGGGCCACGAACCAGATACTCGGAGCCAATGGGCAAATCACCAAGCATATTCCAAGCCGATCTTCATGCGATCGGAAAATGCGTGCAGTTCAACCTGAACAGAAGGTACCGAAAACGAGAAATTGTAATAATGTCTGACAGCCAAGCAGCTATCAAAGCATTGAGCTCGCCGGTAATCAATTCTAAGAGAGTATGGGAATGTCTACAGAAACTCAATGAGCTGGGGAAGGAAAACAAAGTAACCCTACTCTGTGTTCCTGGACACATAGGACTCGAGGGCAATGAATGCGCAGACGAACTTGCAAAAACGGGAGCGGCCGCTCCCTTCACTGGGCAAGAACCATTCTGCGGCGTCGGAAATGCGCACCTCCAAGAAATCCTCAAAAAGAAAGAGAACCGGCTAAGGAACAAACAATGGCTAGACCAACCAGGACTACGACAGGCCAAAGATCTACTGGGTAGCTACAACCAAAAAAGATCTGAACTGCTGGTCAACCTTAGCAAGAAAAGTCTCAAAACTCAACTCTAACCGGGGTTTTCTCGGGACATTGCAGACTGAATAAACACCTACATAATCCGGGGTTGGAAGAAGGTTACACTTGATTCTGTGAAGACGGTGAAGACATTCCAGCCCTGGAACCGCTAGACATCCTAAAATTCCTGAAGGACCTAGGACTAGAGGGGCTGCTTTAAGCAGGAAACCCGAACTTAGCAGCAGAAGGAGGGGTACAATAGATCAACCTTGGTCGCAGTGCAACTGACACCTCCAACACACACATACATACATACATACATACATACATACATACATACATACATACATACATACATACATACATACATACATACATACAAAGACAACGCATTAACTAATTAAAAAATGGTATATTCAACCTTTCACAACTGCCTGACTACTGGGCTGGGAGCTGAATCATATTCTAATTGATTGAAGACTGATAAAACTAAAGTATGTGCTTACTTCCAAAGACGTTTTTCCAAAAGATGTCATTCATCATCATTTTTCACGTAATTTTAAGTTTTAAATGAAGTTGAATATTCATTCTTATTGAATTTAATGCTTAACACCCTACTTTTTGATGTTTTTGCTGGTTTGTGTTTTAATGTCTAAATGTACAAACGTTTCATTCAAAGTGTTAATTAATATTTTGATTTATTTTTGTGTTCAGAAATTTAAGTGAGCAATTGAGTTTAAATAAATCACTTTCGATCACTCATCACGAATATATATAGGTATTTTTTTTTTCGTGAAAATCTTTTTTTTCATGGGCTATACATTATAGGCAATGATGGAGCAAACATAAAAATAGCCTCTATAGAAAAGATTTATAAGATTGAAAAACCTATAATTGTAACTCAAAAATTTTGCTGTTAATTGAATCGATCTAGAAGAGCAAAATACATATTTACAAGAAATTCTGAACTCTTTGAGATTCTTGCCAAAATGTTCAAAAAAAAAAAAGAAATCAGGTAAAACATAATCGAATCGTGGTAATGACCTAAAATTGCGCCTTATCAAAACATTAAATATTCTCTGTTTATATTTCCTTCACTAAAAATAGTCCCAATAATCCTTCTTTTCTTTGATTTATTTCTGGCTAACAAGGATCCATACATTTACTGGGAAAGCAGTGTTATTTATATGCGCTCCATTAAAGAAAATATTTTGATTTTCAAAATTACCACAACTTTTTGGAATCAGTTTCAGGTAGACGAGTTTATTTTGAAATAAAATAAATCATAGTAGGTACTCCAATAGTATGACGTCAAGCTACGTACTGAAAAGTAACCAAAATTTCAAGATTCCTTTTTTATCGAAATAGTGTCATTTAATCTTTATATCTTTACAGAGAAAGTCACTAGCAACAGGTGTTTCCTGAATTAACTATTGCACAAAATTTAGGACGGAAATAACTATTTTTAGTCTAGTAATACAATAAATTTATTTAATGTCCGATGGTAAACATGTGTTTATTCAGGTGAAATTGGCCAACACAAATTGAAATATAGATTGGTACAGTAGATCATTAATTATAAAAATTAATGACCTCGACTCGAGCCCACGTTTTGGGAGTAAGAATATAACTAGCTGAAAACCTAGTTTTTCACAATGTTCGTTGAAAATATTCACTAAGAACATCAAAATTGTTGTTCGGAAAATATCTTGAAAAGTGAAATATTTTACATATGAATCAATTTACTTTTCACTCTCGTCATATAAAAGACAGGAAAGGAAAATTACTTCGTTGTCTCTGAAAAAAACAGTGGCGACTCGTGACTATTTCAAGTGAGGAGGCCTAAAAGATTTTAAAGATTTTCAGTGATTTTGAGTAGATCTTACGAGTTTTTCTGGGATTTTGACCAACTTGTATACAAATTTTCATCAATTAACCGCTCGAAGTTTAGTTAACTCCATAAAATGTGTACATAATTGAATCTTTATTGATTTTGTAGCATTTTGAGGATTTTAAAAAAACTTCACGTAATTTTAAAAGATGATTTTAGATTTATGAGATTTTAGGTGATTTTGGATCATTTTAGGGAATATAGAAACGGTTTTTATGGCGTTTTTACCAACCAATTTGGGGGAGCCTTAACAATAAATATTCCATGGGAATTCTGCGAAAATTTTTGTTAATTCCATAGAAATTCCTCAGAATTTCACTAGAAGATTTTATGGAAATCCTCGAAATTCCATTCAAATGACAAATTTGAATAGAAAAACAGAAAGTCCTAGAACTTTTTTCATAAGATTTCATAATACTCCTCCGAATTCCACCATAAAATACAATGGAATTCTTTTACAAAAATTCCTGGGAATTACAGTAGAAGATTTCATGAAATTTCGACAGAAATTACTCAGAATTTCACTAAAATTTAATTCAAGTTTTCGGAATTCCGCCGAAATTTTTCGTGGTTCCATGGAAATTCCACGAAAATTCTGTTTAATTCCGAGGGAATTTTTCGGTTTCGATATAATTTCACTGGAATTCCACAATAAGATTTCAAGGAATTCCATGTAAGTGTAATTCGACGAGAATTCCTTGGAATTTGTCCAACATCGAACACAATCCTCCAAATTTCCCATAAATTTTTCCAAATTCCTTATAAATTCCCCAAGTTTTTAACAAAGAATTCCAAGGTGGTTTTGCCTCTTGGAAAATACAGTCTCACACTTTCAAAGTTTTCCTGGAAAACTAATTGAGGGAAAAGTTGAAACTTTTTGCATATAAAGAGGAAGATTAGAAGCTTATTTTTTCAAAATTTCAAATTTTTCCAGTGGAAAATAACAACATAAAGAATCTTGGGAATCAACCTACAATAACTGAATTAATTGAAAATACAGTCTCACACAATTCAAAATTTTTCCTCGAAAACTAGTAAAGGCAAAAATTTGAAACTTTTTGCATGTGAGGAGAAAGGTTAAACCTTAGATTATATATAGTTAGCACTAAAAGATGAGTAATCAACTCCCAAATATGGTACAAAGATCTCTCTCCAAATATTTTGATTTTGTCTCTCTTACTTTGTTTACGCTGGTTTTCTATAGTACGATTTTCAAAAACCTATTTAGATTTTGGATCTTTAGACATCTCTTTCTAAGGCAATATTTAAACGAAAAAAAAAATATACAAGTTTAGCTAAACAGAGTATATTGTTTAGGTGGTACCCAATAGAAACCGATTGCCAAACCAGCGTAAATGTCAATATTCATATTGTAACATTGTTGTGTGTTTATTTTATCGACTTTTTTGGGTGTTTCATTGCTTTAAAGTGGAATTGTTTAAAAATTTATCATTAATAATTTTGTACATTTCGTGAAAGTTTCTTGTTCAGGATTCGAAATGACTAATAAGTGTGCAGTGTGTCAGAAAAGAGGAAAACCAGAGGATTGTTTATCATTTGACCGGTTAGTAAACAAAACCTATGACATCGACATGATTGAAGGGAAAAAAACACAGTGTCGGAGGTGCATGTAGGCCACAAAAATACAACATGTTACATATTTTAAATTTTTATTTCTATTAAACATTATTTTTTAGTATTGCAGATAATTTATGATATGAAAAGAACATGCTTAGGAGCATTACATTTAATATCCAGCTCAGTGAGCAAATGGACGTGTGTTTGTGCAGACCATTTTAGCGGTGGAGACTACAGATTTTCAAAAACTGATGCTAAAATTTTAAAAGCCTTTGCTGTTCCTGTTGTTGCAAGCACCAGCGCTTCTCGAGTACTGTCCAGGTTAAGCGGTACTTGTCGGGGTACTTGTTCATAGGTTCATGTAATTTTAAAAGCCTTTGCTGTTCCTGTTGTTGCAAGCACCAGCGCTTCTCGAGTACTGTCCAGGTTAAGCGGTACTTGTCGGGGTACTTGTTCATAGGTTCATGTAAAAAAATCATTAATTTTGATTTTTGAAGAATCTATATTCGTGATTTGTTTGGACCCCTCAATTAGGTATTAAACGTACTGGAATTATCTTCATTAATGGTGTTATGTCCACCATTCAATTAAATAAAACTAAAAGTTTGCGAACTTTCAAATAAGGATGAAGTTCGGCTCAATTTGGAACTTGTCGGGAGCAATAAATTAATTTTCATTTGGATTAATTTATCAACAAATTTATAAAATGTCAACAAATGAACCAAATTATTGGTTGGCCAAGTAGTGCTTTGGTCTGCCTCTACTTTGACTACTAAACAGTGGTTAGTAAGTACTAAGTTTAAATCATACATGGCATTCTTAATGGTGACAATAATATCATTCTGATGCTATAGTCAACTTTAAAAATATAGGTACTTATAGTACTTTTTGTAAGTATTTAATATTCACTTGAAAGTTCAGTGCATTATATTTTCAGTATTTGCATTATTGATCAGTTTGCTTCAAGTATATTTTTGTTATCAGTAGGTACCTCAACTCTTGTAATATTAATATTCTGAATAAACATTGTTCTTTTTTGACATTGTTGATAAATTATTACAAAGCCATTTTTGATGAAAATCCTTGAAAAATTAAAAAAAAAAATGTTACGATATAAAGGTCTGTTTCTGCAGAGATCGCAGGCCGGTTAGAGTGAGTTTCATTGGTTGAAACTAGTTTTTTGACTGTTTTAAGCCAATGAAGTTTGCTCTGACTGTTTTATGATTTCTGCAGAAACAGACCTTTGTTTAGGTCCCATCTCATGTTTTTTTGTTTGGAAACAGTCCATTTCAACGTTTTCTTGGAAAACTAGTGAACGGAAAAATTTGAAACTTTTTGCATGTGAAGAGGAAAGTTAGAGACTCATTTTCCCATGATTTCAAATTTTTCCATTGGGAAATAGCAACATAAGTAATCTTGGAAATCAACTTACAAAAGCTGAAATAATTGTTAATACAGTCTGACGCAATTCAAAGTTTTCCTGGCAAACTCGAGGGAAAACTAATTAAGGGAAAATTTTGAAACTTTTTGCATGTAAAGAAAAGGTCAGAGGCTTATTTTCCCAAAATTTCAAATTTTTCTAGTGGAAAATGACAACATGAAGAATCTTGGAAATCAACCTCCAATAAATGCATTAATTGAAAATACAGTCTCACACATTTCAAAGTTTTCCCGGAAAGCTAGTGAGGAAGAAATTTTGAAACTTTTTGCATGTAAAGAGGAAGGCGAGAAGCTCATTTTTCCAAAATTTCAAATTTTTCCAGTAGAAAATAACAACATAAACAATCTTGGAAATCAATCTACAATAACTGAATTAATTGAAAACACAGTCTCACATAGTTCAATATTTTCTCAAAAAACCAGCAAAGGCAAAAATTTGAAACTTTTTGCATGTGAGGATAAAGGTTAAAGGCTCATTTTCCCAAAATTTCAAATTTTTGCCAGTGAAAAATAAGATTTCGAGGGATTATTCACTGTGACAAGATTTCAGATTTAGAGCGATTTTGAGGGATTTCGGTTGATTTCGAAGGATTTCGGGTGATTTCGAAAGATTTCGGGTGATTTCGAAGGATTTCGGAGAATTTCAGGTGATTTCGCAAATATTTTAATTTAAATTCATACTGTTACTTGTCTTATAAGTATATTCAAAAGTGTATCAGTGTAAACTGAAAAACGGCGGCGTTGGCCGATTTATGAATTTTGAGCCAATTGCGAGGGATTTTTGGGTTTACGGAAAGATTTCTGAAAGATTCCAATGGGATTTCGGAGTGATTTCGTGGATTTCGGACGAATTTGTGACACGATTTCGGGGAGTGATTAACCTCTCGAAGATTTCATCAAAGTTCTTTGGAATTCCATTAAAATTTTAAGTTATTCATAGGAGTTCCGCGAAAATTTTAAGTAATTCCATAGAAATACCTTAACATTTCATTAGAAGATTTTATGGAATTCTTGGACAAATTTTTTTCGGAATTACAGTATAGGATTTCATGAAATTCCTCAAAATTTTACCACTGAAATATCCTGGAATTCCACAAAATTTTCATAAAATTCTTCGGAATTTCATTGACATTTCATGTAATTTCTTAAAAATTCCTCGGAATTCACTAAAATTTTATGAGAATATCCACGTTCATAGCCGAAAATTTCTTGAAAGTCCAATGAAACTTCAAGGAATTTTTCAAAATTTAATTTATTTTCATAAGGATTTTTCGGAATTTCACTGAAATTCTCTTTTAATAGCCAGGAATTTCTGGGAATATTAATGAAGTTTCAAGTAATTTCTTAAAAATTCACCGAAATATATTGAAATTGCATGTCATTACATGGGAATTTTTCGGAATATCACCGAAATTCTATGTTTTTAGCTGGAAATTCCTCGGCATTACTAAAATTCAGTAAAAACTGAAATTTCATGTTGGGAATTTCGGTGTAATTTCATGTAATTGTTTAAAATTCCTCCATGTAATTCATTTAGGATTTCGTGTAATTCGATCGGAATTTCACTGAAATTTCAAGTAATTCGAGAGGAATTAAAATTTAATGTGAATTCTATGGAAACTGCGCAAAAATTTCACATCTTATTCCTTTTTCAGAATAACATAATTATTCTACCGAAATTCCTGGAAATTCTACTAAATTATGGAATTCTGAGACTTTAATAGATTTTTGGGGATTCCAAAGGATATTTGGGAATTTTAAAGGAAATATTTTTCAGAAATGTCAATGATTGGGTTTAAAATAACCTATAAATCGAGATTTGATAAAAACATATGGCAACGCTGCTCATGAGACAACAAACGTCAAAAAATTGAAATATCAAAGTAGGCCTTGGTTTTTTTGACAGTCGATATAAAATGGCATCTTTTTGTTTCAAAGATTACAATCCGAAGGGTCGAAGTATTAAAATCAGTTGACGATGAACGGATTCATATAACTCCGGCCCTTCGTGCTCGTATAACCTCGGACCTTCGGACTCATGATTAAAATACCTCCGGCCTGTCGGGCTCGTATAACTCCGGCCCTTCGGGTTCGCATAATTCCGGCTTTTCGGACTCATATAACCTCGGCCCTTTGAGCTCATAATTGAGATAACTTCAGCCTTTCAGAATCGAGATTCGAAAAAAAACATGGCAACACAACAAACGTCAAAAAATTGGCCGGTCCCCTGTTTGGCTATTCGCCGAAGCTAAATCTATATGCCCATGTAGGTTTTTTCCCAAAAACAAAGGTTAGAGAATAAGTCGTTTTTTAGTGGGTTTTAGGGTGAGATTTATGTAACAACATGTAGCAACAGTTGGTATAAAAAATTCAATTTCCCGTCGGGTTTGAAATTCGAATTTTCGAATTTTCCCGGCTGCTGATTGGTTTGGGGATTTGAATTTTGATTATTCCCGGCTCTTGATTGGCTTTAAATTTTAAATATTCCCGGCTCTTGTTTGGCTTTAAAATAACCTATAATCTCGGCCCTTCGAGCTCGAGATTTGAAAAAAACTTATAGCAACACTGCTCATGATACAACAAACGTCAAAAAATTCAAATTTCAAAGTAGACCTTGGTTTTTTTGACAATCGATACAAAATAACGTCTTTTTGTTTCAAAGATTACGGCCCGAAGGGCTGGAGTATTAAAATCAGTTAACAATGAACGGGTTCGTTCGGATAAAACTTTTGTCGCACGACACTTTGGCAATATCGACAGATATCACCTGTCAAATTTGACACATGTTCGACTTTTTCCCTGCAGTTTCACGACGCCAACTATCGATTTGTGTCAAAAAAAATTGACAGCTGTCAACGTCAAAAAGACTTTTTTTGCGAATTTCGAGAAAAAAAGTGGTGGAAAACGATCCCCGGACCCAAAAAACCCTAAATAAAAATTCCAAAAAAAAACCAACGAAAACGACATTCCAAAATCTACTTGATAAAACTAAAGTTTTTCCCACTTACCCCGTTAAAACACTGGAAATTTTTGGTGGAAAATGAAGAAAACTCAAAGCCTCGTACTTTAAATCAGTTTTCCCGACTGAAAAAGCCCCGAAAAAGTGAAAATTCGAAGAAAAACTAAATAAAAATTTAAACACGTTAATTGAAAATGGCCGACTGTCAAAAATGCTTCCTTGATTGAAATTAGCCACAAGCGATGTTGCCACATCAAAAGCATTTTAAATGGGATTTTGCTAATTATGGCATTTAAAACTAGAAATTTTTACTAAAAAATGAAGAAAACTCAAAACCTCGTATGTTAAATCGCTTTTTTCCAATAAAAAACTCAGGAAAAGTCGAAAATTCGAGAAAAAAACAGGCAAAAAATCACAAGACGTCACTTCAAAATGGCCAACTAAAAGCAACGACGTTGCCACATCTCATCTCGGAAAACAAAAATAACATTTTAAAAGGGTTTTTTGTTTAAAATTCAATTTAATAATTAATTAATAATGATTATAATAATTAAAATTTCCCAAATAAATTATAGGAAACTTGTTTTTAATTTAATTTCAATGAAAGTGACATTACAAGGTTTCCTTATTGATTATAGTGAGTAAGACAAAGACAACGATAAAGAAGTATATATTTGCAAAAATCACTGTTTTCTGAAAAAAGTAAAAATCTTAAGAAAACCCCATAGAAAATCAACATTCCAAAGTCAATTTGATAAAACTAAAGTTTTTGAATATTCCCGACTCTTTGATCGGACGCTAAAAATCGCATTTTAAATACTCCCGGTTTTTAATTGGCTCTAAATTATCCGCTGACCAATAGAATTATAGACTGAGCCCCGTGATTAAAATAACTGTAGCCCGTCGGGCTCGCATATAACTCTAGCCCTTCGGGCTCGTATTACTCCGGCCCTTCGGGCCGGTATTACTGAGTATCCCAGATTCACAGATTTTTGTCGTGGAGGCGCGGGATTGATTGAAATAATGTTGTCAGATTTTTCTAAATTACATTGAAATATCGAAAATTGGAATTCTGTTGTGTAATTTGTGAATTATTATTTTAATTAGAAATCAGGAATAAAAAATTGAGATTGAATTTTCATTTTTTTGGGGGAGGTTTAGCCTCCCCTGCCTCCTCTGACGAGCCGCAACTGGAAAAAAAATTTAATTAAATCTTAGCTGAATTGCGTTACATGTCGCTAATTGCAGAATCGATTAAATTCAATTTGTATTGATATACACCACACCAACCCTGACCTAATTGATTATGAAAACCGTGCATCCTACATTTGCACATAAGCATTTAAAAACCGATTGCAATAAATCGCTCAATACCATAAAGCCGGTTCCCTTCACAGTAAAAGAGCAGACGAACGATTCTTTACATTTGGTACTATCAGAAGGATTTTAAATAGAACCGCTAACGAAAGTATCTACTTTATAACTGGAGTATTCAACAAAAACACTGTTAGGCAGGTGACACACTGGAGTTTCATAAAATTTATTTTTTCAGTGTGTCACCTGCCTTAGTGATGCAAACATAAATTATAGCTTTTTCGATCACGATATTATGATTTATGAAGAACAGGCCCACAGATGATGCTGGATCTTAGAACATATTTATTGTAGCCAATGACAGCGACAATAACTTGGTAATCTGCCAAGTGAGAATAAACATTCCCATCACAGCAATAAAAAATACACAAAAATATTATTGAAACTTTGGAAGATGAGAGTGTGAAATAGGTACCTATATGAAAATAAAGGGTAACAGAGAAGAATAGGTAGCTATGTGAATACAAAAGGAAAGCGTACATTAAACAGTCACCCAACAGAATCCAAGAAAACTGGCCACTGTATAAAATAGTACTAAACAAAATTGATGTAAGAATGAAACAAATAAATCAATTATAATACAAATCAATTATAATACTGGATAAGATTCACACAGAGAAATCAGATAAAAATAGGACAAATGTTAGGAAAAAATAAATCAGAAATTCATTTTTTTAGGTTTAATAGGAAACCTCCATTTCTGAGCGAGATGAAAAAAAATTAACCCCCACTCCGAGGCTCAACTTTCATGAAATCTTGATTGGTGCAAACCGCATTTTGATATCTTCAACCGTTTAGCCGCTAGAGGGCGATTCTCGTTTTTGAGCAATACTGTGAAGCCTTTATAACTTTTTTGTTTATGAAAATAATTATTGATTTCTGTAAAAACTTTATAGAAGCACTTTTTTATGCAGAATTCCTGACGTTCTCAGTTTTTTTTCTATTTGGCCCCGATTTCGAGATATTGATCAAATTTCGATATTAAAACCATCCAAATTCGGTCACCCTGTACATGAGTTACAAAATTTTAAAGTCGATGTACTGGGGACTATTATTATATCAGTTCTCTTTTTTCCTTGTTCTGTATTATCAGTGTTTTGTTTTTTCATGTTCTGGTTTTTCATGTTATGTTCATTCATGTTATGTTCTTTCATGTTCTGTTTTGTCCGGTTACCTATAACTCAGACCATAGGAAAATCTCCGGGGATAGTAAATGCCGAGGACAGTATGAAAGTGTAACTTACATAAGGTATTCTATCTTCTAATCTCTGATGTGGAAGTTCTTCATTTGGAGTTAAAGAGTGCTTCATCGCAAGCAAACAACGAATTTATATATATCTTGTAAAGATTGTCCCAAAGTATATATAGGACAAACAGGTAGAAATTTTGGTATTAGAATTAAAGAACATTACAACAGTTTCAACAAAATAAAACAGACTCATATTATGCAAATCACCTTATAGAATCGAATCATAGTTTTAATAATAAATTTAAAATTTTGCATAATGAAAACAAAAGCATAAAATTAAATCTTCTTGAATCTCTAGCAGTGGCGGCTCGTGACAATCCAAACTGGTGAGGCCCATGGCCCATCGAGTTAACCCAAACAAACCCAAACAAAATATTCAAGTGTTACGCCCAAATTTTGACCCAAAATTTCATTGAAAGGACACCTCGGATATTTTTTTTTGTATATTTCTAATAAAATTTTTCATTTCTTACATTTGCAAAACAACAGCAGTACATAATTCTTATTTTAATACAAATATTGAGTTTCAAATTAACAAAATAAATTCCAAAAGACAGTTTTTTAACCCGCAACAGACCAAAATAAAAAGTATGAGCCAATTAAATCACGCACTGGCATTTGCTACTTGTCGCAACAGCAAGAGATGCAAGGTTTCTTATTAACAAGCCCAAAATTGTGCGCCTCAATGCCTATAAAAATTCGCTATCGTCTCACCTACAGTTGAAGGGTTGTGGTGGGGAGTGCCATGGCATCGCTTCGGCGTTCTGTGACGCACATGAGGCCAAAATTTTTGGGATTGTTATTTTATTTTTATGCTGTCCGGCAACGGTTTGAGCGCCTATAAGGATAAATAGGTAGAAGCGCGCGCTAAATTCAAGAAATAGTATTGTAACGTTATTCCCTTATTGTTAATAACAAATATTATGTAATACTTCATGGTTCATATTAATTGTCATCTGGTTCACAGAAACTTAAGCGATGTGCCTGGGCGGTTTAACATCCAAAGTTATCCTTTCCGACCCTTATTTTATTATCCTCAATTTATCTATTATTGTTACGTTGTAGAATGTTTGACATACTTGCCCAACCAAATAGATTTCACTTTTAAGTTTATGAATGTGTGAACTTTCAAAAGTAACAAAGTTATAAATAAATGTGCAATATTGGGTCCTTTTGAGAATAATATGAAAACCCCCTTTTTATTGAGATAGGATTTTGGCTGCCTTCTTGCTGTGCAGGAAGGTTGGATAAAGACATTCAGATTCCGAACTTGAGGCTGTAAACATTATATTTTAAAGTTCTAAAAGTATTCCTCTCTTAAATAACATAAACTCTCTTGAATAAATATAAACCATTTTGAATAAAATCGAGTTAACGTGTTTTACTTAATTGGTGCGAGTTTGACGGATTGAGTTCACAATCCCTCGTGATTTGCTGGTGAACATTAGGTGATTATAACATTGGTGTGGTTGGAGGTATCGTTACATTGGTGGCAGCGGAAACTACAAGCGTCGCATCATAGGCTTTGGGAAACAGAATTGTCCCGAGAAACTGATGGCGAACTGCAAGTAAGTAGAACCTTCTAACTAAACTGTATTACTTTCTCCACTGTTTTTTTTTTCTTCGAAATTTATTTTTCGTGTTTGATATTTTATTGTTTTTATTGAAAAAGGTACATTCAAGTTTACTATTTTTTGATTTTTTTCTTATTATATTTTTTTTTTTGATACACATTTCCTTTTTGAAAGTTAAAATGTCTAAGAACATAATAGAGTTGTTAAACATGATACCAGCGTTTGAGGGCGATAAAGACAGAAATAAGCTGAATGTGTTTTTGTCGAAATGCGAGTCTGTAATTTCTTTCATAGACCCAACCGTCAAAGATGATTTAGAACCAAAACTGTTAGACGCAATTTGGAAAATGAAACTTGAGGGTTCTGCTTTTGAAAAAACGAGAAATTTTTCGTTTGATAATTGGGAGGAATTAAAAACAGAGTTAAATACTATTTTCAATGAAACAAAGAATTTTACCCAATGGAATATCGAGTTAATGAGTTGCAAACAATATCATAACGAAACAGTAAGCGAATACGGAACCAGGTTTAGAAATATTTTCGATAATTATGTAAAATCATGCAATCATCTAAACAATTTGAGTGAGCAAAGTAGAAAAGATAATATACAAATATTTGAAAAGACTTTACCGTCAATTTTTTGTCAAGGTCTCATTAATGCCATAAGAGCCTCACTCACTTTAAATGATTCTTTTAATATTGATCAAATCATAAAAAAAGCTGTCGAAATAGAAGCGTCGGTATTCCCTAGTTCGCATCAAGGAAAAATACATTTAATTGATATATATTGTAGTTACTGTAAAAAATCTAACCATTCAACAGAAAATTGCCGTTTAAGACAAAACCAACGAGCATTCCACAACTCACATCATCTGGAACGTTTTTGTAGTTTTTGCGGAAAAAATTATCATGTATTAGATAATTGTTTAAAAAGAAACACTTCACATTTTTCTAAGAATTATAATGATAATCAAACATTTAAACGAGGAACTTTTCAAAATCACAACTTCTATCAAAGGCGCCAACAAGAAAGGTATTTCCAAAACAGTCCGCAAACTAACACTTTTGAAAATATTCAACAAAATCTTTTTCCTCAAAAATATGATTTTAATACAAATTATAATCACAATACGTATCAAAGTTATAACCAGAATAGGCAAAACTTTCCAGAAAATGATCCCGACGAACAAAATCGCAAAAATCAATATAGCCTTTTACCAACAAATAACCCCAATATTCGAAATCAGCAAGTCTATAAAGGACCATCTACCTCAAAACCACATCATCAATTATTATTAATTAACGAAAAAGGTCAAGATATACAAAATTTTGAGGTAAAGAACATTTCGATCAAAACTTCAAGTAATCATGAAAAAGATTTAAAGAATGAGAACGAAAGCAAAAGTTTTACAGAAAGAAAACCAGTAATTAATGAAAATCCTAAAATTGAAAATATATTGTTTAGTCAAGAAAAAATTAGTTCAAATTTAGGTAACGAAGACGGAAGAAATTTGAAACAAAATAAAAATAATTTAATCGAAAGACCAACTAATTTAGAAAGCAAAATATTAGAAAACAATATTGAAACTTATAAGAAAATGGTAGCAAATGAAGAGAGTTCAATAAATAATAAACAAGAAGAAAGAGAAAATGAGGATTTTAAAGCCAAAGCTGATGATCTGACAAAAGAAAAAAAATCAAAACAGAAAGTTTTTGATGAAAGTTTAAAAAACAGAAAAAATAACCTTAAAAAGCTTCAAGAAACTCATGAGAAGAAAGTGAATAAGGCTAAAGAAAAAGCCGAAAAGTATAAAGAGAAAATAGCAAGAGAACACAGTAAAAATAAGGAACTTGAAGTCAAAATTAAAAAACTAAAAGAAGAACTATATAATTCTAATAAAAGCCTAAAAAGTACTGAAAATAATTTTTAAAAAGCTTCAAGTAAATTTTGAGACAAAACTCAATGAAGTTTTGAAATGTGCAAAAAAGAAACTACAAATACAAAAGCAACAAGAAGAAAGTGAAAATAAATTTGAAGAAAAGATACACGAAATAGCTGTATTAGATAAGGAAGTCAAATGGCAAAACAAAGAAATAAAATTTAAACAAAAATATGTTGATGAAGCATTAGAAAATACAAAAATACTTGAAGAGATATATGAAGGAAAACTCAATGAAGTTAAAATTGATGCTGAAACAATGAGAAAACACAGGAAAGAGCACTTAAAAGAAAAAAATCTAAAATTAAGAAACATACAAAACTTTGAACTAGAGAATGCGATTTTTAACAAATTAAAACAAAAAAACTATAAGCAAACTAAAAATGTATCAGAACAAACTAATGAAAAATTGAAAAAGAATTCTGCACTAAACTTATATTTACAAGAATACGAAAAGAGTTTCAAAGACATGCAAAAAAGAGAACTGAATGCTCTGAGAAAGCAAAATTTAACTCTAGAACGCATAGAAGTACAAAAGATCGGAATCCGTAGCAAATATATTTTAATTAAACCATTTTCTAAATTCCTGTTAGTTTATGAAAATAAGCAGGAACATAATATGTAAATCAGCGAAAATTCAATTCCGCAAAATTCATGTGTGGACAAAAGCAACCCATCTGGCTCTAACATGTTCATCCAAATTGCGAAATCTTTTTATATCATCAATCATTCAATTTAATTCCTAAAATTTGTAAGAAAAAAGTCATTCATTTAGACCAAATTTCATTTATCTAGCTAATTCAAAAAAATTCTTGATTATTTAATGTAATCCTCAAAAAAAAGGAAATTCTAATTTTAAGTTGTAAAAACCCTAATGTAACTGTTCATATAATATTTTGAAAGACTCAGGTAAAATTATAGTTGGTGGAGATTGTAAAGGTTTTAGTGGTTCTGCTATGCTATCTACTGAAGATAATGTGGCACCATTGGTCACCGACAGTGATTTTATACCAGCCATAGATTTGGAAATGGAACTGTGCGACAACAAATCCGTAACTTTGAACCTCACGTACTTTGTACTCAATCACAAGTACCAACACCTAACGTCGCACCTAGATGATTTAAATGTAGCGAGCCATAACCTCAAAGACATTGAGCAAGTAGCAGCAGAGTTACAGGAACAAAGCCGATCCGAGCTCCTGCATAAATCGGCCTCCTGGGTAGCTTATGTACTCGCCGTGCTCTTTATGTTGTATGTTTGCTATAAGATCTACAACAAATGCAAAAACACCGCAAACTGTCCATTTTCCATTTGTATAAAAGTCAACCAAGAAGTAGTCGCCACACCACCACAATTGGCACAATTAACATATCGTGAGAAAGTGTCAACCGAACAGCCGAGCGAACAGCATGAACAAATACCCCTCTTCGATGTTACTCATCAGGAACAACACATTCCTGAGGCAGCCGATGAAAGCAGAAACCACAGCTACAATCTTAGAAGTGCAAGAAAATGTGGCAAACAAAAATGAACTGATAGTGCAAATGTATACGTATTTCTATTTTTAATTCTATTTTTTTTTATTATATAAAATAATTGTTTAGGTATTTAGTAAATTTGTTCTAGTACTTCTAGTTAGTTTTTTAGTGGTAATTTTTTTTTTTTTTTTTTGAGGTACATGTATATATTTTTTTTTCTCGTTCTTTTCAATCTATATCAGGGCCATCGCAACTGTACACATTTTTTATTTCTAAAAAATGTTTCAAAATAGGGGGAAGGTATGTAACGTTATTCCCTTATTGTTAATAACAAATATTATGTAATACTTCATGGTTCATATTAATTGTCATCTGGTTCACAGAAACTTAAGCGATGTGCCTGGGCGGTTTAACATCCAAAGTTATCCTTTCCGACCCTTATTTTATTATCCTCAATTTATCTATTATTGTTACGTTGTAGAATGTTTGACATACTTGCCCAACCAAATAGATTTCACTTTTAAGTTTATGAATGTGTGAACTTTCAAAAGTAACAAAGTTATAAATAAATGTGCAATATTGGGTCCTTTTGAGAATAATATGAAAACCCCCTTTTTATTGAGATAGGATTTTGGCTGCCTTCTTGCTGTGCAGGAAGGTTGGATAAAGACATTCAGATTCCGAACTTGAGGCTGTAAACATTATATTTTAAAGTTCTAAAAGTATTTCTCTCTTAAATAACATAAACTCTCTTGAATAAATATAAACCATTTTGAATAAAATCGAGTTAACGTGTTTTACTTAATTGGTGCGAGTTTGACGGATTGAGTTCACAATCCCTCGTGATTTGCTGGTGAACATTAGGTGATTATAACATTGGTGTGGTTGGAGGTATCGTTACAGTATTATACTTCAATGAAAATTCAATGTTTTGATACTTTTAATGATTGAAAATAGTTGAAAAACGTTAAATATTTAGTAAATATTATTTCAAAATTTTACATCATTATTGTAATTTTTACATGTGAGGCCCGGCCTCAGTTGCTTTATACGACGAGCCGCCACTGATCTCTAGAAATAAACATACTCAAAAATTTAGACTGTTTACTGAACGACCAATTAGATTTGAACAATTCACCACTTTTAAATTTATTTATATAATACCTATTTGGATTAACATAAAAGTAGACCAACTTTTACTTGTAACATAAAATTCACTTCTTACAATTTCTGATGAAGCTATCAGTGTTAGCGAAATATGTAAAAGTTTATTAAATGTAAACTAGTGGAAATATATAAGTAGGTACCATATCACATTAACTTAAAAATCTTTTATTAGATATGAATTTCCATCTAGTAGAAGCCAATTAGGCACTAGCTGACGTCATAAATATAAACTCACTTCCGATGGGGGGTCACTGCGCCCGACTTGTCTGAATAGATAAAGGTAGGATTTTTAACTATCCGGTATTGCGGTATGCGGCAGCGGTGTGCGATACTGCGATGTTGCGGATATTGCAACCCGCATGCTATTGGCGGCAAATTTGTTTTTTAACTGTCAGGCAAATATTTTTGAAGTCGCGATCAAAACATGGAATCAGCTACTCGTCGTACACTATTGCAACTGCAATTCTCTTGCTCGAATAAGATGAAGAAGATGTATTTCACTCTCGTGAAAATCGCAGTGAAATATTCAACATTTATAAAAGTCGTGCACAAGAAGGAGCGTATAATATTTTTATTGAACGTCACTTGAATAGTTAAACTCAATTTGAAGCATACTTGAGAGTATGTTTCACTATATTTTGAATGCAATTGAAGGGGATATATATTATATATTATGTGTGACATGATGGCTGCAAAAACAAAGCCCAAAATTCAAGTATTTTGCCAGGTCGTGGGGCGTCGCACAGTACTGCGGTGTCGTCGAAAAACATTTTGGAGTTTTTCAGCGGCGCGCCTAAAAGACAGCTTGCGACACCGCAATGACGTTGCCGCGTAACGCATGGTAACAAAACAGCTCGATGTTACAACATGATACACAACTTACCGGCACGTCGCAAAGCCGCACACCGCTACCGCACACCGCAATGCCGAATAGTTAAAAATCCTACCTTAACAACAGCTGGTTCATTTGAGAAATATGGTTTGTTTGTCCTATTAAGAGGGGCGTCAGATAAGAGCCAGCGCGCCATCTTTTGGGCTTTATGGCATACATTAAATATTTCCTAATCACAGGTTTTCAAATTCTCTGTAAGTGATTGACCTTGAGTAGATGGCGACATCTTCAATATCAATTCGTTTACACAATAATTTACAGTGAACTAAATAATTTTATTCAGATACAAATAAAATAATAGTATTTCACATTTTTAGCTAGGTAAAACAGTTTTTACAGGCATTTAAAAGAAGTATCTACCCTTCCAGAACTCAGCGACATCTTTTAGAGAAGCGCTGAACACACGTTTGGTTTGAGTCTTTGCTGAAAATGACAGCAATCACCTCGTTGTTTGGCAGATTTTGATTAATTTTGTGATACAAACATTATAATTTTCGAAAATTCTGTTCTATTCATTTTTTCCAGCATTTTACTATCCGAAATTTTGGAAATTTATTGTTGGTGTGCTACTCTATATGTTTATCCCTTTTTCATTAAAATCCGTGACCAAAATTTGCATATTGTTGTCAACAAAATTGGTAATAATTTTACTATTTTACTATATTTTGCAACCAAAAATGCTTCGAACGACACTCCAATCTATTATTGTTATGAACATAACTTCATTTCACTGAACAGTGGTCTTAATTTGGAATTGAACAGAAATTTGTGAAGGTCTGTAAATGAAATTTTATTTGAACGCCCCTCTTAACGTAGGTCTTTCTCTCTATTGAAAGCGACGGTAATGATTTTTATTTGCAATCATATATGTAATGTTGACATTACTGGTTTTTCAAAATCTTGAAAGTGTCACATTTCTGGACTTTGACATTTATCGGGACGGTAATGCATATGCCTGCCTAGGACGGAAAAGCATTTTCCGTCCGGGACGGCAAATGCTTTTCCGTCCCCATTTCCCTGCTCGTTCCAAATTGATAATTTTCATACAGCTCTCACATATAATAATAAAACCACATGTATTACATGGAACTAATTAAATCTATTCACTTATTTACATTAATTGTTAAATTAGCATTGTTGTTTATAATGGAAATCTTGAGACCATCCTGTTGGAATTGTGTTTCGTTTGGAACTATTATCTCTTGCGCTTGCGGATGAGTTTCCGCATGTGATGTACTTGTGGATGCACTGGACAACTGAATACCTTTGGAAGTAGAGGATAGCATCAGAGCAGTCTTACTTTTGTTCTCCAAAGATGCCTCTATGTAGCCTTCAGCAACCGTGCTCGATTTCCACCCTCCCAGTCTTTTGAGTTGCAATAGATCGGCCCCGTTGTCAACCAATAAGGTTGCGGAAGTACGACGAAAAGCATGCCCTGTAAAAGTTTCAATTTTTGGAAGCTTCAAAAAAGCAGCTATTTTATGTGGAAATTTTGAGATTGAATGATAGCCAATTGCTTGGTTATGTAATTTCCCATTTCGCCATTGAACAAATAACCTGTCATTTTTCAAATTTTTCCGCAAAGTGAGGTATTTGTGGAAAATAGCAACCCAATCTGGATCGCTTATGATAAACGATCGACTTGTGTAAGTTTTTGTGTGTGGAATTTCTATAGCGATCTTTCCTTCCAAAACGTTGACGTGCTCCATTTTCATCTTGACTAGTTCATCGCTCCTACATGCACCCGACACACCAACAATTAGCGCTACCTGAAACCAGATAAAAATAAAATGGGTAACCTAGCTATAGCATACAGAAAATCATTTTGATTTTCGCATTTTTATCTTCTTTGTATATTTTTTGAAAACCTACCTTGATGCTAATGAATTCTTCAGCTGCCTTCGTGAGGAACTCGTTAATGTTTTCTCTGGAAAAAACGCTCGACTTTTTCGGCTGAAAGCCCAGATTTTGCCGCTTCAAAAAAGCTATAAGTTTTGCGTAATTGGAGATATCAACTTTCTCTTTCAATTTAATCATGGTTTTCAACATACTGTAAGTCGACCATAAAGTCGAAGGCTTCTTTTCCTTAGATAATTCGCCAAAATACGCCAACAAAACGGTCTCCGAGGCAGTATTTCTCGTTCCTTTCTGGCTACACCATGCTTCGAATATTTGAAAAGCCTTTTCGTACCGAAATTTGCTTTTTGCTGGAAGCAAACTCTCTCCAATCCTGTCTGCTGCTTCTTTTAATTCAGGTGGGGTACAATCCATCGCTTCATCTTCACTTTCCGAGATCATTTCTTTGGGGAGAACGGGGAGAAATCTAGTGAAAATCTATTATTTCCGCAAAAATACTGAGCGAAAACTACCGTCGTTAAGGCGTTGTTGATCTTATCTATGGTTGTTGATTTTGCGGTTTCCTGTGGTTTCGTCTTTTGTTTTGGCCTTTACAGGGCCTTTGAGATCGTCAAAATTGATGACATTGACAAAAAAAGTGAAATATTTTTTTCTAAGGCCAGTTTTACACTATATGAAAATTTCGTATAACAGAATCTTTAGTTTTTGCATCAGAAAATTAAGGGTTGAAAATAAAAAAGTATACAAACCTCGACGGAAAACTTCATTTCTGTCTCGAGGTTGAGTTTATCTCGACGCTTCGCGTCTCGATAAACTATAATAACCTCTCGACCAGCAATGAAGTATTTTCCGTCTCGGATTGTAATATACTATTATTTGCAATCATATATGTAATCTTGACATTACTGGTTTTTTAAAAATTTGGAAGTGTCACTTTACCTGTGTCACTTCCCTCTTCGATTTCCCTCACCGATTTCCCTATTCGACTTCCCTCACCGATTTCCCTCACTGTAATTTATTTACCTTTGCTGGCAACAATGAGAACATGTCAGGTGAAAACGTCAAAACAGTGAATGACAAATTTTGGCATGTTTGTTTTATTTTTTTAATATTAAAAAAATTGAATGACTAATCATAAATAATGGTGTGCTTGCAAATAAAATAGTATACATACCTCAAAGGAAAGTTTTCATTTCTGCCTCGAGATTAAGAGTCAGGGGCGGATGGGCTGGCAGGGATTTTGGGAAGTTTCCCGAAGGGCTGCTCGCTTCCGGGCCGGTTGGACTGACCTGGAAGCATATAGAAGGTGTCCCAGGGAAAACAGTCCACCCCGATTTTTTTGATTAGAAATGAAAATCTGGTTTCCCGAGTCCGTTTTCTGCTCCCCATCCGCCCCTGTTTAGAGTCAATCTCGACGCTCGGCGTCTCGATTGACTATATAAATCTCTCGACAGCAATGAAACACTTCCCTACTCGGTATGTAATATACTATTATTTGCAACCATATATGTAATCTTGACATTACTGACTTTTTAAAAATTTGAAAGTGTCACTTTACTTGTGTCACTTCCCTCTTCGATTTCCCTCATCGATTTCCCTCACTGTAATTTATTTACCTTTGCTGGCAACAATGAGAACATGTCAGGTAAAAACGTCATAACAGTGAATGACACATTTTGGCATGTTCAGTTTTATTTTGTTAATATTAAAAAAATTGAATGACTAATCATAATTAATGGTGTACTTGCAAATAAAATAGTATACAAACCTCGGAGGAAAGTTCTCATTTCTGTCTCGAGATTAATAGTCAATCTCGACGCTTCGCGTCTCGATTGACTATATAAATCTCTCGACAGTAATGAAACACTTCCCTACTCGGTATGTAATATACTATTAACGTAATTTGTCCCCCTATCGAAAGTGAGGTTATATGTGAGACGACAGCTAGTGCCTAATTCTATAAAAAAAAGACAATTTTTATATTTATTGTTTTCCATAATCAAATCAAAAGTACTGTAAGTATTGTTCAGAAAAAACTTTTCAATCATAAAGGATGGTAAACTTAATAAATAAAATAATAAGACTTAATATCTTCAAAAACAATTTAAAATTTTACTTACGTTAAAAATATATTCACAAGGGGTCCTCAAAGAGTTCTCCAACATTATAGTAAGCTTTAGTCAAGAATACTTCCCTCACCCCCTTTCTAAACCTCCCGTATATGAACACCATGAACCTGAAGACCAAACGCTAATTGAAGGCTTTCTTAGCAAAATAAGCAAAAGACTTTTTCAACAAGGTGCTTCTGGAAATTGGCAGTGGAATATTATTAGCTTGCCTAGTGGAATAGTGAATAGTGCCTTACCGAAGACAGTTGTTCATAGTATTTCCTATAGACCAGGCAAACACTTTCGAGTATGTATTAGCATGGCACAGTTAAAATTCTATGAGAAATGAAGCTAGGTTTGCAAGATTGTCGGAAGGGAACTCTAAGCATAAACTTAAGGGGTCTTTTTTGTGAAATAAATATGGTGTTGAAATTAGTATAACTGCAACAACCCCAAAATGCAATTTTGCTCTAAGAGTACTCTCAAAGCATAACATCTAGATGATAACCTACTAGAGTGCCACAATGTGCTGCTCAAACTTGAAACTCTCGTCCACTGTAACTTCCAGAAACTTGGGATGAATAAAATCACGGCATAAGATGTTGGATAATATGCACTTGAAGTGTAACATATTGGTCTTAGATATGTTGAAGGATAGAGTGTTGCTGTCGCACCAGGTTTTTATCAAATTTAAATCGACATTAATCATGCGTTCCAAGAATTCTTCACAGTTCGCATGCCAAACAATGGACGTATCGTCAGCGAAAAGTCTAATAGTTCCCCCGACCCTAAGGGAGACTAGATCATTAAAATCGATCAAGAACAGAAAGGGACAAAGGATAGAACCCTGAGGCACACCGCATTTGTTCCTCATTTTATCTGAAAACTCGCTCGTATATGAAACTAATTGCTGACGATCACTTAAGTGGGTACAACTGAAACCAATTTAGAGTCACATCTCTAAAACTATACACTTCAAGCTTACAGAGCAACACAAAATGATCGACATAGTCGGAAGCCTTCAAAAAGTCACGAAACACCGCTGCTGTTGATTATCGAGGAGGCACCTCAGTTTAGATTGAGGAATGGAAGAACCTTAATTTTGACCAGTTTACCTCAGCTCACTCAGTGAAGGAAGAAGAGAAATAGGACAGAAATTTGCTGGAGAGTCTGAGTCTCCCTCTTTGTGAAGAGGTACAACCACTGCTCAAGAATATTAAGAAATATACTTTTGTCAACTAAATGATTTATTACATCTCCATGCGCGCGAAAACCCTTATCGTTAAGATAAGGTAATAGTTTAATGAATATGTCATCATCGCCCGAAGAATTTCTGTTTTTGAAGGTTATAAGGATTTCGTTGATCTCGGGAACATTGACTGGTGCCAAGAAGAAGGTATTTGAGAGATTCTTGTCTGTGGAATAGTCTAAAGGACCCCGGAGTCGAGCTGGGACGGAAGCGCTCCAGCTATAGAGCAAAAGAAAAAAGAAATTGCGAAACTTAATGAAGTTACGTTCACAAAGTATACGACCACGTCGAGAGGACGACGGATGTTGCGGAAATAACCCACAACAGGTTTAATTTTTATTATTTCTAATTTATTATAATTTGTTTCTCTATTATTTACCATAAAAATAATATTCTAAAAATAGATGCAATTGCTGGACTATTTATCCTGTAAAACCGGCAACGACAACCCTTTGAACCGGTAAAATTGCAGGTTTCTTCATCACCTTATAAGGTAGTGAACCTGTCTCGCCACTGTGATTGGTCAGCCGCCACACAAAATCCCTAGTTTTTGCGATCTGCTCCCCTGGCAGAGTCTAGTCGACGCACATTCTTCAGTACTATTAGAATAAGCGAAGAGTTCGCACCCTCGCGTCCTCTAAATGCTCTCCAGAAGCAAAACCCCCGTTAGTACGCGCTATTTATAGTAAAACACTACTCTCTGTGTCTCAAGGCCTGACATGGTCTATATTATTGATTACAATTATTCATGTAATTAATCCCTCTTCTCTAAGAGTTGAACAATAAATACTAATTAGTGATTCGCTTAAAATGCACTATAATTTGAAGTATCTTCTAACGTTTAATGCAGAAATTTGGTCTTCACACTCGTGAAATTAACATTTGTACATTTGTATATGGAAACTGAGCATATAAAGACTTTTCTTATGCACATATTGTTTACAGACTTCCGCAGAAAAGTGCTCAAATTGTTAACTCTCAATAAATAAAAGAACTTTCAAGGATCAATAAACATTTTGTGATTACAGTGAACTGATTGAAGTTGACGAATTATTTATGTTGTGGTAGTAAATTTGTGTACTCGTTCATTGAACATTTACCCATAAATGATGTTATTATCATTAAGTATCAGATTTCCCTACCCTTTATAAATCAAGATACTCATTTATTTCAGATTAGTATAAAATTTGTAGTTCGACTGGACGTCCAATTAGGAATTTTTAGATAGGATTTGATTGCTGACTATACCGAATTACTTTCATTTATTAATTAAATTGAGAATTTCATACATCTGTCAAAACTGGTATTCCAACAATAAATTGACATGTTTTGATTGTTGATTTGAACCAATCAGATTGTAATAACGCGATAATTTGCACTAGTGCAAATTATCAGATAATTGCATACTAACTGGTGCGAAAACTGGTGTTTTGACATTTTTTGACAAAAAATTTAAATTTTTGATTTATGAAATTCTCTCATTAAATACAACTCGTGCAATGGAAATATATTTATAATTTTCGACAAATTTGCACTCATGCGTTTTTAACTGAAAAGGCACTCGTGCACTACGTGCACTCGTGCTCTTTTTCAACTAAAAATGCATTCGGGCAAATTTCCCAAAAATTATCAATAATTTCCATTGCACTAGTTATATTACTATTGATAATTATTCTATTTCAGCGTTTTATTTGTATAAATGAGAATCAAGGCACCCCTAGCCCAATACAAGGCTTAAATCATCCAATACCTAGTGGTTAATTTCTACAGTCAATCAAAGTAAAATCTTTTGGCATCCCTGGTGCGGTTTGACTAAAGTCCAAAAAGGGGCAGTAGCTAGTTCCGTCACAACGGAGATTATTCTGTTGATAAATTGAAAACAGAGAATACCGCCTCATGATTAGAAAGTGAAGCATTTAAAATCTTACAAGAGACACTCTCAAAACTAGAGCACACATAATCTAAAGTCGAAGAGGTGGAATCAGATATCCGGTTCCACAATATGCTTAATTAGATTGAAACTCATTCGAATGTGTTGAATGGACGTGTCTCGCAGAAATAAAAAAAAGAGAGCTTAATTGTAATAAATACAAGTTAGAAAGTAATAAAAAAATGACATACGCGCGCAACTCGTGGCTGCAGTGTAGCCAGATTGTATTGTTGCAGAACAAATGTAGACAATACAAATCGAACAGTATAACATTAAGAAGTGATATATTGTCAATTGTTTTACAACGCCTTAAATCAGACAAAAGAAGAGCTTTAAAGTGTATGTTGACATCGATGGCACTTTTATTTTGATAAATGTTTCATCCTGCAACATCGCACAATGAAATAGCAGCAAATATCCAGTTAAGTTTCCCAAAATTTTGTAGAGGGCTTGAAGTGCTTTAAATTTTGGCGGTAAATGTCAATAGTTTTAAAACGTTTAAATAGAGTAGAAGAAAAGATTACTACATATCAACAATGTGCAATGAATAAGTTAAAATATCTTCAAAAGCGTTCAGTGGTCCTTGGGGAGTATATTTTTAAAAGTGTCAGCGTCAGCTTGTCTTGAAACCACACATCAAACTTAACTTTTGAGGTAAAAATTACAATCGATTATGGACGCGCCAAAATTTAAAGAGCTCAAAGTACAGAAGCGCCCTCTTTAACTCAACTGTCAATATTACATGCCATTGCAAAGGAATATGTCAAGTATAATCTAACATAACCTTAAACGACACTGCGATAAGTTCAGGTAATACGTAAAGTATTAGTTTGCTCTTTGTCGAATTACACGTTACAAAGAAAGTAGGAACGATTAATTCTGATCTTGTCCCTGAATACGAATATGACGCAAGCCCGTAACAAACTCGATTTTTATTGGACGCTCATCTGCAACCCACCAGTTGCACGCGCACACCAGGTATTACGAGACACGTCAATTGAATTTAGAGTACTGGGAGCAGTAATTATTGTAAAGATCCCCAGTCAGAACAGGATTAGAGACTTACATTGAGTCTTCTAACTTAAACGAATTTAAAAGAAGAAGTCGTTTATTTATAGTTTGGTAAAATTTGTAGTTTTGTGTATTATTTTTGCTAGCTTAAAGCTAATGATAAAAGATTGTTTATTCGTAGACACACCACATAGATTCTAAACGTATGTGAGTCTAAATTGACTTGAGTCAAACCTGAGTCGCTGACTCAAGTCTAAGTGAAACCTGTTTCCAATAAAAATATTCATGTGAAACTGTAACTCGAGCCATAAGAAGAATATAGGTTTGGAAAATTGTTCACCTCGAATGGATGAACTCCAGACCTTGAAAGGTTTATTCTTTTAGTAAGGGCGAAAAATAAAAGTACATCTTTTCCTAGATAAAAGACGAATACACGTTTAGATGAAGAATACATTTAGATGCTCAACTCATTAACTAACCGAAGAGCATTTTGAACAGGTAGGTACAACCTTTGAACATTTTTATACAATTGTTACCCAGATAGAAAGCATATTAAACTCCAGAAAACTGACGCCCGTGTCAACGGATCCTAATGATCTAGAAGTGCTGACTCCAGCACATTTTCTTATTGGGCGCTCTTTTTTATCAATACCCTATCCTGAAGTTCATCATTTACGCTCTAATCGTTTAAGTATTACTTTTTCAACAATTGGAAGCTATGAAGCAGCAGTTTTGGAATACATGGCACAAAGAATATGTTTCTCAATTGCAACAAAGAATAAAATGGAAAGTGAACAAGGGTAGTGTTTCAGTTGGGTCGATGGTATTAGTGCGTGAAGACAATCTTCCCCTATATCAGTGGCGACTCGTTCGTATAACCGAACTGCATCCTGAAACAGACAAGATTGTTCGTGTAGTTTCAATAAAAACTGCCACTGATATAATTAAACGTGCTGTGGTGAAAGTTTGTCCATTGCCCATTGAAGATAATAATAATTGACTATATGGTAGATAATGGAGGAATTTCGAAGAATCGATTGATGACGTAAACCTAATGGGCATATCTTCTTCTTCTCCTTTTTCCTAGCCGTTCTCTATCCTCTGGATATAGGCTTTTCTCAGATTTTGCTAAGTATTTAGTATTTCTATTCTGTAGTCTTGCTGTTCGCTTGATGTCGTACCAGAATTGTTGAGGTCCGCCGACGCTTCTTCGCTCCACTCAGGGTCTCCATCTTGTTACTTTTCAGCTCCAGTTTCTTATTCACTCGTTGGTCCCTTGTGTGAAATACCTATCATTCTCCTTTCGATAGCTTTCTGATGAACTTGCAGCTTATTTAGGATTTTCTTTGTGAGAGTCCATGTTTCGCTTCCATAGGCAACTGCTGCCAGAATACGTTCATTGTAGACTTTAGTTTTTAGCTTTAAAGGTACTTTGGATCGGAATATGATGTCGCATTTTCCCATACGCTGCACATCTCAGTCGTATTCTCCTATTAATTTCAAGCTCTCGATTGACTTTGTCAAGCGTTATTTCCTGTCCTAGATACTGGGAGTTTACTTTTTTCAGCTATGGTTATTGTGTCCATATCTGTTTGCTCATTGTCATTTAATCTGTTTCATTTTTGATCCGATCTTCTTGGCTTCTTGAAGTTATTCTTTCAGCTACGTAGGTATGTTTAGTTCTGGGCGAATATTACGATGTCATCAGTGAATCTTAAACTATTGAGGTTTTTTCCAGTTATATTAATCCCTCTATTTTCCCAATGTAGTTCCTTGAACAACGCTTCGAGGACTAGGTTAAACAGAGGTGATATTCAGGCCTATGATGTATCCTCTCCTGTTATTTTAACAGTTGTGTTATAGCTGAAAATCTATACCTGACTCTATTTTAACATGTAGAATAAACAGTGACAGATAACTTTACGTTGCTGTTAAAATAACAGAAAATGATACATCATAGGCCTGATTATATCGCCTTGTCTTACGCGCTTACGCTTCTTTTGATCTTCACTTCGTTTGTATCTTCACGCATTCTTGATTTTATTTTTTTCGATTCTTCAATATTTTTGATTACGTTTATATAGGTATCGCTGATCTATTCGTGCATTTTTCTCTCTTTCTATCAATCCCAGCATTCGACAGTGTCAAAGGCTTTTTTAAAATCGATGAATGCTAGCCATGTAATGTTATATTCGGTCGTCTTTTCATTTAGTATTCTGATTGTGTAAAGATGTTCTATAGTGCTGTAGCTTTCTATAGCCTGCTTGTTCTATAGGTTGGCAATTATCGAATTTCCTTTCTAGGTGGTTGATGATTATTCTCATAAAGAGTTTGTATATCTGAGATAGGCAGGAGGCTTATGGGTCTATAGTTTTCAAGATTTGATGGATCTCCTTTTTTGTATATCAGAACGTCGATGGCAGTTTCTCAGTCGTTAGGTATTTTCCCCTCTGTTGGACATTTATTGAAAAGTGTTTTCAGTTGCTTTATAACTGCCTCCTTCAGCATTTCTGGTAATATAATATCGTCCATTCTTGGGGCGTTTCCGCTGTTCAATTATCTTAGCGCTTTTGCAATTTCTTCTTCTTCTATATCAGGGATCTTCTCTGAACAAACATTGAGAATTTTTGATGTTTCGCCGAGACACTTAAACTAATGTAGGCTAATTTAAAAATAAACTGATACAAATATTCAAAATTTCATTCACATCTTACTCAAATTAGCGCGCCTTCCAATTCGAAATTTGATCATCATAAAGATTCCTATTTATGTAATCTTAATCCTTTCAAAAAGACATAAAACTGCTGAAAATAGTTTTTTTATGTGGTATTATTCAAATTGGAAAGATACGCACTTGAGCTTTACCGTGTAATCTTTTAAAGATTTCTTCATTTGTGAAAAGTAGGAGCATTTTATGTAAAATTCAATGATAATGCTATGGCTATACAGATAAAAACAACCATAAATTAATTACCAATGTATATATTTTTTGATTATCAATTGAATAATTAGAGGTATTTTTTCGATCTGAACAAAGTGATCGAAATCACTTAAGGTTGGTTTCAAACATTTGTCATCCGGTTTTACAACGATTTCATTGACCCTAACTGTTTTTTTGACGCCTTTGACTGCCGGGCTGCAGCCCCCCCCCAAGGCAAATGTAAATTATTTTTTTCTTCAGCGTATTTTATGTGACATGTACATTTTTTGTATAAAGAAAAATAGAAATTCATTTCTTTCTATAATAAGGGTTTTCTATGGCGGGCGCCTAATGCAGCAAGGGAATCAGTGCTTCATCTTAATCTTCCTGAATGTCCAAATTACTTCCTTCCTCAGAGGCCCGATTCTCGTCTCAGGGAGTAGAGCTTCCCGATAGAACGCATGTTTTGTCCTTTCCAACATATTCGAAAAGTAAAAGAGAATGATAAAGACGAAAAATGTGTTCTCTCGGGGAGCTCTACGCCCTGAGACGAGAATCGAATCGAACCCGGTACCTATTCTTGAAACCAAGGACCAGCGTTCTCGTGAGAACTATTTCTTTGTCTATCTCAATGACATGATAATATGAGTAACAGTAACAAGGGCCCAGGAGAGAAGCTGCTCCGTGAACAAAATTTCTCCGCCTTACCAAAAAAAAAGCGAATAAGTGGCCCGATGCGAAAATTTTTGCCGCCCTGCAAAAAGGGACGTCACTTTCCCAAAAATGCGAGGATGCCGAAGTTCTTATTTTTCATAAACCATTCCAAGATATGGCTGATAAAAAAACTAGTTGACCTATTTTCGTTCTTTAGTACTTAAGCGTATAGAGAGAAAGTATAGGTATGATCGGTGGACTATTGTGCGTAGCTTTTTTTTTTGGTCAGCACTTTTTGTTAACAGAGCCCCCCCAAACCAAATTCCTGGATACGCCAATGCATCAATGTGCAAACATCATCATTTTTTGAAAAAAATAATATGTTTATAAGCGTAAATTTATATTTTGTTAATAAAGAATAAGTTAATTGAAAACTGTTTTTTTGCGTCTTTATGTCCGCGCGGGCCATAATGTGTACTTTATGCCCGCACGGGCATAAAGTAATGAATTATGTAGATGGTATCTAAGGTATAAAAACACAATAATGTATTGGTATGACATAAAAAATATTTTTAACCATGCCCCACGTAACCTCGATTGACTTGGAGAGTGAAGTGAAAATTGCAAGTGAATAAAATGGAGGTTACACACATGTCTTTGCTGAAGTGATCTGTACCTATCTAGTCAGCAAAAAAGAGAAGAATCTTGATGTCAACCAGACCAGACTAGGTAAAGGAAATTTCAAATAAAACCATGTAATAAGAACTTTGTTGGACCAATTAATGGCAGTAACTTAAAGGCGCTAGTTGAGAAAGTTGAAATACCTATCTAATTTAAGTATATATGATGTTAAATACTATCCAAATTACCGTGTCAAAATAAAACACATTAAAAGGAATCCAGTAGGCATACAAAATAAACCAATAAATTAAAATCATTAAAAATTGCTTGTGGAAACCGGTCCCTAGGATCAACATTTCAAATGTAGTTCATATTATTATTAATAGGCAATTCTTGTAACACGTATATTATGTTAATTTTCTCAATAAAAGCATCAAAAATATTCGTTTTTTATTAACAAGAAGTATTTTTTCGGTAGTTTGCATTGGTTAAGAGCCAATTAGAGATTCCTATACCGCCTGCTGTGCGGTATCTTTATGAATTCCGGTATATATTTTCTTTGGATTTCTAAATTATCTCATTATACATTTTTGTTTCAATAGCTAATAAAATAAATCAAGTTATTTGGAGAAACAAATTTATGCAATGATATGGTGATCTTAATTGATGCTGGTTGATATCAAAAAGAAAAGTTTAACTTTTGGGAAGTCCTATTACCCTATTACCTATGTATACCTAGACCTAGAAGATTTATTAGTTTTTTCTTCAATTTCATTGTTGTTCACACCTTGATAAAAGTCAAGTCAAAAGTCGTTAAATTTTTCAAGGTTTACAATTTTAAATTATCGACTTCTTATTGTTTAATGGCAATATCAAAGTAAAATAATAAATAATGGTCTCTTTCAGTGCTCATTGTTCAACCAGAGTACCATCATAAATAATTTCTGTGGTAAAGGGCATTTTGTAATTTGTTGCCAATGCCATGTAGCAAAATGATGCTTTGTTAGAGAAATTGAAATAATTTCTCCTGAAATCCAATGTTCGAGACACATTAATACTGAAACATCAATACGCTAATAGATTATTTGGTGCGTTATGGAAGCCTTATATCAATAATGTAATTGTGAAAAACTTTTGTGCGGATAGAGCCAAAACAACTCTGCTCTATCTGCGGTCTATTTATTCGAAACTTCAAAGCAACTTAGATGGGACTTTTTATGATCCATCATAATTAGTATTTGCAGCAAACAGGTGCACTAAACATTATTTCATTAGTACCTACCAATCAATTTAATCAATTAATTAATATAAAAAACAGACTAAAACAAATGAACTGTTTTCCTTCACAAAGGAAAATCCTATATTAATGAATGCCAACAGTTAGTTAATTTAAACACGCATTAATAACATTTTAAAACTATAAAACAGTTATTTTTACTTTCGCTCAGCAGATGTTATTTCGGAGGCAATAGAATACGTGGTTTTAGTGCTTTTTAACTCGATTTTTAGCATCGGGCCAGCAATATTTTATTATTAATTAATCAAAGCAAAATGCCATTCCGAAAGCTCGCTCAATGACATAATTATTATTTCATTCGATAGTTCATAGTTTACATAAGGTAAAGACATTCACTATAAACAAGTCTATTGATACAGGTAAATATTTTCAGCATTCTTGCATTTTCTTTATTTTTTGTTTATACCCTCGTCTTAATATCATTTTCCATTTTGTTAATTCTTGAAACTACACCTGGTTTTGACTTCGCGGGATCCATACCATTTCCTGTTTCTTATTGGTGTCATTGTCTCTTCTTTGAACTTGATGTGTCAATCATAAAAGCATAGAATCAGTGTTCTATTTATTGTTAGTATCACAGTAGGTACCAATTCCAAATTAAAGAATTTGATTTATTTATATCCAAAAAAAAGAGGGTTCGATCATTGTATTTGCATTTGTGTAAATATTGACGAGTTTTCGTTAAATCATTACTGTGTGGGAATTTGTCAGTTACTTCCATCGGGTGCGTCCCTATGGGAATTAGGGGAAGCTCGATGGGTCTGTAATCCAACAGATTCAGAGGGTAGTGTGAAAATAAAATACCCACCGTGAACCAAAACTGACCCGGTCCTCCAGGATGGGGGTTGAGGCATTAGACTGGTTCTCTAATACTCGGAAAAATACAAAACTACTTACCAAAAAACCTAAGCGAAGGCTCGGAACATTGGACGGATCACCAACGAACACGTCAAAGAAGATGGACTATGAATCTCGCTACGTGGAATGTGCAGGGTATTAGACTGAAAACGGATATTATTGCATTAGAAATTCAGAAATTGAACATCGATTTAGTAGCACTAACTGAAACCGAGAAAAAAAGGAACTGGCACCGAAAATGTTGGAGAATATATTCACCTTTTTACTGGACTGTCAAAGGAAATGAGAGCACCTAGAGGAGTATCCATACTGATAAAGAAAAACTGGAGACACAAAATTAACAACTGGGAAGCTATAGATGAAAATATCCTAACGGTCAACTTGAAACTACATGGCTATAACGTCACCATTATAGCAGCCTACGCTCCATCAGAGGACGAAATAGTCGGCATTAAGCAGGAGTTCTTTGACAAATTGCATGAAATCCTAGTAGAACAATAGCCCAGTTGTAGGTTAATTTGGAGAAGAAATAATGATAATGGCGAAAGGCTCATACATCTCTGTGAAACACACAATCTTAGAATAACAATGAATTTTTCAAATACAAAGATATTCACCGCTACCCATGGATACAGAATACCCGTAACCTGAAAACTATTATTGACTATGTGATAAGCAAACAACAAATAAACATAGAGATAAACGACTCAAGAGTCCTAAGAGGAATAACTTGCGGGTCAGATCATTTTTTAGTAAGAGCCAAAATAAAGTTGCAATTCAGGAAAACGAACAAGAACCCAGAGGAACAAAATACCAATGCCATACTAACGGATACAACAAAGTACAATTTTGACAGTTTTAGAGATGACAGCACTGTATTTCTATATCAGAGGCGTCTCGACAGCAAACCATTGAACCCTGAAGAATGTACCTTCATTAAATTCTTTGAGAATATTATAAGGAGTCTAACCCAACAAGCAATAGGAACGAAGGAAAAAAATACCAACATGAAATACTCGTGGAACGAGGAGATAGAGCTATTATATTAGTCCAAGAGAAGAAGCGAAAATATCTGAAATGGCTAACAACAAAAAATGAACAAGACCTTGAAGTTTTTGAAGATACAAAAAGACAACTAAGAACGTGCACCACTATAGCTAAGAATGAGTCATGGGATAAGAAATGTGAAGAAATTAACACCTACATAGGAGGAAGGAAATGCTCAGAGGTATGGAGATTTACATCAAATGTCAAAAACCCAGAAAAGGACAGATAATATCCAGATTATCAAACCAGAGCAATGGATAGAACACTACAAGGGTCTATTACAAGAAAGTAGACCGGAATATGTATATATTAGATTCTCCGAGATATGTTGAAATACATGGAGAAGTAGTTGAGATATCTGAAGAAACAGTAAAAAAGACTGTTAAGAATCCTAAGGCAGGTGAAGCTAGCGGTCCAGAAGGAATATACTCCGAAATGCTGAAATGGGGAATTGAGAAGCACTTTAAAGGACTCACATGTATTATCAATAAATGCCTAAATGGACATTTTGTCCCACAAGACTGGAAAACAGCTTTTATATCATCCATTCACAAAAAATAAAATAAGCTGGATGGTAATAACTATCGGGGCATATCAGTCACAAACACACTAAGCAGACTATACGGTAGAGTCCTGCGTGATCTCATCGAAGAATATTATAAAGAGCAAGAAAAAAAAGAGCAATGCGGCTTTAGAGCAGGAAGATCAGGTCCGGAAAACGTATGTTGCCTAAAATAAGTCATAGAAAAGAAATCTGCTAGACATTTGGAAACCCATCTCACATTTGTGCATACGACAGTCCCAGTATCCAGACTATGGAAGGTATTAGAACAATCCAACATCAATCACACCTATATATCGGCACTTAAAGAACTATACATATAAAGAATCAAAATCAAGAATTGAGATAGGTTAAAAACTCACAGACATACATTTACAGTAAATAAAGGACTAGGTACGTCAAGGATGTTGTATCTCTCCTACGCTTTTCAAAATATATGTAGCAGTAGCACTGAAAAATTGGAAGAGGAAGATCCATGGAAGGGGTAAAGAGATAAATGATAGGTGCCTGTTTACTCTTCAGTTTGCAGATGATCAGGTCATAGTGGCCAGTGACAAAGAGAACATGCAATATATGATTAGAAAGCTGATGGAAGAGTACCAAGAATGGGGCCTGAGAGTTAATATAAATAAGACAAAATATCTATATGTAGGTACCCAGAACGGAAACTTTGAAGTGGACAATGGTCAGGAAATTCTGCAATGTCAAGAATATGAGTATCTAGGTATCACATTCGACAACATTGGAACAGACGTGAAAGAAATAGAAAAGCGAAGATTTTAAACTAAAAAAGTAATAGGATGCCTAAATGGAGCAAGGGAATAACAAAGAAGAGGAAATTCAATATATACGAGACAATGATAAAGAGCAGCCTTCTATATGGAGCTGAGACTTGGAGAATTACAAACAGACAAAAGAAAAAAGTGGAAGCATTTGAAATGGATGCTATTATAAGATCCATGCGAATCTTACGAAGAGAGAGAATAAGGAACGACAATATAAGACAACAAATGGCAATGAGAAGGCACGATAAATCAGGGCATTGAAAGGAAACAAGTTACTTGATACGGACACGTAGAACGAATGCCAAATGCCAGGTGGCCCATCAGAAAAATGCTGCATTGGCAAACAACAGGTAGAAGAAAACGAGGAATAGTCCGGACGTTAAGCTGCAGAAACAGAACCCACCTTGCATTTTGGGTTCAAGAGTTGAAATTTGGTACAGATGATCTTTAGACCTTACTCTTCGATTTAAGAAATGTTGCCAAGGTGGGGGTCATGGTGGGGACCTCGTTTTGGCGGGTTGCCTACCTTCAGGGGCAAAATGTTTGTTTTAGCGCTTCGGAGGCTATTTCTCGCCCGATTTTTGTGCTATTGAGCTGAAAATTGGCGAGCACTTTTTTTTTAGTGTCTGAAGGCACTCCATGGCCATCGGGGCCGATTTGATACCTGGTTTTAACATGGCGGCGGTAAAAACGCTGTAACTCAGTTGGCAGCGGAATGACCTACATTTGGGGCTTTTTCGCCGCGAAAAACTTCTGCACGGGGGTTTTTCACCTCGCTGAAGCTAAAAAAAATACTCAGGAGGACGTCAGACTAGCCATTAACGCGGGTTGCCTAACCACACAGAGGCAGGAACTGCGCAAACCACAAAAAAAAAAAACGGAGGGCATACTGGGATTCCACGCAGTGACTGGTTGCGACACCGTCTCGTATTTCCGCGGAATAGGGAAAGTAACTGCCGTGAATGCTTGGTTCAAGCATACCAATGCCACGGACTCCTTTAAAGCTCTGCAAAATGGGGACGTTCTAGAGGCAATGAAAAACCTGGAATCATTTACTGTCACAATGTACAGCAGGTAAGAACATTGTGCATACGTAAGTTTGTGAACGAATTCCAGTGCATCCCTGCTTACTTTAATTTGTTTATTTATTTATATTTTTAGGACAGTTTTCTGCGAAACAGTAAATGAGTGCCGCAGGATCCTCTTTACCAAGAACACCAGACAAACGGACAATCTTCCACCCACCAGGGACGCACTGGAACAGCACGTCTACCGCGCCTCGCTGCAGGCTCAAATCTGGCACTAAGCAGTGCAACCGATGCAAAACGTACCAGACCCCTCAAAGTTTGGCTGGATGAAGGACGGAAATGTGTGGAAACCGGTGTGGCGCACCCTGCCAGTCGCATCCGACGCGTGCCAGGCACTTGTGAAATGTAACTGCAATAAGGGGTGTGTGCCGAACAGGTGCAAGTTTCGCCAGAATGGGATGCAGTTTTGCAGCGAGTTGTGTGGGTGCACATGTGCTGAAGCCCAGTCTCAGTCTCCGCAAGGTGCCTAGTTTATTTGAAATGTGACTTTTAATAAACTAAACATTTTTGCGTTTATTATTTTAAATTTTGTCACCCAAAAGAAACAGTACAATATATGTCACAACAGTAACGATCTGATGTAATACTTTGGAGGTTCCTGCCCCTGTGTGGTTAGGCAACCCGCGTTAATGGCTAGTCTGACGTCCTCCTGAGTATTTTTTTTTTAGCTTCAGCGAGGTGAAAAACCCCCGTGCAGAAGTGTTTGCGGCGAAAAAGCCCCAAATGTAGGTCATTCCGCTGCCAACTGAGTTACAGCGTTTTTACCGCCGCCATGTTAAAACCAGGTATCAAATCGGCCCCGATGGCCATGGAGTGCCTTCAGACACTAAAAAAAAATACTCGCGAATTCTCAGCTCAGTAGCACAAAAATCGGGCGAGAAATAGCTTCCGAAACGCTAAAACAAACATTTTGCCCCTGAAGGTAGGCAACCCGCCAAAACGGGGTCCCCACCACGACCCCTACCTTGGCAACATTTCTTAAATCGAAGAGTAAGGTTCTGTACCAAATTTCAACTCTTGAACCCAAAATGCAAGGTCGATTCTCTTACCGGCCGGACTAGAAGACCAAAACTGGAATGGCAGAAGACCATACAAAATTCCATGAGTGAAAGAAATCTCTCATCAGAGGATTGCGACGATAGAAGAGGATGGAAATTAAGTGTCGCACAACGAAGAAAGACGGCATGTATATAAATCATTACCTACTCAATTGTTGCCAAGTCGATATTCCACCCCAAATGTTTGGACCGGATTGCTAATGTTACAAAATTGGGAGGCTACGAAATCTTATGCTCGGCAAGATGTCATTCTATGAGGTCTATGAGGAAAAAATGAAAGGCCTATGGAGGAAAAAATCAATGATTTACTTAAGGAGATAAAAGAAAAGAATACACAGAGAGAATACAAACAAATAGCATGTTGTTTGAGGATGAAGTGTCGGAAGTCTTTTCTTACCTTGATAATCTAAACAAAAAAAAATGAGTAACTAAGTAATGATTTTCAATTTGAAATCGGAAGAAATGGAGCTCCTATTACAAGTAAAATCTCTGGAAAAAGAGAAACATAATCTTACTCTCATGAATTAAATTCTTTAAATAAGGATTTTATCATCAACATAAATACAATAATTGAGAAGGAAAATCCAGCACATTTGCATGTTCTTAATTCATTAAATAATAATTTGCAGGAATTAACTGTAATGAATAGAGAGATTATTCTTTCTTTGAAAATTCTTGAAGCTGAAAAAGAATTTCACCTGGTGGAAATCGTTCTCTTAAAAAACAATCAACAAATGGGGGATCTTGGATCCTACTAACAATCCAGCAGATGAGAACTCTGCATAGACAAAAAGAGGTAAAAATGTTCGTCCCCAGGTCTCTTCATCCAACCTTTCTCCTAACGATCCGATTTTTTTTTGCTCTATCGGAGCTCTTTGGTTCCAGCTCGACTCCGGGATCAATCCTTTAGAATATTTGACAGAGAAGAATGTCTCATATTCCTTCTTCTTGGCCCCAGTCGATGTTCCTGAGATCAAAGAAATCCTTATAACCTTCAAAAACAAAAATTCCTCAGGCTATGATGACATATCCATTAAGCTATTACGATAGGGGTTGATGATTCCAGTGGTTGTACCTCTTCACAAAGGAGGAGACTCAGACTCTTCAGCAAATTTCCGTCCTATTTCTCTTCTTTCTTCACTTGATTAGCTGATTGAGAAACTGGTGAACATTGGAGTTCTTTCATTCCTCAATCTAAACAGGTCCCACTCCAATAATCAATTTGGCTTCCAGTATGGTAAAGGAACATCTGATGCGATATTCTCCCTTCTGGAAGATATCTATTTGAGTACAAGTGATAATCACCTTTCAGCAGCGGTGTTTTGTGACTTATTGAAGGCTTTCGACTGTGTCGATCATTTTGTGTTGCTCCGTAAACTTGGAGTGTATGGTTTTAGAAGTGTGACTAAATTGGTTCCAGTCGTACTTAAGTGATCGTCAGCAGGCACTTTCTTATAGAGGCGGGTTTTCGGATAAAATGAGCAACAACTGCTGTGTGCCCCCTTTTTTTCTTGATCTATATTAATGATCTAGCCTCTCTTAGGGCCAGGTAAAGTATAAGACTTTTTGCTAACGACGCGTCTATTGTCTGGCATGAACAGTGAAGAATTCTTGGAACGTATGTCGATTTAGATTTGATGAAAACCTGGTGCGACAGCAACAATTGATCCTTCAACTATCCACCCCACCGCCTATGCTAAGTTTCTCTGAGGTACATTGGACGAGAGTCTCAAGTTTGAGCAGTATATTGTAGCACTATCTAATACTCTAATAGGTTATCATCTAGCGTTGTTATACTTTGAGAGTACTCTCAGAACAGTTGGAGCTGCGAGCTCTCAGGATCGCATATTATTCTCTAGTGGAGTCACACATTACCTACTTATAGAATTGCATTTTCAACTCCATATTTATTTTACAAAAAAAGAGCCCTAAGGTTTATGAATGGAGTTCCCTTCCGACAATCTAGCAAACCTAGCTTTATTTCTCATAGAATTTCGACTGTGCCATGCTTATATATACTCGAAAGTGTTTGCCTAGTCTATCGATCTATCGCTCGTTTTTCCTATTCCCTTATCATCAGTTGTTTCCATACTTCAGACTTGAAATTCCTTCTCTGGTCGATATGAAGCTCAGTCGGTACCACTACTCAGTGGCGCACCCAAGGGGTGGGTTTTGGGGGTTAAACCCCCCCCCCCGAATTTTAGCACTGGTATAAAAATAATTTTCCGGTAAAAATATTTTTTTTGCGATTTTGGTTAATAGGTACCTACAAACTTTCCATTTTACATTAAAAATATCCTATTTACGTTACGCAAAATTACTGAAATCTGGAATCAAAACCAGGAACATGGAAATCTGACAACCCGGCCCAGGGCAAGTACACGATCTGACAGTTTGACACTATTGACAATCGCCTTGAGGTAAAACCAATGAACTATAACCAAAAACTGGAATGCGAACACATATTGACGAACGTGAAGCCTAGTGCCGCTGCTGCGGAGGGGATACCTGTTTTTGTCGCACTCATTATGTTAAATGGCGGAAATTGCTTCCAACACGTATTCAAATTGATGAAACCTGTGAAGGTAAATATGATAAAACTTTCCAAAACGTCATATGTCAGCGAGCAACAGAAAAAAACAACATTCCCCTTTGTGGCATCTGTCTTTCATGGCTACATTTTTTGAATGAACAAAGACGTTGCCAGTACAAGCAATAATAACGATTTTCCTCGAGCCAACGTTCCATTGGCTCCAAAGCACCCACCACTCCAACTAATCTGCAGTTCATGTTCTCTGTCTAATCTTGAAAAGCAGTCAAAATTGGCCATAAAACAGTATAAAGGATTTATTTTAAAATTAATAAAATGGACCAGTTTAGAATTATTGACGCAACCATGTTTGTTAAATAGAAGGAAAGCTTCAGCAGCGGGTCACATAAGAAAAACCATTGAAACAGAGACAAGGCCAAGGGAAAATCAAATTGCGAATGAAATAAATGGGAAAACGAGGTGCTGTTGAAAGCTGTATGGAATTTGCTAAACAATTTTACTTGGAAGGAAAGGTTCCAAATAAGTGACAAATTGTAGAAGTCATTCTAATATACTAATATACAAGAAAGGAGAAAAATACAGCATAGGAAACTATCGTCCTATCAGCTTTTCATCGCATCTGTATTTATAATAACAAAACAATTCACCAACAAAACAGACTGGAAAAGTACTGCATACGGAGTTGGTGTTTATATATTATAACCATTGCACCTGGCTTTTGCCAGAAGGCCTTCAACTCCCTCGAACCCTGAACAATTCTGAAATTATTAGATAACGCGACGATAGATTCCAGTTATACAAGCCTTATCAAACATTAAAGAAATAAAATCTGAATGTTTATAATTTCACTAAACAATAGGAGGTATTAAAAAAATAAACCTAAAGGCTTTGGATTTTGTTTAAGGGGGTGTGACCCAAAAAACAACTGCAGCTACTTAAATCAAGAAAAAAAAACTAAGATCTCTCGTGAAAACCGTAGTCCTACATTTGAAATACTCCGAGAAAATCCCTTATGAAGTGTGATAATAAATGCAGCTAAGTAAAAATAAATGAGGATCATAAAACTGAAGACGTCCCAATCAAAAGAAGAGTAAGACAAGGGGACACTCTCATAAAAATTATTCGCACTAGCTCCGGAGAATAATGAAGAAGTTAGACAGGGAATGTAATGTAATAGGATGAAGTCTGACACTTTCGAGTTGCTGACGACATGTTGATCATTGCAGTATACATAGATGAAGAGTTTTCACTCGAAGAACTTCATCGCGCATCACTGCAAATTGGACTGGAAACGGACCATGAAAACAAAGATCATAAGTACGAAGAAACATCCAGGAACCTGTTAGCGATTAGCTCTTATGAAATGTTCTTGAATATATTTATTTACGACATGAATTTCAGCTCGGTAAAAAACAACAATCTTCAGATATCTCCACAGGAACACGCCTCTCTTGGCCATAATGTATTCCTAAATCTCAAGACATCCCTATAAATCTTAAAAGAAATGTGTTTCAGTCCTCTGAGTGCTTGAGACAATGTCGATTACTCGAAAATCTGCTAATAAACTACACAACGAGCATTGAACAGAGCCATGCTTGGAATTACTTTGAGAGACATAATTCGAAATGAAGTGATCCGCGATTAGGACTCTGGGTTGACGGATGTGCGTGAGGTTGTGTTGTGGCACAATTGAAGTAGCGATGAGCTGGCCATAGCGAGGCAATATCAAAACAGGGGACACAGGGTTTGGTTTGGCGGGATGACATAAGAAATATCGTAGGAGGGATTTGGATCCAAACTGATAAAGTCATTGAAGAGGTTGGAAGATTTGGAAGAGGCCTACATACAACATTGGTTAACTACAGCCTAAAAAAGAAGAAGAAGTAATCTTGCAGTACCCTGTCATCGTTTGACAGAAACTGGAATTATCTTGCCATTCATCGCTGTTTGTTTTCTAGCCAGCCACGCACCATTTTCAATTTTGTCTCAGAATTTTTCATTTGCTCAAAGTCTTCTTCGGTAATGTCCTTGTTGACATCAGTTTGGGTATTCTTGTCCCTTATCTCTGGCCTTTGGCAAGAATTGTCTATACATAATGGTCTCACTGATAGGCTATCCGCATTGGCATCACTTTTTCCTTTCCGATGTTTGTCTTGGAACTCGTAGCTTTGTGATTTCTCCAGCCAACGATCACGGATTTTTGGAATTAAGCAGCCACTCCAAGGCAGAATGGTCGTTTGTAGTTATAGTAACTTTCTTCCATAGAGAAAACTGTGGTAATGTTCGTTGGTTCTTACTACTACCATAACGGATGGGACCGAGCTTTTCCAGGATACTATGCGACAATGTAGCATTTTCAATTTCTGGGCTAATATGCTACTTTGTTTTGCTCTAGTGCATATGATTCCATATAGAACTATAAAGAAATAAATGAATAAACGACTATCTTCTCTGTGCCCAGATTTTATTACCTTGAGTACTGCCTTCTACTAAAAGTTTTTTGGTTCAGGTTTGCAATTGTAGTTAATTGATCTAGGAAGGTTTGATTCAGTGCGGCAGGGCCCGCTGTTATTGATTAGAATCTTATAAAAGGAGAGAATAATATCGACTAGTTGGCAAATTCAATCACTGAGGTTATGATAATTGTTGTTTACTTTTCTCGATTTTTCAGTTCCATCATGTCATTGAACAGCTGTCTTGTCTAGGCGTTTTCTTTAGACCTGTTCTACTTTTTGATATAGGTTCTATAGGCAATTTTCAACATTCACCGGTTATCTGGAGTCATTTATACACAACCCACTTTTCAGTTCGTATTTTTGGGATGAAACTTAACACGCCCTTTTCTATAATTTTCATCAATGTCAAAATTAGAAGTTTGACAAATGAAAGCCCTCTTTCCAAATCTAAAAGGAAGAATCTGCCCTTTTGATCTTGAGACCTGATACTGTGAGGTCGGTCTTGGCCCTAATTATTTTTAGGCAAGACTTTTTGGAATTTTTTTCTAATTTCTTGTTGATCATTGTCTAGAGTTGTCCCTTGGTCATTTTGGATTTTGTTTCGGTAAGTTTTGAGATCTTCTTCAGGAATTATTAACCTACAACACGTGTTTCATTTCTTCAATAGGATCGTTCCGAGCAGCTTTTGGAAGTTTAAGAAAGACTTCACTTTTGGCCTAGAGCATCCCTCAGTTAGAGGTAAAGTGCGTTTTTTTTTTTTAAAGATAATTCCCTAAGTCAAAAATTTAGTAACTATGTTGGCAACACAGGCCTTTTCTACGTAAAAAAGTTGAAAGCATTGACAATTTTACATTGTATTGCCAACATAATATCATTTTGACTTTTATCTTTAAAAAAAAAACACACTTTAAGATTATTTCTAATGTTTGGGGCTCGATCTGTTTTTTTACACGAACATCGTTGTAGGGTTCCAGGCTATATCTAGACAGCTCCTAGGCTGTATCTAGAGAGATTCTAGGCTGGATCTAGATTGCTCTTAGTTGGGGCTTTGGTAGCTTCCTTTCAGCAACCCTTCTGGTACCACTCTGATAGAACCACGTTGAGTTCTACGTTAAACAGATAAAACGTGGGTAGGACTTCCAAAGGACTCACTCACCATACCATAGTCTAGAACAAACTTAGAACTGCTAACTGCTTCTGTCTGGATATACAATGAGACCAAACATGCAGATAACCACACTTTAGGAACTTCTGAGCAATGAACTATAACCAAAAACTGGAATGCTAACACATATTGACGAACGTGAAGCCTAGTGCCGCTGCTGCGGAGGGGATACCTGTTTTTGTTGCACTCATTATGTTAAATGGCATAAATTGCTTCCAACACGTATTCCAATTGATGAAACCTGTGAAGGTAAATATGACAAAACTTTCCAAAACGTCATATGTCAGCGAGCAACAGAAAAAAACAACATTCCCCTTTGTGGCATCTGTCTTTCATGGCTTCATTCTTTTGGCAGATATGGCAATGTGTGCGCATTCCAGTTTTTGGCTATAGTTCATTGCTTCTGAGTTGTCACATACATTTGAAGATTATTAACACTTGTATACATGTAAGTTGCACCTTTTACTATTAGGCAAATCTTATACAAATCACTTGACACTGGATTACGTTCAGTACGTGCCCCTTAAATAAAATTCTAGAATTTTACCCTGAGTTTGCCCAAACAATAACTTTCGCCTTTCTGGTGTTTAATTTGCCTGTTGGTAAGTGTAACTGATACTGTATTTTTTTATCATTCACAGGTGTACATAAACAGTTAAAACTGTTTATTTAAAATGCATATTAATATACAGTGTGTCCCGCTTAAGGACTGACCACCCTTGTAAAATTTTTATTTTTCAACCGATTCAATTCATTTTTTTTTTCTTATAGCTACTCGAATTTGGCACTTATTAGGCTCATAATTTTATATCTGCGGCTGTGCAGGGTGCTGCAATTTGGAGTGTTTCAATGGGAAAAACACACTTCCAGACCAGATAGAGGAAAATTGACTTAAACGTCATGGGATCGATTTTTGTGAAACGTCAATTGTCAAAAACCGTATCACGATATCTTCAATGGTGATTTTCGATTTTTCCCTATTATGAAAAATGACTATAAGTTTTTTATTTATCAATTTTTTTTATTTCTGTAAAAACATTATGGAGACACTTTTTTGAGCACAATCCAGTGGCGGACTTAGTTTTTTTCTATATCGTTCCAATTTCGAGATACAGACCAAATTCCGATATTTTCAAATGAAACACCCTAAATATTAATAGCTCATTGGATAGCTCTGTTTTTGCTGATTTCAATGATATAAAGTTCGATAGGTTTATCTCTAACAGTTTTCGAGAAAAAAAATTATATCTGTTTTTGTCGTAAGGACCAATGTGTGAGACAGTTCCTAATCGGACGGTCAGGATCAGGAGCAATAGCCCAGCAGCTCTTAATTCATTAAGGAGCGTAAGCACCATTTCTAACACAGTGGAACACTGCCAAAAAACTGTGGCTGAACTGGCAAAACACTACAAGGTGATCCTTGAAAGGGTGCCGGGATACGCAGGGATTGGAGGGAATGAAAAAGCTGATCTTCTCGCTAGAAAAAGATCAGAGAAAACCCTAACTGGAACCCTGCCCACATGTGGTATATCATATCAACATGTGAGAGGCAAACAAGAGGAACAGTTAAGAAAGCAACACAAAAACCTCTGGATGGAACTTCCTGGGCTCAGGCAGTCCAAACTCTTCATGGAAGGATCATCTAAGAGCAGAACAGAAAAACTGCTTAGCTTAAGCAGGAGACAATTGAGAGATGTTGTTGGATTGTTAACAGGGCACTGCCCTCTCAGAAAACACCTAAACACAATGAAGCTAGCAGAAGACTCGCTGTGCGAAGGGTGTGCAGAGGAAAATGAAACACCTCTACATGTACTATGCCAATGTCCTAACCTTAGATGACAAAGACAGCGGCACTTTGGGACACAGTATCCGAAACCAAAGGAAATCGCGAAAGCGAATATCAGGGACATCATAGGTTTTCTAAGGTTTTACTACGGGAGTGGACCTGATATGAACACTTCAGGGGGGCTCAAAAAGTCACGAGCTCCAGTGCAGGTGTCTGCACACCCTAAGAGAGAATAGAATAGAATACTACTACCAGAAGCTCCTTCTGGTGACACAAGAATTTATATCAGGGATTTACTAAAATATCTCATTATTACTTCGTCGGCGTTTTGAATTTTGGAAAAAAAAAACAGCTCCTATTCCACTTTGCTAAGCGTCCAACACCAACAATCCTTTATCCATGGAACTAGAGCTTTAGTGAATTTGTTTATGTTTGTCCAAGAAAGACTGTTGACATTCTGGTATCCAACCAAATTGAGCATTCGCTCCAGTTAGCTGATGCAACGACTTCACAATCTCCCCAAAATCTTTGACAAACCGGCGCTAGTAACTGCATAATCCTAGGAAGCTTCTCACTTCACGCTTGTTCTCCGGTCTGGACCAATCTTACATAGCCTGGACTTTATCTGGATCCATCTCAATTCATTTTGAAGAAACAACATGTCCAAATGCAAGAGAGTGCACTTTTTTTGGATGGGACCCATGGATTCACTTGTAGGTAGGCACTGCAAATTTTGGCGGAAACTTTCTTCAAATTAGACAAATGTTTGTTGAAATCTTTGCCAATCAACATGACATCATCCACGTGTCCCGAGTGAATCTTTGCGAAACATTCTCCACTAGTCTTTCAAAAAGTGGATGTGTATGCATGTTCGAAACGACATCATATTGATGTTAAATTGATATAGACTGTTTCCAGTAGTAGAGGCGGTTTTCCCTGCATCTTCTTTATTGAGTTCCACTTTTTGCCTGGTTCAGCTGGCTCCATTGTGATAGTGTTCTCGCCTTCTTGCTGTTTTTCTAGTTGTGCCTTCACAATCCTTTCAGTATTTTCAAGTGTAGCTTGGTCGACAATTATTTTAACATGACAGACCTCATTTGAGAATGACCAGAAGAATATTTCTTCGTTGCCAACTGTTAGCGTTTCAAGGATAGGAAATCAAATGTTTGTAGGGCAACCACTGCTAATATAAACTCGTTTATGGCAGCAACCATTACTTCTACTTTCAGTTCAGCCTACTCCCAACGTCAAGGATGTCAATGCACGGAAATCCAGTAAAATATTTCCGGCGTCCAGTTCTTGGATAAGGGTTGCATCAATTTTATACAGAAAGCCATAGGTAATTTAGAAAATATTGAGAAATATGCATTTTTATCAAGATGGCGGCTGACTGCGTTTTGCGATTTTTTATATATATTACAAAAATCGAGAATAAACTTACTGCAGTTATTTGTATAACCATTAAAAGTTCTAAAAGGTTCGGCTTGTCCGGTCGAGTATACGCGCTCTTCTGAGTTCCAAGAAAAACAATAAATGTGTAAATTAATATTACCATACCCATAACCCATAAGTGTACCATAGTAACTTTTGACTTGGCAAACAATGGTCGGTAATATTTTACTTTTATTGTATGTAAATTTTTGACGAACAACATGATGGCTACAGGGTATTCGCTCGATTGGTTGGAAAACTATGAAACGGGTGTCTGTACCTCGATGATTGGTTTCTTCAGAATTGGCAACAATGTTTCAAAAAGGGAATAGGTATAGAAAAATATAGTATACAATGGATGGTGTAGAGGTGGTCTTTTTTTCATTATTCTATACATTAGTTCCACCGTGTTTTGCACTGTTAGTGGATATTGTCTTGCTTCTTCTTTCTTCCTTCTATATTATTAATATCTCTTATAATAAAAACTATCGTTATTTACGCTAGTCCAAATAATCGAAAGTAATTAAAATCCTTTGAGACAGCCATTAAACCAGTCGCATTAACACCCGTGACGATCATTAAAACACGCAAAACTACCCGGTGTCCATACTGGTTTATAAAACCCGATACCGAAACGTTTATATCTCTTTTAAGAGAAAAACTTTTATGTTTATTCAAATTGATTCCCCAAGAATGAAAGGAAAAAGAGAAGATGATACTTATGTTTTAATTTGCACTGAATTTATGGGCCATTTTTTCCTCGCAGTGGTATTTATTTTGTTTGGACCCCTGCCTGCTAGACTCCGTGGTAATGAACTCGTGGCTCGTATAATGCAGTTATTTAATATTCGAATGACCGGATTATGGATTTTGTATGTTTTTTCCATGTTTAATTCAAGGATACTTTTCTCTTATAATGGCTCTGATTAAATGTTATTGGAAGATATCGAGAAGTTAATTTTTTTTGGTTTCATTTACGTAAACTCAGGTGACAATCGATGTAAGTAACAGTTCACGCACAAAGCACTTTGTTCACTTTCAAATTTATGAGACTTTGAGACAAAATCATATCTACAGTTTTTTGATTTATCATTCAATCAACAGGCTGATTATGGTACAGACTGTAGGTCAATGCAGTCCTAAAAAAATCTAACCGTGAAAAGATGAATCTAACTGTAAGTAGACGAATTCAACCGTTAAAACCCTTCGAGAAAGACCGTTATAAAACAACGCCTATAATGTAGGTTTACTTATTGTTAGGATTATATGAGTAGGTAAATGAAAGCAGAAATAATCATCATTATGAGTTCACTAAGATTCAATCTAATGACAGCTCTTTAAATAATTTTTTCTACAAACGTGTTAAAAATGCAATTTTTAACACCCCCCCGAAGCATAAAAAATGTTACTTTATCGCGCTAGTGCCATAAAGTCTTTATAGCACTAGTGTTAAAAATGAAACATCAAATTTTGAGAGGGAACGTCAAAGAAAGTTTGTATTTTTAGTTATTTACATTGATATTAATGGTGAAATTTGAACAACTGAGGTAGCCCGATTGGCCGCCTCATCTATATTTTTCAAGGGATCGATGCAGCCCTCTTTTTCTTCTGTATTTTGTTGCATTTTTAGCAAAAAGCATTACTGACCACGACAGACTTTCAAGAAACTGACAAGATATTCCATTACCTGTAAAACAAGGTGCTGGTTTTTTGGAATTTTTGACAAATGTCAAATTCAATAATTTTTTGTAGGAAAGATGCTTCCAATTTATTATTCATTTAAAAATCCAATTTGTTAGTGGTTATTGCTTTTTATTGCCGTTTGTAGAAAAAATATTGTATGATATTTGTGTTAAAAGTATTTTTAAGGCACTTATGTGAATTGCAGAATTCGCTTCGCTCCTTCTGCAAACTTTCACATGCGTGCCTTAAAAATGTACTTTTAGCACTTATATCATAAATAACTATTATCAAATTGAACATTGTACACACTTAACGGAAAACAAAACTTCGAACAAATGTGAAATAATATCCAATTAGCTTGCAATTATTCAATATAGTATTATCCTTTGTTGTGCCTAATCCCATAATAGTATATTATGCAATGATCATGTAATGATAGCCATTAATACACGAGCATGTTGTAGGATACGAAACGAGTGTATTAATGGCCATTACATGAGAGTTGCATACACTATTTTTTCTACTGCCATTGATAAAACTTATGACATTTAGATATGTCAACATTATGCTTAACTTTGAATAGAGATTTCATAATTGAGTAATCCATATAGTTGAAGGTTTCATTTTTTGTTGTAATTCTTCAAAATATCATCATCAAAACATTTTCTGAGAAAGATGATGTGTTTTTGGTGTTTCCGATCCATAAATTGTCCATATAATTCTTCGTAAATTTTCTTGGACTTGTCCGGTAGTATATTATTACCTGCATTTGTCACCTTTTCTGTAATTTCTGGAGGTGTTAGTGAAAATTCTTCGTTATCGCTCAATATTTCCATAATAATGCCTTCTCCCAAACTTAAGGTATTAACTTTTAATAACAATTTGAGGTATTTTTGTTTATAAAATTATTGTTTTTCTCTAAATTACCATGGAAAAGCTATAAACAGAGTGCTACCAACATTAAAAAAAAAAAAATCAATTTTTTTTAACTGATGGCGCCATCTATTGACAATGTATAATAATGAAAAAAGTAAAAATTCTTCCTTATCATTCATTATTTCCATAATAATTATTCTTTGTCCCAAACTTTAGGTAACTTTTAAACAATTCGGAGTCTTTCTTATAGTTATCAAAATAATTTTTTTATGCAAAATTACCGTTTAAAATGTTTAATATCTTAACCATCTATCAACATTGTATAATATTAAAAATGAGTATTATAATGAAAATCTGTATCGTAATGAAGTTCATTATGATACAGATTTTAATCGTTTAATAGCGTATTATGAAATGTCAGTAGAAAAATATTAATTTCAGCCAATCCATAATAAGAAAGAGAGACACTCTGTATGATAGCTTGCCTATTATAAAATGGAGGGAAAGAAAGGTACCTACCTGACCTGGCAAAAAAGACAGGGGAACAGAGTTTGTTGAGAAAGTGTGCTGAAAGGTTCTCTGTGTCCCTGTGACTAGGCGTTTGGGATAATGAAGATCAATTGAGGTGAGCTTTTATTACACTTTGCTTTTATGGCTAGAGTTATTTTCGATAATTGCACCCCCCTTTGTCATGGTTCCTAGTTTTAACCTAGGAGACAAAGATCAAAATATTAGAAAGTGGTGTCAGAGAGTTGACGAGTTGAAATGCATGTACAATTGAAGTGATGAATCAACTGTATACAACGCAATCTCTAAACTAGAAGGGCTAGCAAGTACTTGGTACAAAAGTCTACCGTCAATCCAGTACTCGTGGGATGGATGGAAGGAACAACTTTTAAAAACCTTCCCAGTAAAAGCGGACTTTCGCCAGAATCTTAGTGAGATGACGCAGCGTAAGAAAAGGAGCGATGAATTTTATTTGGTCTATTATTACGAAAAAGTTGCTCTGCTGAATAAATGCAAAATCTACGAATCCGGTGCAGTGTCCTGTATAATTGGAGGAATTTCAGATCAAATGGTGCAAGCAGCTGCTACAGCTGAAGATTATCAGGCTCATGAAGCATTATTGGGTTACCTGAAGACATGCGATATTACACAATTCAGTATCACACAATCCAGTGCAGCCAAAGTGACCAAACCTTCTTTTCGCGTGGAAGTGGAAAAAGATAGGAGGAAAAAACGATTTTCAAGAGCATCTTCAATCGTTTGCCGCAGATGTCAGAAAACTGGACACTTTGCCAAACAATGCAAGGTACCACAATGTCACAATTGCCAGAAATTTGGACACCGTGTTCGTGATTGCAAAGCGCCTAATAATCAAGGACAACATAAAAACCAAACTGCTTCCAAGGAACACGTTTTTTGACTAGAAACCACCAAAAACGAAAAGTATTTTAAGGAGATTAGCGCTAATGACAAAAACTATCGCGCATTTATTGACTTTGATTCCAGTTGCAGCATTATAGGCCATTCCGAAGTAAAACAACTTAACGCGCCGATTACTAAATGTGACATCAGCCTTAAGGGTTACGGCGCAAACAAAATTCATGTTCTAGGAAAAATTACTGTAAAACTTAAAGTGGATGATGTCCAAAGGATTGTGGAATGTTTGTTTGTTCCAGACTGTCTCCAAGAAGTTCCCATATTGATTGGTCAATCATTTATCGAACAGCCTGGACTAATGGTACTGAAGGACAGTAAAAGTTTGAAATTCACCGAGTTTCAACAACTTAAGACTCCCAATAAAATAGCGCTATGGCTACCAGAACCAACTTTAATTCCTTCTAACCATGTTGGGAATCTGACTGTCACTAGTAAAACGCCATTTCAAGGAGATTTATACGTTGAAGCCAGTTTCATATTTAAACCTAGAGAGAGAGGAATATGCAATTCCTAGAATACTTATCCATTTATCCGAAAAAAAAACAGCCGTTATCCCAATAATCAATTTGTCTGGAAGAGATCTCAGATTGAGTGATAAATATCCACTAGTAAGAGCTATTGCTTGTGAACTAGACAGTAGTAATTCGTCTGAATAAGTTTTTCGTGTGGATCTGGACAATCTACCATTGATTAACGAGGAGGATATAAACATTGGAACTACTGACCCATCTCTAAGGAAAAAATTAGCGTCCCTTCTTCAAGAATATAGAGACCTTTTCGGAACTGTAACTGAAAAACTTGGTGAAGCAGCTTCAGCTCAAATGGAAATCAAACTTCTGAAAGATAACCCTTTGCATACAGACCTTATAGAATGGCCGAAACAGAAAAAAAAAAGTAAGATTCATTGTATCCGAACTCCTAGGAGCTGGAATAATATGCGAGTCAAGTTCTTCATACGCTTCCCCAGTGCTTCTGGTGAAGAAGAAAGATGGAAAGGATCGGATATGTATTGACTACCAAAAACTTAATCTCAAAACTATAAAAGATCGATTTCCCTTGCCCAGAATTGATGACCAAATTGACAAATTGAAGAGATGTTCCATATTTTCCAGTTTGGATCTCAGTTCGGGATTTCACCAAATACCGATAGTTAAAGGAAGTGAATACTTAACATTATTTGTAACACCAGAGGGACAATATGAGTATAACAGAATGCAGAATGCCATTTAGACTGTGCAATGCTCCAGCAGTTTTCCAACGCATGATGAATAAGATATTAGCTCCATATCGCGATATTGCTGCGGTCTACCTAGATGATGTTATATTGCCGAGCAAAAATTCGGAAAACAACCTAGAAAGTCTCCAACAAATATTTGATGTTTTGAGAAATGAGAACCTCACTTTGAATATGAAGAAATGCGTCTTTCTCTCCTCCTCAATTAATTATTTAGGCTTTGAAATAAACAAAGAAGGCTACGACCTGGTTCTGCCAAAATTGAAGCCACCCGACAGTTTCCAACACCAAAGACAGTCAAGCAGGTTCGTCAGTTTTTGGGATTAGCCGGCTATTTCAGAAAATTTGTGAAAAACTATTCCACACTTGTCAGACCTTTAACATCGCTCACTAGAAAAAATATCACTTGGAACTGGGGAGATTCTGAAAATAGAGCATTTGAGGACCTGAAGCTAAAGCTAATGAAGTTTAGAGTATATCTACTGGGTCTTGATTTCAAGGTAGTGACCGACTGCAATGCCTTGAAAATGGCAAGTTCCAAGAGAGATCTGATACCTAGGGTCGCTCGTTGGTGGGTCCAACTACAAGAATTCACTTTCACCGTCGAATACCGTCCTGGAAACCGAATGCAACACGTTGATGCGCTCAGCAGAAATCCGTGCCAATCTGGAGAGCCGCCTGAAGAAAACTTCGTCTTAAGGAACGAAGAAGCAAAATGAGTTTTATCGGCTCAACTTTCGGATGAAAAAATACGATTGATACATGACATTTTAAGTAAACCTACAGAAACTGACCATGACAGGGACAATTATAAAAACTATTCTCTCAGAAATGGACGCGTCTATCGCATTACTCCTATAGGGATACAGTGGGTTGTGCCTCATGGATTCAGAAGGCAAGTTGTGCGTTGGTCAAATCACGAGGCAGGACATTTCGCAGCTGAAAAGACTCTGAAGAAGCTTTGCGAGAAATATTGGTTTCCGCGCATGAAAGAGTATGTTGAAAAACATATTGCTAGTTGTATTCCATGTCTATATACAAAAATCTTTTGCATCCCATAGCAAAAGAGCCTGTCCCCCTTCACACGATTCACATCACCTAGGACCTTTCCAGAAGACCAAGAGAGGTAATATGCATCTTATTGTCACCATTGACGCATTCACAAATACGTGATTTTGAGAGCTGCAAAATCCACGAAAAGTAGACCAGTGATTCACTTTTTGGAAAAAGCATTCAATACTTTTGGATGTCCTCACCGCATCATTACTGACACGGGTACTGCTTTCACATCATCGTCCTTTAAAAGTTTCTGCGACAAATACAATATTAATTTAGTCCTAAACGCTGTGGCTACTCCAAGGGCAAACGGGCAAGTCGAACGACTTAATCGGACAGTCTTGTCGACGAATAAATTGATAAAATAGAATCTTCAATGAACAACACCATCAATCAGATAACCGGAAAATTACCCAATCAGCTTCTTATGGGTTATACACCAAGGAGTAAAAATGATAGCATGCTTACTGCCGAGGTAGATTTTTCTCCATTGGTTAGAGATATTGAAGCCCTCAGGAACGAAGCTACTCAAAAAATTAAAATTGATTAAGTCAAACAGAAGGCAAGATTTGACAAGAAAAGGAAACCTGCTAGAAGCTATAAAATAGGCGATCTTGTTCTAATCTTAACGAACAGACATACTGAAGGTCAAAGTAAAAAACTATCCCAAAAATATATTGGTCCGATGGTTATAACAATCCTTCCAAACGATAGATATACAGTGAAGGATATATGCCAAATTCGGGACGTAAGTTCTACCAGAAAGTACGATAATGTCCTTGTAGTTGATCGCCTTAACCCGTGGATACCTCCTGGAGGTGTTTCGGATGACCCTTTGAGTGATTCTGATGGAGATGGCGACCTACCGCTTTCAGATTCATCTGAAAGTTAAGTTGCGAGGACGCAACTTCTGTCAGGATGGGCCGAACGTAAAATAATATCCAATTAGCTTGTAATTATTCAATATATTATTATCCTTTGTTGTGCTTAATCCCATGAATATTTATTTCACCCAATCCATAATAAGAAAGAGAGACACTCTGTATGATAACTTGCCTATTATAAAATGGAGGAAAAGAAAGGTACCTACCTGACCTGGCAAAAAAACAGGGGAACAGAGTTTGTTGGGAAAGTGTGCTGAAAGGTTCTCTGTGTCCCTATGACTGGGTGTTTGGGATATTGAAGATAAATTGAGGTATGAGAGATAATAGAGTTGTACTGTAATAATGTAGTATTGATTTGATATTGTGCATATTTGCATTTGATTTGGTTGAATTATGCAACCAGCCTACAATTGTTGAAAAGGGACCTCCTCTCATTACTGAAGGTAATGTTGTGGCCTTATCTATGATTGTTGTAAGGAATTGGCGCCGTTCTTCAAGTTGTGGCTTGCGCTTGGGGTTCTCGCATGCGGTTTGATTGACACAATTTGAGTTTGAGTGTCTCAGAACTATTGTTACACTTTCACTCTGTTGTTGGAATGCTAACAGAGCAGTAATCGTATTTATGTTTGTTTCATGGAAAACTGCTTTTGCTTTGAATTGTTTTATGAAGACCCACAGAAAGAGATCAGTAAGTTATTTAATTAGCTAATTTTACACAAAACGTAAGGAAACTACAAAGAAAGGCAATCAGAAGTAACTTTGAATACATTGATAGAAATAGCTAAGATCTGTACTAGAAAAACAACAAACAGCTTGTTTTCTGCCAGCGACAGCCCGTAGAATGGAAACAGCATCTCTTGCCGAGAAGAGCGAGATGCTTCGACAGAAGAAGTTGGCAAAACGTGGATATATAAAGACTGCACTGAAAAAAAAATCGTCCATAATATTGAAGAATGGCGGTTGTTATTTTTTTTTTCATTAATTAAATGAAATATTTCATCAATTCAATTAATCAGTGTTCATAGCCTAATGACTTCGTTCCTTAATGTAACAAATTTATGTTCATTATTATCATAAAACCCGTGAATTTTTATTTTTCATTGTTCGAACGAACACTTTCATCAGTATAAGGAACTTTCTTTGAAGATCAGTGATTTTATTCCTTGATTTTATGAATAATCATTCATAAACCACATTCATTGTATTAATGATTATTTCTTATCCCAAAAAGTTTGTTCATCATGCTTATGAAACTTTCTTCATTGTGTCAATGAAGTTATGCATTGAATCAATGACCAAGAGTTCATTAATTAATGAATATGTTTCATCAGCTTGACGAATGTGTTAGTGATTTAATGAACGTTTATAACTAACCAACTTTACTCATCAATTTAATGAATTTAATAGTTTCAATATAGACCTATTCGTCATGTTAACGTATAGAATTCATTAAACACACCCAAACTCTATATTATCGACAGTATATCGTACATTATCCGGAAATTATATTTTGTGTTGGTGTTAAATTCAACTCTTTTTGGAAGAAATTCGGAATTCAGGTATTCATTGAGTGGAATAACTTCTTCATTTATAGTGTACGGAAAACATTGCAGAACGTGGAACACTACCCGGAAGCCATCTGTCAGCGCAGGCAACCATTGACGCTGAAATCCAACATTGCTTGAAGTGTGCTAGCGCGGCGTTTGGGCGACTTCTAGACAGAGTTTGCAACAATCACGACATCAGCGCTGAGATCAAACTTCGTGTCTACACAGTTGTAATACCAACACTTACATAAATAACTGCGAAACATGGACCACCTACAGAAAACACATAAAAAGGCTAGAAAAATACCACCAGCGATGCCTAAGAAGGATCCTACGGATTAAATGGCCAGATCGACGAACGAACATTAGTGTTTTAGAGGAGGCCAACCCAACTTGGGAGCCCTTATCATAAAGCACTAACTTCGCTTGATAGGTCACCTCGTTCGCATGCCCGAAACACGTCTTCCCCAACATATTCTCAGTCAGCTGAAAGATGGAAAACGGAATCAAGGAGGTCAACAAAAACGCTACAAAGATGTTCTAGAGGAAATTTTGGCAAAGTGCCACATCGATATCAGCACCAGTCCAGGACAAATATTAGGTCCTCGCGGAGTCGAGTAGTCCACGATGAACCACAAACTTTTGAAGAACAGCGACGCAGACACGAGACCGAAAAGAGGAAACGCAGGAAAGAGCGAGAGATCAGAGAACCCATAATATGAATATTCTTGTTCATGCAACTGAGCCTAGGATAATGCATTCATACGTTAAGCCAATGAAACCGCATACATTAAATTGAAAATTCGATTCATTAATGGCCATTTGCACGGCTATCACTTAACTACCGCTTAAGGGATAATGAATCTACGTGGAGCTTTGAATGTGACTTTTGTTTCTACAAGAGTCACATTCAAAGCTTCACTTGGATTGAATATATCTTAAGTTTTAGCGGTGCAAATGGCCGTCAACCAATTTTATTTGTACATTATATTGAAGAAGTTATTTCACTCAGGCAACGAATTCTATACGTCAAAATGATAGAATCCTTACTCTGCGACAATGAATTCAACCGTTAAATCGATAAACCTTTTTTTTATCTATTTAACGAACAGCTTTTCATAATATTAACAAATTCGTTCACCGGCTCAATATTAATGACGAGATTCACTGGCTCAATGCACTTTTTCGTTATATTTGTGTACCTTTTTTTTTCAGTGTGCTCTGAACAGAAAAACAAGAAAACTGTTGGTGTTGGAAAGTACGACGGCTCTGAACGGCCACTCTATTTTTTTTTTGTAAGTGTAAATTGACAGATACTAAGTGTCAATTGACAGATACTAAGTGTAAATTTACAGATAGTATGTGTAGATTTACACTTAGTATATCTGTCAATTTACACTTATTATGCGTATTTTTTTTTTGCTTCTTCCATTCTGTGTTCGTGTTCGTCGCTAATCGTCAGCGAGCGTCTACTTTACGTTTCGGAAAGCCAATTTTTTCTCTTAACTTAGGTAGTGTCAATAGAGAGTGTGATAAAGTTGTTGTATTTACGACTTCTTTGTCTACCAGAAAACGCGATGGAAAATGGAAATGAGCTGATTGAATTCTATTTTCACCTGGGTTTGCGCCAAAAGGAAATTTTGTGTTTTTTGTTAACCCAGCACGATGTCGTTATGAGTGAAAGGACTCTTAGAAGACGACTAAAAGCTTGGAACTTGTTCCGAAGAAAGCCCTACAGTTCGATACAGGAAATCGTTGCTTTTATAAGAGCTGAAATTGCGAAATCTGGGCAGCTTCACGGATACAGGTGGATGTACCTGAAATGTTTGCAGGCTGGATATGTTGTCCGTCAAGTGACTGTAAGGCGCCTATTAAAGATGCTTGATCCCATTGGTGTAAATATGAGAAAATGGAGAAGACTTAGGCGTAGGCCTGTAGGTGATATTTTAATAAAGGGCAATTATCTGTGGCATATCGATTCGTATGATAAGTTGAAACCATATGGAATAGCAATTAATGGCTGTATAGATGGATTTTCACGCCACGTTATGTGGCTCAGAGCTGGAAAGACTGCTAGCGATCCTAGAGTAATTGCTGGTTACTTCATAACTACCATAGAAGAATGTGAAGGAGGGCCGTATATTGTTCGTACAGATATATGGGCACGGAAAACAGGCACGTAGAGCAAATGCAAATATTTTTTAGAAGAAACGACAATGAACGCAATATCCCAGAATTTTTGTATGGCACCAGCAAAGCTATCCAAAAAATTGAATGCTGGTGGGCAACTTTAAGGCAGCACAATACAGAGTTTTGGATAAATCTATTTAGAAAAATTAAAGATGATGGGTATTTCAATGGATCATATTTGGACAAATCTTTGATTCAATATTGTTTTCTGCGAATTATACAGGTAGGTATAGGTATATTTAGCTACACATAACGTCTTTTTTCTACAAACGTCACTAAAAGTATAATTTTTAACGAATGCTGTCAGTGTCTAAAATGCCATTTTATGACACTGGTATTAAAAGTGATTACTTTTAGCACTGAGTGCTAAAAGTAATCACTTTTAGTGCGTTTGTAGAAAAAATAGTGTATGATATTCGTGCTAAAAGTGATTTTAGTTTGTTCAAAGAGATGGAACACTCCGCCTTCGGCGTCGTGTTCCAAACTTCCCTTTTCACAAAATAAAATGTCACTTTTAGCACTTATATCATAAATAACTATTTTTTACACACATGTTTTCAGAATGAATTGAAGAAAATCGTCCTGGATGGAATTGTCATTCGATAACTGCTTCACGAAACAGCATTCTTCCTCGTGGTAGACCACTGCTTATGTATAACATACCGGAACTTTACAAAGCAAGAAATTTTCTTCAAACAATTTCCCAAGAGGAATTAGAAATATCCAAAGAAGAGTGTATATTTGCCAATCAACAATTTCCATGTGATGAAGATATCTATGAGCTTTGTGAAATTATTCGTGAGGAAGAGGGGTTACGTACAACAGATGATCCATATAAAGCCGTCGACTTGTATTTTTTTTTTACGTAGCAAATTATTAGATTTATTATAAAAATAATAATACTAAATCATTGAATAATACATATATAAATGAACATTTTTTTATTACATAAAAACAGGAAAACAAAATAATTCATTATAAACTTTATGTAAACGGAAGGTAGATTTATTTACATAAAAAACAGCAAAATAAAATATGTAACACAAAAAACTTTCTAAATTCCTACCTAAAAGTAAACTGAAAATGCATTCCTTTACAAAAAAAAAAAAACAGAAAAAACAAATATTACTGAAAGTGAAGAAACTGAAAGTAGATTTCTTTACAAAATGTCTTTGTACAGGGTGACCTATTATAAATGTCACCCCCTTCTGACATTTTTGACAAAAGTTTCAAGAAATTGTCAAAAAATTTTAATGACCGTTTGCACCGACCATTTTGAGGAAGTCTTGGCGATAAGTATTCCTTAAAGTGACATTTATCCATGTAGAAATGTCATTTTAAGGAGTACTTATCGCTAATGCTGCCTTAAAATGGTCGTTGCAAACGGCCATAACTAAGTCAATTTTAGGCATACAGGATTCGTCAAAAAAGTGCAGCAGTGTGAAATTATATTTTTTTTGAATGGAACAGCTTGTATTTCGTGCCCTTATTTATTGGTCCCTTTTAACCTGATTTCAACAATATACAGTTTGATATGTCTAGTTATAGGGAAAAACATGACAACCCCTTTCAAGGTTACATATTGAAAAAAGAAAAATTATTCCATTTAAGCTTTAGAGAATTGTTTTTTATAAACAGTTTATTGTTCAAATTTTATTCAATAATATACTAGGTGAAATATTATAATACACTCAGATGTCTAAGTTGTTATTATTATTTAAAAAAAAAACTAACATGAGAGACCTAGGAAGGTATTTTCGCGTTTTTCCCTATAACTATTGGAGATAAACCGAGAGATAAACATATCAAACCGTATATCTTTGAAATCAAGGTAAAGGGGACTAACAAATAAGCGCACAAAATACGGGGTGACTGAAAATGGAAAAAATCGGCGGGAATTTTTTTTCCATTTTCAGTGATGTTCGGAGCCGTTTTACTTGCGTTAAAAAAATTAAATGGAAAATCTGAGATAGAGGTTCGATAGTTTGGCATTTCGACTTATCAGTGGACTTTCCAAAATAAATATAAAAAAATTATCCTCAATTCGACAGACTCCTTTAGAAACATCCCCATTTTGCTTGACAAGGGTATCATGCCGAAACGACCCATCGGACCGGGCCCAAATTTGGGCTCAATAAACCCTGCCTCATCTACTATGTATGTGTAAAAAATTAATTGTCTAGCATGAAAATTAAAAAAGTAAGAAATTTTTTACGAAAATCTCTTTTTTTGGGGGAAAAAATCATTTCTCGAAGACAAACATCCGTATTCATAGTCAATCGCCAGAGAGTCGCCAGGGGGTCGCCGTGTGCTGGCCAAATACGGCGACTCATTGGCGACTCGCTGGCGATTGACTATGAATACGGCTGTAAAAGACCTACAGGGTTGTATGATGGCTCATTTTAAAGCTTGTTCAATTCTCTAAAACTATTGCCAGAGTAGCAAAACCATCCGATCATTAGTTTTCGAAATACAGTGAAATAAACAAAAAAAGCCCTATTTTTGCACTAAATATTGTTTATAAATTCCCCTAAAAGTAATTAGATGTTGCATTTTTGGTTTTTAGCATCTATAAATGATCCTTAACAATACTGCATCGATAGTTTGCTGGCCTACCAATATTGTTACTCATTAATTCCTTAGCAACTATCGAAACATAATTAAAATACCAGAATATTGAGTTTTACGACCTGTCAACCGGTCTAAAATGGTGACATTTCTTGTCAATCGCGGAAAAAATCAGTTAGGGCCAAATTATGGACCCACTGGTAAGTGTCTGGTTGTTACCTAGCAGGTAGTTTCTATTCACTAGTGCATAGAAAGTACCTGCTAGGTAACAACCAGACACTTACCATTTGGTCCATAATTTGGCCCTTAGTAGGATAGTATTTTTACAATTTTTGGAGCCGAATATATAGAAGAGACTCTCAACCAAATATAGACAAACTATATATTTTTGGAATCGGGACATTGTGCTCTCCAAGAATATAGGGCATCCCATTCGAAAAAAGCTGAAAGCAAGCAACATTTCACATTCCTGACATTCAATTTTTGTTTCTGACCATGGATTCTAAAAATGTAGCCAAAACTGTACAACTTTGTTTCGTAGAATCCAGACACTGTGGACCATTCATCAAGTCAAGTCCGAAAAGTTATGGAAGCGCTCGCTGTCGAACACGAAATGAAAAAACCAAAAGAAATTTACATTTATTAAGTGTAAATTGACAGATACTTAGTGTAAATTGACAGATACTAAGTGTAAATTGACAGATACTAAGTGTAAATTGACAGATACTAAGTATAAATTGCCAGATACTAAGTGTAAATTGACAGATACTAAGTGTAAATATACACATACTATCTGTAAATTTACACTTAGTATCTGTCAATTTACACTTAGTATCTATCAATTTACACTTAGTATCTATCAATTTACACTTACAAAAAAAAATACAGTGGCCGTTCAGAGCCGTCGTAGAAAAGGCTTGCTCAGTTCACAAAAAAGACGAAGAAAAAATATCTGAGATAGACGGCGGTAAAGTCAGCTGAATCATTTTTTCGTTCAGGCTACTGCTCACACAGTCAACAAGCTGTGGCAAACATACCTAATATATCGATGAGTGCGAACGTATAGTGCCATTATCCTTATAGCAATTTTCAGAACTAGGTACATTATTTGCTGTAGGTAATATAGACTTTTTTATAATGAAAATTGCCGTTCTTAGAGCTTTATTCTACTAATAGAAAAAGATTAGAATCAAAGGCAATTTAATCATTACTGATGCTGTGTAGGTACAACAAAAACTAGTGTGTATCAAAAAAAAAACATTTCTAATTCCTGATAGGTGTATCTGTATCTACACGTTAATCGCCATGACACCCTACATTTGGGTTTCAGAGCTAGTGGTCAACCAGGTTCTGAAACCTGTATGTAGGGTGTCACCATGCGCGTACACTTTAAAGCCTATGACCCGGCTCTTGGGCTTCAAATACCGTTGCAAAATATAGAGTTTTTCTCAGAGGGGCCTGGGGAACCATACTAACGTTTGAGCCTAGGATTTTTTGTAATTTTTTTCTGTAGAATCACATTTTATTGATTGTAGATAAAGGCATGGATTACCAGAACAAAATTATTTATCTATGATAAACCAAAATAACGTATAAACTGAATGGTTACTCTATATATTTGTCACAGTCAAAAAACAGGACAGACAATAGAAAAATATACACTGTATGTAAGAAAATCTTGACTCTTTCAGCTACTTTTCTGCCTTCTTCAGCACTTAATTTTTCGTAGCAGGACCCACATTTTCTACTAATATTCATGCACGTATAGTAAACAAGCTTAGGCTGGTATCTTTGAACACCCCTAGTTGGGCTTCGGGGCTCACACCTAGAAGGGGCCCCGAAACCCAAAAGCCGGGTTTCATTTTCAAAGGAATATTTTCGGTTGTTTTTAGGTAACATATGGAAAAAAATACAAATATATGCGATTATTGTGTATTATTCATCAATTGAAGAAATAATTTTATCTGGGCCTGTCTAAACTTTTTTTTAGGTTCCATTTGGGCTATTAACGTGTTAAAATACAATAAAAAACAAGATATGAATACCTAATTATAGATGTCAACACTTAATCACTCATGTTAATTAGAGATGTGTATCAAGAGAAAAAAATAACATAAAACCGAATATTTTTAGGTAGGTATACCTATTTAATATTCAGTTATATTATATTATAATATATAATATATTCTGGATGAATTTTAAAATGAGTCTATCAGGATTCGAAGAATATATCGCCCACCAATAATTAAATATTCTTGACACCTTCGGTGTCATAAAAATAAGAAATTTATTGTACTCCCATAAATTTATCAGTAATTAACCAAACAGAAATCGAAAATTTTGTCAAATCCCACATAAAATATTCTTTATTGAATATTGAATTATGAATATAAACTGTTAAGTAAGAGTTTAGAGAATATTAACTGTGACGTACCTATAGAAAACTAATTAAAATGCCAATATACAAAAATTTAAAAATAAAGCAGATAATTACTACTTCCGAAAATCCAAAATAGAACATACCAAATTTATTTTTATGTTTTTGACCTCCACATTACACGATGAGTACCTTACCTACGACGCAATAAGGTAAATACCCTTAAAATTTGTTTTTGAATCATTATGATGTAATTAGTCTCTATATGTGTGTAACATTTAAAATTACCTACTCTTGTTTGATTTAGAAAAATTACAAGTTTATTTTACGGTTATGTCCACCTGCAGCACGTAATTACACGAAAAGTGGACAAAATAAAAACAAGGATAAAATGGCCGCCGATTCGCCATTTGCATAAAGTTGAAATGGCCCCGAGAGAGTGTATTTTCAGTTTTCAGCCGTTTAATACACTTAATTATGGGTTTTACGCACAGGAGAAATAATGATGATGGATATAATCGTTTTCTTGCTGTATTAAAATGTTAAATGGCATACCTAACAACGAAGATTATAATGGGAAAACTTATCCGAATTGGTTCGATTAAGTTTATCACTTTATGCGATTCATTATCAAAATGTTTCCGCAGAAGATAATTAAACCACCCGTTACGTTTCGCTAAACAAAAATCCATATTGTCCAATTTGAATTTCCAATAGACGGGCGATGTAGTTTATAACAAGCTGAGTAGGTATACTAGAAATCATAGAGTCAAACGAGTTCCCAATAGAATATAATTCGAATTGAATAAATTAAGGAAAACCTTGAGAGAACAGTAACACGTAGTATCCAAATACCAAGAAGGAAAAAAAGGATCCCGACAAATATCAAGAAAAGCCGCACCTGGCCAAAGTGTTAAGGGCGCGCCTAGCACTGCGCTACATACCGCAAAGGTGGGGACAGGTTGGAGTAGTATTTGTAACAGAAACAGGTAGGATGGACTACAACGTTCCGAAAGTTTACCGTCCAATTAGCTTAATATCCTTTGTCCTAAAAGAGAGAATGTGCGAGCATTACCCAAGGGATTAAGGGTCTGTCAAACATCTTAATCAACAGTCTTATATCGACACGGACCTGAATTCCAGCAATAAGCAAAATCGGAAGACTATTGGACATCAAGATGTGCACTCTTGGTGTCTCTAAATACAGGGTGTCTCACGAGGTTTTACCCAGGTGGTAAAACTGGGATTTTTTTATCATTTTCTTCACCAAAGCCGTAACAAATATTGAAAATGAAGAGGAAGTTAAGGAAAATTTGAAGATTGAAAATTTTGGTCCTGGGCGAGATTCGAACCCGCGTCTTCAGCATTACCGGTGCTACGCTCTAACCATCAACTAAGCCACCATGACCCTACAGATCTTTTTTGATTTTTGTTCAGTGTTGTTAGAGGAAGTTGCGTGGTTCTCCGCTCATTGCCAAACCTCTCAACCCTCAATAAACCCACACATTTATGGCATCGGTCCTAACTCGAATAAGCTCCTTATTACTATGTAGGTTTCGTCCATGTGTGTTGAAACTTGGTGTATGCGATGCCCGCATAAGCAATGTTGCGTAAATTTAAACATTTCGAAATATACCTGAAAGCTTCTGGTAATTCTGGAAAAGACGATGAAACAAAAATCGCCATCTTACTAAATTTAATTGGTGAAGAATGTGCGGAAATGTACAACACGTTCACGTTATCAGAAACAAAAGCAAAGTCTTTTCGAAGTGTACTGAAAGCTTTTGAAGATCATTGTAGCCCCAGGAAAACTATAGGTAGTTGTCGAGCGTTTGAAAGTTTATAGTAGGACTCAACAAGAAGGGGAAGGATTTGACCAGTTTTCAACAGACGTCAAGAAAGTATCAGAATCCTGTGAATTTTGTGCTTTAGGTGATGATATGGTTCGTAATAGAATTGTCTTAGGAATTCATGACAAGGCCATACAAGAAAGGTTCCTACAAGTGAAAGGTCTTAACTAGTCTTAGGCTGTAAACTTATGCCGAGCTGCATAAATTTCTAAATCTCAGTCTAAAAATTTGCAAGAAATCTCTGCTGAAGTGGAGTTTCTTAAGAAAAGGTCAGAAAACCATAACAATTATAATAAATTAGCTCCAAATTCTAATGGTGCAGATAAAAGAATTTTGAAATATGCGGAAAAATTCAAATGTCTTCTACATTTGATACCAAACTTTGCATGGAGCATGGAGTTCGTGAATGTCTTGCCTTTGAGAAAAAGTGCAGTAAATGCAAGCAATTAAATCATTTTGCAGTTTCATGTCATGTAAAAAATATATAAGTGCGTAACAAGAACAGGAGGAGGAGTCTGATGAGGCTCGTAATCAATATTATTGGAATAAAAAACCAGAGTGATAAAATATTATCAATTAACTCATGGTATCACAATGTAAATATTAGCGATCATCGCATCTGCCTATCAAATTCAAATTAGACACTGATGTACCTAGATGTAAATGTACTATCATGTAAAACGTTGAGTGAAGTTGGCGTTCCAGAGTCTCAGCTACGAGATACAAAAATAATTTAGAGGCATTTGGTGGTAGAGTAGTGAAGCCTGTAGGAGTAGTTTCGCTGGAAGTGCAGTGTAAAAATGTTGAATTTTTCGTTGATTTTATAATTGTGGATAAAGCTGTTTATCCTTGAATCTTGTGGAAAATTAATCTCGTTGTTCTACACAAGGAAAATATAGATTATCTGAGTAAGTTCAATACTAAGAGAAGAATGTATCAACAATAACTCTGAATTATTTGAAGCTCTTGATAAGTTTAAAGATAAATGTGAAATTCAAGTAAATAATGATGCTATACCTGTTATTAATCCACCCAGAAGGATACCTTTTACCATTCGTGACAAATTAAAGGAAAATTGTTGAGTTTAGAGCATAGAAAAACTATTTCAAGAGTAGAGAAGCCCTCTGGCTGGGTTAATAATATTGTTATTGTCGAGAAAAAGGATGGCTTATTAAGATTATCCTTGGATCCACGGGATTTAAATTTAGAAATTAAAAGGCCTGCATATGTAGGTACTTATTTCTTCTTTTGAAGATATATAGTTGAAAAACTCAAAGAAAAATTTTTTTATAGTTCTTGTCCTAAAAGAAGGTTTCTGGCATGTGGAGCTTACTCAAAAATCTAGTAATCTTTGTACTTTTGCCACGCACTTTGGTCGTTATTTTAATCGATTGCCTTTCGGGCTCAACATGGCGCCGGATTATTTTCAAGCCATAAATCAAATAAAAATTGGAGAACTTAAGAGTGTACATTGATGACCTGTTGATAACTGCTGATTCCTCTGAGGAGCAAGATCAAATTGTGGATTCTGTTTTGAAAAGAGCTATTGCAAATGGAGTTAGATTTAATCCCAAAAAAGTACAGTTTAAGCAATCCTCTGTTAATTATTTTGGTCACGTCTATTCAGCAGAAGGAACGTTAATTGATGAAAATAGAGTAACAGCAACGAAAACCAACATAATATTCAAGTAAAGTTTAAGGAAGACCTGAAAAATTACTCTATTGCTAATGAAAGAGTCATGCAGTGGTCGTATTGTTGTGATTTCACAATCTGAAAGTAATCAAATTACTCTGGTTCCTAGAACGGTGGTTACTTTTGGACGTCGGTTTCCTCAAATCTAGTTAACTAAATGTCAAATAAGTTACCGCCCATCAGATGTCGGTTATGTTGGTTTTATCTGTAATTTCTGTCAATTATTTTTTATTTTATATTCGCGTTCCCCAAAAAAATGGAATTTTCAGTAACCGTCTGTCAACCGATTCGGTTACTTTGGTGAATGTTTGGTTATAATCGGACCATAGCCTTAATTTAGAGATTATGTTATGTGAACGTTTCTAATGTTTCATTTTAAATTAAAGTTTCTATTCCCAAGGAAGGGAGATGTTGGAGCTGGTAACATTACCTGCGACACACCTTAGGTGACACCAGTTTTTATGTCTGTCTAGCATCACAGATTTTTTTGCAAGTCTCAAATAAACTAAATATAAAATATGTTTTTCAATTATTACTAAAATGACACAACAATATAGGCGTTATGAACCAGAGTATACGAAACAGTGGTTCTCTGTGAGCTGTTTTGCTTGTAGAAAAAGAAAGACTGTATGTATTCAATGATCTACCAACATGGATCCTGCCAAAGACATCATAATCATAACACCTTTATTTGAACTAAAAGATGCTCTAATAGGATTTATGTCTTAAATTGTACGTCGATCAGCGTACACAACAAAGGAATGACTCTGCAAACTCTTCAGACTTCAATAGACGCTTAATAGAAGGAACAATACAAGAAAGATGGGAGAATGCCTAAAAAAATTAATATTGTAATTTGTTTATTTACCATCACAATAGACATAAATGCTGCTAATCGTTATTATTATTTTGATTTTAAGTTAATTCATGATAATTATAAAATATAAACATGATGTTCACTTTCAAATGCTGTAAAAACAAAGAATCCTCATTATTTTTCTGCGTAGTGTGCAAGAATGCCTTTCATAGAAACTATTTAAGCAGATCAAATAGAGAGTTCTCAAATGTAGAAGACGGCTTTATTTTATGCTCCAAAAACTGTAGAGAGAAAGCAACAGAGCAAGTTCCAGAATCCTCTGATATATTTTGAATGCCATCATTAGTGACTTAAAAGTAGAAAACACAGAAAATGATGCCTATTTTCAAAGGCTTAAACGTAGCTTGGTATCTATGATCGAAGATGCTTCGAGATATGAAGAGGAGTGTTTAAGAGACATAGAGGTAAAGGACAGAAAAATTTAATCACTACAAAAAAAAAACTTGAAGAGCAGCAGAAAATTATCGATAAGCACAGGAAAGAAGTAGCTTCAAAAGCTACTCAAGTACAACCGACTGTCAAAAAAACCCAAAGTCAAACTGCGGCTGTTCATTTGTACTTGTTACCTGCTCGAAAAATCAGGTAAATCTGCTAGGAGCTACTATTAGAGTATTAATGAGCTTATATCTGGAGGAACGCAGATCAGCTGCTGAGATCTGCCTGTAGCAAGAAAAGCAGTACAAATGAACAGCCCAAGCGACTCGCTTCAAACTTATTCAATCTTCAATCAAACAGACGTCGCTATTGGTGTCTCATTCAAACATATTGAAATACAAACAGACATATGTGCATGTGCATAGCATCTCTAAACTCGGATTTGTTAAGCAGAATCCAGGAACTAGAAATCCTGAATGCTGACCTTCATAGAAAAATACAAGAAAATGTATTAACAATAAACAAATTGTATACTGAGCTACTGAATCTGACGGAGGTGAAAGATAATATGGTATCTGCCTTAGAAATGCTTCAGGCTGATAATGGAATATATGAGAAAGAACTAAGACAATCAAATAAAATTGATTCGAAAAAAAAATACATCACTATTGCAAGAATTAGAGGAATCAGGTACACAAAATGAAGTAACAAACAGCAGGATTACTAACACTTTTGACAATAATATTTTCAATAAACAGGAATCAAATCAAAAAGGAAAACACAAGTAGGAAAAAACAAGTTCTCACAGATGGCTTTGGAAAATTTATGTATGATCACCTCCGCAGAAACCTCAAGGCTGATTACACTCTTCAAATGGTTTGTAAGCCTGGTGCTCAGCTTGACATCATGGTGGAAGACATTGATTGTTATATATAAAGTACTGCACAGGGTGGTATGAGTAAAAACGAAGTACCTACTACTACTACAAGTATTAGTATGTTCTACGTAGTATTTATTTACTTCAACAAGCAGAATTTACTAATTTCTGGCAGTTTCGAAATGTAGTATCTACTTCGTTTCAAAGTAAATACTGCGAAGAACATACTAATACTTGTAGTAGTAGCAGATACTTCGTTTTTATTCTTACCACCCAATGATTATATTGTGGTTCTGGTAGGTCCAGGAATTAGGAGGTGTTCAAAAAAGTTTTTAACGCTTTCATGTAGCAAGTGCTTCTTTACAAATTTGGTAATATGTTCCACCCCAATAAATAACTCGTCACAAACTTTTTCTTCAACGAACAATGAAATTTATGACATTCTCCTTAAAATGTACCTACCTATGACCTAAATAACAACATTAAAGTCATAACTTCGAACAAATTTCTGACTTCATCTTGTTTTGTGCATAATTCTCTTTATCTAAATAGGATAGGCTTGAATATCATGGCGAACAGTATTAACGAAACGATCAAAAACTTCTCCCTATCCACCAATAAATCTTTCAACCTAATATCTATATCAAAAGGCAATCAGTTTGCTCGGACAATGTTGATTGGTCAGAATCTACAGGTTAGCATTAATAGTAATATTGCATAATGATAGTATTAGTTATAGCAGTAGTTGTACTTGTGAGAGTCCTCCTTTTCTCGAGGATCTAGTTTATGTAGAGAAGACTCTGTCAAACGGAAATTCTGTGAACCCAATGTTTATAAATAAAAGGTCTGTGTCAAATAAAGTGGACGAGATATTGCTGTTTCTGAATTGTCATAAGTTTCCTGAGATAGTTAGTTGTTCTCGCGGAGGTACCTTAATTTTAGTGTGTGAAAATTTCAGATAAATAAGTATGACTACCTTTTTAAGGAGAGAGTATGCGAGTTTTCAATTGTGTTTTGCGCTAGGCTGAAATTGTATGTTTTGGGTTTTTACAGGTCCCCAGTGGCAAATATAAATCTCTTTTTTGGAAAGCTGAATATGTTGCTCTCAGATATATCCAGTAATGCTTCGGTGATTGCTGCGGGTGACCTTAACGTTGACTATTTGAAGTAATCCTGTCGAAACGTTGAGTTTCTTAAAAATATTTCAAGTTCTTATAATCTCTCAATGCACGTTACCAAACCAACAAGAATAACCCCTATACTATCTCAAAGTTAGGTCTGTTTCCACAGAAATCCCAAACCAGTCAGAGCGTTTTTGATTGGTCCAAATCGCCAACAACCAGTTTCCTGACTATTTTCAACCAATGAAATTCGCTCTGAGTGGTTTGTGATTTCTATGAAAACAGACCTGTTAATAGATTATGTCTGCTCATCATTTGGTCCGATGGAAACTCTGTGTTCGACAATCAATGCTGGATTGTCTAATCATGAAGCAATATTCTGTTCATTTCCAGTCAATTCCACTAAACCAAGAAAAATCTTTAAACAAGACAGACTTTTCACTTTTCAGTTTGGGTTGCTATTGCAATCAAATGGACTGGAATACAATATTTTCAACTGAAAATTCTTTGGAGCTCTTTCAACTACTTTTAAGCAATACCTTTAATATTTCTTTTCCTATTGTCAAGTTAAAGCATAAGAGGCTCAATCCCTGCTACACAAGGGGGTCTGAGAACATCAGCTGCTAACTTAAGATCCATGCAACATAAGTATCAAAAAGATCTCTTATCAAAATGAAACTTTTATTATTAATTATAAAATATACCGTAAAACTTACAGTAGGGTGGTTAACGTGGCAAAAAGGTTGTACTATGGGAATCAAATTGAACAGTCTTGCAATGAAAGTAGAGAATCATGCAAACGTTTAGAGGTAGAAATTCGTCCATGGTTTCCTCAAATCTTAGAGCAAATTATTTGAATTTTCCATTTCTTTCTACTGATTTATCTAGTATAATTATTATATCTAAGCAATATATCTGTATCTGTGACGTTTTCCCTCTATCCAGCAACATTTGTGGCGATTTTCCTACCCTCTCTAAGATATAAAAACTAATTTAAGTTAGACTAAGATCTTTGCTAACAAAGCAAAAACTTCTTAGGGCGGGTATTATAAAACTACTTTGACAGTTAACTTAAAGTTAACTTGTGGAATTACATGTAATTCAAAAAGTTAACTTCAAGTTAACTCTCAAAGCAGTTTTATAATACCCACCCTAAGTGTCACACAATTTGGATTCCAAGCGGAGAAAAGCACAAGTGATGTGATTTTCAACTTTTTGTAGTATCTATACATACACTTTAACTCAGGATAAAACGCTTCGCTTCGGCGGTGTTCTGTGATCTGTCCAAGGCATTTGATTGTGTAGGTAGATTCATGGAATACTACTAGGTAGGAATCTGTGAATATCGTATTGACATATCTCAGGGCTCAATTCTTGGAACAGTCTTGTTCTTGATTTTTATCAATGACATATCTTATCTTCCAATAAGGACAGGATTTACAGCGTTTGCGGATGATCAGAGAGACAGAGAAGTTGACAGGCTTTTTGAGATTAGTCAAACCGATCATTCCTCAATATTTCGAAAACTAATATTTCTATTTTAAGTGTGACATTAACAATATTCAACTGGAAAATGAAGGTCTCTCGAATCCCGAATCGAATAAATTTCTTGGCTTAACAATAGATATAAAAACCTTAAGTTTTCTGAACATGTCAAAATTCTTAATAAAAAATGTGCTTTTGGCTGCTATGCACTTAGAGTAATATCAGATAACCTGCTCGGCCTTGAAGTAGCAGTTATGCCTTCTTTTTTTAATTCAATCACATTTATCCTATGGAATATGCTACTGGGGGTGTTGCGCAAACTCCCTTTTTGAATCTGTATTTGTGTTGCAGAAAAGAGCCCTTAGAAATGTATGCATGTAGAGTCAAAAGAGGATCTTCATGCAGACCTCTATTTCTGCAGCATAAAATTTTAACCTTGTGCTGTATATTTATTCTTGAAAGTGTAGGTATGTGTTGACTTTAAAAAATTGAATGAGGAGCTGGATAAACAAGGGCTGTATATGGAGCTCGTCGCCAAGGAGTGGTACACTTGCCCATTCCACATTTGACAAAACGCAAAAAAAAAAACAAATGTTTAATAGTTTGCCTACTGAACTTAGAAACTTACAGGTTACAGAAGGTTTTGGTGTATGACCAAGGAGTTTTTGGTCTCTAGGGCATTTTATACTTTGGACGATTTTTTTACAATGAATAGCATTAAGGTCCAAGGCTGACAAAACTTTGTCAACAAGTATGTATTCACAAAAATAAAGCTACTTTTGAATTTGACTCATCGAACATCACACTGTTCATGAACTGATTTCAGCATCGAAAAGAAAGATTATACCTAAACAAAACAAGTCCACAAAAGTGATTTTTCTAGAACATTTCTTTGTGTTTTCGAAATTTAACTTCGTCACAAAACGTCTTATTCAAAATCAAGTTTCAAGAAAGATACAGAATTTTTTATGGTAAATAAACGACAACAAATAGTCAAAATGGAGCAATAGTTAATTAAATGTTTAAAAAAAATCTCTACTAAGTACTTGTCTCAAGATCAAGCAGCCGGTTTTAGAAGAAATTGGGGCACTACAGAACACTTTCACCGTTCACGCACTAAAAATGACGATATAAAAGATGAAAGAATATAAAAACTCTCCATATGGTCATGGATGGCCTTTATAGACTTTAGGAAGAGTGTTTGACACTGAGGAACACTGGAGCAAACCTACTTAAACCTTATCCCAAAAATACAAGAAAAGGCAACACTACAGTCAAAGTAGGAAGAGTAGTAACGTAGTAACAAAGATTTTTTATAATCTTCGCAAAAAGTCCGTCCGGAGAAATACTGTAGACGTCAAAGATAGTGGTGATTACGATTTACTAATGCCAACGCCAAACCACAGCTTGCCAAATCCTGTTCAATTTAACAATACTGCTTTTTTCTACGAGCGTGCGGAAAAGTGCACCTTTCCGCACGCGTTTGAGGTCATGAAATTATCACTTTTCCGCACTAGTGCGGAAAGTACTTTTCCGCATTACTTTTCCGCACTCAGTGCGGAAAAGTAGAATACAGGTACTTACCGGTATACAGGTATACTACAGGTACAGGTACGAAAAAGTGAAAAAAATATCTTAAAATGATAGATATGTAGGTAAAAATATTAACTTTTCATCTCGTAGAAAAAATAGTGTTCCTAACTCGTGCGGAAAGTCTCTTTTCCGCACCTGATTGCTTGCCGAACTCCGCTGCGCGTCGTTCGGCAAACTGCAATCGTGTGCGGAAAAGTGGTACTTTCCGCACTAGTTAGAAAATATACTGTTTCTATCATTCCACCACGGTGCCTACACCAACTGAATTTGGCCACGTGCGGAAAATAGGCTTGGAAATTGTCAGGTAATGGGAATGAGCGGCTTATGGAAAGCCAAGGAACATCTTAAACTAGAAGATATCAATGAAATTTTAATGATGTGAGGTTTTTATACGGAATGCATCCTACTTATCACAATTTAAGGCGCAGGGCCTTATGGACCCTTGACAAGAAAATACTCCAAAATGTACTAGAGCAGTCGACAGAAGAATATTGGAAATAACACTCAAAGACAGAACAGAAGAAGATAAAATCATAAGAGGTAGGACATCGACTCGCTCGAACCATTTATTTCCAATTTTTGCAGTTTTAGTCAAATCCATTGGCACTCCAGCAAAATCTCCTGAACAAGTAGGTAGGTACCATCGTCACCAAAAGTATCTGGGACAAAAATAATGCATAATAATCTCCTGGACTCATTCTACTGTCATTCATTTCAATGCATTTGATTCATAATTTGACAAGAAAATTCATATAATAGTACAAGAGCTAATATGATGCTGTCCCAGTAACTTTTGGTGACGATGGTACCTATGTAAGTACCTCGATATCGATAGAATTATCTAAATTTGCTCTAATAATTTCTTGCACTTGAAAATCCAGACTACTTTTCTTCAGGTAGGTATACTTTAAAATTGTCTGAGAACATACTTTTAAACTGTTGAAAAATCCCGAATGCACAACAGCACTATACTCTATAATTATTTCGGTCTACATCTCGGTAAAGCTGCAGGCGTAAGTTTTTGATCTCGTATGCATTATTTTTGGGCATTCTCGTGCGAAACCGTATAACATAATGATAAGAATTAAAGAAAAAAGCCGCGGGCGACAGGTTTTAGATTTGCATATGGAAATCGACGAACCGAGGGGTCAACCACTAGTGGCAGTTGGTGTACAAACAGGTGGCAGTACTGGCATTATTGGCAATAACTGGCATTATTTGGTAGTAACGAGCAGTATTCGGCAGTAACAAGCATTATTCGGCAGTAACAAACATTATTTGGCAGTAACTAGCAATATTTGGCAGTATCTGGCAGTATTTGTCATTTATAGCGACATCTATCGGTGGTATTTTTTCTTAAAAATCGTCGTCTCCATTCAAACGATGAGAAGCATTACAGGCAGTAATGGCATTTTTAAGCATTATCAGCAGTAAATGGCATTATTCAGAAATAAATGGCATTACAAGCAGTGAATGGCATTATTCGGCAGTAAACGACGTTATAAGCAGTAAACGGCATTTTGGCAGTTGGCAGTTGGTGTACACATTTTTACTAGGTGGTTTGCCCGAGGGGTAAACCACTAGTGGCAGTTGGTGTACAAACAGGTGGCAGTACTGGCATTATTGGCAATAACTAGCATTATTTGTTAGTAACAAGCAGTATTCGGCAGTAACAAGTATTATTTGACAGTATCTAGCAGTATTTGTCATTTATCGCGAAATCTGTCGGTGGTATTTTTTCTCAAAAATTGTTGTCTATATTTGAACGATAAGAAGCATTACAGGCAGTAATGGCATTTTAAAGCATTATCAGCAGTAAATGGCATTATTTAGAAATAAATGGTATTACAAGCAGTAAATGGCATTAACGGCAGTAAACGACATTACAAGCAGTAAACGGCATTATTTAGCAGTTTGGCAGTTGGTGTACACATTTTTACTAGGTGGTTTGCCCCTCGCGACGAACTATATATTATACTCAGTAAAGTGGCCTCAAGCGACATTATCTGGCCATAAGTAAGGTGATTTTCCAAAGTTTATCAGACAATACTTATGCCTTCTGAGCCAGTATCTCAAACTCTTGTCTCCATATCTTATCAAGTGAAATTGGGCTTGTGACAACGTCAAAACCCAGAAAGAGTGTAATGAGAACAGACAATTGCCTTTTTCTCGTCATCACTTCACATCAAAATTATGTAATCCTAGGATTGTTCATTTTTAGGGTGAAAATGCGGTTGTGGTTCTCACGACGGAAGTTTATTCACAAGTGAGTCATTTCGTTTCTCAAATGGGCTAGCGAACAGTTGTTGTTTTCGCGTGAAAAATTTAAAATTTATAATTATCCTATATTTTGATTTGCACCATCAAATACTAAAATCCTAATGAAAGAAGTTGAATTTAATTTTCAACAAGCTGACATTGACGAAGAGGAGGATCACAGGTCACAAATGATCGTGCGGAAAGGAAACCCAATCCAGCCCAAAGCATCATGTGATTGTATTTGTATTGTATTACCTATTCAAATTTATTCAGTAGCTAGCACGATAAGGAACTATAAGATTCTTTGCTATAAGTGACTATGAAATATGGAAATGCTGTTGTCGTCAATTCTAAAATTTGAATATTAGTTGATTGGTCGTTCTTGTCTTATACCCACTTAATATGAGTAATGTAATAGGTATTCATATTTATTCAACATTTATCTTTATTATCTAAACTTTTCATGCACTTGTCATGCATTTCTAATTATTTCTCTTCCGTTTCTGTCTAATATTAGCTTACCTTATGAGTTTTATTTTTATTAGTTTCCTATTATCGCAAGCGGGCTGTTCCTAGCATTAGCAGGAATACTGAGATACTATCGATAGTAGGTAATAGGTTTCCTGATCATAGAAATTTTTTATCATTCCATGTTCGACTACTTATAATATAGGTACTTTTCAGCTACCAATTCAAACTCGAACCGTTTCGTTACGCCCTCTGGCCATGCCAGCCTCGTTAAATAGGTATCATCAAAACGATTATCATTTGTTCAGTATCTGGACCATAACACTCAATGTTGATTCAACGGACCGCGATAGTTACCGCAAGAGCGTCAAAAAAATAATAATTACATCGCGAGTGAAGGAGCGAGTTTAGCGGCTTTTAGATTGTCTATTGTGCGGTTATTGCGGGTTTGCCACCAAAGATGATTTAACTTCAAATGTGTATTGATTGTCGGTATATTGCTTTCAAAATGGAGTCTCGGAAAACGCAAAATGCCGAGTGTATAATAAAGAGTCAAGAAATAAACAAATCCTCCATCTGCATGGACGAGAGATACAAATACAGAAACACCTGCAGCCTGCAGCGTGTTATAAACCATGACCTATACCGCTAAAATCTAAGGATGAACTATTTTCTGAAGAACAAGCTAATGATGAGAAATCTGATATTATTGTAAACTGATACCAAGTCATATTCTCCAAAATTACAATTAATCAAACGGTTCCCAAAATTCAAAAAAAATGTCATGCTTTATGGTTTATTAAGAAGAAACTTCTTCGAGCTGGCATTGATGATTTTAATAAGCCTATATAAAATATTCGAAATAAATAAGTCCGCACATCTACAAAGAAGACATGATACTGAAATCTCCAGTCCTAAATATGCTAAAGCCAAAGGAAATTGGAATGTGCTTACTGCTTATCGCCAAAATTATGGCTATATCATAGGAGCGCTCTGAACAAGAAAAAAAAGTTAACAATAGCAGAGAATCCCAGGACAAAAATGTACTAAACATATCGAATTTTTCTAATTACAGTTGTGGCAATATTAGGATACATAGTTCTGATACCTCCTCATCAGGTCAAACTTTTTCGACAAGCTCTAAATCTGCTTAATTTAGTTATCAATCTTCATATGCTGAATGATTCTCAAATCAATGTATATATGATCACAAAGGTCTGGCTTGAACGCACGAAAAGTAGCCTAGATGGTGATACTTGCCATCGCAAAACCAATAGTAAAACATTACTTGGTTTAGAATTCATTGAAATTGCGAATATTGTATTAAACATTCCCCAAGAACAATGGAACTTTGATGAAGCACAATTTTTGTGTTTATTCGTAGATGAAACTATTAACAAAATAATTGCTACAGATTCTTATCCACGTTTTGCAATATTGAAAAGGAAACATAGAAGAATGTGTCTCCTGATGCCGTTACAGTCGTTCTAGTAACTAAACCTGAAGCTGGTATTCGCCTTTCTGTTAATTAATTACCAATGCCTCAATGATGTAACTGTGTCCGATGAATAAATATTTATATATTGCTATGACCTCTCTAAATTTAAAATAAGAATACCATCTGTCAGTCTATGTAAGTCTGCAAATCTAATAGAGACAAGACAGCATTCAGCATTCATTCACCCATTTGGAATTTTTTGGTACAAAAAGATGCCATTCGAAATAAAGAATGCACACAGACCAAATAGGTGCTAATTGATTCATTGGTCGACAAGATTTGAGTCTAGATGACTTGATTATAATATCAAGAGCTTTCAAGAAGCGCCTTTCTAAATTGACTAAAACATTTAATCGAGTCAATGATTATTTTATAAATAATAATAATAATAAATAAATAAATAAACTGTTGTAGATTTTGATAGTCCTTCACATTATTTGGCAATTCGTTGTACAGTTTGAGTCCTTTATGAAACAAATTCTTCTAAAAGTTATCCGCATTTCTAGTTTCATAATTATGAATAGTACGTACACTTATACAGTTCCCCAGTAAATGTCTTGGTAGCAGCCCATGTACTAATTCGAATATAGATATTTAGTGCTTGATTCTGTCTTTTCTTCTACATCGCCTCAATTTTAGTATCATTAAGAAGAAAGAGTATTGTGGAATAATAATTGAAATGGGGCATAATGAGTGTCTTGTACAGCGTAGTTTTCAAACATATATTGACTCAAGGTTGTTCTCATTCTTCCCAACACGTTCACTTTTCTGGCAATTTTGCTTGTTATATATTCAGCATGTTTTGAAAAAGTTAAATGCTCATCAATTATTGCCTACGCCCAGGTATTTGAATTCCGTCACTTGCTCGATTTTTTCTCCATCAATTTATATTCCAGGGTGTTGTTTAACATCTATTTGGTTTTCTATGTTCCTGATGACCATAAATTTAGTTTTTCCAACGTTAACGCAAATATTATTTATTATTTCTATTCAGCCAAGAGGCTACATTTTTCATGTCTTCGTTAATCTTCTGCACTTTTTTTGTATATCATTTTCAACAAAGTATATGAGTGTGTCGTCAGCAAAAAGTTGAATAGAATTTGGTGTATATTGAATTACATAATTATTGTGAATGACAAAAAAGTTTGGTCCCATAACGGTTCCTTGAGGTACTCCAAATTTGGTAACTATTGAACTTGATTCCATCATACTTCGCAGAGGAAGTTCTTCGGGCTGTTATTTCCTTCAGCGTGCTCCAAATTTTTCTGGAATCATTTTTCACATCATCTATTTTTTCTTGAAAATATTTTTTTTCTGCTTTTTTTATCATTTCTACTACCTTATTACTTTTTTGCCGAAAAATACTCGAGTCTTTTGTATTCTTTGTTATAATAGCCTTCCTGAATAATTTGTCCTGTTCTCTAATTTTAGCATCAATTTCGCGAGCCCACCATTTTTTATTTCCAAATGTAATAGGTATAGATACGTCTTTCAGGGGTTTATGTTTATCCAAATTCCAAAGTCTCTTGTATGTTTGTCACCAAGTTCTCAGCTATTACATTGATGTCTTCAATATTGTTGTTCCATGATTTATCCGTTACCTAATTCAAGATGAAAGTCTGTTTTGTTGAACTTATAGTTTTTCTTAGTATCTGATGTTTAAGCTTTTTCATTACCTAGGTCTACAGTGATTGTGTGATCTGTGTTATTCGAGAGGTTAGGTGTACATTATGTTGTTGTTTTTGAATTTGTTATTATCAAGTCTACGATTGTACCTACTTCCTTGTTGGGTCACTCTAGTAAATTTGTTCACATGTTGATGAGCGTTGACGTTTGTAATCAGGTTTGCTAACTTCTTGGAGTAGCGTTTCTCTACTGCTATGTTTATATTAAAGTCCCCTAAAAGAATAAGATATCCCTCCTGGGACAATATATTTTTTAGAACATCTTCTAATTTTTGAAGAAATATAGTATGACTAGCGTTGAGAGAATGGTATAGACATAAAATGTTATACATATGTCATACCTTTGTTCAAAACTTGATAACGGCTCCATATTATGGAACCCAATATGTATACAGGGTGTCACGAAAGGTTTGTTACAAACTTCTAGGGATGGTAGCTCTCGTAAAAATAAAACTTTTTTCTCAATAAACATGTGTCCGGAAATGCTTCGTTTTCCAGATATACAGGGTGGCTCGAATTTGAGCCTCATCATTGGTATTTCGGTAACCGTAAGAGATACGGGGTTGGTTAAATTATGGCAAAGTTGCGCAATTTTATGACCAATAGAATACCGTTTTGAAACTAGAAAGATTCCGAATACTTCCGGAGATATTCGGAAAAAACCAAAATTTTTTAAAATCGTTTTTATTTTTTCCCGGGCTTATTTGAAAAGCAATTTTAAAATAAATGTCACTTCATCATTGTCACTTCTTCCCCTCTAGTAGATTGTGGTACTAAATTAAAAATTCGACGTTTCGTCTTCAGGCGGCCATCCTTTACTTACGTTTTTTAAATACGAACCTAGATTTTTTATTTGCGATTTTGTCATCTTTGGGCATCCTAAAACCGATACTATTTATAATTTTTCAATAACACGGTAAAAAAGCAGGTCCGTATTTGAAAAAAAAAATTAATGATGATTCCAGAGGAACGAAACGTTGGATTTCAAATTTAATACTGCCATCTTGTAAAGAAGAGAAAGTGACAATGGGAATGTGAAATTAGCTTTTCAAAATCTTTTTAAATGAAACCAGGAAAAAATTTAAAAAAAATGAGAATTTCATGTTTTTTTCATATAGTTTTCATTTTTTCCTGATTTTATTTAAAAAGATTGTGAAAAACTAATTTCACCTTGCCATTGTCACTTTTTCTTCTCTACAAGATGGCGGTATTAAATTTAAAATCCAGCGTTTCGTTCCTCTGAAATCATCATGAATTTTTTTTTTTAAATATGGACCTGCTTTTTTTGCTGTGTTATTGAAAAATTATAAACAGTATCGGTTTTAGGATGCGCAAAGATGACAAAATCGCAAATAAAAAATTCAGGTCCGTATTTAAAAAAAAGAAGTTGAGGATGGCCGCCTGAAGGCGAAACGTCGAATTTTAAATTTAGTAGCACCATCTTCTAAAGGGATAATGATGAAGTGACATTTTTTTTTTAAATTGCTTTTCAAATAAGCCCGGGAAAAAATAAAAACGATTTTACAAAATTTTGTTTTTTTCCGAATATCTCCGGAAGTATTCGGAATCTTTCTAGTTTCAAAACGGCATTCCATTGGTCATAAAACTGCGCAACTTTGCCATTATTTAACCGACCCCGTATCTCTTACGGTTACCGAGATCCCAATGATGAGGCTGAAATTTGGGCCACCCTGTATATCTGGAAAACGAAGCATTTCCGGACACATGTTTATTAAAAAAAAAGTTTTATTTTTACGAGATCTACCATCCCTAGAAGTTTGTAACAAACCTTTCGTGACACCCTGTATAATTGTTAAACCAATGCAACTGAGTCTATTCAAAGGCGTTTTCTTAAGTACCTTCATTTTAAAACACATGGTTTCTATGCCGATAGAGGTTTTGAACATCCCCCATCTGTAAGGTTGATCCACTTCAATAGATTGCTTGCTACGTGATTACTGCGTTACAGAAAATTAACTGTTAGAATAGTAGATCATTTTCATTTCATGCCTGTATTGACAAGAATATCTTTAAAAAACAGACTATGCATGTCTTCTAAACATGAAACGACCAGAAAAACAGCAGGATGGCTGAAAAAGTTATAACAATAATTTCTGGAACTGGATTTCTGACAGATTCTACTGGGCGAACAATTATCAGGATGTCAAGACATAGTCCCGACAATGTGCGACATGCGCTGCAGGCCAAGGCCCTAGAAGGCGATCTTTAACTCAAAGAAGAAAGGTCTAAGCTGCCAAGTTTTTATATAACCTCTTGCATGGTAGAATAGGCTGTCCAAATCTTATTGAGAGCATTTATTACAGGGTCCCCAGGCTAGTATGGGTAGGAATAATGAGAAATTTTATTTGCAGACTGTCAGAACCAACATGTTATCCAGAAGTCCTTTATATTTTATGTGCACAGTTTTTAATGAGGTTTCTATAGACTGTGGCATGAAGCTGATTCTATATACACTCAATAATTCAGGCTGGTAGTGAATATTTGGATTTTGGCTTAACTTGCTCACCTTCTCTTTTTTTGTGATACTATACTTTAATTTTGTTTGTATTATCCTTCCTTATTTATAATTGGTATATAATAACATTTATGTTTCTACCTGCATTTCTTTTAGTTTATAGATTTAACCATTTATTATTATATATTTATTTATAATTAAGTAATATTCCTTTGCTTTGAAATCCTTGCAAATTTTCTTTTAATTTTTTCAATCAGTTCAAGCCTATAATACTATTCATCGCTAAGCATCTAACAAAAAAAACCGTCTTCTTGTCCACCTCAAGCTAAAAACTTGAAATTCCCTTGGTAGGTTTAATTTTCGAAGATCATTAATCATTTTTGTTTCTTATTTCATCTACCTGGCTGAGGCTGGCTGCCGTATTATTAATCGTACCTAAGTATACATTTACCCGTCCTGGCTTGTGTTTTAAAGAATAGTATCAAAGTATAGTAGGTATATAATAGGTATTAAAAAAAAAACTAGAACTAATCTAGCTCGGCGGTCGGTAATTTATTTCGTGTTACGAATAATTTGGTAACGTTGTCGGACTATGTCGAATCGCACTATGTAATTTGTTTTTTGGTACCTACTTGTCTTATGAAAACATCAGCATAAATTGAAAGAAGAAATGCTTTTCATTTGAAGAAGTTTTACTGATGAAAATTCGACACATTATTAACTGAGTTTACTGTAGGTTAGCAAAGTGACAATAAAAAAAAACAATTAAAGGCGTAAAGAGTACCACCCCTTCGGTTGGTGGACCATTCAGACCATTCCCTTTTGTTATAAAATGCACCCCAAGTATGATCTGATCTTGTCCATTATTTCGGTTTGAAACTAAACCACCACTCATACGAGTCTGTATCTTCTAAATTTGTATAAAAGCCGGTATTTGTATGAAAGTGCGCACATAATATATGTTTAAAATACTGATATCTAGTTTACTTTTTAATCTCGTAACACTTCTATCTATCATTATATGATCAATACAAGAAATCTATGTAACGACGAAGATATGGCGATACTATGATGATTCCCTCTGCTTTGTACTTCAGGTTTTTGCTTGAAGGTACCGTTTTAGTGTTTTGAGAGATACCTAGAAACAGATATGATAGATTCTAAGATTTCCTAGATTCTCAAGCCAACAGAGAACTTGTAATTCAATTAGCTCCTATTATAATAGATTCAATTAATTGACAAAAATACTGACAATTGAAGATTGAAGTCTGAAGTAGGAGAAGCAGAAAATATTTGGTTGTTTATCAACTTCTTTGAAGATGTCTACCTAGTTTATGTTGTTTTCTCTAAAAACGTAAAAACTGATAAGATGAATTGGATTATGCTATCATCAAAATTAGTTAAATTATTCATACTCTCAACATAGTCGGCAATAATAATAGAACGCATTATGCAAAATATAAATAAAAACTCGTATGTACATATATGGGGCACACAGGGTAAAAAAAAAAATGTAAAAGTTTTCTCTGTATCTATAGCAGATCAATGTCGGTGTGTTAAATACAAGGTACTATGTGAGTAAATTGCCGAGACATTATAAAATTGTTACCTGGAGTGTAACCCACATAAGATATTTTATCTTCTCATCTTTCATGTTGAGGATCTTCATTTGGAGTTGAACGGTGACACACAATAAAGCAATCATCGATGCAAGATTTTCTTACATTAAGCAAATCACATGGATTCTAAAGGTAGGACATGAGTCTAGGGCTTCGCGAGACAAGACTACTCTTGGTCTTGATCTTAAAATGACTATTTCACTAGAGTGTATTACACCAGCAATAAATTCGGTATTCACCTGACAATAATGCTACCTGGACAATACCAACAACATGATATTTCAGCGACCATTTTTTGACATTGTCAAACTGGTAAGTATTTTTAATTTGAAGTTTTTATTCATAATTTTGCATTCTATTTATTTTCAAAATCTTACGTGAAATAGTCATGACGAATACCACTCGAGAAAAAATTGTGTAGGCAAAATTGTTCTCAAGGTTTTATTCAAGTTTGTTGCTTTTCGGCAATTTCGCGAATGACATTTTTGACAAAATCACGAGCAACAAACTTTCATACCTTTCGACAATTTTGCCGACAAAATTTTTTCTCTTGTGATATTATATATGAAAAGTCGACTCAATATTTATAAAAATATGCAAATTCCTATATCTACTTTTAATGTCTTTTAATTAAATCAATTTATAAAATTTATTATTTTTTCAAATTCACGGGATGATTCTCGAAAACCTTTGTCTGGCCTGAATACTCAGGTAGGTTTATTCTTATGGTTCAAATAGAAATTTATTTTTTTCTTCGGTACAGAATGGCACTTTTATGGTGTGTTTGTCAACTTTCCTGTTCTGTTACTAAAAATTCTAATAATTTAAGAATTGATGCTTGTTTGCTCCTCTGTGTTGTGGAATGCTTAATGCGGTATTTTTTGACATGAAACGCTCTTGCCGGTAAAAATAGCCTGTGAAGATGACCAAATGCATAGTCGAAACGTCGGCATAATTTTTTCAAACAGAGAGTTTTATTTTTTATTTCTGAAGTCCTAAATCCATTATCTCTGCTATGTCGTTATATGTTATGTATATTTTAAAAATTTGGTAGGTATACATTTTTTTCAAGACCAAAGTGAGCCAGTCTTGTCTTGGTATTGAAACATCAAGACCAATACCAAGACCGCATTTATTTTTCGAGACCAAGACCAAGACTGGCCAGACGTGGTCTTGGTCTTGGTCTTGCGAAGCCCTACATGAGTCCCTGGATAAAACATGTGTCCATATTCTCGTAACCGCGGAACAACATTCTCAAGCGAACGATTGCTCTGGCCCATATTGTTATTTCCATAATACTGACAAAGACAGAGCAATCGTTCTTTTCAGAACGCTGTTCCCCGGTTACAAGAATACGGGCACTGGTCCGTAGAGTCTCGATTAGTAACAGGATTAAAATAGGTTTTGAAAATGTCTTACCATCAATGAGGGAACTCAAGACCTTGCTGGAAGGTTCATAATTCTAGAGTGAAAAGACGAACTTATTTTTAGATGGAAGAGTGTTGGAGGTCATGGTGAATTAAAAAAAAAAAAACGGGAAAAATTGAAATGCAATTTTAAACACATTCAGGACAGTTTCTCTTCATATTTCAATAGAAAAAGCCAAGGGAAACAGAATTAGGACAAAATAGAAACATTTTCTGGTTTTAAATGCAAATTGAAACCAAAAATACGTCGCGAAATAGATCTGTAAGACTTTTATTGGCTCCAAGGCTGTTTTACTGACAGAAACTTCAACCTGGGATAGATTTTAATTGAAAATAAGTAAAAAATCGTAGAAAATGTCATTGAAAAGTAATTTTACACCATGCACGATAGTTTTTCCTAATATTTCCATAAAACACATTTAGAAGAAATTTAAATAATTTCCTTGTTTTAACTGCAAATTTGAACCAGAAATACGTCCCCGACTCCATTGATCTGTATTATTTGGGTCCTTTCAGTGTTCCCAACCTCTCAGATTAATAATTCCCTTGATGGATCCCAAAAATTCCCTATTTTATATATTTTAGAGTTAAAATTCCCTGCTTTCAATGTTGCCAATAAACCTTTTCGGAAACACTGATCCGATTAACCGGATCACCAGCTGATGTACTTTGTCTTTACCGTTTTTGAAGTTTGATTGGATGATTAAACAAATTACAAACAAATTGCAAAAATTAAGCATGAGCACTAAAATAAATATAACTGGGAACCCCCGAAACCGAACCTTGCTGCGTTCGGCTATGTCACTCCGCGCGCTCCCAGTAACTCCGTACCCACTCCAGGCGTTCGAGTATTGCTTTTCGGCGTAGGAGTGACATCGCTTACTTCACTCCAAATCCGTGCTGAACCATCTTCTATCTTCATCGATGCCAAACTTCTATTTCTCAAAAATTCCCTCATTTCGACGATTTTATTAAAAAAATCCCTTTTCCCTTTTGGGTACCAAAATTCCCTAAAGAGGGAAAATTCCCTGCAGTTGGGAACACTGGGTCGTTTTATTGTTAAACAAAAACTTTAACACATTTGAGGATACCTACGTACGATAGATTTTGATTGAAAAAAAAATAAAAAAATCGCGGATAATGTTGTAGATGGATTTTAAATATCCGTTCTTTGAACCCCTCAAAAAATTGCTGAACTCTTTGCCACACACTTCAAGAACTGTTACTCTGACGAGGATGTTGAGATCAAAGAGAACTTCTCAGACCCTTTTGGAACATACCTCTCTGATCATCTCTTCACAGTTAAGGAAATACAGAGAAAAATTCTGGATCAAAGAGTCCTAAGACCGGATGATTGTACATTTTTGATAGAACCTATGAAGCATGTTTTCCTACTTTCTTTTGATACTGGCATTTTTCCCAGAAGTTGGAAAATCTCAACACTTTTCCCTATCCACAAATCAGAAGATAGCACGGATGTGGATAATTATAGAGGTTTATCTCTACATTATCTACTATCGCACATTCCTAAAATGATGGAATCCATTCTAACAGACGATGTTTAGTCATGCTTTAGTAACTACATTGCTAAGAACAGCAAGGTTTCTACAAGGAAAAATCCACTGCTACAAATCTTGCTGTCTACCAACAGTTCCTAACGAAAGGTTTGGAATCAGGTAAACAAGTGGACATGATCTTCACGGACATTTCAAAGGCCTTTAATAGAGTGTGCCATAAGTTGTTCCTAAAAAAACTCTCAGACATGGGCTTTGGTGCATGTTTCCTAAAATTTATAGAGTTGTACTTAACGAAAAGATGTCAAAGAGTTGGTGTGTGCGGTGCAATATCCTACGAGTTCATAGTTTCATCCGGGGTTTCTCAGGGATCGCACATTGGAGTGATTCAGTTCTTTTCATAAATGACGTCATCCAATGTTCCAATCATCCCTCTGCTTACTATAAGTTTTTCGTAGATTTGGAGTTTGGACAGGCATTTTACCTCTCTCCAGCCGGATTAGGACAGGTTGGTCGCTTGGTCCAAGTCAAATCTTTTCAAACTCAATATTGCAAATACATGATTTTTCACAAGACCATACCTACCGTCCACATACACCATCAACAACGTCAATCTGGTGACAGTCGACACCTTCAGAAAACTAGGAGTCACCTTTGAAGAAGATTCGTCTTTCAACAAACACATCGAATTCATAGTCATAGAAAGTTCTAGTATTCTAGGTTAATCAAACGAAACACCATATGATACGAAGTCCATTAGCTGTCTATACTACAGTCTCATCCGATATCCACACTTGCGACTTAAATACTGCAGCGCAATTTGGACTAAAAATTAAGCCACATTAGAAAGATAGAGGAGCAGCATTCTCATGAGAACGAAGGTTCTGTCTCCGTGGCTCATATTTTTATTTCCATAACCATAACACTGGCAAATACAGAGCAATAGTTCTCATGAGAACGCTGTTCCCTGGTTTCTAGAATAGACATCCAGAAGATCAAGACAGCAAATAGACTATGAAGCTTACTCTGAAGCCTAAAAGACTTGAGGTACCATCTGACATGTGCTACCTGTTACATGTTACCAAAGCTCAGCATTTAATTCTGTCAAATGTGAAACACTTCTGGTCATTTATAAGATCTATGAAAAGAGATGCAGGCTTGCCGAATCAGATGCACTTCAACAATATCCGTTCTTCGAACCCTCAAAAGATTGCTGAACTCTTTGCCACGCTCTTCAAGAATTGTTACTCCGACCACGAGGATGTTGAGATCAAAGAAGACTACTCGGTCCCTTTTGAACACACCTCTCCGATCATCTCTTCACAGTCGAGGAAACACAGAGAAAAATTCTGGTTCTCGATGCTTCAAAGAGTCCTAGACCAGATGGTTTCAACCCAGTGTTTCACAAAGGCTATTGCTCATCTCTAATAGAACCTCCGAAGCATATTTTCCAACTTTCTTTCCATACTGGCATTTTTCCCAGAAGTTGGAAAGTCTCAACACTTTTCCCTATTCACAAATCAGGAGATAGCACTGATGTGAATAATTACAGATGCATATCTCTACTAGGGTTTCACGAGATTCTCGAAATTCGAGATTTCTCGTCTCGTCTCGTCTCGATTTCGAGGCGAGATCGAGACGAGACTGAACTTTTTTTTTCGAGACGAGATCGAGAAAAACAGTTCGAGATTTTTCGAGATCGAGAAATTTATTTCGAGATTTCTCGATCTCGAAAAAATGTAGGTGCTGCAATACCTAAAGCACAGACAACTCTTAATACGTCAGAAAAGCGAAAATAAAAGACTATGTTAGGGAATACGAAATAATTTTAATTCATTTTAAACATAGGAAAATTAACAAAACATAAAAAAAACAAAGATAATAGTCCCCAGTACATCGACCCTAAAATTTTGTAACTCATGTACACGCCAAACTTCCTGAGCGGCTTCATAGCACCAAGTCGGACAATTTTGTTCATATCTCTAACTCGGGCGATGGGACATTGTTGCGCTAGCTCTTTGGGAAGTTGTCATTCTGACGTCCCTGAGAACGGTGATACATGTATATGTAATTTTAATTCTAATCGACTGTTTCTATGTTATATTAACGATATCACATTTGTCGGACAAAAATCTCGTGGCATTGAGGCGGTCGGATACCCCCAACAGCAACATGTTAAGGTCGTCGGACCCCTCCAATGCCACGAGATTACATGTACATGTATCACCATTCTCAGGGATGTCAGAATGACAACTTCACGAAAAGCTAGCACGACAATGTCCCATCGCCCAGGTTGAAGATATGAACAAAATTGTCAGACTTGGTGTTATGAAGCCGTTCAGGAAGTTTGGCGTGTACATGTGTTACAAAATTTTAGGGTCGATGTACTGGGGACTATAACAAAACAAATAACAAAAGCAAAAAATTGATATTTCCATTTTTTTAAAGAAAAAAAGACCCTTGAACTAAATTTTGAATTTTTACCGCATTCCCTATATATCAAGCAGTATTAAAAAAAAACACTCAAATTCTATATTTTTGTGTGTAAAGGAGATTATTAACAAGGAATTGCTTTCAAAAATGGTGAAAACCGCATATTTTTCCGTTAATTCATTAAAAAGTGGTCGCGTCTCAAAAATTGGTCAAATTTATGCTAAGAACGAACCTATTGTTGAGTAGTTTATTAAACAAAAATTAACTTCAAACACCCAAAAACTAACAAAACATAAGAAAAATGTAGATAGCATAACATGTTCCAATATAAAAAAAAGTTTCTTAACTGATAACGAAATAATTGTTGAATTCAAACACATTAAAAATTGAGCCGATTCTCTAGTTAATCGGCTTCGTTCTTTTCTAATGGTCAAAAACAGTCTTTCTAGAAAACATTTTCCCCTTTCTTTTAATGTAGACTTATGTTATATACATATAATATATTTTAAATCAGTATTAGTTTTCGAGACTCTCGAAATTTCGAGAATCTCGAATCGAGATCGAGAAATTGTCTTCGAGAAAAACATCGAGACGAGATTTTGTTGATTTCTCGTCTCGATGATCGAGACGAGACGAGAAATTGCCTTCGAGACGAGATTTCTCGTCTCGATGAAACCCTAATCCCTACTATCGCACATACCTATGAAATAAAGCCACCATTTCGACAGGGTAAATAGTAGCAACTTGAAACTTCGGGGATATAATCTTAATGAAAATAGCTATCAAATGACGTATCACTTGACCTCCCTTTTCATTTGAAATTTTGTGGATACCTGTCACCCCCACTTGGGGGTTCACAGGTAGGGGGTGAAAATACCAATAAAATGTGTCCTCCAAAAAACAAAAATTGACGTGTCTGAGCGATTTTTGATCAAATACCTAACACCTGAGAAAACCTGGGTGGAAAGTTTTTCGTGCCCCACCCGGTATGCATTTAAATATTCCGGTATAGGATTCGGCACCTAGGCATATTTCATTGGTCCGTTTGAATTCGGACCGCCAATTAATGCGGAGTGCCGAAATCCGTACTTGAATGTTGAACGGTGCTGAGCCTCAGGTCGGAATGGTATATATACATATACCTACTATGTGAAGTGCCGAATCAGAGGCCAAAATGTTAAACAGTGCCCAGCTGCAGGTTGGAATGTTACTCCGTTAGCGCGGCACAAAATCAACAAACAAACTTTATTTACTTTTTGTTACACATTTATTTTATTTCAACGATACATTTCAAAAAATCTTGGACAATAATTTGCAGTGGCGGACCCAGGGGGGATTATAAAAACCTGAAACCTGGCAAATTGGAATAGAAAATTTTGAAAATAAATACCCTAATATATTTATCTTTTTTTTTTTGGTATCTGTGGTGCTTAGTTTAATTAAAATATCAATTGAAGCCAGGCAACAGCAGTTTTTTGATTTTCCTTTCTTATTATTTCCTTGATCCACTTTTTTATAAGCACTATTATGGCATACAAAACATATCTAAAAAATGTATTTTCCAAAGTCTATTCGCATCCAAAAAGGTTCTACGTCATTGAATTGACATTGAACACCAACCTTCATTTGAATCTGTTATAATTATTTTTCGCTGACTTCACATTCCAATTCGTGTATGTTATATCACTATACTCTTCTATCCATTGCTTTATATCGTTTTTCTCCAAATTGTTGGCTCGGTAAATTTGCTCACCACATTGAAAGTGTTTAAATGATCCAGGCAAACTCATCTTGCATGTTTAAGCACAAGAACACATGAAGCAACGGCGAAATAAACCGCATCCGCCGCAGAATTGTAGCTAAGAGGAACGCGAAGGAGGTGGACAGCTGATTAAATATAAAAACCGCGCCAAACGCATGGCAACATTCGGACCTGATACTCAGCACTGTTTAACATTTTGACCTTAGATTCGGCACGGATTTCAGCACTCCGCATCAATTGGCGGTCGGAATTCAAACGGACCAATGAGATATGCCTAGGTGCCGAATCCTATACCGGAATGTTTAGATGCACCCGGTATATGATACGTCCATTATCTGACTATATTTACAGTCTCATTCGATCCACATTTGAATACTGCAGCCCAATTTGGACTAAAAATTACGTATACCACATCAGAAGGATAGAAGCGAGGATAGAAGGAATGCAAAATAAATTTAGAAGAAAGGAGGGTTTTGTATTTTGTGCAATTTATTAAATCAGTTCAGTGCAGAGCGCTTTCGACCTAGGCCATCATCAGTGCAACCTGCAAGTAAGAGAAAAACCGAGAGAAAAACTTTCTTCATCTCATTTTTGTAACTCTAAGAATATTTTAATTATTGAAAAATTTGTAAAGGAAGTTAGAAAGTTGCTCTACTTACTTCGTCAGGTAAAAATACAGGAGTTCACAGCTGGAGTTAAAACAACATACATTGAGACGAAGTACCTACATGGACATTACAACACTTTAAAATTCCTTAATATATTATTATCATAAATTATTTAAATACCACATTATGCAAGAGTTGGTTGGTTGGTTAGATGATTTTTCTTTTCTTTTTTCACTTGGATGACTGCGAATTTAACGGTTTTGTTTTTAAAAATGACACATGACTGATAATTATTGGTTTACCCCATCTGGCAATTGCTAGTGATCCATAAGTCTTCACAGGTTGGTGTCTGTCAGTTTGTTGTTATATTGAATTAACTTAAAAAAAGCTAACTATGGCTGAATTGCATTATAACGCGTCTAGTCACCAATTACAATCAGGACTTTTCCCAATATGAATCTTTTCAATACCGCTCTAAATGTAATAAAAAGAGAAATCAGTAGGTAGGTACATTACAAAGGCTGTATTCTTTATTCTTTATATTTTTGATAAGTTTTAAATTTGGTTTATTTCTTCAGTGTACCATTTAAAAATTTGTTCTGTTGAGTGCAGTTAAACATACCTTAATAAGTACATTAGAATAAATAAACATTTTAAAGAAATTTAGACCATTTTCTCACAAAAATTCGGTGCCAAATGTATCTGCAAAACCATTGATTATTTGCTTCACTTTAGGTTGTCTTATTGATAAAAACTTTGACTAAGGTGGATAGATTTTGATTGAAAAGAAGTTAAAAATCAAGGAAAATTTCGTTAAAATGCAACATTACACCCTTAAGGATAGTTTCTCCCGATATTTCAATGAAAAAAGCACATTTACTGGAAGTAACTTAGACCATTTTCTGGTTTCAAATGCAAATTCGAACCAAAAATGTATTTCCTTCAAATGGATCTCTATGAGTAGCTCCAGTTTAGGTTGTTGTATTGGAACACAGGGCCGTCTTAAGACATGGGCACGCTGGGCCCGGGCCCAGGGCCTCCGGCGCCAAGGGGGCCTCATCGCTAAATCCACGCCTAATTTAAAATAAATTTTATGGAAAAAAAAATTGAAAAAAAAAATTATAGGCAGGTAGCAGAATAATTCCTTAATCTACCAATTCTGCCACAATCAGACAAATCAATTTGATTCTTTGTAATTTCATCAGGTGCCAGAGCAAATGGAGGTAGCTCCGTAACGTTCCCTTGAATTAAGTCTTTGTATACTGATACCATTTTTCTTATTGCTACAACGTTATTGAAATTTAGTAAAGGTGCTCGTATAGTTCATGGACAAAATTACCGTTATCTCTGATAGAGCACAGGACATCTCGGATAATTTATTGAGCCAGTTTCGAATCGCTTGTAGTCTTACTTGTTTGAAATTATGCACAGGAATTTTGTAAAATTAAATCCCTACTTGAATCCAAACGGGGATGAGATGAGTCATTATCATCGTCATGCACTGGTGTATCAGGGTGTCCAGGGAGAATACCATAACTTTGGTGGTGAGAAGGGTTCGACCCTCGCGGATTATTCTGGCTGCCGTGATGATCACGTTTTGGTTGATGTATGTATGTGATTAGTCACCCACATCAACCCCATAATCAAAGCAACTTGACAAAACATAAAATCTGTTTCGTGTTCAATTTTTCTTAACAGTGGCAAATCTAAATTGGGCTGGTTGAAAAAATTTCAGACCTGACTGAAATTAAAATTTCAAGAAAAGCGGTAAAAGTGTCACAATTTTATGACAACGATATTAACACCGATGAATTAATTTTGGAATGTAAGCATTTCAAATCCTATCTGGCTATGAGAATTTTTTTATCCATGATAGTCATCAATGCAAGCGTGGAACGTTCATTCTCCAAACTTAAAATAGTCAAAAGCGAAATTAGAAACCGTATGAGCCAGTCGCGATTGAATAACCTAAGTTTGATGAGTATTGAAAGCGAAATTTTACAAACCATTGATTTTGAAGACATAATTCACAATTTACGATTTTGCCGTGGCCTCTGTAAAATCTAGAAAACGACCTTTGTAATTTGTAAATTCTAATTTGTTATTTTTCCACAATATACATTAAATTTCAGAAGTTTTTCTTATTTATTCATGTCGTATTTCCAAGAGTACTCCCCCCCACCCCCGTATAGGTAAGGGGCCTCTTTTTACATATAGGCCCAAGGGCCTCAAGAAGTCTTAAGCCGTCCCTGTTGGAACACGCAACCTTTGACAGATTACACTGCATATATTTTCATTGAATAGAAGCAAAACATCGCAAAAAATTTCGTTCAAAACCTCCAGGCAACTTAGCAAAGATTTAAGATTTTAAAATTTCAAATACCTACCATGTGGCAGTTTCAACAATATGGTATAAATAAAATCTCGATATTTCATAACACACATTGGTGAGATAGGTATTACCTGGAAAGTCCTGTATTATTATGATTCAAAAGTTAATTTTAATAGTTACGCATGAAAAGTAAGTCCTGCAATTTGCAAGTTCCAAACACGTTTGCAATTGAATCTTTTGTATTTTTGTGGTCCTTAGTTTTTGAAAAATATATTCAAATACAAAATACACCTGTTCGTTTTAATCTGGGTTGTTGCACATAATGTCGAAATTGGGAAAGTTCTGAGAACGCGTGTAAAACACAAAGTTAAAATCCTTTTTTTTTAATCCTACATGTTTTCCACTGATGAAGCATTTAAATGAACGCGAAACGTCGATGTACCTATTTAAATATCCCAGAATTCAAATTGTCGTCTTCACCGTAGCAAAAAACTCCTTATAGGAACCTAATTACGTTTTCTCTGATTCAGTTAACTTCTTTTACCGACACGAAACGGCTTAATTAAGCAACAAACTGGAAATGTTAATGCAGACATATTTGCTAAAGCCGCAAATTGAACTACTGCACATAAAATAACAGAAATCTTTCTAAGTACATATACCAACCTTTATCACATTCCTCGCGTTCTTCCGGTCATTAAGTGCAACAATAATTATTCCCCATCAACTTCTTTCACATAACAAATATCACGCACTAATTAATCTTTTAATCCACTTTCACTTTAATCCAATTTGAAGTTCACACTCATAAAATTAACACAGAATTTTTCACTGAAGTTCACTAACAAAAGCAGAAAACGCCGCTTCTTGCACTGTTTGTATTTTCGTTCAAATCCCAAACCGAAACTGACTTATTGCGACCACGTCCGTCGAAGAATAACCGCCATTGCTTCACCGCCGAATGGTATTTCTGTATTTCTTCGTCCCAAGTAGAAGGCCGCGAAGAACACGAACCCAAGAGGGAAAATAAAAAAGAAGATTGGTGTGTTTTGCTTCCAACAAGTGAATGCCCCTGCTGAGCTTGATGCTTTTGCTATACGGTTGTGAGGCTCAACAAAAGATACAAGGGTTGAAAGTTGAAATGTATTGTTTTTTTTTTCAGGAATAATCCCGACAAATGAAAAAAAAAACAGGAGAATTCACCCGGGGCCTCTGCACGGTTTGAAGTTTAAATTCTATTTGAGAGCTGGAGCGTTTAAATTTCGCGTTGTTTCGCTTGGTGGATATATTTTTAGATTTTTCGGCCAGCGAAATGTTGCGTTGATTTTTTTAATTGGGAAACTAGGAAAAGGTTGGTCGCGGTGTAGGTAGAGGTTCGGTACAAGGTTTTGTTTGATGCATCATGTATAACATTGGGAAACTGTAACGAAATATTATTGTTGCCCTAGAATATGGGCGGTAAAACTGACAGTTATTAATTACGTTTGCTTTTAATATCTGAAGGTCGAGAGCGTAATTTATTTTTATATTTTTGTTTGTTTTAAAGTTACCTACAGGTAAACTTAATTTTAGTTGAAACTAGATAGATGTATATTAACAAAACACGTTGATGCATGACGAAAATAATGGGAGTTTTTGTTGAAACTAAAAGTAAGAACAAATTGTTTGATTTTGGCAAATCCTATAGGTATACACTTTCAATTATTGTTGTTGGTATGACAACTTTGTTAATAAAGAAATATCAAAATGTGTCACACTTCTTATTCTTCAAAGTCCTAAAGATTCGTTCTAAACACTTCAATATAGTGTTGTGATCCTTCAGTGTTTTGCCTTGGTTAAAACTACTTTTGTTTTTGGTTTGAAACTTGTAGCTTTATTAGGTAATGGAATATAGAATGAAATTGAACTACAGCAAAAGTAAGACTTATTTTAGAGAGAGTTTTAACAAAATGTGTTACTACGACTGAAGCTGTCTTAAGACTGTCTTCTTGCTTCACTAGATCTCTTACAAATCGACCTTTACATCCCTTCTAAAACGTTTCTAAAACCTACATAATTACAACTGGAAAACCCTAAATAAATATTGGCAATAAATGACAGTCTGTTCGCCCAAAGAATGACCATTAAGGATATTTAGGAATTTTGGGGTTTATGGTGGACAAATGTTTAATTTATTTACATACAATATCTTTGGGTTATTCTTTAACAGAAAGTCTGGGTCATATAATAGTATTGCTTTCGGCGACGGCGAGACATTATTTGGGAAAGTATTCGAGGGTCGTAAAAGGTACAATGTCATGATATTATGGAGGAATATGACACTTCCCCCCTTGAAAAAAAAAAGAAATTTTCATAAAGAAATTTCTTCAAAACAAATCCTTTAAGAAATACAATTATAAAAAACTAACGTAAAATAATATGAAGCTTAACTTAATATAAAGGTAGGAATAAAAAGGAAAGAGAGAAAAAAAAAATGTAAACTAACTTATACCTAAGAATATAGAAACATATCTTTTACTAAGACATTTTTATGGACGGTCTTGGGGTGACTGATCTTCGCATGGACATGGAATTCGTAGTGGATGTGGTTGCTTCATTGGAACTTAGAAGGTTATTTAGTTCAATCCCTTCGCCCATTTTTGTTCTGGCTTCTTCTTCTAGAATTCTTGATATGTTTTGACTTGTCCCTGGAGTGGTATTTATATTTGTATGGAAAAGCTTAATACCAGCAGGAATCCGATATGTGCTTTGGGCTTTTAGTACAACAAAACATACTTTTAATGCATGATATTAATCCGCACCACTTAAGAAAATTGTACACTATTACCAAAAGAACAACTGACGCGATAAAAGAAATAATGATAATGAACCAATGAGAGTGTTGAATAATAAATGGCTTCTTCAATTCTTCATCCAGCAATTGGTCCAGTTGTCCAAGTTTGTGATTCGCAAACTGTAAATCGTTCAATTTGATATTGGAAAGTCTTATTGGTTGTAGTGTGATTGGTGTGTTGTTGAATCTGGCTTCTTTGGCATAGCAGCAATCGTCAAGTGCAATATTGATATCTGAAATTTGTTTTGAAATATTCCGTGTAATGATTCCTGAGCTTTCCAAGATAATATTTTGAGTATAGCCTCTGCATTTGGGTTCCAAACTTAACAGCCCTGTTGATGCAATTTTTATATCTTCGATTGGAAAATTATCACAAGCCAGAGTAAGCTGTAAGGGCGTCGATAGTACGAAAAGCCAAGAGTTGTCGCTCAGTGGATGCCATATCTCGAAGTCTCCTTTGGAAGTAACGGTATGACAGTCAGCCGGGATTTTGGTAGAAAATGATGTAAACAATGCGACTTCGCACTTAGGAGGTTCTTGAATCCTTGTAGCTTGAGTGTTTTGGCAGATGAATTCCTCTTCTGTGATCCTTGTACACTTGGTAAGGTCTTTCATTTGCACATAACTAACCTTACTAATACTTATCAGCAGGTAAGGAAAATCAGGTAGGATATAGGAATGAATATCAGAAAAATTATGAGGTGTTGGAAGTGGCAATAATTTGAACAGATTGTAGGTCATTTCGTCAGTCAATGGAATTTCAATTACAAAAATAATTATGTTATCAGAATGAAAAACTTTTAGTTTACTGATCTCAAAATATTTGTAAATAGTTGAATAAGATATTGGGAACGGTAATTGAAGTCCGTTGTTCAATTTGATTTCCGAAAGTACATTTAATAATTGTTTTGGTGTTATAACTTTCGGATGTAGGATATTATGTCTGGCCATTGTTATAGCTGAGATTAATAAATCATATTCTTCGTTCAGATCTTCTAATATTTGTGTGAGTAAGGCAATATGTGAACTGATGATAAGTTTCAGTTTGTTTACGTGAATACGTTTATTGGTATCTGCTGAGAAGGAGTTGAAAATTTTAATATTAGAGTTTAGAGTTTCTTGATTAGATTTAAAATTTCGTATACTAGAATTAAAATTAGATATTGTACTAGAAATTATGCCAATTTGTTGTTTCATCAAAAGTTGTGTATTTCTATTACTTTGAATTAGAGTTTTTATCGATTTGTCATAAAATTTAGCATCATCGGCATCAGGCATGCCAAATAGCCAATTGAATGCGTAAGAAGCACCATCAAAAATTCCTCGTTTAGTCTTTTTCGTATTAGTACCGATTATTTCGCTGACAACTTCAGATTTTCCGAGCAATTTATTAAACCGAGATTGGACGACTTTTATAGTATCTTTGCATAGAAAATTTTCAGATTCAACAATTTCATTACTATAACATAGATCGAATGACTTTTTCAATATTCCAGAAATAAATTTTATTTTCTTTTCATATCCAGTTACATTAAGATGAGTAAATAGGACAAATTTAGAATTTGAAAGTTTAACTTGGCCAAGATTATTATAATAAAGACCGGCATGATCGTGGAGATTAGTAATGTGATAATTATCGCCTCTAACACAAACGGAAATGGAAGTTAGTACAAGTAGGAACAGTAGATTAGCGTTATTAATCATTGTTGCTTTGATCTGAAACAAAAGGTTTTATCATATTAGTATGATACGTAATAATTTTTTTCCCTATTTGTAGTTGAATATTATTGTTATTGAAAACTTTAGTGACTTTATATGGGCCTTTAAAGTTAGGACTCAGTTTTTTATTTAGACCAGGGGAAATATGTTTATTTACAATGTAAACCATATCTCCTATTTTATAATGATTTTTTTTTTATTTTGTTATCGTAATAAGTCTTCGATTTTTCTTTTGATTTCAAGATGTTGTTACGTGCCTGTTCTTGAGTTATGTTAAGTTTGAGTTTTAGGTTGCCTATGTAATCGTCATATGAATATTTAGATTCGGGTCTGCTAGTTATAGAGCTTGGCAAAAATGGTTTGGATCCAAATAATAGTTCATATGGTGTATAGTTAGAAGAGTGAGTATGTGTATTGTAAGCGAACATTCCAAAAGGTATAAATTCGTCCCAGTTGTTTTGTTTGTCGTTAATGTAGTGTTTTAGATAATCTTTCAAAGTAAGGTGTGAACGCTCCAAAGCGCCATTAGATTCAGGGTGGTAGGGTGTGCTTGTGACATGCTTAGTTTTAAATAATTTTACGAGTTCTTTTATTAAATTGGACATAAAATCAGTACCTTGATCAGATAAAATAGTTTTGGGAATACCGAATAAAGTTATAAATTTGCATAATTCATTTGATACTGTTATTGCTTCATGATTCGGTATAGGAATGGCATACGAATATTTCGTTAAATCGTCTTGCATCGTAAGGAGAAATCTAGATCCGTTTTCCGTAATTGGAAGAGGTCCAACTATATCAATAGCAAGTTTTTCGAAAGGCTTTTCGCTAGTTGTTGTTATCATCATAGGTGCTTTACTGGGTTTGAAATTTGTTTTGTTTATTTGACAAGAAGGACAGAAAGTTTCTAATAATATTGTTTGTAGATCTGGGTTTACGGCAGGAGGAGTCATAGTGGCATATAAGTATTAATAAAGGAGTTAGACAAACAAAAGTAACCTCATTAAGAGACAAAAATCATTTACCAAAAAACTTGAAAGCTAGTGGTTACACAACAACTGTGATTCAATCCAATACTGGTCAACGCTGATGATAGCTTTGGCTGACTATGGTATGTCTTGAATCTTTGTATCCAAATCCTGCTGGATCTTGCTAGATACTTCTGAATCGTACCGACCTCGCCAAAATCTGTTGTGATCCTTCAGTGTTTTGCCTTGGTTAAAACTACTTTTGTTTTTGGTTTGAAACTTGTAGCTTTATTAGGTAATGGAATATAGAATGAAATTGAACTACAGCAAAAGTAAGACTTATTTTAGAGAGTGTTTTAACAAAATGTGTTACTACGACTGAAGCTGTCTTAAGACTGTCTTCTTGCTTCACTAGATCTCTTACAAATCGACCTTTACATCCCTTCTAAAACCTTTCTAAAACCTACATAATTACAACTGGAAAACCCTAAATAAATATTGGCAATAAATGACAGTCTGTTCGCCCAAAGAATGACCATTAAGGATATTTGGGAATTTTGGGGTTTATGGTGGACAAATGTTCAATTTATTTACATACAATATCTTTGGGTTCTTTAACAGAAAGTCTGGGTCATATAATAGTATTGCTTTCGGCGACATTATTTGGGAAAGTATTCGAGGGTCGTAAAAGGTACAATGTCATGATATTATGGAGGAATATGACAATAGCGTGGTTACAGGCTTAATGCTCTAGGAGTACAGTTATAGTTATAGAAAAGAATAAAAATGGACGTGAGTAAGGCCCAGACTGGTTTACTTGGAGGGAAAACAAATTGGAATACATGGAAATGCCATGCATTTTGAATAGAGGAATTAAAGGTGGACTGCACGACGCACGTATAATAGAAGGTAAACTAGTTCCGCCTAAACCCGTAGAAGAAAATGCAGCAGAGGTAAAATCCAAGTACGAAAAAGATTTGTTACACTTTAATAGGGCTAATAGTAATGTCCTGATAATTATGACTGTTAACATCACACAAAAAAACTTTGGAAAAAGTTATGCGATTTTCTAATGCTAGAGAGGTTTGGTTAGAACTGCATGGAATATACAATAATGGCACACAATGGTAATGTCGAGAACAAGACGTATGATGCTTGGGCAAATTTTTATTTAAGTACATACCTCGAAGCTCAAGAACCTATGGAATGACCTACAATAAGAAATCTACAAAGATAAAATGACTAGACAAATTCCATACAAGTGCGATTTATCTGACGCTTTACTGATTTGCAAAATTTTGGAGACTACCTAGGTATTGTTTGCCCAGCGGATCTGAGTCTACGGAAGGAATTCGGACGTAAATGTGCCATGTTGCCACGTTTAATTATAAGAAAGCGAAAATACTAGGCATGAGGTATAGTTAATTTGAAAATCCATTTTTTAAGAGGCCTAGGTACCTCCCGCATAATTGAGATTCGATCGCAGCGCCATTTGTAGTTCACGAGTTACACTTTCACACAGTTTGGCAACACCGCTAGCTGCCGACCACTTTCCGTCGCTCGGCTGGCTTCGCCCCAAATTATTTATCATAAAGTTCATTGGCGCACGGTAGCCATAGTCAAATCAGAAGATAACCAAAGGCGTAGGAGGATTTATTTGGTTTTATCATTTGTGATTATCGCGTTTATCATATCAAATAATTTGAAGTAAATGGAAAAAAATAAAAATAACAAAATCTAATTCTTTTTTAAGCGTAGTAGCGCACCCCAGGTATAACGCTAGTTAATTTTTATTACACACTTTGTCGTTCAATTTCCTCCAATTTGAGTATTTTTGAAGCACATTGAACTACTAAAATAGGTATTATAACCACTGTTGTGCCCGTATTACATCTGTGTATTTTTCCGTGTATTTATTCATGTAGTTCAGGGTGCCAACATGCGTTTGAAGTTTTTCGGTTGTCACCCTGAACTACATGAATAAATACACGGAAAAATACACAGATTTAATACGGGCATTGGAGTGCACAAAGTATTTCGTGCTCTAGTGCGCAAAGTATTTCGTGCACGTCGCTAAGGTAAATAAAACCAATTTGAGATATTTCGCACAGAAATGAGTGTGAAAATGTCGTAAATTTTTGACAAATTGTGTTTTTATCCGTCAGATTACATAACCTGAGAGTTTATCAGAAGGTGAATAAGCCGGCCCTAAAGAAACGATAAATGGGTAAAGCTTGTTTTCTATCTATAATTTCTATATTTTTTTTATTTTTTATTTCCGCCCTTAAGACTTTCAAAAATAAATTAAAATCAAATCAATTCTACATAACTTTGTTCAAATTCAAGCATATTTGTAAATTTAACTTGTGTGATGTAGTATACGGCTCTTGTTTAACAGCAGAGACTTCAAAACGCATAGAAAAAATCCAAAAATGCTGTTTGAGATTTATATATGGTATCCGTCGTCAGCGACCTGTTAGCCACAAGCTTAGAGTTGCAGGTTGGGTTGACATGAAAACTATAATAGACGCTTGATTCACAGGACTTGCTTATACCATAAAATAATCAGATATAGATACCCAGAATATCTTTTTGAAAGAATTACATTTAGAACAGATGTAAATAATCTCAATTTAAGGTTTAATAATGTTATTATTCCAAGACATCGATGTGGCATTTTCGAAAGAACTTTCGGTTATGACCTTGCTAAAGTCTATAACGGCCTCTCCCCATCCCTTCGAAACGGCTCGACTCTATCTCTGTCGGGAAAAATTAAAAAACTTTATCTTCACTGTAATATACTATAAATGAAACACACTAATTTGAGTGATGGTCTATTTATTACTAAAATATTCAATTCTCCGTACCCAAAGGAATGGTACTCTAGTCACAAAAAACCCATTGTTAATCTAACAATACACTAATAGTGAGCTAGCGCATACACGACTATTTAGAGTTATTAGAGACGTTATGCACATATATCACACCTTCTCCCTTATTTTCTAAACATTTTCTTTATATTAATTCTAAGTACAATTAGTTTAACCCGACAACTAATCTTTCGGGCGGTTTTAACCTACTCCGACGCCTTAATACCGGAATGTCAACTTTTGGTTGTTGCACTTCACTATTTGATACATTCTCGATGTTACAATCATTTGTGCCACTATTATCACCAAAAATATTATTAGTATTACTGTTGAGTTCAGAGCGTGGAATAATGGAAATTTCATGGTCATGATTATTATCAGTATCAGCATTCTTGGCAAAATTTTGTTTTAATTGATTTGTATGACGTTTCCATTTCAAACCACAATCTGTTTCAATTGCATAAGTTCTTCTACCAAGTATTTCGATGATTTTACCTTGACACCATGTCGGTTTATTTGCTCTGAAATCCTTAGCCCAAATGCGATTTCCGATATTAAAAGTAACTTCTTTTTGAGAACCATAATATTTTTTTTGAGAAGATTGTTTTTCAATAACTGTATTGGAAACAGAAGGCAATAATAAATCAAATTTAGTTCTGAGTTTATTGATAACGATCATAAACCCTTGTTGACCATTTTTGGTGATAAAAAAGGAATACCGGTTTTTGCAGCAAATCGTTTGCAACGCTGGGCTCATATTTTGTCCGCATTTACTTTCGACATAAAATATGTTAGTTCTGCTAAAAATACAGCAGATTTTTTATCTAGAAGTCCTTTAATGAATTCGGTTCAGTACGAGGACGACAAAATATTATTTTTTAAAATAAATTCCGCAGTATCTTATTTGAATTTGTTGAAAGAAGGTCAAATACCTATTGAGTTTTCTCAAGTAAAAAACGAAACAAATAAAGATCCGGTCTTGTCTAAGGTACTTTTTTATTTACGCTTTGGATGGCCAAATGTTTGTCCATCTGAGGGATTTAAACCTTATTTCAATAGAAGAAATGAACTAAGCATTGAACAAGGATGTGTATTGTGGGGTTTCAGATTGATTATTCCACCCAAATTGCAAGATTTGGTGTTAAATGAACTTCATTCTACACATATGGGAATAGTTAAAATGAAATCGCTCGCAAGATCCTATGTTTGGTGGCCTTTAATAGATTTTCAAATAGAACTTTTATCTAAGAAATGTAATTGTTGTGCGATTTTTGCAAATAATGCACCAAAAACTTCGTTAGAAGTGTGGGAGTGGCCAAAACAACCATGGACACGCTTACATGCAGATTTTTTTGGGCCAGTCTTCAACAAAAATTTTTTAGTTGTAATTGATGCGACATCAAAATGGATTGAGTGCTTTGAGGTTAATAACATAACTGCCACCACTACAATAAAATTTTTCAGGGAACTTTTTGCTAGATATGGACTTCCAATACAATTATGTACTGATAATGCTACCACATTTATGTCAGAGGAATTCCAGAATTTTCTTTGTGGAAGTGGCGTTAAACATTTAACTGGGGCACCATATCATCCAGCGACAAACGGTTTAGCGGAAAATGCTGTTAAAACTATGAAAAACGCTATATTAAAATCTCGGCATGATAATCCAGGTATGGACGTTAATTTAATAATAAATAGATTTTTATTATTATATCGTAATACTTGTCATACCACAACGGGGGAAACACCTGCCAAGATTTTAATAGGACGCAATCTCCACTGTAATATACTGGAAAAACTTCTTTACTCCAAAAATAATAGCTAACGCCTCTTTTTCAATTTGTGAATAAGAAACTTCAGCCTTATTCAGAAGACGTGACGCAAAAGCTATTGGTTTTTCTATATTATTATCAAAAACATGACTTAAAGTGGCCCCCAAAGCGAACTGAGATGCGTCCACTGTTAATTTAATTTTTTTAGAGGGATCAAAATGTGTCAAAACCTTTGATGACAATAACATATTTTTAGAAGTTTCGAAACTTTTCGAGCATTCTAATGACCAATGCCACTTTGCATCTTTTTTCAAAAGACTATATAAGGGTTTTAGTATATCCGAAGCATTATGAATGAATTTACAATAATAATTTATCATTCCCAAAAACGACTTAAGTTCAGTGACGTTTTTAGGGACGTGACATTTTTTAATTGCTAACACTCTCTCTTCTGAGGTATGTAACCCTGCTTTGTCAATTCTGTGACCAAGATAATTTACAGAGTCTTGAAATAGCGAACATTTTTCTTTCCTAACTTTCAAACCACATTCTTGAAGTCGACGGAAAACATACTCTAGGCGCTCCAAGTGTGAAAAATCGTTTTCCCCAGTGACCAAAATATCGTCCAAAAAACAAACGACTCCCGGACATATAAATATTTGTTCCATTATATTTTGAAATATGGCCGGAGCGCTCGTTATTCCAAACGGTAATCTGGTGTAAGAAAAAAGACCCTTATGTGTGGAAATTGTCACAAGTTTCCTAGATTCTTCTGTAAGCACCATCTGCTGATAAGCTTCAGACAAATCTATCTTGGAAAACTTTTGACCACCCTGTAATTGTGCGAATAAATATTCGACGCGAGGTAAAGGAAAATGAACATTTTCTAAAAAAGGGTTTAATGTTATTTTAAAATCTCCGCATATGCGTATATCCCCATTATTTTTTAAAACTGGTACAATAGGAGTTGCCCATTCTGAAAATTCAGTTTTTACTAATACACCATTTTGCACAAGACGGTCAAGTTCCTTTTCTATTTTAGGCTTTAAAGCAAAAGGAATTGGCCTTGCTTTGCAAAATTTTGGAATTGCTCCATTTTTTACATTTATGGTAACTTTAAATTTATTAAATGTGCCAATCTTTGAATCAAAAATTTCTTGGTAATTTTTTAATAAGCTAGAAATACTTGTAGAAGAATCCGTGCAACCTTGTACTATGCTAGATACTGTATACATGGAATTTTTTTCTAAAAGCTTAGAATTATCCGTATTTAATTTACAAAAGCCAAAATTAAGCATAGATAACGCATTTCTGCCGATCAGTGGAGGGCCTCCATTTTTTATTACATAAGTTTTTAGAATATATTTTTTTTTCTCAAATTTAATATTTAATTCCAAATAACCAATTGGTTTGAAGGTGAGGCCGATATAATCAGTTAAAGACAAATCGTTAGTAAATACCTCTTTGCCACTAAAATGTTTAAAATATAATTTCTCTGAGATTGCTGAATGAGCGAAACCAGAATCAATTTCAAAATTTATTGGTATATTTTCAACAATTAAGTTAATAAAAAATGGCTTGATATTACCTGAACTTTCTATCCTATTTACATCCAAGTCCCGAATATTAAATATAGATTCTTCAGAGTCTTGATTGTCTTGTGAAAAATTATGTCGACTGCTACGTTTACATTGGGGTGCTAAATGACCTTTCATGCCACAGTTATGGCAATTACAATTTTTATAAACGCAATCTTTTATAGAATGATTTTTACGACCACACACTGTGCACTTAATCCGGGCTGTATCACTTCCTCCTGCACCTGAAAAATTTCCTTTTTTAAAACCTATCCCATTTCCATTTTGGGATCTTGGGAAGTTTTGACGTCTGGGTTTCTGGAAGTATACTGGCTCTTGTTTTATACCAACACCTAGGTTTCCTCTAACATCATGATCCTTTAAAGCTGACTCTTTACTAAGGGCAATTTTTACCACTTTTTCGAAGGTAGTTTTTGAGGCATCTTCCTCAAAAAGACGATCCATAATTTTGTCATCGTTAATTCCTGTGACAAAAATATCGCGCATTACCACAGAAAGCTCTGTACCAAAACCACAATTGGCGGCTAAACTCTTTACTTTTGCTTGCCAATCAGCAATCGATTCACCCTGCTGACGTTTACAATTGTAAAACCTTAGCCTTTCAGCAAAGTATGACTTGACAGGCGAAAAATGATCAATAAGTATCTTCATGAGCTGCTCAACACTATTTGACTCAGGCGGATCAGGAACACACAAGTTCCTCACCAAAACGTAACAATCTTCAGAAAGAGTATTCAGTAAAATTGCTCGTTTCCTGTCACTATCCGTGATATTGTTAGCAATAAAAAATTGCTTAAGTCTTTCGACAAACACCGAAAAATTTGATATTTTGGGGTCAAACGTATTCAAAGACCCCAAAAGTCCGACGTATTCGGTCTTAATGGTGACAGCACTGGCTTCTAATGGCGGTGCCATTTTGTTATAAAATCACACTAATTCACACTAAGAAGTACTGATCAACCCGATAGTACTATTTTCGTGAAAATTTCCGAAAGTAAACTAAGACAGGTTTCTTATTTTTAAATCCTCGTCGCCACTGTAATATACTATAAATGAAACACACTAATTTGAGTGATGGTCTATTTATTACTAAAATATTCAATTCTCCGTACCCAAAGGAATGGTACTCTAGTCACAAAAAACCCATTGTTAATCTAACAATACACTAATAGTGAGCTAGCGCATACACGACTATTTAGAGTTATTAGAGACGTTATGCACATATATCACATTCACTAAGTTTCATGTGTGTTTATTTGTGTTTATTTCTCTCGTAAAGGACCACAGATATTAGGGTGAATCTTTTATCTTTTTTTTTTATATATGGTATTATCTTTTATTGAAATTAGCATTAAAACTTTTTTATTTTATTTTATTTTTTCTTTAACAATGGAAACACTGTCATGTTTTATACTTTATATTGCGTTTTAGAGAAACTTTATTGATGTAAGTACATTTCTTTGTTTTGCAAAATGTATTATAACTTCATAATTAGTTGTATTATTAATTTGCTATTTTTCGAATGGAAAATTTCAATTTTTAAATTTGAAATTTCATATTTTTAAATAGGGTTATTTAAGAATGCGTTGTTTTTTTTTTAAGGATAAGTGTAGAAATCAGCAAGCAGATTCGTCTGGGCGCTGCACTCTTGCCTTTTCTTGTAATTTGAATTACTTGAATAAAGATTATTATTATTATTATTATTATTATTATTATTATATTATAACTTAGATTTTTAATTTTTTATGGAATCACAAAATTCATGTTTGTTGCAATGATATTCAACACAACTTTAAAATGTCGCATTTTTTTTTTAACGAGTTAAAACATTACTAATGATAATAGCCATATTAATAAAACTCTCCTTAAAGTGCAAAAGTTTTATTTTATTTAAGTAAATATTAGTAGAATTATGAAATTTTTTGAGCCACCCTGTATGCTGTTTGACTTGCAACCATTCTAAGTGCACCTAATATGATTATCAGACATGCACCAACTTTTGGCCTTGTTTGTATTTTGATTGTGCTATTACTAAAAAAAAATTCCATATGTTGCACACTTAAGTAATGACACTGTATAATTCGTATGGTAATTACTAATTAGATTATATCCGCCCTTAGCGATTGCAAAGCTCGCCTCACCGGCTCGGTTGGCAAATTTCTCCCGTGTGCGGTAATAACCTAAATACCACACTTGTTTTGTAATATACTATTACAGCACTGCGGTAAAGAATTTTTATGTACGACCCACACTGTAAGAGCTTATTACATAACTCATTTAAGCCTGTTTGAGTGTTTGAGTTACGTAATAAGTTGTATTATTGTACTTAGTGATGTAATCAGCTCATTACATCACTAGTGATGTAATATAAATCACTTGTGATGTAATGCGCTCATTACGTAACTCATTTTCATTGAAAAACGGCATTTTTTAAAATTAATTTATTCGGAAAAACTATAAATTTAATTTTTTGTGGAAAATAAAACCAATTTGGAATACATATAAAAAAATCTGCGTCATACATAAAATGCTGTATATCACACGTACGGTATAGTGTTTCACAAGATTCTTGCAAATTTCTTGTTCTTGTCTTGTTCTTGCTGCAAGAACAAGACAAGACTCTCTTAAATTGCAAGACTCTCTTGCAAAGCAAGACAAGACAAGAAGTTGCCAATCAAGACAAGAAATTATTCCGCAAGACTCTTGCAATCTTGCAAGAAATCTTACAAAAAATGAAGTCTCCTTCTCTGCATATTTTTGAATTAATTTTGGCAACGTTGCGGTAGCTAACAACGAGATAAAAATGTCAGCATGTCAGTTTATGAAGTTAAAGGCATTTTTTTGCGACAAAACGTTTTGAAATTGTAGTTTCAAAACACTCAAACAGATGTTAGTTTCTAACAGTTCCTACAGCAAGTATAGCTAGGAAAATTATTGGTCATGATGGACAGCGACACTGCACACACAATATTGAATTTTAAGCTCAATGTGAAAGCCTTTTCGTTTTCAACCATCAAGGAGTCAAGTCGAATTTGTTTTAAGGTCTGTTAGCATTGTAGTGCATAAAATAGTGACGTTAGAGCTGAAACTGTTTTAAAACGGTTTTTGAAACTGTTTCCTCGAAAAAAAGCCTTTAAACCAGTAAAGATGACAACCACGTTATTAATGACAATGACACCAATAATAATCTTATATACACTACGTTCTTTCTCATCGGTTTTCATTGCCGCGATGAAACACGTCGGTCCAAAACCGAAGTGTGTGGTAGGAAACCGTCGTGTTCTTCTATCACACACTTCGGTTTTGGCACGACGTGTTTCATCGTCGCGATGAAAACCGATGAGAAAGAACGTAGTGTATGGGGCCCAATAAAGGGCCCCACAGACTACGATGAAACACGACGGTTTTTATCGTCGCAATGAAACACGTCGTTCCAAAACCGAAGTATGTGGTAGAAAACCGTCGTGTTTTTCTACCACACACTTCGGTTTTGGAACGACGATTTCCATCGCCACGATGAAACACGTCGTTCCAAAACCGAAGTATGTGATAGAAAACCGTCGTGTTTTTCTACCACACACTCCGGTTTTGGAACGACGTGTTTCATCGCCGCGATGAAACACGTCGTTCGAAAATCGAAGTGTGTGGTAGAAAACCGTTGTGTTTTTCTACCATTCACGCCCCCGGCACGCTTTTGAACGTAATGAATGATGCAAGAGTCTTGCATCAAGAATCTTGCAACAAGACTCTTGCAAGCAAAACTCTTGCTATGACGTCACAAAACAAATAATGCAAGAACAAGAAATTGCAAGAAATCTTGTTTGCAAGACAAGATTTTTTTCTGCAAGAGTCGGGCAAGACAAGAATGAATTTCATTTCTTGTCTTGCTTTGCAAGACAAGACAAGAATAGGCCCAGCAAGACAAGAAATCTTGTCTTGTGAAACACTAGTACGGTAACGCTCATTACACCACTCGTGTGATTACCACTCTTTACTGTAATAAATGAAGTTCATACCGCACTTGTGATATAAATAACTATTACCTACAAACGTGCGGTAAACACCTTTACCGCACTTATTTGTGAATAGAAAGTAGCACTGATTGAATGTCGCGAAGCGAAGTTCGGTCAAGCCGTTGAGGGCGGTAGAGGCACTTTCCGCATGTATTAGGTACAAAATTTTACCTATTAGCATCTACACCCCCCCAAAAAAAAGGCATCAATTAAATTATTTAATGAATTAGATTAATTAATGAAATTGAATTAGATTTAAAAATGACAAAAAATCTCTTTTTTGGAAAACAAGGGATTTTTGATTATAAATACCAAAGTCTACTTTACTGCACACTATGCGGTAATAGTTATTTACCTAACAAATGCAGAAAGTGATACTTTACCGCACGCAACGGCAGTTGACGGAACGACACGAAGCGGAGTTCGGTCAAGCCCTTAAGGGCAGTAAAGGCACTTTCCGCATGTGTTAGGTACAAAATTTTACCTATGACCATCTAACATCTTCAAAAAAAGGCATTAATAAAATTAATTAATGAATCAGATTAATTAATGAAATTAGATTAGATTTAGAAATGATCAAAAATCCATTTTCTAAAAAAAAAAGGATTTTTCATCATAAATACCAAAATCTACTTTACCGCATACTATGCGGTAAAGTTAACTTTACCGCACACTTGCAGTCCACTTTACCGCATACTATACGGTAAAGTAACTTTACGGCATAGTGTGCGGTAGAGTGTTACTTTCCATTTCCAAATAAGTGCGGTTAAGTGCACTTTACCGCACGCTTGTAGGTAAAGTTACTTTTCAGCACTGAGTAGGCTCCCTACGACACGCAAATGAGTGCGGTGAAGTGCACTCTACCGCACGGCATGCGATAATAATATCACCGCACGCTCTATCCACATAGGTACGTAACACCTTCAATCGCCTACCAAAGATAAAATACCTATACCTATCACCTAAATTCTACTTGTTCACTGTCAAAAGTGAAAGGCTAATTTTTTTCATCATTCTTTAAACTTCTTTTAGATATTTTGTTACCGCATGATTGTAGATAAAATACTGTATAATAGATATGGTAATTAGGCTATTACCGCCCTTAGAGATTGCAAATTTCTCTCGCGTGCGGTAATTACCTAGTTACCACACCTAATTATATTAAATAATGTAATATTACCATTTCACCTAGATTTTTTTTATAGGAAGTCGTCAATTTTTACGTTCAGTAGATAAACGTAATCTTTTCCTATCAAACATTTCTGAAGTTGTCTGATACCAAAGGTTTTACCCAGTTGGGTATTTTATGAATGAAATCAGCCATTTTTTTTTACAACTGCATTCCCCTTATCGTTGCCCCGTAGACACAGACTCGCTGGGCAGACATTACCTGCCGAGTATTTCCATTCAAGTCTAGCTGGATTAGGGTTGCCAGACGTCCCGATTTTAACGGGACAGTCCCGATATTGGAGATTTTGTCCCGTGTCCCGATGGACTATACGTCGGGACGTGAAATGTCCCGATTTCGCGGAATTTTTTTAAAAGTTGAAAAAAATGAAAAATTTTAAAAAATAAATCACTTATTTTCGAATTGCAGCTACTTGTTAATTATCTATTACTTTTATCGAGATTTTTTTGGTTTCGACGATAAGAATAAACTAAGTAAGTAATGCATTTTATGGCCGTTTCTACCAACCTTCGACCATTGAACACTCTCTCTCTCCAGACTAATAACGATAATAATGTGCTATAGAATTTTTTCGGTTCCAGAATGAGACCAGGCCCTCTTTCTCGCACTTATGAAAATAGAATGTTTATAAACCAGTCTGTTTATGTTTTGGGTATCAGAGAGCTGCGTTCGAAAACCTGGTTGTTGGTGTGGAAATTATTTCAGGGAGTGCATCTTCAAAATGTGAGCTTAAATTTCACTCTGGAGTATTCGGTGCGCACATCAATACGTGTCAAACACCCTTCCGAACGCCGAAAACCATATGATTTTAATCCACACTTCGCCTTTCCGAACGGCAGCTGTGTGATTTTTATACGACACACCAGGTTCTCGAACGCAGTCAGCTGACTTGTCACAAGAAAGCAGAGAACACAAAACAATTACTACGTCATTGCCAGACTATAAAATCTTTCTTTAGAAGTAGGTACGTAGTTCCATTTAAAACCAAATTGAGTCGTGATAAAAGGTATTGTTGTTTTAGAATTATTTTAAGTATAGACTTAAAAAGTCGCAAGTATATTATTAATATTATTATAAGCAGACAAATTTGAAATAGATACTTTTCGATAGATGACGATATTCATTATTATCGAGATTATTATTCGAACAGGAAAAAATTCGGCAACAGGGCCTTTTTTCGTTTTGTTTATCGGATGAATCACCCCTCTGACCCCGCTACCTCATTATGGAACCAAACAAATATGCTTGTTGATCCCTCTAGCAGTTTAAAGCTCGATGCTACCAACTATTTTAGGGGAGCCCTAACGACATTGAGTATTCCCTAAAATGACATTTTTACATGGAGAAATGTCAGTCTAAGGCATACCTATCGTTAGGGCTTTCCTAAAATAGTTGGTGAAAATGGCCATTAGTATTTTGCGTTATTTTTTATTTTCAAATTTTATTAGAAGTTATTGTTCAGTTTTATTCGAGAGGTGTTTCACTCATGCAGTAGGTGTTCAAATTTCATACATTCATGTATATGCAGTCCGTACATTCTCATGCAGTCAATGGAATACATGGACTCGACTCATGCAGTCATAATACAGTCGCATGCAATCATAATACAGCAATCGTAATAGATTCCGTGCAGTCACTTGCAATAGTGTACATTCCATATACATTCACGAAAAATCGTAAGCAGTCGCTACGAGTGGAGCCCGCAATCTTGTTAGATACTAGACACTTTAAGTTGGACCAAACACGTTAACGTAATCTTTAAACGTAAACCCAATTTTTTACTATAGCGTTGAGTGACCGTCGGTGCTCACAAATCAGTGTAAGTTAAATTTTCACGTAAACACTGCAATTTCTTGGAAAAACAATTAAACATATACACGCATAAAATTAAAACCAATACTGACCGTAATACAGCTTCCTCCTTTTTTGAAAAACAAAAATTTTATTATGAAAGAGTTTTCAAAGATATTAAAAATAAACACTTGAAGAAGATTGAGGCCCTCATAAAAAAAGATAATATTTTCCATCAAACAGATTTCCAATTTAATAACAACTGGCTAGAGAACCTTACTAATATAAATATACCTGACCCTGTAAAATTTTTTCTCAGTTTAGGACCAAAATTCTCCATAAACATACCGACTTTTTTTCCAATTTCAAATATTTTAGCTAGCATTGAAAATGGCATCAGTTCCCTAAACAACGAACAAAAAAACTGCATTCGCAACAAAGTCTCTAACATACTCAATAATTACAAAAATAAAGTTGAAAACACCAACAAAAAATGGAAAAATCAATACAACTTTTTTATTAAAGAAACTAAATCGTTTCTAGAGAATTATACTAATCTAATCATTCTGTCTGCTGACAAATGTAATAAAACCGTGCTAATGCACAAAAATGATTACAATCAGAAGATGCTTAACATGTTATCTGACCCCTCCACCTATAAGATTGAAAACAATGACCCCACCTCAAAAATACAAACAAAATTAAACAGCATGATCAACTGCTGGTTCAAAAATAAAAGTATTGACAAAAAACTAAAAAATAAGCTCATTAGTCACAACGGCCACGCACCTTATATTTATGGACTTCCTAAACTCCACAAAAACAATATTCCTTTAAGACCCATAATAAGTACTCTCAATTCTCCTACTTACAGTCTTTCTAAATTCTTATCTGATAGCTTATCCAACATTATAGGTGAAAATGATTATTTTGTTAGGGACTCTTGGGACTTTTGTGACTTTATTAAACAAATTATTGTACCTGAAAACCATAGTCTTGTATCCTTAGATGTAATCTCGTTATATACCAATATCCCTACCGACTTGGCCTTGGACTGCATAAAAAATAAATGGCCAATTTTGAATGAATTCACTCCACTTACCCTAAATGAATTTATTGATGGTGTTAAATTTTGTTTATCTTCCACTTATTTTACATTTGAAAGCAAATTTTATACACAGATATTTGGTACTGCTATGGGTTCTCCAATCTCTGCAACTATTGCTAACCTGGTGATGGAACATGTAGAGGAAAATATTATCTCTAACTTAAATTTTGAACCAATATTTTTTAAAAGATATGTAGATGATTGCATTCTCTGTGTTCCGGAACACAAACAACAATATGTTCTCGATAGCTTCAATGACTTCCACAATAAAATACAATTTACCATGGAAATAGAAAATAATAAAAGCATAAACTTTCTAGACATTAATATCTCTCATAACTCTAGCAACATAACAACAAATTGGTATACTAAATCTATCTGGTCAGAAAGATACCTTAATTTTAATTCTCACGCGCCAATTAAATATAAAAAAAGTGTCGTCAATGCTTTAGCTGATAGGGCCTTGTTACTTTCTCATCCAAAAAATAGACCGGCTAACCTTTCTAAAATTAAAGACACCCTTAATAAAAACAATTACCCCCAACATTTTTACGAGCCAATTTTAAAGAAAAAAATTCATAAAATCTACAACAATAATGCTAAAGCTAATAAGAATCCCATCAATAAGAATAATAAATATATCTCCTTACCCTATATTCCTGAAGTCTGCAGTAAAATACAAAAATGCTTAAAGCCTTATGAAATTCAAATTGCTGAAAAACCAAATAATTTTAGTAAAAAATTTTTCACGAAACTTAAACCCTCTATTGAAAAAGACTTGCGCACTAATACCATTTACAAAATCAACTGCCAAGATTGTGACAGCTGCTACATTGGTCAAACCAAGCAATATATCCATAAAAGAATAAAAAATCATAAGAATAGCTTACATAAACCATCCGAAAATAATACTGCGTTAACACAACACTGCTTCAGCAATCTGCATCAATTTGACTTCAACAATTTCGAAATCATTGGTGAAGAACAGAATCTTTCAAAAAGACTCTTCCAGGAAATGTATCAAATTAAAAAAAATCAGAATTCTATCAACTTCCGCACTGATATCGAGAATTTAAGTAGTATTTATGATAATTTAATAAACTCATAAGAGAATTAAAAGGTTGTTACCATAATTTTTCGCTCATACCTCCCTTTTTGCACTGCCCTTTTCTTTTTTGTTTGTTCCAAGTTAAAATTTTTCTTTGTTTTTCTTGTTTTTTCTAAATTTTATATAACCACTCATTTGCAGTTTTTTCATCTTCCAAAACAATGTCATACCTAATAATATTTTACCGTTTATATTTAATAGGAAGGAATGTACGAACGTCATATAAAAAAAAGACACCTAGTAAAACCAAGGAATGCACACCAATTTTGATTTGATCTAGATTTCAGTACAACTTGTGACACAGAATAGGCGACAGGCATTTCTGCATGTGTTTTATTTTAAAAAAAACCATGTTTTTGAATTTCTGTTTGTTGTATACGTAACTCTGTTTGTCATTCTATGTAACATCGTCCTCGTCATTATACAAAAAAAAAAATATTTATAAGTTTTAAAATGTAAAAACATCTGTGGTAAGTGCTTTTCTTTTATGTCCTTAAACGTTTTTTGATTTCCTTTTTTTTATATATATTTTTAGCTTTTACAATTTTGACTTTGCTATTTCTATTTCTGAGGATGGAATTAAATGAAAATTCCGAAACGTAAAAAAAAAAAAAAAAAAAAATTGTTTCATTTTTTTTTTTTCTCTCAACCTGACTGACTCCCAAGAAAACTTCCACTATTTCAAAAAAAAAACAGTCAAGAAACCGCATCAAAAAATTCTACAACGGCCTGGGATTATAAGTGCCGTACAAATGGAAACTAACCACTACAACCACCTTACCAACCCATTCAATGCCTACAAGAAGACTTCTATTAAGATTGCCAAGGAGAAAAACAAACAAATGTTCCTGGTAAGATGTAGGAAACTGCAACTGATTCCAAATTTCATTAAGATAAAGAGAAGAACTTTCAACTTTCATAACAACAAATACATTTCTGAACACCAAAAAATCTTAAATACGTACTATTTTGGGCTTCTCAATATTTGTATTAGCGAATCTTTTTCACACTGCAATTTCTTGGAAAAACAATTAAACATATACACGCATAAAATTAAAACCAATACTGACCGTAATACAGCTTCCTCCTTTTTTGAAAAACAAAAATTTTATTATGAAAGAGTTTTCAAAGATATTAAAAATAAACACTTGAAGAAGATTGAGGCCCTCATAAAAAAAGATAATATTTTCCATCAAACAGATTTCCAATTTAATAACAACTGGCTAGAGAACCTTACTAATATAAATATACCTGACCCTGTAAAATTTTTTCTCAGTTTAGGACCAAAATTCTCCATAAACATACCGACTTTTTTTCCAATTTCAAATATTTTAGCTAGCATTGAAAATGGCATCAGTTCCCTAAACAACGAACAAAAAAACTGCATTCGCAACAAAGTCTCTAACATACTCAATAATTACAAAAATAAAGTTGAAAACACCAACAAAAAATGGAAAAATCAATACAACTTTTTTATTAAAGAAACTAAATCGTTTCTAGAGAATTATACTAATCTAATCATTCTGTCTGCTGACAAATGTAATAAAACCGTGCTAATGCACAAAAATGATTACAATCAGAAGATGCTTAACATGTTATCTGACCCCTCCACCTATAAGATTGAAAACAATGACCCCACCTCAAAAATACAAACAAAATTAAACAGCATGATCAACTGCTGGTTCAAAAATAAAAGTATTGACAAAAAACTAAAAAATAAGCTCATTAGTCACAACGGCCACGCACCTTATATTTATGGACTTCCTAAACTCCACAAAAACAATATTCCTTTAAGACCCATAATAAGTACTCTCAATTCTCCTACTTACAGTCTTTCTAAATTCTTATCTGATAGCTTATCCAACATTATAGGTGAAAATGATTATTTTGTTAGGGACTCTTGGGACTTTTGTGACTTTATTAAACAAATTATTGTACCTGAAAACCATAGTCTTGTATCCTTAGATGTAATCTCGTTATATACCAATATCCCTACCGACTTGGCCTTGGACTGCATAAAAAATAAATGGCCAATTTTGAATGAATTCACTCCACTTACCCTAAATGAATTTATTGATGGTGTTAAATTTTGTTTATCTTCCACTTATTTTACATTTGAAAGCAAATTTTATACACAGATATTTGGTACTGCTATGGGTTCTCCAATCTCTGCAACTATTGCTAACCTGGTGATGGAACATGTAGAGGAAAATATTATCTCTAACTTAAATTTTGAACCAATATTTTTTAAAAGATATGTAGATGATTGCATTCTCTGTGTTCCGGAACACAAACAACAATATGTTCTCGATAGCTTCAATGACTTCCACAATAAAATACAATTTACCATGGAAATAGAAAATAATAAAAGCATAAACTTTCTAGACATTAATATCTCTCATAACTCTAGCAACATAACAACAAATTGGTATACTAAATCTATCTGGTCAGAAAGATACCTTAATTTTAATTCTCACGCGCCAATTAAATATAAAAAAAGTGTCGTCAATGCTTTAGCTGATAGGGCCTTGTTACTTTCTCATCCAAAAAATAGACCGGCTAACCTTTCTAAAATTAAAGACACCCTTAATAAAAACAATTACCCCCAACATTTTTACGAGCCAATTTTAAAGAAAAAAATTCATAAAATCTACAACAATAATGCTAAAGCTAATAAGAATCCCATCAATAAGAATAATAAATATATCTCCTTACCCTATATTCCTGAAGTCTGCAGTAAAATACAAAAATGCTTAAAGCCTTATGAAATTCAAATTGCTGAAAAACCAAATAATTTTAGTAAAAAATTTTTCACGAAACTTAAACCCTCTATTGAAAAAGACTTGCGCACTAATACCATTTACAAAATCAACTGCCAAGATTGTGACAGCTGCTACATTGGTCAAACCAAGCAATATATCCATAAAAGAATAAAAAATCATAAGAATAGCTTACATAAACCATCCGAAAATAATACTGCGTTAACACAACACTGCTTCAGCAATCTGCATCAATTTGACTTCAACAATTTCGAAATCATTGGTGAAGAACAGAATCTTTCAAAAAGACTCTTCCAGGAAATGTATCAAATTAAAAAAAATCAGAATTCTATCAACTTCCGCACTGATATCGAGAATTTAAGTAGTATTTATGATAATTTAATAAACTCATAAGAGAATTAAAAGGTTGTTACCATAATTTTTCGCTCATACCTCCCTTTTTGCACTGCCCTTTTCTTTTTTGTTTGTTCCAAGTTAAAATTTTTCTTTGTTTTTCTTGTTTTTTCTAAATTTTATATAACCACTCATTTGCAGTTTTTTCATCTTCCAAAACAATGTCATACCTAATAATATTTTACCGTTTATATTTAATAGGAAGGAACGTACGAACGTCATATAAAAAAAAGACACCTAGTAAAACCAAGGAATGCACACCAATTTTGATTTGATCTAGATTTCAGTACAACTTGTGACACAGAATAGGCGACAGGCATTTCTGCATGTGTTTTATTTTAAAAAAAACCATGTTTTTGAATTTCTGTTTGTTGTATACGTAACTCTGTTTGTCATTCTATGTAACATCGTCCTCGTCATTATACAAAAAAAAAAATATTTATAAGTTTTAAAATGTAAAAACATCTGTGGTAAGTGCTTTTCTTTTATGTCCTTAAACGTTTTTTGATTTCCTTTTTTTTATATATATTTTTAGCTTTTACAATTTTGACTTTGCTATTTCTATTTCTGAGGATGGAATTAAATGAAAATTCCGAAACGTAAAAAAAAAAAAAAAAAAAAATTGTTTCATTTTTTTTTTTTCTCTCAACCTGACTGACTCCCAAGAAAACTTCCACTATTGTAAAAGTTAACGTTATATATCTCACAATCATGACCTAACCTCTAAGTTGAATTAGGCTCTCCAAACCACGTGATTTATCAATATGGCGAGCGTGGAAAATTTGACGTTTGTTTGTTTATCTTGAGTTTATTTGGAATTTTTTCAAGCTAATTACAGTTTACTTTGTTATAATATACTTTTTGAGATGCAGAGTGAATATTTAAAGACTTAAATGCAGGAAAATCGGGATGTGGGCGAACGGTTAGTTTGAAAAAATGTGTTGACATTTTGACCCACAATTTTCACAAATTTCACATTATTGAGCAAATGAAGGCCTACAAAAGCTTAAATTCTCTTAAGTATTTTGAGTCTGGCTTAATTTTAGATGCAGGAACAGTGGTAGTGGAAAATTTTCACGTTTTAACTGGATACTTTTGAAACTAGAGAGCAATGAAAAAAGCCAGACATCATCCTTGTTACTTTGTTGAAACTACTTCCACATTTGGCATTGGCATTTTTAGTTAGAAGAAACACTAATGAAGTCAATAAAATAAAAAAATTAACAGAGTTCATTCACAAAACAACCACAAAATGCACTTTAAAAAGCTTTAATTTCCATACTCTCATATACGGGATAATGAACTTCTGCCACAATGCACTTTTTGACAGGTCGTTGGAATGCCTAATTACATGACACCTTTTTTTTAAGGTTAAAGTACTTTTGGCAAAGGCTTAGAGGTCTACACCGGCAATTTGACTTTCAGGCCCACTCGGTTCAACGAACGTTTACGAATAAGGTACACGCAAAGACCCGCTAAATAACGTGACACGTAACACGCTATTTTTGGTGAAAAGAAACTGCGCATGCGCAGTTGTCAAATCTTACGTTAGCGTTAACGTATTTTGTCTAACTTAAAGTGTCTATTGTTCAAAAGTAAATGCAATCAACTATCATCTTTGATGCAATGAATGCAGTCAAATACAGTAAGTGTACAAAATTTAGTGAGTGAAACACCCCTTGGTTTTATTTAATTTCCTTTGTATTGAATTATTCCTCCAAAAAAAAAAGTGTCCCGATTTTTATTCAACGTCCCGATTTTTTAACAGCATTTTGATTGGTATACCCGATCTATAGATATTCCAATCTGGCAACCCTAAGCTGGATCTTAATGTCGAATAAGGATAGAACTATACACAAGTTATTTAACAAATCAGCTCCTGTACATATGTATAAGAAAGCCTTGTCTAGTAAAACCACAGATATAATAATAATAATAATAATAATAAATGCCTTTATTTAGAATAACTAACATAACATTTACAATAATATTTGAGGGGTGGCGGTATCCAACTTGAGCTGCTCATACAACCACCCTGTAACTTAATACTAACAATTGGTGAGTTTTTACCGATACTTATTCAATACTAAATACTAAAATAAACTATTCTAAACTATCTTCGATCTCGATCTCTCTGGGCGAACACCGAAGCCCTCAACTCCCTCCCTAACATCTCTAGAGAGTTAGCCTTTCTGACGTCATCAGGCAAGGAATTAAAAACAGAAACTGCGTTGAATCTAAAAGATCGTTGGAAGAGGCTCGTGGTATGTCGGGGCATGGAAAGTGTGTCACAGTGACGAGTGTGTCTCTCATGTATGTCAGATCGTTTGACCAGTTTTTTGGCAAGATATTTAGGGGTGTTAAGCTTATTGATCTTATAAACCAAAGTTGACATGTGGCTAAAAAATCTTTCGGACAAATTTAACCAACCAGATTGAGATATATGGTCAAATTTTCTGACACCGAAAGCATATCGCAGACAGGCATTCTGTATCTTTTGCAAGGTGGACCTATCCCGTTGGGTCAAGGCAGGCCAGTACACTACATCACAATAACCTAGATGAGACAGCAACAAGGAATCGCACAATCTCAACATCGAGTTAGTGTTAAAGCTATCCCTATGCATATATAGAAGCCTCAGTTGACCGAAGTCTTTTGAACTAGACTGAAAACATGAGCAGAAAATCTCAGATCAGTGTCGATAGTGAGACCCAGATTCTTACATGCAGTAAAAGGCCTTAAAACAACATCATTAATTATAATCTTAAGTTCAGGGCTTCTCATCACAATGTCTCTATTTTTTCCAAATATCACAAGTTGTGTTTTTGTCTCATTCAATGACAGTTGATGTGCTTTAGATATTTCAGCAATTGTTTTGAGATCTGAGTTGATATATTCGATGGCGTTTATGATATTTTCAGGTTTAAAAGAAAAATATATTTGGGTGTCATCTGCATACTGGTGGCTGTGACAAAATTTTAAGAAAGTTGAAAAATCTGAGGTATATAAAGAGAACAGTAGGGGGCCTAAGATGCTTCCCTGAGCAACACCTCTATTAAGGTGAGTGATTTCTGAGACCTGTCCGCCAATTACCACTCTTTGAGACCTATCAGTAAAATAGCTGCTGAAAAAATTCAAGGACATTGCGCCCAAACAAAAGTACTGAAGTTTTATCCGCAGAACGGCATGGTTTATAGTATCAAATGCTTTACTATAGTCCAGCAAAATCAGGCAGGTGCAAAGACCATGGTCCCATGCAGAAAAAATATCGTCAGTTATATGTAACAAAGCAGTCGATGTACTGTGGTGTTTACGGAATCCTGACTGAGTAGATGGTAATAGGTTATTACTTGACAAAAACGCTGTAAGTTGGTCAGCAACAACTCTTTCAAGGATCTTTGACATCGTAGGCAATATACTGATTGATCTGAAATCAGCTAACTGAGTAGGGCGCGATACCTTGGGAACAGGAACGACATTGTCAGTTTTCCCCATTGACGGAAAGATCACCTACATACAGATGCGAAAGAGCGATGAAAGAAACGAAGCAGGGAGTATTGCCAATATCAAGTAAAAAACGCAATTTTACTTGTAATTATGGCAAAATAGGACCTCATAAAGTACGAGACTGTCCTAAATGGGAAGCGAATGGTAAGCCACCTAAAAAAAAGAAACAAAAAAACAACGTAATTAAAATGTTATAATAATAATAATTCAATATATTCATGGTACGTGCCCAGTATAAGGAAAAATTTGTTTTCAACGTTATCCGCACAAGATAGAAATTCGGAAAGTGAGTTTGTTGCGAAGGCAGAACTTTGCAGTTTTCAGTTATTTGGGGAAACCATTCTAGAGGGATCTAGAAATATTTCAGGAGGCTCATACAAATTAGATATGAAAAGCATAAGGCCGTCTTTACCAGAACAGTGTGCTACAGCTATACCACCAGAGATTTTGACATCAAAATATAAGGACCATATTGAAGCGGGAACTAGACATATAAGTTAACCTTGATAGTGAACTTTGTGAACGCTGTTTATTATAGAAAAGCTCATGTTTTGAAATTTGGCACTAGAGAAAGAGGCACTCAGGTGAGCACTGATGTGTGTGGAACCTTCGACAGGTCATATTCCGGCTATCGCTATTTTGTATGTTTCAAAGATGTCTTCAGCAGGTAACATTTCATGTACTTTATGAAGCACAAATCAGAAGTGTTCTAGCTGAAATTAAAGCAGCAACATATGGTACAAAAGAGATTTTATCACACAATGGTGGCGAATTTATCAGTAACGAAGTAAAAAAAATTCTAGGCCATCATGTCATAAGACAGAGGTTAATCATGCCATACACACCACAACAGCATGGCTGTTCCGAAAGAGAAAATAGGACTGTCGTGGAGACTGCAACGGTTTTGATGCACGCCAGAGAAGGAATATTTGAACAGGTAGTACCTGCTACGCTCATATTTCTAAAAGTAGATGTTAGAAAATTATTGAGGAAACTTTTAGTGGTACTCTCCTAGGTTACGAAGATGATGATAAATACAGAATTTGGTCAACAGAATAAAGAAAACTTGTTAGATGGAGAGACATCATTTTTGATGAATTTAAACCTTTAGAAACTCAAAAACAAATAGAAAATAACAGTTTTCCTTTGGTACCAATGAAACTTGTTATAGGTGAAGAAGAGTTACAAAATTAATCAAATAGGTAATGAAACTAAAGATCAAATAGAACAAAAAGACCAGTTCTCCAAGCAATACCAGATTCAAGATCAAATTAATCAACATTTGAAGATACCAGACCCAACAGATACAAGTCTGGAAATGAAAGATCTGATAGAAAATGAGCATGGAAAAGTAAAGGAAGACCTAGAAGATCAAGACTATGTTGACAGTTGCTGCAGAAATAAGCGAACCACCTTATTTGCAATGATAAAGGCAATTGGATTTTGGCAATGGATGAAGAATCACAGTCACTACAAGAAAATTGTACTTGTGAGGTTAAGGGGTTATCACCAGGAAAGAAGGCAATACCATGTAAGTGGGTTGTATAATCCAGATAGGTCCATTGACAAGTGCAAAGCTCGGCTAGTTATCAAAGGTTATTCACAAAGAAAAGGTGAAGATTACGGCCAGAATTACAGTCAGAATTGGGTCACTGCTCAGTATTATACTACTAGCAAGAATATGAGACTAGCTCAGTTTAACGTATGTACTGCATTTCTCTATGGAAAACTAAATGAAGGAGTCTATATGAAGCAACCAGAGGGGTATGAAGATGGAAGTAACATGGTTTAATAACTTCAGCGCAGTCTTTATGGACTAAAACAAGCACCTAGATGTTGGAACCAAAGACTTAGCGATTACATAGAAGATCAGATGCCGACCCTGTTTCTTTATTAAGAAAGTTGAAGAAGACATACTTCTACTAGCACTATAATTGTTGATGATGGACTCCTGGCTTCAACCAACGACAAAGGATTCCTTCTTAGAAAGTTTACGAAGAGAATTTAAAATTACCATCAAACCAGCTTCTTTTTTTTGGGTTTAGAAATTAGAAGAACTGAAAAGTTTTGGCAATCCTATATAGACTTTTGATTATTATTGTTGTTGGCATGACAGCTTATTGTTAATAAAAAAATATTGTCATTAAATAATAATAATGCTGAACAGCTACCGGGGGCCACATCTGGCAACGGGGATGCTCGTCAGTCTTTAAGACTGAAGGGCACCAGGGATGGACAAAAATCCGCAAACCCATGAGAATGGAGAATAAACGACAAGCCTCGGATAACAATAACAACGTAAACGGGATCAGTGCGACTTCGCCTAATGTCGCGTCCGGCAGGAGGCTTTAGGCGTCTCAAGTCGTCACCATGCAAACCCCTCAAACTGAAAACAACACTCAGTATAACAACTCAACATCCGCGCTTATAAGCAAACCTAGAATATTTGGAGTGAAACAGATCCAGGGAGATGGAAACTGCTTGTTCCAAGCCGTCAGCCTCTTCATCCACGAAACACAACTGCAACATAGGAAAGTTAGACATAAGGCAGTCAGCTACATCCGGCAAAACTGGAATGAGGTGAAAACAACATACCTAATGGCAACTGATCCATGGATGCAGGATGAAACTACTGCTACACCATGAGTCAGGACGGTACATATGGTACCAGCGTAGAGATACCTATACATATATTGGCATTATCTGAAATCGAAAAGTTGAACATCAACGTCTACACATCAAATGCAACGAACAACTACTAACAAGTTCATGCCAGATCAACCACAAACTGTCATAAGCAAAACAGCAACAAGAGCTCAACCTCCTCCTAACAGGAAACTTGGAAAACGGGCACTTTGAACTCTTGCAACCAGCCGAAACGCCCAAGGAAACAGAAATAAGGGAAAAACCACCAGTCGGTCCCAAACATCGAGAAGCGAACAACCAAACCAAGGACAAGAAAAAAAACACCGAGCAAGGCATCCAGAAGCCAACTAAAGAACCAAGTCAACAACCAAACAAAACCAGGAAACCAGAAAGGATCAAGTGGAGAGTCGATAAGTACAAATAAATAATGTGTGGCCATCTCCACACAGTAGAAAGAACTGGAACAGCCAATCTCAAGGAAACATTCAGACTCTGGAAAACTCGTAATCCACACTCAAAACACAACCTCACTGCAAACACCATCGCCACGCAGAGAAGGTACATCTAGCAACAGAACATAATCAGCGCACCAGACAGAAACATCCTGAAAGAAGTGAAAGCCGAGATCCAGAACCAAACAATAGCAACCAACATTCAAGAAATTGAACAGAAGGAAGCAGAAGACAAGGAATATACAGATGGAGAACAGAGGAAAGCACCACTCCTAGAGATATAGAGCCACGAAATAGAAACCGAAAACAGACCCAACAGCAGAGAACCAGGCAACCAGAATCACAACAGAGCAGTAACAGAAAATACTGACCACCCTAAAAAGAAGTAAGGATAGACGAAAATACACAAAGAAATCCCCTAAAGAAAATAAACAACGAAAAAGCCAACAAACTAATCAAAAGCGGCAATAAGGCAATTAAAGAAATAATAAGACAACACCCAGATGAATACAGAAACGTAACAGCAATCAGCAACCTTGCGTACGCCACAGTAGCAAGAATACAAAACATCCTAATACAAGAAACAACAGGAAATCGACCTAAAGCAAGAGAAGAAGAACCACCATGGAAGCGAAGAATTCAGTGCCGAATAGCAACGTTGAGAAAAGATCTATCACAACTGCGAAAGAGACCCAAAACCCTGCGCTTAGCAAAACAATGAAAGAGAAGAAAAGAAAACTAATCGCGAAGTACCACATCACCAAGGAGATTCAAATCAAGACAACGCAAGAAAAACGGAGACAACAAATAGCAGCTAAAGCCTACCTACAGAATAAAACGATATACCGAGAGTACTATCAGATTGAACAGTTCACGGAAAACGCACACAGACTCTACAAGATACTAGGGAAGAAAAACGCAATCAGAGGGACGCCCAACGAGAAAGAGATACAACAGTACTGGAGAAGTATATGGGAAAGAGACATCAGACACAATAGTACTCCGACCTGGATTCAAAATACGAAAAAACCTCCAAAATAAAACGCATGAAATGGCCTGAAATCGGCCTAGCCGAACTCAAGCTAGCAACCGATGAAACAGCAAACTGGAAAGCAGCAGGAATAGACACGGCATACCAAAATTGTGGTGGAAGAAGCAATACATGAAACCCTGGCAAATTCTTACAACGGCATGATAAAAGATGAACAGGAGACACTCGCCTGATTAACAAAAGGCAAGACCCACTTGATCCCCAAATCCCAAAGACACTGAAAAAGCCAAATCATATCGCCCCATAACCTGCTTGAACAATGTATACAAAATCCTAACGAAGATAATATCAGAAAGACTCTACTCACATCTAGTAGAAAATAATCTCTTCCCTGACGAACAAAGAGGCTGAGTCAAGAACTATCACGGGTGCAAAGACCACCTCTTGACCCAGAAACATGATCCAAAAAGACTGTAAGAATAACTGCAAAAACCTCTTAATAGCCTGGATTGACTACAAAAAAGCTTTTAAAAGTTTACCTCACAGCTGGCTAGTAGAAACCGCGCATGAACATATACCGAACCTCCTCAAGACTTCTAGCCTTCATGAGAAAACCCATGGCTACTTGGAAAACTCGTACACCTGTCAACCGGATCAGCAACCCTCACAATCAAAGAAATCAACATCACAAACGGCATTTACCAGGGAGATTCGCTGTCACTGCTACTGTTTTGTATGTTCCTGTTCCCCCTGAGTACCATCCCTAACAGCACAGGTACAGGATACACTTGCAGAAACGAGAAGCAAAAGATAAACCACCTCCTATACGTTGATGACCTGGAGGTGCTAGCTACAAGCGGAGACAAAATAACGCAACAATTAGAAAAAGAACACGAATTCAGCAGAGACATAGGTATGCAATTTGGACTAGATAAATGCGCAAAGGCTACATTCACTAAAGGAACGCTTCAAATGAAGGAAAACAAAGTACTAGACGAGAACTCCAGCATCAAGGCATTAGAACAACACAAAGTGCACAAGTACCTGCGAATTGACGACCGACCGCACAAGAAGATGAAAGTGAAACTGGAAAAGAAATATTGCAGAAGAATCAAAGGAATACTCAAGACCGAACTCGACGCCAAAAACAAGAGCTCTGCCATTACAACCCTAGCAGTCCATGTTATACAATACAGTTTTGGCATCATCAAGTGGACGCTAGCAGAACTCAGAAAAATGGACAGACAAACACATGCATGCTAATAGACGTAGCAATCCCTTCGGACTATAACATCACCCAGAAGGGAGCAGGGAAACGCTTGAAATACAAAGATCTGCAAATTGAAGTACAACGCCTGTGGAACATGAAAACAGTAGTAGTTCCTGTAGTAATCGGCGCCACAGGATTGATATCGCACAACATCTGTGAAGCGATAAAAAAAACTCCCCAGAACCCACAACCTGATGACAGTTCAGAAAGCGGTTGTGCTAAGCACCGCTCATATAGTACGGAAAGTACTATAGGAAACCAGCAGCAAGCACAAGACCAGCACCGGAGAAAGGATACACGGTGTGTATCCGGTTATTCCCTCAGAAAGACAAACCATAGCCCCAAAAAAAAAGCTATGAGATAGGTACCGAATAATAATAATAATAATAATACTTTTATTGTAAAAACCCAAAAATTTACATTCACTTTTTACATAATGATATCTATAATACAGGGTGTTTGGCGGAGGGTTAGCCTAACTTGGTGGGCGTATAGATAGGCCCATTTCGAAGATATTTTCTTAATACACTTGCGGCCTGAAGTTCCCTTTTTTTTTATCATTTCTCCTCAAGAATTTTCAAAAATGGACCTTTTAACTTCTGTAACTTTTTTTTAAATGTTTATGAAAATGTTTTTTTCGTGTGTTTTTGGTTTGTAGGGTATCCTTGATCTGATATCAGAAAGTTAAAAGTTCACAGAAGTCACAAGGTCCATTTTTGAAAATTCCTGAGAATAATACAAAAGCAACGATATAAAAAAAGGAGACCTCAAAGGCACTAATGTATTAAGAAAATATCTTCAAAATGGGCCTATCTATACGTCCACCAAGTTTGGCTAACCCTCCGCCAAACACCCTATATATTGTCACAACTACCCGCTTTGCAGGGGTGACATGGGGGGTTTGTAGCTTTGGGGGTAGATGGAGAGAAACTCGCTCAGGAAAATATAAAAATATATGCTATATATTTTCCCAAATATAACCTTACATGTATGCTAATCCTATAAGATACGTGACCCTTCGTACATTGGGGTCCTTATAGGGAGCCACACGTCAATGCTGCTTGGAGGACTGTAGATTAGTTTATCGTCACCCTTATGCCTTGTCCAGAGGGGCGTTCCCAACGAGAGGTAATTGCACTGGACAACGATAAGGCTGAAGATACCCAGAGGGGCGTTCCCAACGAGAGGTACTTGCACTGGGGAGACTTAATTCCAGAGGGGCTTTTCCAACGAGAGGTACTTGCACTGGTTTAAGTCTGCCTTTGCTGCGGCTTGCAGCGCAATTTATATCAATTTATTGCTGAATTGCAATAAATATTCGATCGAATCGGCAATTAAATTAATAAGGTTGAATACCGGGTCCTCCTTTCCCAAGCAGCTAGTTGACAATATTGAATGTGAAAATTTTGGGTTAATTTTGTTCGCTTTTCCATCCACCACCATTTACATAATAATATTGAAATATACCTTCATATTGGTGACAATGGGCACTAGAAAAAAAACGCAGACATCTGAATGATTCAGGCTCTACTTTAGATAATAGCTATTTATACAATAAGTTACGAAATGAGCGTCTTTTAGGCACGCGACGTGAAAATTGTCCAACGAGGCAAAGCCGAGTTGGACAACACGTCGAGTGACTAAAAGACATCGTTTCGTAACGTATTGTATACAAGATTTTTTCTACTGGCATTTTATAATAAAAAAACACAATTTTATTTCATGTGAATAAGTCGATTACACCCAAAATCTTTGTTACCTGCTTTTACTTGACACCTGACACTTTTCATGCGATTTTCTTTTCAAAATTCGACATCAATAATTAAAATCCTAGAAAGTAGGTAATAACACAAAGTTCTGTTTTGAGTAACCCAAACGTTCAATTCAGTAATTCCATTTTCAATATTCATAATAAATACAAAACAAAATTCAAATATGTGTTCAGTGTGTTTTTTATTTCTGAATAATGAATGACACTTTTAGGCACTAGTGCTTAAAAATTACTTTTACGCACTCATAAGTCACTTTTACGCATTCAAAAGTCACTTTTACGCACTGAGTGCCTAAAAGTAACTTTCACGCACTCAGTGCCTAAAAGAATGTCGTTTCAAAACTGAAATGACAATCGAAAAGTTGCTATTATGAAACGTCAGTAGAAAAATAATTTTAAAACAAATAATAGAAATATAAGACAATTTTTGTGCGTTAGATTTACATCTTATATAAAAAAAAAATTAAGGAAAAATAAATATACATAAGTAAGCATAAAGAGGAAAAGGAGAGGATTAGAATGGCAATGGGAAAATAATAAGGAAAAAACTTAAACATGGTTAACCTTCTACCAGAAAGGGAGACATCACTGATTTAGAAGTAAACGTGATTTAAAATGCTTTCTAAAAGAAAATGACGACCAGCAATTTTTTCATCGTCAGATGCAACCTCAAATCTCTCCTGAATTCGGCAGAAATTGTAATTTCGACTGGCCAATTTTAAACAAATTCTCATCAAGTCTAACACCATATCCAGATCTCTTGGTAGATGAGTATGTGCAACATAAGCAAAAAAATTTCTACCACAACTTGATTCAGGGTTTCAAATTTGAAACACATGTACATTACTTCTTAAACAAAGGCCAAACACCATTCCGTTATATTAATGTGAATCACTGACTGGGATAAATATAGAAGAGTCTAGAATAACCAGGTTTCTTTTTCGTTGTATCTGCAGTTTTCTTTTGGCACACATTCGAACTGATTCTGTGCATCAAGAATTTAAGATTATCAGCAACGAAGCCGCAAATGAATATTTCTGGTGTATCGTCATTGAAAACTGTTGGAGTGTTTAGAACGGATCTTTAGAATTTTGAATAATGAATAGTGTGGCACATTTATTAATTATTTTTGGTAAACTCGCTGGACTTTGTTGATTGGCGTTGAGAAAAAGGAATCGTCGAATATTGAGAACACGAATCGGGAAACTAGGTGTAGGTAGGTATTTAGAGAAGAAGAAGATAATGTTGAAAATATTGAACATGTACAGAACAAGTAGCTCAGGTGGAATCTGAAGTAATAGGATATACAGAAGAAGAACCAATAAGGAGAGGCAGTGGCGAGAAGTGACAACCAAAATATATTGAAGATAGCCACTGCGAGCAGAATCGTTTCCAGGGGTGTTCCAAACTGCACAATTGTGCATATTGATGCACACTTTCAATTTATATGCACAGTATGCACAGTATGTTATTTCTCGCCTTGACGTAGGCTGTTCAAACAGCTGACGACTTAGTTATGACGTCGGAAATGGTGACAGGCCAATATGGCGGCGATTACCAAAAACGAGGCCGATAAGCAATCCTGTAGGTGTGTATCATCCTTGGTACGCTACTGCTCAGCCGGCCCCAGTCCAGTCCAGCCTGCTCGACAATCGACAATGAAAATACAATATATTGGCAATCGGAACTGGCAACGTTGTGAGAATAAACATACATATTGGCAACCGACAACATTGAAAAGCAAAACAAGAGGGATGCACATTTTGTGTCAGATATGCCCACTTTTTATACTGTGAAATGCACATTTACAAATTCTCTCGGAACATCCCTGATCGTTTCATAATTTTCTATAGGTAGATGGTAGCTGTTCAGGAAAAAGTTGATTCACGTACTTAGGCAAAACCAAATCTGGTCAAAAACAGATTTTTTTTCATTCACATATCAAAATTGATTCCCAAGTTAAAGTGTAATGAAGATGGAAATGTGTACCGATATAGAGCTAGATTGAATTGGTGGCCAGGAAAAATTTCAGAAATAGTTTTAATGTTTTGACTACCATAAAGCATGCAGTTGCTCGTTTGGCAACGATTCGAGTATTTTTGGCCATTGTAAACTTCTAAACTTGATTTCCAAATGGATGTCATGCATTTCTATATGGTTATTAAAACAAAAAAGTAAGTGTACATCAAATTGTCGATGGGTCTTGAGTCTTGGACCTGAATCAACAAAAAAAATGTTCAAGCTACAAAAGTTATTGTGTGGACTGAATGCAATCACGACAAATGTCTCTATAGCAAGTTTGAGGGCTGAGTGGCGCTGCCAGAAAGAGGATGAAATTCCTCAAAAAAAAAGGGATGAGTGCAGACGAAGCTCGCAAAAAGGCCCTTGAGCCAATCAAAGAAAGGGCTAAAACCTCTGACAAGGGCGAAAAAAGAGCCCGGTCAGAAGGAAACACCCCCGAGGCTCAAGCCAAAAAAAGAGCTAGGACAAGGGATACGGGCAGAAATGCCCCGCCCACAAAAAAGGAAACGAGCAGCAGTGCTCCGCCTTCCAGAGCTCCAAAACCAACCTTCAGCCAGATAGCTGGAGGCATAAAGGTAGGAATACTACCTACAGACTTCCCCAATTGCCTTTTGTCAGTGGAGCAAATTCAAGCCACCAAAGAGGCAATTATGGATAAGATCGTGGACGAGGAAGCATCGGATTGCCCGGTCAAACCGAAGTTTCTGAGCGCCCACAACAGACCCGGCTGGCTCGCTCTAGTTTGCGAAAACATAGCCACCAAGCAGTGGCTGCAAACTGCAGTCGTCTCCATCAAGCCTTGGGAGGAAGCTTCGCTAAGGATGGTAGAGGAATCTGACATTCCTCACTCTGACGTCCTGGTTGCTCGATTCCCAAGCAGCATGGATTACTCCACGGAGAAAATCCTCAATCTCGTTCAAGGCCAAAATGAGGGCCTAAACGTCAAAAATTGGCGAGTCATCCGACGCAACGCCGAGGGCCATCTGGTCACACTAACCCTTTCTGTGGACAGTGCATCCGCAGAAAAACTCAAATCCGGAGGCTACGCGGTAAGTTACAAGTTCGGCCATACGACTATAAAACCGCAAAGCAGCCGGAGCACAACAGCTGTGGAGCAACCAAGCTCCCCAAAGAAAAGCGGCGCCGAACCAAGGGCAGGAACGTCTAAAGACTCAATGAGTCATAAAGACGAAAGTGCCCAGGTGGAGTGCGAAAAGTGAGCAACTCTAATGGCTCCCTCCAAGCAACCAAAGAGAAGCAACTCACCATGCATCAAATGCATCCAAATAAATCTTCAACACTCAAAAGCTGCCACTAGTGAGCTTAGAAGAAGAATGTTTGGACAAAAAATCAACGTAGGGCTACTTCAAGAGCCCTGGGTCAATGGAGGCTCTATAAAAGGCCTAAATATCAAATCATGTAAGTTAATCTACAACATTAACCACGAAAGATCAAGAGCAGCATTGCTGCTTGACAAAAATTTAAAATTTTTACCTGTTCCAAAGTTCATCACACAAGACTTGGCAGCTGCTTTAGTAGATGTGCCAACGGAGGGGGGCTCAAGGCATATTCTCATAGCCTCAGCCTACTTTCCAGGTGATGATAACTCAGCACCGCCAGAGAACGTCCAACGACTCATTACGTGGTGCAGAGCGAGAAACAGACACTACATTATCGGGGCGGACGCCAACGCCCATCACCAGGTAGGATGGGGAAGCACCGATACAAACGCAAGGGGTGAGTACCTTTTTGAATATTTGAACTCTAACAACGTAGACATTATCAACAAAGGTAACAAACCCACTTTTATTAACGCCGTCAGACAAGAGGTCTTAGACGTGACTCTCTCTGACACATTTACATCTAACAAAATAACCAACTGGCTTGTGTCAAATGAACCCTCCCTGTCGGACCATCAAGCAATAAGGTTCGACCTAGAGCCAGTTATAAACCACTCAGTACAGACAAGAATCCCAAAACTCACCAACTGGGTATCCTTTGTGGAGGGTCTGTGCCTGAGTCTAGATGAACTCCCTTCTGACATAACTATAATAGAAGAGCTAGAGGCATCATCTGACAATCTAACAAATGCCATAAAAGATTCCTATGAGAACAGTTGTCCCGTAAAACAGAAGGCAGTCCACAGAGATGTGCCTTGGTGGAACGGGCAGCTGAGACGTCTGAAACAAGATGCCAGAAAACTGTTCAACAAGGCAAAAACTAACGGCAACTGGGCAGACTATAGAACAGCCCTAGACAAGTACAACCGTGAATTAAGAAAATCAAAAAGGAAATCATGGAGACAATTCTGCGAGGGGATTGACGAATTAGCCCCAGCTCAACGTCTCCAAAAAGTTCTTTCAAAAAACCACTCAAACGGAATTGGTCTGCTTAAAAAGCCAAACGGAGAACACTGTACCGACCATACAGAAAGTCTAGAGGTACTACTACAAACTCACTTTCCAGGTTCGGTAATCGTTGAAGCCCTGAACCAGGTCACTCCGCCTATCGAAGGGCCACAAAGCCCTAACGGCAGGAGCAAAAGGCTGGCTGGGAAAATCTTCACAATGAACAGAATAAAATGGGCGATCGATAGCTTTAGACCCTACAAATCTCCAGGCAAAGACGGGATTTTTCCCGCACAACTGCAAAAAGGCTACGAGCACTTAAAGGTACACCTACAAAAGCTCTTTAAGGCAAGCCTGCTCCTAGGGCACATACCGCTATCTTGGAGGGAAGCTAAGGTGATATTCATACCAAAAACGGGTCGCCGACCCGAGGACGAACCAAAATCATATCGTCCCATTAGTCTAACCTCCTTTCTCCTTAAGACAATGGAGAAAGCAATCGACCAGTACATCAGAAGCGAAACTCTATTGAGAAAACCGCTCTACTCGAAGCAATTTGCCTATCAGCCAGGCAAATCCACGATAAGTGCTTTACACTGCCTGGTTAAAGACATTGAAAAGACAATCGAGTGCAAAGAGACCGCTCTCACAGCTTTCATCGACATAGAGGGTGCCTTTGACAACACCTCACATCAATCAATCGCCAGAGCATTACAAGAATGGGATGTTGAAGTTCCAATTGTAAAATGGATAGAGTCGATGCTGAAGCACCGTCACGTTACGGCTGAAATAAACGGAGCATCAGCTACCGCTACCACGGTCAGAGGGTGTCCTCAAGGGGGTGTTCTTTCTCCGCTACTATGGACACTGGTGGTAGACAAAATTCTTACCAGACTGAGTAGTGCTGGATACCAGGTCATAGGTTACGCAGAGGACCGAGCCATCGTAATCAAGGGCAAACATGGAGGTATAGTGACAAGCCGAATGCAAAGTGCCCTAAACATCGTTAAAAATTGGAGCGAAGGCGAAGGACTATCCCTAAACGCAAACAAAACAATCCTTGTCCTGTTCACAAGAAGAAGGAAGCTAAATTTGAAAGCCCCGACCCTTAACGGTACACAACTAACATTTTCCAACGAAGTGAAGTACTTAGGGGTCACCCTGGACCAAACCCTCACTTGGAACAAACAGTTAGAGAAAACATGCTCTCGAGCTACATCAGCCATTTGGTCATGCCGAAGACTTATTGGCAAAACATGGGGGCTAAAGCCAAAGATGGTATTCTGGATCTACCAAACCATAATAAAGCCTATGGTCACATACGCCTCATTGGTGTGGTGGCCCAAAACCCAACAAGTCACCGCTCAGATTAAGCTAAGAAAGGTGCAAAGGCTGATATGTCTAGGAATAACGGGAGCAATGTCAACTTGCCCCACCGCAGTCCTAGAGACGCTACTCAACATGCCCCCACTTCACCTATGTGTGAAAAAGAAGGCAATAACCAGCGCTCACAGGCTATTCCAAATAGACAAGTTCAAGCCTGGCGATCTGAGGGGACATCTGAAAATCGTTGATCTAATAACACTGGAGAATGCCAGCAAACCAAGTGACCACATGATGGTCAGATTGGACTTAGAGATCCCCTTCGCAGTGGTAATAAACGACCGCCAATCATGGGAGATTAAAGAACTACCACAAGCAGACAATGCATCTCTGTGGTACACAGAAGGATCCAAGCTAATGGTAGGAGCTGGACTGGGCATTTCCGGCCCTAACTTCAAGCTCTCCAAGGCATTGGGTAAACATCTTACAATATTTCAAGCCGAACTGCTTGCCATAGATATATGTGCACAAGAGTGTCTTGACCAAAGCCTCTAAAGAAAACACATCTTCATACTATCGGACAGCCAAGCTGCCTTAAAAGCCTTGAGGGCTTTCAAATGCACGTCAAAACTAGTCTGGGAGTGTAAACAGACCCTAAAAACACTAGCGACACATAACCAGGTAACGCTGATGTGGCTGCCTGGTCATCGAGGCATAGAAGGAAACGAAGAGGCAGATGGCCTCGCAAAGGAAGGGGCCTCAACACCATACCATGGACCAGAGCCCTACTGTGGCTTAATGAAAAGCCACATCATGGAAGAACTCAACAAATGGGAGAAAGACCAACTGTCATCATATTGGAGGCACACACCGGGACTCAGACAGTCAAAAAGGTTTATTACCCTTTCAGCAAAAAGAGCTGAACAGCTCCTAAGCATGAGCAGACCAGACATCAGATTGGTGGTGGGACTGCTCACAGGATACTGCCCAGTAAAATACCATTTAAGGTTAATGGACAGAGCAGAAGACGATCTCTGCAGATTCTGCTCAGACGCAATAGAAACCGCAGAGCACCTGCTCTGCGAATGTCCAGCCCAATTCTGCAAGAGGCTCAAATTCCTCGAGGGGGCAACACTGTCACCAGAAGAAGTGGGCCAACTGACACCCAGGAAAATAGCTTCCTTCGGCAGAAGTCTACGCTTCCTGGAGACAAATTAAGATGTAGAGTCAGGCACAAAATATCTGCAAAGGTAGCAGTGCTGAGCGGCTGAAAAGCCGAAACGACTCCCCCGAAATCTACAATCTACAATCTACAAGTTTGAGGGCAACACCAAAAGCCTCATTGGCTTACGTTGCTTGATTTTGGCAAGCAATAAACTGTCAAACATTGAGGAATTCAATTCTGGGCGCGTAATTCAACATAGAAACTATCTGAGGCCGAGTTGAGGAGTTTTCTAGGTATCAAAATTCAGAAAACATTAAATGGTATGTTTTTGAGTCAAAAGCAATATTGAAAAGGCTTAAAAGACTTGCTGAAGCGAGAAATATGATGTAAATTATTCGGACTTAATTTCACAGGCAAAAACAATCAACAAGTACCTCTATAACAAAAGTTATTTAATTTTGCTATTAACTTGTTGATGAGCTTAGTCTAAAGAACCTGATTACAATTTACAACTTACATAATATATTAAAGTCGCTGCTTCTTGAACACCTCAAGTATTATGGGTTTTCCGGCTATAATGACTCGACTAGAACATCTTTTCAAATTACCAGACATGATGGTGCAAATTTTCCAGGTCCATCGGTTTCAACTATAGGAAGTTGGGGGTCCAAGTTGACTCCATTAAAACAAGAGATTGTTCATGAAAAAAAATTAATGTTTTTAATATCCTAGATACATTCTTGTTATTATTTTACACAAAAAGGTTTCGTTTGTGGCAGTTGCTCATTTTGTCAGTATGGATAAATTTTAATTGATTGTCATTAATTCTTTTTTTAATTGGCTCTTCACAATGATTGTTAATTTGTTTCAAGTGTATTGGTTCCTTTTGATGAGCTGTTTTTGTTTTAATTCAATAAATTCGTTGCAATTATCCATTCATTAGTCTATTATTGAAAAGTTTAGTAAATGGTAAAACACAAACGCAATTTTTGTGAGATAGAGACTTCGCACCTGTCGTTTTTTTACCCAGGAACAGGGAACAGGAAGTTGAATTATCGATCGACAGAGTTCTAGCAGAATTAAATCGAAACAGTTGGATAAGTCTTGAAACAAATGGTGTATAGTCGCTCGCGATGTCAATGTGATTTGTTATAAAAGAGTTTTCGATTTGAACGGCCATTCGCATGTTATCTTTATCACTGTCACAAGCAGCGTATTTCAAATCAGTTGAAGTCAATCCTAAAAACTTAGAGTGTCCCGAGAATATCAGATACTAATTTATTTTGAACAGCCAGTATAATAGTATCAGAGATTAGTCTGAACGACTAGTAGTGTCAGATATTTTGTAATTTCCTGGCTGGTCAGGTGACCTCACATTATTAATTATCAGTTTATAAATCGAATGTTCTGCCTTTCTATGATAAATAGGTTATTGGGCAAAATATTTGAGTCTTTATTATCATAGACTGAAGTACTATACGTATTGTATTTATAAGTTAATGGCATCTACCTGGGTCGGGTCCTCATGTTTATAACTTCCGCCTTCTGTTTATGACCGCCTTCTGCATAATAGGAAAAGTGAATTACAAGGCGCTTCTCATAAATAATTTTTTTACACCTCATCGTTACACGGTTTGTTGATGGAGCGCGCCACCACCGGTAATTTTTGCGAAATTTCTTCGTAGTTGCACACTATTCAGTTTTTTGTAAAATGAATTCTTTCTTGTCAGATCGTTTTCCTATCTATATACAACAATTCTCTTAATTATACTGACTCTGCCTTACAACTACACGCAATTTATAGACGAAATGATACAATCGAGAAATCTTCCAAATCACACAGAAGCTTGCTTACTTCAATAACTCAATGAAATTCCGACATTTAAGAATACTCGCGCTGCGCGCTCGTGTTTGCTAACAATCCCGCCGACCTCTGCGCAGCGTAGCAATTCTGTAACCTTTCCTATTTTTCCTCAAATCAGAATAAGATGCACCACATTCATCTTACCTTCGAGGCTGAGTTAATTCCGAGCGCCATGCCATTGAGCCTCTTCTTGAACGTGTACGGGTCTTTCCATGCTGGATTTAGCGGGACGTTTCTTCCTTTGAGCGTTACCTATAAAGGCGAACTCTGGAAACTTGAGGAGTTCGCCTTAACCTTTATGTGACTGGGAAAAAAACACCTTCTTATGACGGCGGGGGTAGGTACCTGGGTACCCCCGCCTATTTCCGTGTTTTATTTAGCAATTTTGCGCAGCGACATCAACCAATTCGACTGCCTGCGGAGTAGTACTTACAGGTTAGTTGTATGATGCAACATTATGCTCCTATGTTCCAAAGAAAAACAAATCTGTTACCAGCTATCCTCCTCTATGCACTCAATAGGTCAAGTGAATGATACTACCGTTGCGAAGCCTGAGATAATGATATATCATAATAAAATAAAAGGAGGCGTCGATACTTTGGATAAAATGCTAGGCGAGTATAGAGTAAAAAGTAAAACAAATCGTTGATCATTAGCATTTTTTTTCAACATGATCGACGTTGCTGGCTTGGCTTCTTACTGTATTCACCAGGAACACAATCCAAATTTTTAGAGCCACTGATCAACGTCGTAGATTTCTAAAAGACCTTGCCAAAGATCTGTGCTTGCCTGCCGTTCAAATGCGTTCCCTTATTCTTATTCCAAAAGTTGTCGGTAATTATTTCACACGACAGTTTCTAGAAATGGTTCTTGATCGACAAATAGTCGATCCGATTGTTACTCTAGCTAGAGAAGCACCAAGGCATCATGCTTCTGGGCGTATTATGATGATGGTTGGTAAATGTCAAATTTGTCGACAATTGAACCACAAACAAAGGAAGACCCGCAAATCGTATAAATCCTGTTTCAAACCTGTTTGTAATGAACACTCTGTAGTTCAAACTTTATGTCAAAAATATTACCAATAAACAAACTGACCTCACATGTAAAACCTCCTTGTTTTCTGATACTCCTTATACAATAAACAAATGAAAGATAAACTTTATTGCATTTTCATTTTTGCTATAAAACATATTTATTTGCATTAAAACTGATAGAGGTACCTGGGTACCCAAACCGTCATTTGTAAGTGAAAAAACTTTGCACCTCCTTTATTTCAAAAATAGTGTAAAAATATAATTCACATTTTAAAATTTTGCTTGAATAGCCTAGCTCAGAAATGTCACGAAATCACAAACTTCAACGGATTTAAACAAAAAAAACTATTCATATCTAAAAGCTGAATGGGTACCAGGGTACCCATTCAGTCACATAAAGGTTAAGATCATCATATCTCGGTTCCATTCGGCCACTTACGTACTCTATCTTCTCTAACTATTTTATGGATGGCGACAGCTGGGACTTTATCCCCGAAACCAAGGAATAGCGTTCGCATGAGAACGATTGCTCTGTCATTATCAGTATTATGGAAATATGAATACGGACGACGAAGACAGAACCATTCGTTCTCATGAGAACGCTGCTCCCCTGTTTCGAGAATAAAGTCCCTGGTGATCCACACACCCTGTCACAGGGAAAACAAAGCTTTCTTCCACACAAAACATTGGCTGACCTGTATGCCATGAGAAAGAGGCGTATGCTCGTCCCAATCGGCCTGATGCGAGAACAGAGATCTTTATCGGTCATCTCTCTTAACGGTCGAGGAATGGTAAATGCAATGCTGTAGTATTCTGGTCTTGTAAATGCCTAGTAGTTCACAAAGTTTCTGATGGCTCCGAAGTCACGCTTTCGGTTCGAATGCAACTGTAGACGCTTCTTGGTTTGGAATAGCGAAAAATTGATCTGAACAAGGTCTTGCTACTCCCAAGTAAACTCCGAATACACGTCCGAATAGAATTGTGAACTTCTTTCTTCCTTCAAAAATCACTTCTAAGCTGTTTGGAACTCCATATTTTATCCGCTTCTAACAGAACTTCTTCAAGCTGATCAATTCTGAAAGGCAGTGCTTGCATTGAGCTGGGCATGGTCGCCTGGATAAGGCAACTGCGTTGTTATGCACTTCACCAGAACGATGTTCTATTTGAAAATTTTACTTGTAACTTCTGCAGCCATATCTTTGCTACCTGTCCTTCTGGTCACAATCCTTTAAGCGATGTATGATCTGTTCTAATGAGAAATTCTTGGCCATACAGGTACTAGGTACTTACTTGTGGAAATGGTCAATCGCAGCACCGCTCGGCGACTGTTGCACACACAGTTCCTTTTTTGTAACGCAGTAATTTCTCTCGCACTCTTCTGTAGTATTCAATTCCCCTCCCTTCTCCATCTTATATTTGCGACAGAACAGTTCTTATTTATGCAGGTGTTGCTTGCGTCTGTGTCGAAAATAAATTTTCCATGTACCCGTGTGCTGCGTGTGTAGACTTATAGGACTGGTACATACAGCTGCCTTATTCTCCTAAGAGCTACGTCAAAATCGGTGGTCTAATGCAACGGCGCTGCTACCATGGCCAATCCTTCTACATATCGTCTGTAGTATGTATAATATAAGGCCCATTTACGATTTTTTCTCCCGTCAGTCGAGTGAAAATACACGTGGCCAAGAAAATCAACGGGCTGATGGAAAGGTGAGCATTTTTTGTGTGTGTGAACCCTTTCTGTGAGTTTCGTAGGTGTTCGTCCAAAGTTTTTCCCATCACTAACCATTCAGTTAGATGAGATCCTCTCTACGTAAGTCTTCGTAGTACGATTTCCATCAGCCGCTGAAAAGTAGCGGAATCGTTATGGAATTCGTCAATGCAATACCTAGTTAGGTATAGTATTTTTAATCCCAAGTGAAACACCAAAAAAACAGCTAGTCGGCATTGGTACATCAAACAAATATAAGACATGAGCGTCACATATTTTTTATTTCTTTAAATGGTAATAATCAATATCAAACAACACAACTAAATAATACATGGAATAAAACAACATAAAATATATAAATTAGGATGACAGTGATGAGACTGGTTATAGAAGTCCTGTAGTCTAGTCAGCCGCACCTGCATCCTTCCCGGAGAGACGTAAGTAGCCCACCGCAATAATTTAACCTATAGGAGCGTGCCCATCTAAATTATTATTTTGAGCTACTGTAGCGATATTTCCTCGCTGCTTATATTTTGTACACAGAAACTTACAATAGATTTTCTATGGAATTAATAGAAGAGAGCGACGTGGTATTGAAATATCCTCGTATAATGCAATATTTCAGGTCAGAATAAAAATAGTATACCTTGAATTGATAACACTTGAGAGCAGCGCAAGTTGAGAGTCGGTATCCGCCTTTTAAATCCCAAGTAGAAAACCAATTTGAGTCCGTCAATGTCGTAATAAGAGTATCGTCAATTCTGAGTAATGAGTAACTGTCTTTCGTAGTAACATCGTTGAGCTTTCTGTAATCGACACAAAATCTGGTCAACAACAACTTCTTCTGCAAGCATAATATCTACTAATAGTACTAATGACCCCACTTCTTTTTGTTTGGTCATGGAAAGTTTCTAGGTGATTGACTGGTTGCAGTGTTTGCACGAGCACTGCCAGTATTGATTTCATGCTTCATGACGTCTCCAAGGCTTTTGATCATATGTTGCACAAAGGTCTCCTTAGCAAAATTCCATCGTATGGTCTTCCGAATGAATTTTGCCATGGGCTGGGGAGCTTTTTGGAAGAGAGATCACTGGATGTTGTGGTCAGTCTCCGGATACATTGCCTATAAATGTCAGCGTTCCCCAAGGCTCATTCTATCCCCAACACTCTTTCTCATTTTTATAAATAATTTATTAAATGGGACAAAAAACCCCGTAGGTATACAGCTTTAGGGACGATATAGCAGCTTGATGGCATCTTTCTCTTTTGACAAACCGTTTACTGCAGTTTCACACGCCTCACCTGAGAACAGATTCACTCTATCAACAGTGATCTTGACACCATCACCAACAACCTAGTCAAATTCAATGCTTCCAAAACTCAAGCAAAGGGTATTCTCAAAAAAAAATCTTCCGCCGATGATAACCCAGTTTTAAGGATGTCGGGTCAAAACCTATCTATCGATCCGACCGGATGACCGCATCGAACAACTTATCTCGGCATGGCATGACCGTGTACATATCTTCAATCGCCAAAACCGCTTCTCAAAAATTAGGTTCTTTGTTTCATGCAAAAGACTTTTTCACTTTTTAACAACTGCTTCTCCTTTCTAAAGCTCAAATCAGACCACGTATGGAATACTGTTCCTACATCTGGAGCGATGCTCCCAAGCATTCGTTGGCTCTATTACAAAGAAAAGCAATAAATGATCGATAATCCAATTCTTACCGATTCCTTGCAATCTTTCGAACATAGACGTAAGGTGGCCGACTTGTCGTTATATCGCCATCCCTCCCGATGGGAGATGTTGTGACGATCTTCTGGAATCTGGTCAGCCCAGCCACCACATTCCATTTAGACTAGGAGAAGTTATTTAAGAACCGCAAAAATCTCACCGCCATCTCATGCGTATGTGTAAAGTTGGCTACCCTGAAGACCTCAAAATATACATACCGCTTCTTTTTGTTAACGTACTCCCTACCTCTGGAGTACCCTGTCTCCTCGATCCTTCCTATTTCATTTATTTCTTGAACGATGCAACTTTAACGTATTCAAACGGGTAATTTCTCCCGCTCATGATACCGCATAGGTAGTATTAGATTAGTTTTTTGTGATATATTCTAAGAGATGTTTGAGCTAGGTACATATACATAATTATTGGGAGTGATCGAGGGAGTGATCTATGCCATATACTGGAAAATTAATTGTTCAGGGCGGGGTTGAAGGGGATAAATTCCGCCTCAAAAATGTGAATGAAATCAGATATCGGAAATTTTGTAGCACCAACGAGAGTTGGTAGAAATTTGCTTGAGAAAGGATACAAGTGAAATGTCAAAAAATCACATTGCCATGTTTATCTCGGGTTGAACGGGGGAAATTCTACCCATAACTGTAAACAAAATAAAGTTCCTTCTTTGAAAAATTTTCTAGCAGATACCTCCAAGTTAGTCGAAATATTGTTTGAGCGGGTACGAGTGAAATATCGGAAAAACACATGTTTATCTCAGGGTTGAAGCCGTTGAAAAGGAGAAATTGATTTTGTTTTTGAAGTGAAACTTCTTCACGCACAGTAGGGTAAGCTAGTTTTATGCGAGTGGGCCGAGTGGCTATGCAACAATGCAAACGAAAACATGCAACGAAGTCGTGTTAGTATACTAGTAGTGGGGATCAGGATCACAAATATACAAATACACAAAATATAAATTAATATACCATTTAACCAATTCCTCAACCCCTTCCTCTTTTGTTTGTTCATGTATTGTTCGTCGATTTTTAACTGATACTTGCGGTGTGCGAGGGGGTGTTTCATATGGCAAAAACAGGTGTGACGTCAGGTAACCATTGGCGTTGTAATGTAGGGAGCCACCAGCTCACATTCCGTCCGAGTATCAGATTAAAATCGACAAACAATACTTGGCTTGAAGATGAAGGTTCACTTCAGAAGCAGAAGCGTTTTGTATTTGTATGATTAGACGTTGAGGGTGTCCTCAAGGGGGTGTTCTTTCTCCGCTACTATGGACACTGGTGGTAGACAAAATTCTTACCAGACTGAGTAGTGCTGGATACCAGGTCATAGGTTACGCAGATGACCTAGCCATCGTAATCAAGGGCAAACATGAAGGTATAGTGACAAGCCGAATGCAAAGTGCCCTAAACATCGTTAAAAATTGGAGCGAAGGCGAAGGACTATCCCTAAACGCAAACAAAACAATCCTTGTCCCGTTCACAAGAAGAAGGAAGCTAAATTTGAAAGCCCCGACCCTTAACGGTACACAACTAACATTTTCCAACGAAGTGAAGTACTTAGGGGTCGCCCTGGACCAAACCCTCACTTGGAACAAACAGTTAGAGAAAACATGCTCTCGAGCTACATCAGCCATTTGGTCATGCCGAAGACTTGTTGGCAAAACATGGGGGCTAAAGCCAAAGATGGTATTCTGGATCTACCAAACCATAATAAAGCCTATGGTCACATACGCCTCATTGGTGTGGTGGCCCAAAACCCAACAAGTCACCGCTCAGATTAAGCTAAGAAAGGTGCAAAGGCTGATATGTCTAGGAATAACGGGAGCAATGTCAACTTGCCCCACCGCAGCCCTAGAGACGCTACTCAACATGCCCCCACTTCACCTATGTGTGAAAAAGGAGCCAATAACCAGCGCTCACAGGCTATTCCAAATAGACAAGTTCAAGCCTGGCGATCTGAGGGGACATCTGAAAATCGTTGATCTAATAACACTGGAGAATGCCAGCAAACCAAGTGACCACATGATGGTCAGATTGGACTTAGAGATCCCCTTCGCAGTGGTAATAAACGACCGCCAATCATGGGAGAATAAAGAACTACCACAAGCAGACAATGCATCTCTGTGGTACACAGATGGATCCAAGCTAATGGTAGGAGCTGGACTGGGCATTTCCGGCCCTAACTTCAAGCTCTCCAAGGCATTGGGTGAACATCTTACAATATTTCACGCCGAACTGCTTGCCATAGATATATGTGCACAAGGAGTGTCTTAACCAAAGCCTCAAAAGAAAACACATCTTCATACTATCGGACAGCCAAGCTGCCTTAAAAGCCTTGAGGGCTTTCAAATGCACGTCAAAACTAGTCTGGGAGTGTAAACAGACCCTAAAAACACTAGCGACACATAACCAGGTAACGCTGATGTGGCTGCCTGGTCATCGAGGCATAGAAGGAAACGAAGAGGCAGATGGCCTCGCAAAGGAAGGGGCCTCAACACCATACCATGGACCAGAGCCCTACTGTGGCCTAATGAAAAGCCACATCATGCAAGAACTCAACAAATGGGAGAAAGACCAACTGTCATCATATTGGAGGCACACACCGGGACGCAGACAGTCAAAAAGGTTTATTACCCTTTCAGCAAAAAGAGCTGAACAGCTCCTAAGCATGAGCAGACCCGACATCAGATTGGTGGTGGGACTGCTCACAGGACACTGCCCAGTAAAATGCCATTTAAGGTTAATGGACAGAGCAGAAGACGATCTCTGCAGATTCTGCTCAGACGCAATAGAAACCGCAGAGCACCTGCTCTGCGAATGTCCAGCCCAATTCTGCAAATTCCTCGAGGGGGCAACACTGTCACCAGAAGAAGTGGGCCAACTGACACCCAGGAAAATAGCTTCCTTCGGCAGAAGTCTACGCTTCCTGGAGACAAATTAAGATGTAGAGTCACGCACAAAATATTTGCAAAGGTAGCAGTGCTGAGCGGCTGAAAAGCCGAAACGACTCCCCCGAAATCTACAATCTACAATGATTAGACGTTGTATTTTTTTTAAGAATTTTGGGGTTGAATTTCTCCCTATCAGCCCCGAGATAAACATGTACCAGCCAATTTAAATATTTTTTAGAGAATGCCAGTTCAGCACAAAGAAGACAAATCAAAAACATTCCAAATTAAGGCAATCCTAATCCTATGCAAGTCTAATGGCTGTTTCCACCAACTATTTTAGAGGAGCCTTAACGATAAGTATTCCCTAAACTGACATTTCTCCATGTAAAAATGTCATTTTAGGGAATACTTATCGTTAGGGCTCCCCTACAATAGTTGGTGGAAACGGCCATAACTATTCTAATTTCTAACCCTATGTATGTGAAAGGGTGGAAATGGGCATGAATGACAAGGATATTACACACTATTACAGGATTGCTCATCGGCCTCGATCGAAAAAAATTATTTAATTTTGATTAACGTGATAGGCCCGAAGGAAGATGCGAGCAAGATTCAATAAGTGTTGTTCAATAATGGTAATTAATGTTCTAAGGGCGGGTATTATAAAACTACTTTGAGAGTTAACTTCTGAAATTACATGTGTAGTAGACTACATTATTACCTTTTTAGTTTTTAAGGTATCATTCAGCCCTATTCATGTGTGTCCTTGGATATTCAGCCCTATTCATGTGTGTCCTTGGATATTGGTTATTGCCTTGGTTATTGGAAAACTGTAAAAATATGGTGGATTGTTATTCAGGTGCTGCTTAGTTGTTGAATTGAATATTGGTTATTGAACGTCATATTGGTTATTGAAATTAACATCGAATATCTTATTCAGGTGTACTATATTTTCCAATAACAGTTTTCAGTGTTTCATATTTTGTAAGCAGGTGGTTCGGGCACCGGCTTGGCAAATTGGATATTGGAAAACTATTGGGTTTTGTGTTATGTTTAGAATTTTTCCTACAACTGCCTTTGAAAATGGAGTTTTTCACACGCTAGGCAACCTCTGAAAATAGAGTTTTTCGCACAGTAGTGTGAGAAACAGTTCTTCACACGCTGCTTATTAGTTTTTTATTTATTATGGTTAATAAAAATTACATATTTGGTTGTTTTATTTTGCATTTGTAGGAAAAACATTGTGAAAAACTCGTTTGAAAACTTTTTTTCACACTCGCTCGACTTGTGGAATTCGCCTAAGTACGGCTCGGTCCAACAAACTGTCTAAGCCGTGTGAAAAAAGTCGTTTTCAAAACTTGATTCAGTAACTATAGAAGTGAGTGGTATTTTATTTTCAATTATGGATGATTTTCCGTTGCTTATTGCAGCATTAGAAGGGAAAAATTAAAGGTGAGGAAGCTCTTTATTCCTGGTGAGTGGTATGAGCTATCAAAAAATCGTCTAAGAAAATCAAGAAGCAGAGTGCCTTGGATAACTATGATCGTATTATACTTTTTAGACTTGAACACAATCAGAAAAAGAATAACCTTTGGGAGACAAGCAATAACCCTTTGGATTTGCCAGAAAATAATTTTAAAAACATCAGCAGGTTTTGAAAAAATACTGCAAGGTATCTCTATCTAATCTAATTGAGGAAATTGGGCAATTTCTTCCAGATGCAGAACGTCCGCATTGCATCTTGCATCCCAAAGTCTGTGATTATTTTTTTAAGTGCATTGCATTTTTATTGTATTTTTGACGTGCGTTTTTCCTCCATTATAAAAGTGGGTATGAATATGACTAAAGGTTTGTTAGTTTGTGTCACTCTAACTAGTCTAACTTGAACTAAGCTGTAATATTTCTGTATGGCATATAAACCATATAAAACGCTCACAAACAAACGCCCCAAAGCATGAAGGCCGCCCTGAACAACAGAAACAAACAAACCTAAAGAGTCACAAAGAATACCCATGAGAATTGACAAATAAATTCAAATAACTGACGAAGAAATGATAGATATTAAATTCCAATCCAAGTCAGCTAAATCAGGCACTAAAATAAATAAATAAACTCATAAACAACAAAATGAATAGAAAAGTGGGGTTACATTTTTAAGGTTTTTGGCAATTTTACAATGTTGCCGCCTTAACTTATTCAATTAAAGAACAGTTTTCCAATTTCCAACAATCCCGTTTTCAAGGGGTACATGTGAATAAGAAATTTCTTCAATATTGAAATGTCTCAATATCCAATATTGGAAAATTTCAATAATTAAGTGGACACGTGAATAAGGCTGATTGCCTTGGTTATTGGAAAACTGTAAAAATATGGTGGATTGTTATTCAGGTGCTGCTTAGTTGTTGAATTGAATATTGGTTATTGAACGTCATATTGGTTATTGAAATTAACATCGAATATCTTATTCAGGTGTACTATATTTTCCAATAACAGTTTTCAGTGTTTCATATTTTGTAAGCAGGTGGTTCGGGCACCGGCTTGGCAAATTGGATATTGGAAAACTATTGGGTTTTGTGTTATGTTTAGAATTTTTCCTACAACTGCCTTTGAAAATGGAGTTTTTCACACGCTAGGCAACCTCTGAAAATAGAGTTTTTCGCACAGTAGTGTGAGAAACAGTTCTTCACACGCTGCTTATTAGTTTTTTATTTATTATGGTTAATAAAAATTACATATTTGGTTGTTTTATTTTGCATTTGTAGGAAAAACATTGTGAAAAACTCGTTTGAAAACTTTTTTTCACACTCGCTCGACTTGTGGAATTCGCCTAAGTACGGCTCGGTCCAACAAACTGTCTAAGCCGTGTGAAAAAAGTCGTTTTCAAAACTTGATTCAGTAACTATAGAAGTGAGTGGTATTTAATTTTCAATTATGGATGATTTTCCGTTGCTTATTGCAGCATTAGAAGGGAAAAATTAAAGGTGAGGAAGCTCTTTATTCCTGGTGAGTGGTATGAGCTATCAAAAAATCGTCTAAGAAAATCAAGAAGCAGAGTGCCTTGGATAACTATGATCGTATAATACTTTTTAGACTTGAACACAATCAGAAAAAGAATAACCTTTGGGAGACAAGCAATAACCCTTTGGATTTGCCAGAAAATAATTTTAAAAACATCAGCAGGTTTTGAAAAAATACTGCAAGGTATCTCTATCTAATCTAATTGAGGAAATTGGGCAATTTCTTCCAGATGCAGAACGTCCGCATTGCATCTTGCATCCCAAAGTCTGTGATTATTTTTTTAAGTGCATTGCATTTTTATTGTATTTTTGACGTGCGTTTTTCCTCCATTATAAAAGTGGGTATGAATATGACAAAAGGTTTGTTAGTTTGTGTCACTCTAACTAGTCTAACTTGAACTAAGCTGTAATATTTCTGTATGGCATATAAACCATATAAAACGCTCACAAACAAACGCCCCAAAGCATGAAGGCCGCCCTGAACAACAGAAACAAACAAACCTAAAGAGTCACAAAGAATACCCATGAGAATTGACAAATAAATTCAAATAACTGACGAAGAAATGATAGATATTAAATTCCAATCCAAGTCAGCTAAATCAGGCACTAAAATAAATAAATAAACTCATAAACAACAAAATGAATAGAAAAGTGGGGTTACATTTTTAAGGTTTTTGGCAATTTTACAGTGTTGCCGCCTTAACTTATTCAATTAAAGAACAGTGTTCCAATTTCCAACAATCCCGTTTTCAAGGGGTACACGTGAATAAGAAATCTCTTCAATATTGAAATGTCTCAATATCCAATATTGGAAAATTTCAATAAACAAGTGGACACGTGAATAAGGCTGATTTTTAATAATTGTATACCCGTTATAAATTAGAAGTCATTCAGTAAATTTGTCAGAAAGTTGTCAACCGAATTTTATTTCCTCGTCTTAAATATTGTAATTTACAATTATTAAAAATAACACCTTAAAAACTAAAAAGGTAATAATGTAGTCTACTACACATGTAATTCAGAAAGTTAACTTCAAATTAACTGTCAAAGCAGTTTTATAATACCCGCCCTAGGACCAAGTATGCATAAAGTCAAATCCAGCGAAATCATAGACTGGTACAAGCACCCTACGTCCAAGAACGCCTACGTCAAGGCGAGAAACGACACGCTGCCTGCGTCCTCACTCTCACTGGTACCTACTTTGGCGTGTGGGCGGTTCGTGTTTTGAGAATTTGAGATTTGCAGTCGTATGAATAAAGTGTAGCAAAAGCTTTTACTCTAACTCCGTGTCTTTTTTGCTGCATTAAAGCTGAATATGTTCTATGTTATGTTTTATGTTATCTCAAAAAAGTTAAGCAAAGACATTTGCTTCTATTTTTATTCACATGAACCATGAGCAATATGAGGTATACCTACACAGGATAGCTTATTATCCTCATAAGACATGTGTAATTCAAATCTCAAGCCCCCTACCATGCCAAAGCACCAGTGATGACATGGCAGCATGTCGTTTCTCGCCTTGACGTAGGGTGTTTGCAGCACGTAATAGTTGTATTCCTTTCAAGAGCTTAAAACGCTCCGGTGTTAGTCGACCCCGATTTGAAAGGAACAGATGCGCTGGCTTTCGTGCATTTTATAGTTATTTATGTATCAAGGGAATTATGAAGGTGTTAATACCCCAGGGCAAAGTTTGTGTACCGAGGGCCTTCGGCCCGAGGGACACCAATTGCCCGTGGGTATTAACATCTGATAATTCCCGTGGTACATAGATAATTTTATTTCCTACTGAATTTACTGTAGGTATTTTGTCCATTTTTATAAAGAAATAAACCATAAACCAAAATTTCTATTTTTTGTCAAAGTTTCACCTATACAAGGTAAAAGCGGGAGTTATGAAATCCTCAACTCCCTTGGGAGTTAAGACCCTGTTTATGATTATCGTAATCAAGGTATTATATAGTTATATTAGTTCAGTAGGAAATAAAATGGTTTAAGGGCGGGTATTATAAAACTACTTTGAGAGTTAACTTAAAGTTAACTTCTGGAATTACATGTAATTCAAAAAGTTAACTTTAAGTTAAACTGTCAGAGCAGTTTTATAATACCCACCCATTCGGGCTTGGGCGCTTCAGGTGCACCAAACACTTTTCGAAAGGAATAAGCACGTAAACCCCTGAGCTGTTCCGGAGCTCCTCCTAGGTGTGAAAGGAATACAACTAATGTTTCCGCGGGCTTTTGCTTTATGCATACGCATACTTGATCTTTTACATTAAATAACATTCCTAAACAGATCTCGTTTGCATCTTCCTGTTTGCCTGTCATGTTAATTAAAATTAAATAATATTTTTCATCATAAATTTAAATTGCAAACTAGCTGACGAGTGACGACTCAATTAATGACGTCGGCAATGGTACTACACCAATATGGCCGCGATTACTAAATCAAAAACGAGGCCGATAAGTAATTCTTAAGTGGAGTGTATTACTATTAGCCTTGGACTTCACCGAGGAAGCCCGATCACCTTTCCGAGAGGATGCCGTTCAGAGACGTTGAGCAAACGTCATTTTTTCCATCTAATTTTAGCCGTGTTCGGCATTCGGCAGGTCATAGTAGGGCCCTGGTGGAAACGTCAAACATCCGTCAAGACGTGAAACGACACGCTGGCTACGTCATCACTGGTGCTTTGGCATTCTGGGGGTGATAGGGGGGCTTGAGATTTGAACTACACAGGCCTTATGAGGCTAGGCTATCGTAGTAGAAGCATGTATTATCCTTGTCATGTGTCAGCCAATTTTAATATTTTTTTAGATAATTGGTTCAGCAAAAGGCCTAGAGACAAATCAAAAACATTCCAAATTTAGGTGATCCTAATAGGCAAGCCTTACCTATCCTATCCCTATGTGAAAGCTGGTGGAAATGGGCATGAATTATTCATTATACCTGTTGGTTCGAAATTTGGAACTGGGTTTGTTTGTTTGTGTGGCACTTACTTGAACTAAGCTGTAATATTTCAGATTATGGCAGATGAACCCGTATAAAACGCTCACAAACGAACGCCCCAAAGCAGGAAGAGCTGCTCCGAACAACACAAAGAAACAATCCTATTTGTTCTGGGATGGCGCAGAACTTCTTGCGCATAATAAAACGAATTAGAACTAGAGCAGTCGTTGATCGGATCATATATTCCGTCGTTTCCGAAAACCCCTCAATCAATCATGTGTCAATGTGACATATTAGTGCCATCTGTCATCTTTTCTTGGTTGGGTATTTTTTCTTGTAGGTAGATAAGAGAAAAAATGTAAGTTGCCTTTAGCAGAAATATTGAAAAGTATTAAAATTTAAAAATATTTTAGTATAAATAATGTCTGGAGACCACGCAGACCCGCCAGAGGCAGCAAAACTAACCGGACTTGCCAAGCATTTTAACAGCATCACTCTCCGAGGACGTGCTAATGTAAGTAAGATCTTTTTCCTGTTGCATAATCATTTTGTTATGTCCTTATAATTTAAATTTCGGATTTTTATAATAATTGTTTAAGGTCGCGATGGCCACATACGCTGTTGGAGCACTCATCGGAATCTACCTTTACGTTAAACCATCCAAGAAGAAGTAAAACTTTTTTAGTGCTGTGTTATCCTTAGAAAATGTTAGGTTTAGGCTTAAATATATCAATGAAGAAAATTGTTCCAAAAATAAAATTATAATATCCTAAACTTAAGACATAAGTCTTTATTTGTTCCTATTATAAGACATACCTAAGGGACATACCAAATAACCATTGGTGAATGGTGATGTGATTGCATAACACCACAACTATATAGGCCTAGATAACAGAAACTTTTGATTTCATGGAGCTTGCAACCACTGTTGAAATTATAATTAGCTTCATTAATTGTGGAAAATAAAGACTCTTTCCAATTCCGTTATAGAAATCCTGGGATTCTGATTTCTGGTCTCGAGTCTTTAAATGAAGTCCTAAATATTATGTTTCTAACTTTCATTTTAGCTGATCAAATAATTTGTATTTGCAATGGAATTTGGGTACCTAATCTGACTCAGTAGTCAGTACACAATCATCATACAGTGTTTCTGAATATTGTGATTATGTAATTTTGTCTTGACAGTTCAGTAAAGCAATGTTATGAAATAAAAACTTTTGGGAATGCTATTTTCTAGATGAGTTGCTGGAGCTGCTGATATGTTTCTTGTCTTCTTGACAGTTCAACGATAAAACAAATAAAAGAAGTTGTCAATCGAAATGATTAGGAACAACGTCAAAAAGTCAGTAATTTATTTTTTAGTGCTTTACACAGTATATTTATATATTCTGGCTACCCTGAAGCGATTTAACCATTATTATAAGGTACGCAGCGAATCCAGACGATTCTATAGTGGCTAAACACTTCCATGGAACCCCAAATTGACCGTGCAAAATCTGATAGTTTAGATGTCGAATTCCGAAAAATTCTCGCTACAATCAGGGAGCAGATTCCTAGTATAAATTCAAATGCTTATTTGATGCAATGCAGACTATGGCTGGAGAAACTAAGTAATCCAGACTTGGAGAATCAAGAACTTAGAAATTTATATTTGGCGCAACTTTGTAAGCAAATTGGTGAAAACAAACTTTTGCCACCTTTTAATGAAGCACCTCCGAAAGGAAATTTGAAGAACTTTATTAAAAGTGACTTGCATTGTTCATCTGAAGAAGGTTCATCCTATAGCGTAGATGAAATTGGTAACAATATCCATTGGTTGAAAACTCATGAAAAACCATTCCTCCTCAACAATGAAACTACAATAAAAAATAAAAATATGTGTGGAGGTGAACCAGCAGGACCATTAATGGAAATTGAATCAAAGGAAACAATTATTACAGATGAAACTGATTCATGGTCCGATTTAAGTGATGAAAGCTTTGAACAAAAAGTTAAAAATGATGTTCAAAGTAAAGACATAAAGAAAATTACAAAAGATATTCAAAAAAACAATATCCATATGGGTTCTACTACAAATTTACTCAGTGATCCTAGTTTTCTTTCACAAGATTGGAAAAAGACAATTGCAGCTTTGCAATTACGCTTATCCGAAATGATTCATCAAAATGACGAATTGAATCGGATCATTCAAAAATTGGAAGTCGACTTGGAGCAAAGTAACGCCAAAATTAAGTCGCAAAGTCAGCATAACGTACAAATTTTGAAACACCTCCACAGTCAAGAGATTGAGCAATTGAAAAATGTGCAGACCGAAACAATTCTGCAACTGGAAGAAACATTGCAGGAAAATTATGTCAAATTAATGCAAGATTATGAAAAAAAAATTGATGATGTAACCAGTTCTTATGAATTCAAAATATCGGAAACTAAACAACAAAATGAAGATGCAATCAAAAACAAAGATAATGAAATCGAGAGGTTGTCAGAGATCATACAAAATCAGTGCTTGAGGTAAATTTCAAGCAAAATGATGTCTTTTAATAGAATTAATTTCCTTTTACAGAATTATGAATGATATTTCAAGCCTCAAAGACCAAGTATCAAATTGTAGCTGTGACAAAAAAGTAAATGTATTGAAAAAATGTGTATCCAAAATAGATAGGCTTTTTCAAAAATCCGAACAAGAATATGTTAAACAAATTCAACAATTAAAGCAAGAACTCGAATTGAAAGAAAGTAGTTTACAGGTAGGTAAATATATTTTTTACAAATCATACAAGTGGTTCTGTGGTTGAAGGTTTTTGAAATTTCTGGTTCCTCTGTTTTTTGGGTCTAAACTTTTTGTTAAGAGTGTCAACTACTGTAGAGTATTCTTTGGCCATTTGTTCATCAGATACATCCTTTTCTTTGCGTTTCTCTGCATCAAAGTACTTTTTATTGTAGTCGCTTTCCATCAATTTTTCAACTACACGGTTCATACCTCCAAAAGACAGTCTTCCTTCTACCAAGTTTTTGCAGTTGGAAATGCTAGCCTGTCGGAATATTATATCACCATCACTTTTCCGCATCTTATCACTGATCTGCTTGGAGTACATGGCTTGACCCTCGGCATCGTCTCGTTTTTTTAGTACTTGTTCTTTGGTTTTTTTCATAAATTTCATCTCCAGGAGATTCTTGGAGAGATCCACATCAAAATTCTCACCCATATTTTATTGGTAATTTCGTTGCAACACTTTATATTATTATTATTAAAAATTTATACAGTGAGATGAACAAATCACAAATATCTTGAAATTTGTGAATTTTATTTATAAATAAATATACAAATCTCTCCCTCAAATAAATTCAAAACAAATATCAACAAACAAAAGCATGAGAAGAAAAAGTTGGGTTAAGCTAATAGCGAATTCCTTGGGCAAAATAAGTGTCACACTAGTTCGACAACCACACTCCAGGTCAATTTAAAACTCCAATCGAGTTCACATTGGATTTTGGTAGTTTGTGACTGGATACTGAATTTATCCTGGAAGAACGTGAAACCTGGTGCTTAATCATTGTTTTTTTAAATTTATTTAGTTTGGCAACGATATTTAAATTTGCGAGGGGCGCGAAAATGTTATTGCATTAGGGACTCAATCAATCAAAATCAAAGCTGCAAGCAAAACTCGAAGCAAAATAATTGAAATATGCATGAAAACACATATTCAAAACTAACTTGCTGGCCGCTACGCCATATTGAATTTGGTCTCGTCCAATCAAAATTCGTATAACCATTTCTAGACTCAGTCAAAAGCACCTCCAAAAGTTACTTTACCTCGGCCGATTCTGAACGTGTAAAGCCAACCGTTTTTGGCACGCTGGAGCCGAACTTGAACGCAATATGCCAATTTTGGCTTGGCTTTAGCCGTTTTTGAACGCAGCCCATCGCCGGTAGAAGAGGAAAAGTAAGTTTTGGCATTAGCATTGCCGTCTTTGAACGCACTCCAGGGCTGGGATTATGACAAAGTGACAAGTAGATTTCTACTAGAATTCTTCTTTCATGACGTGAAGTTGCGTTTGCGTAGCAACCATCATCATCGCCTGTACTGTACGCGATTAATAGGTTGCGCGCGAGTGACGTCATGAAAGTTGGTTTTAACTCCAGGGTAGGTGTGTCTGAATGCAATGTTTACCAGCCGTTCTTTTTATTCGGGGCTTCAAGATAGATGGCTCCTATCCCAATTATATTTCACACGCAGATTTTGATCATTAATTACCGTTCTTTCAGAGCGTGCGCTGACGCGCCCAAGGGCATCGAATCCTGGGGTTTCAAAACTCTGAAAAGAAAGCATTTCAGGTTTGTTTATTTGTGTCGCACTAGCTTAAACTGAGCACAAAATATTTCAGATTTGTGACGTCACCAGTTTAACTAACGCTGTTCTGTTCATTGCCATTAGAGAGTTCTCGTGCTGTCCAAATTTGAAATACCGTAACGTAATTTGACAAGTATGACAGTTCTTACGGTATTAGCTTTAGGGCCAAATTATGGACTGACTGGTAAACGTCTGGTTGTTACCTAGCAGGTACTTTCTATGCACTAGAGAATAAAAAGTTCCTGCTAGGTAACAACCAGACACTTACCAGCTGGTCCATAATTTGGCCCTTAGCGGAGCCCGCTACCTAACGGTACTTAACGGATGCCTTACCGTAACGCTATGCTATGTCAAAATTTGTTAACGCTTCATTTACGTTTAAAAAAACAGCAACTTCCAATAATTCCTCCATAAAAACACCAAAGGAAAATTAATGAAACTCCGGAATTTTCAGGATAAATAAAAGTTGGTAAACAAGCAAAAAAAAGTTGGGTTATACCCGATTGCACCATCTCTCTCAAACTGAGGCTTAACGATAACTATCCCTTAAATTGACAGTTTTGCATGGGAAAATGTCACAAGGAATATAATAATCTCTAAGCCTCGGTTAAGAGAGACGGTGCAATCGGGCATTAGATCACTCAATTCAGCTGTCAAAATGTAAACAGAATAAGGGATTAGAGGATTTTTGTGTCTTTGTGTCCGAGAACTATGAAATACCATTTGAAATAGCGTATTGTTAGCGGTACCGTATTAGCGTAGCGTCTGAGGCACGAGAACTTTCTTCCAACACAAACGAACACCTCAAAGTGTAGGTGCTGCACCGAACAACACAAACAAACAAACCTGTGGAGTTATGTTTCACCCGCGAGGTTGACTTGCTATTGAGAACCGGCCGTTAATACATTTTGGCCGATCGAGCCGAGAGCGCACCACCGAATTCGGTTAAGTCAGTACCTGCCGTCGAGCAAATTTTAGAACAGATCGCGCCAAACTTTCAAACGAAGAGTGTCAAAAAATCTCCAACCGAATAAGCGAATAAACCCGAGATTGTAAAATCCCAATTCGACACACGAATCGACAACGAGACGCAACTCGATACCGACCCTGTCGTCTCGAAAGGTATTATTCTAATGAGATTCCAACCTAGAATCGTCAGAAAAATTCGCCTCGTTTTCGAGTCGTGATTCTAGAATTTCTGTCCAGTGAATATTAATGACGTCACTGGCGCATCCAAAACGTCAGTAGTATCAGTACTGAATCTATACTGAAAATAATATAGGAACGGTTTCCAGTAAATTCCGTACTGTGAGTTGATATCGGAACATAGCCCATTCCGGTCAATTTTTGAACGGACGATCGGGATCAACCGGTAAAAAGTCGTGAGTAAACTAACAAACCGGTATCGCACCGGTTCAAAAACCGGTGAATTTTGGAAAGTGCCCAAGCTGGTATGTCGATAAGCTACTCACTACCAAGGATTGCTTATCGGTCTCGTTTTTGGTAATCGCCGCCATATTGGTGTGTCACCATTTCTGACGTCATATCTAAGTCGTCAGCTGTTTACACTAGCGGTCGTAATTTAGAATTTCAATTTATGATGAAAAATATTATTTATTCTTGATTAACATAATAGTCAAAGAGGAATATGAAAACGAGATCTAACAAAGAATTGTTTTAGAATGTTAATTAATGTAGTAAAACCAAGTATTTATAAAGCAAAAGCCTTCGGAATCATAAGCTGTAGTGCAAACAGCCTACGTCAAGGCGAGAAAATACACGCTGTCTACGTCACAACTGGTGATTCGGCATGGTGGGGGGGCTTCAGATTTGTCCTACACAGGTTTTATGAGGATTGACTATTGTGTAGTAGTAGTGTGTATTATCCTTGTGTAAGTTAGACGATTAGTTGTATTCCTCTTAGGGTGGATTTTCATGCATCCGTTTGTCCGACGAAATATGTCCGAAAAATCTTCTATTTTGACATATTTTTATACGATTATGTCAGAATAGAATGTTTTTCGGACATCTTTCGACGGACAAACGGATGCATAAAAATCCACTCTTAAGCCTAGTACTCATAACTGCGAAATTCGCATTTTTTTGACATTGCGTTGACAATTTGACGTTTTATGCGTGTATCAAACATCAAAGAGCTTGGTGCCAGGATTATCCACATCCTCTAACTTACTTATCAGTTTTCCTATTATTATTATGAAACTATACATAATGGTTGAAGATATGATGCAAAATAGCACTCATTATTTATTTTTGTGATAAAATGCTTATCACAAACTCCTTGATTTGCCACTTTAGTTATGGAAGATTGTTCCGTTTAATTGCCGCTAACGGCGTCTTCTTCCTGAGAGTTAATTTAAAACGGAAATCATACTGAACTGATGGGGTCTGGATACGCTTAGGACCCTGTAGGTTTGAGACACATTGTCCCTCTCTCGGAGGCTTCCACATCCCACAACCACACTTATTCGGCATTTTACAACTCTAAAACTAAATACAAAAAAATTACCAGTTTCTGCCCGACTTAAATAGGTTAGGTACATGGTAGGCATATCCTTGCATGGTAGGTACAGTCGTGAGCATTAAAAGTGGGACACCGGACACCCGACTGACAGGCCTTGTCATTTTTCGCTATTTTGGATAAATCAGTCTTTTCTGTACAACGATTTTTTTCTCAAATACAATCTCTGTCATTGCCGACAGTGTAACTGGTAACTGGTGACCCTGTTTCACATTAGGAGAAATCGGGATTCGGGTGTCCCATTTTTAATGCTCACGACAGTACCTAGTCAACAACAAATATTTTATTAAATAATAAAAATGAAACTTAGTAGCAAAATAACTGAAATACGCATAAAAATCATATATTCAAAATGAGCTTGCTTGGCCGCCACGCCATATTGAATTTTGTGTTTGACGGATGGTTAATGGTCCGAATATAACCAAAAACCCTTTTCACGTGGCTCCGGTTTAACAAACCGCAACATACCGCTCAAATTCGAGTGGTAGGTATCCATCATGTCGCCGTTTAAAAAAATAGTCTAAATTTTTTTCTGTATGAAATAAAAAATAATTGACAGAAACGAAAGATAAATCCGATCGAACCGACATCCAATGACCGGTAACTATTTTGAGATTTGGTTAACCAGATTTCAGGAACCAGATAATTCGATAACTTTCGAACCGCAAAACAATAACCCTGGTTATATTCGGACCATAGCTCAGATTCGACCAGAGGTGGCCTCGTTTTTGGTAATCGCCGCCATATTGGTGTGTTACCATTTCCGAAGTCATAACTAAGTTGTCAGCTCTTCGAACAGCCTACGTCAAGGCAAGAAATAACACGCTGCCTACGTCACAACCGGTAATTTGGGGGGGGGAATTGTTACACACAGGCCTTATGACGTTAGGCCATCCTGTAGTAGTAGTAGTGTGTATCATCCTTGGGATTCTGTAACGGATGTTATCCCTATGGCTATGACACTTACTGTCTTCTTCTGTCCTTTTAAAATCAATAAAGAGGGTACATCAATAGCTCAATAGCACAAGTCACCCCTATCTAGGTCCGGATTTATAGTCGCTCTTTGAGGCTTCCTCGACCAAATATCAGTTCCGGCTCTAAGATGAATATTTCGATTCGGTTCGGACCAATAATTTTGGTTTTAACGGTTAATACCGGTATAGTTTTTGGTTTTTCACAAATATCCAACGGAAAAATGTATGTTTCTGTAATTTGTAGACACCAAAGGTGCTTGGACCACAGTTTGTTATGATTGCACTGGCTTTAGCTTTAGGAATCACAGACCACGTCAATCCATATGGCCGGTCAAGTTAAATATTGTGGTGACGTTCATAAGGAAAGCATTTGTGTTGCCTTTGATGTAGATTTGGTTTGACAGGTCAATGGATTGCCTAATTAACGTTCTAAAACAATCCTTGTTTAGATATCGTTAGCATCTTCTTCTTTGCCTATTATGTTATTCAAAATTAAATAATATTCTTTATCATAAATGTATAATGTATATTCTTAATATTCCTAACTACGACCGCTGGCGCAAACCGCTAACGAAACCGTTGATGACGTCGGCAAGGGTGCAACATCACATGAACTTGATTCCAAAAATCAAGGCCGATGAGCGCACCTATGCTGTAAGAGTGTGTATTATTCTTGGTGCAGCCTAGCCGAGTTCAGATATGCGCGCTTTTCCACGCGTCCGCAAAAAAAAACCTGTTTTGTTCCGGTTTTCGGGTCAATATCGTGCCGGCGGTCCGGGTCCCGGTACTGACTAGGCAAAATGTATTCTCATTTCTCATAAAGTTTGTGTAAATCTCAAGCCGCCACCAAGCCCAAGTACCAGTGATCACCTAGCCAGCGTGTCGTTTCTCGTCTTGATGTAGGGTGTTTGCACTACAAACTATGATTCCCCTGGCTTTGGCTTTTGCTTCATGCATATGTTGTTTTAAATACATTCATTAACATTCTTGAAACAACCCTTTTTAAAATGTTGTTTGCATCTGCCCCCTTCACTATTATATTATTTTAATCAAAATTAAATAATAGGTCTGGTCGCACACAAATCATAAACTAGTCAAAGTGAATTTTATTGGTTGAAACTAGTTTTCTGACTGTTTTCAACCAATGAAATTCGCTCTGACTGGTTCGTGATTTCTGGGCGAACAGAACTAATATTTTTGTGCAACCGTAGTTTTTCTGTAACTATGGGTACGTTCACCCACCAGTACTCGATCTTGGTATAGTTTGGCGCCAAAATATCAGACCAATTGGAATACTTTCGGATCATCGGATTGACGGAAAAACGGATGCATGGAAAGTAAGCTTTTAAGCAGTTGAACGCCCGACACTTCTGCGCATGTCATGACCGCGAAACTTTTTAGCGTCCTCGGGATTATCTTGCCCCGGCCGCAAACGGCCTCGACGATAATTTTTCTCTACGAACGCTAAAAAGGCATTTCGCGGCCTTGGTATACAAATAACTATTTCCATCATAAATGTATATTCTAAACTACGACCGCGTGCAAAAAGCTGACGACAGTCACCGTGGATGACGTTGACAACGGTCCAATACCATATTATGACCTTGATTCCAAAAATCGAGTCCGATGAGCAATCCTATAGTAGTGTGTAATATCCTTGCTACACACGCATTTTTGAACAGATCACTAATCAAAAATATCATGTCAAATTTCCAAATTGCACCGGTACCGAGCACGTGCGGAACTGATAGCACTCGGTGCAGAAAGTGCTGCTACAATAGGGAACTTGCAAGTGAACTAAAATTTTCCAAATTTGTTTTAAATCGATAGTTTATGCTGCACAATATTCATATGACCACTTTTTATTTAACTGATACCGCCCTTGTTACACAAAAAAATAATATTAAATTTGAAATAAAAATTTTCCCGCCAAAACAATGCTTTTATATTGGATACCTGTTTTGACGTCACGATTCTGTAAACAAACCCGTCAATAGGGAAATCTGTGATAGGGAACTTGCACGTTAAAAAAATACAAAAGCAGTCCTTCACAATATTCTCCATCCATTGCGGCAATTTTCATAAAAAGCAAACTTTAACACACTTGAATAACACAAAAATAGCACTGCGTCAGCAGGAGTTCGTTTGCTGCGTATTTGATGTTTACAAAATCTCAACGTCACAAGCGCTGTCAAATTGGGATTTCGTGTTTTCGCGCCAAAGTATTTGATTTGAATTTCAATAATTTTTTTTTCGTACAACGTATAAATTGAAATGGAAAAAAATAATAGTAGATTATACCACGAGTCAATAATGATAGCTATTGTTCCCGAGGATTATTACGAACTGAGCCGCGTTAGCGGCGAGGGAGTAACATTCCGAGGGAATAATAGCCATTATTGCGAGTAGTATACTCTACTTTATTTACGACAAATTAATTTATTCGAGATTTTCAATGAACAAATTTCATCCGTCTCATAATTTTCAATACAAATCCACAAGCACTACACGTTTGACACTGACACTTTCGTGGAATAATGACCATTAATCCCACTACTCGTCATTAATCCCTGGAGGAATAACATATGTCATTATACTGCCAAAATCACAAATATAATACGCACATTATACATTAGTCGTAAATAAAACTATGTAATAACTGATCACTAGAAGTATCTAAAAAAAAAAAATTTGAGAAATATGAAAATTCCCTATTCATTGCACGCTTTAAATCCTGAAGATGTAACTTTGCTCAGAATGCTCTTAAGAGTCAAGTGTTTCAACTAAAATAGACAATAAATGCCCCTCAAACATCTTCAAATCTTGTTCTTTTCTAGGTTCAATTAAAAATCCAAAAAGCTGAAGTCGTAGCTCAAACAAGAACCGGCCAAAAAGAAGAATTCGAGGAAATATTGAACACTTTGGAAATAAAATACATAAAAATGTTGGAGGCACACGAAGAACAAATTATGGAAACGAAAAAGAGAGACGATCAAAAAATCCAGTACTTGACGGGTCTGCTTCTTAGACATGGCATTATTTTTGATGAATAATATAGATTCATTTGTTGCATGATCATTTTTTTTATTAGTATTATTATCTTATCTACATATAAAACACAGTTGGGTTGGTTCTAACACTTATAACTCGAGAACGGCTGGACTGATTTTTATGATTTTTGCTTTATTGGATTCGTCTTTGTCCCTAATAACATAATAAATCGGAAAAATCCAAAAAAAAATCCAAAAAACAAAACTACTTATTTTACTTATTTATGAAAAAAATTCACTAAGTCCGCATATGGAGCCATCTCTTATAACCGATACCAAGTTTACCGCTACATTTTCATTGCAAACCATTTTGCATACGGCGCCATCTCTGATACCTAGAATGAAGCTCGCCGTTGCGCGGTAATTTCATTGTAGATACAGCAGAACAATGCTGCTCAGGAACTGGAGCTATTCCGAACAGAACTATTCCACTATTCCGATCAGATAGAGTGGTGCAGAAAGAGTAGATCAGATAGAATAGTGCATATAGAGTAGAAGAGATGGAGTAATGCAGTGCAGATAGAGTGAAACAGGGCTGCGCTGGAGATTTTTTTGTGTGTTCTTTACATTCTTTGAACATTCCTGTCCTGACTTTATTTGGTGGTACACTTTACAAGAATAATGCCCACAAGCTGCCTAAAAAAGGATGATGTAAAATTTAAATTTTAGCTGACTTCTGATCCAGAGAGTAAACATTAATTTTCTTCAACCAAAGCCAAATTGACCATCGAAAAAACTGAATTTAAATCAGCTAATAGATACGTACGTTAACACAACATTTAATAGGTATTTAATTATTCAGAGGCGGTACGAAGTTCGCCGGGTCAGCTAGTTATTTATAAATGGTAAAGCGCCGATCTGCCGTTCCAGGGTCTCTGCTCTACCTGCTCTAAAACAAAATTCGCAAATGAAAGCGCCTTATTTAGTACCGTTTCGACATGCTAGATGGACATATTTGAGTCAACGTCAACTATCATCTGTCAAAGCGAAAAGTGGAAGGAAAATAAAAGAGAAAATGGCGGAAGATAGATGATGTATTTGCAGTGTAGTGTTGTTATTAGATATTTTTTATTTTTGCGATGTCCAGTACACCGTCCGCCCGTCGAAATGGGGCCCAAAAGATCCGTTTAACAAGTAAGTAAACTAAAGTTCCATTTCTCAATCCGCTCGCTCTTAAAACGGAGAATTTGTTTAAAAAAATGCGATTTGTTTAACTGTCAGGCAATATGGCCTCAATTGGAAGGGACCTCCCAAGTATATTTAATTTGTGATGTAATACTAATTAAATCGTTTTTTCTAGTTCTTTGTGCAAGAAACTTGGTGCGGAAAGATCTATTTCGTAAGTAATCATACAAAAATTTGTAGTTGCTCTAAAAATACAGTGGTTTGATTTGTAGGGCTTCCAGATCCTTTCGCTAAAATATCTGTGGACGGAAGTGGTCAGTGCCACTCCACAGAGATGGTTAAAAATACATTGGACCCAAAATGGAATTCGCATTATGATTTATACATAGGTAAAAATGATACCATTTACATATCAGTTTGGAATCATAGGAAAGTGCACAAGCGACAAGGAAGTGGTTTCCTGGGATGCGTCAGGATTGTGAATTCGTTGATACAAAGATTGAAAGATACAGGATGTAAGTACACATTTTTGTTTTGGTGCTGGTAATGTGGTAATTTAAAAATCAGTGTGGATAATGTTACGGAACTTCCGGTCGAATATTTTTTTTTATTAACCCGGAATTTCCGAATTATTATTTTATTATCATTCGTCTGGAAAATAATACACCATGTACCCCTGCAATGACACAATCATTACTCCCCATCCCCCCAGGTGCCATTGTGCTGGCGCCGTGCCGCCAATTTCGAATTTTCTATTTTCTCCCGGAGGATCAAGCAGGTTCAATATCAGAAAAAGGATTCCGCCACGCATAATATTTTTATTTTTAACCATACTTATATGAAATGTTGTCATTACTGACTTTTCAAAAATTTGAAAATGTCACATTTCTGTCTTTTCATTTTCCTGCTCTATTACCTGTCCCAGGACGGGAATTTTTTTTTCTGAGATTGACAAGAAATGTCAGCATTTTTGACCGGTTGACAGGTCTCAAAACCCAATATTCTGGTATTTTAATATATATTATATATATATTAATCCTTTATTTAGCACCTGGCTAATTACAAAAATAAATGAACATACAAGTCAAATTAATTATTACATACTACATAATACACCTACTAAAATAAAATATCATGCAAGTAAATACAAATTACGATAGTGCAAAATACAGTATAAAATATAAAATAAAAATATATAGCAACAATTTAAAAAACTTCAATAGAATATAAAATTTAATAATATACATATATATGTCACTTGCGTCATTATCCTACATGTTCATTACATATTACATAATAAAAAACAAAAAAAAAAAAAAAATCCTAAGTTTAAAATGTGTATAGTAAACAACAAATATAATGATTTACAAACAACATGCAAGTCTTGAAAAACACAGAAATCAAAGATACACAAAATTCAACAAAAACAACAAAGATGAAACAAGTATTACTGTATTATTCTCCCATAAGATGAATCTTTAACTTTATTTTAAATAAATTAATATTTGGGGCGTCTTTATTTGTTGAGGCAAAGCATTAAAATAAATTAAACCCTTATGGTATAAACCATTTTCAGTTCCTTTTTTATTTTTTGTTGTAACATAAAAATTGTTACGATTCCTAGTAGGGTACGAATGTACAGAAGAATGACTTCTTAATTTTTCAGTCAAATATGTAGGTGTTAGCTCATTTTTCATTTTATAAATTAACAACATATTTTGGCTTATTTACCAAATTTTTCAACAGAAAGCCAATTTAGTTTTCCTAACATATTTTTTATAGGCGTTTCACGCCTTTCACGTAAAATAATTCTCATTGCCCTATTTTGCAATTTTTGCAACCTGTTCTGATCATTTTTGTTACACAGGTACAGGATGGAGGAACTAAAGATATAATGTGGTAAGATCAAAGTATTATAGATAGCAAGCCACTATTTTTAAAACATAAAATACTTACAGTATGCTGTATATTTATCATGGAAACTGCTTGCCTTATGCACAAAAAACATTATGATGAGTTAGAATATCCAAGAACTTATCCAACTAGGCAACTTCTTAAAATTCAGCTTCCTATACCCAAGACTGCATTGGCGCAAAATTCACTAATTTATAAAAGTAGGCAAATTTTTAATCATCTGCCTGTTAACTTAAGGCAGATAGGTGGTTTTAAAAAGTTTAGACTAGAGCTCAAAACATTTTTACATGGAAAAGCCTACTATCATATTAATGAATTTTTAAATGAAAAATTTTAATTTTGTTTGTTTCATTGTTTTGTTTTGTTCTGACCGCAACCTTTATGTTTTTTCTGTATTGGCTGTACCTTCTATATGACTCTATAGTTTGATGTAGTAAAAATTGTACATGTGTTGCTTAGGATTATGCTTTGACATTTATGTTTATGTTTATTTTTTATTTTATTGATTGTACCTCTTTTTGTTTTTTTATAACCCAATAATTTTTAATTACTTGCACATTATTTAAGATCATGCTTTGTCAATGAAATTTATTTTTCCGACAATAAAGTATATTTTGATTGATTGATTGATTGATTGATAGTAAGCTTAGTCCATTGTGACAAAAAAGATGTGAATCTAGACAGAAAATTTACACCTTTCGTAATTCTTTCGATTGTATACAAAATGTGATCCCTAAATGTAAGTGAGGAGTCAACAACAAATCCAAGATATTGATGTGTCTCTACTCTTTCAATAATATGACTACTGATTTTAACATGAAGATTATTTTGTGTAATTGATTCTTTATCTGTTCTACCACCTATTAACATAAATTTTGTTTTAGATAAGTTCAATTTAAGAGAATTAATATTGAACCATACTTGCAGGTGTTCCAAATCAATGTTCAAGGTCTCAACTAGGTCATTCATATCTTTAGACTTGAAATACAACAGTGTGTCATCTGCAAATAAAGGGACTGAACATTTTTTTATTGTTCTGTTTATATCATTAATATAAAGGATAAATAGCAGTGGTCCCAAAGTGCTACCCTGCGGAACGCCTACGTCATTTAAAATTTCGGTCGAAGTATGTCCATTGATTTTGGTTACCTGCAATCTTTTGTCCAAGTAGTTACAAAGCCACTCCAATGCTTTATCAGCTATACCATATCTCTCCAATTTGGCTATTAACATAGACCTATTCACTGTTTCAAAAGCACGTTTCAAATCAAGAAAAACAGCACCAATTGCATAATTTTCATCCAGAAGATTTTTCCACTCATGAAGAATGTGCTGAATTGCAGTTTCACAGCTATGCAATTTTCTAAACCCAGACTGATTTTCTATCAATACATTATTTGCTGTAATAAAACTTACTAGTTGACCATAGACCACTTTTTCCAGTAATTTCTCGATAGTTCCTAACATATTTACTGGTCTAAAGTCTTCAACTTTAATAGACCCTCTAACTTTTTGTATAGGAATAACAGTTGCCACCTTCAACAATGATGGAACCCTGCCAACCTCCAGTGAGCTATTAATAATATGTAATAAAGGATTTTTAATATTTTCAAAAGTGTTTTTTATAAAATCTAATGTTATATCGTCAGGGCTACCCTTATTTGGTAAGCTAAATAAAACCTTGTGAAGTTTTTCATGATCTATCATCTTGAACGAACTAAGGGTATCTTTAGGTTTATCAAATACATAATTTATTTCTGAATAAGTATTATCTATACTGTCAACTATGTGAAGCACACTTTTAACAAAATATTTATTCATCAAATCTGCCATTTCTTCTGAAGAAGTATAAGTTACCCCTTCTATATCTATTTTTTTCATTTTATTCCCTTTTTTGTCAGAAATTACTTCACTTAATGTCTGCCACATTGGATTATTCTTTACATTATTCTTTACATCATCAATTCTATTGTGATAAAATATTTTCTTTTCTTCCCTTATTACCATTAAAACCCTATTTCTACACTGTTTATAGATATTTTTGTTTTCCTCCGTTTTACTTATTTTATAATTTCTGTATCTATTATCTCGGTCCATAATTGCTTCTTTAACCCTTTCATTAAACCATTCTTTATAATAGTATTTTATCAGTTTCTGTTCTCTTGGTGCTATTTCATTTAGCACCTTTAAAAGTTGACTATAAAAGATGGTATATTTAATATCTATACTATTATTTACCCGATAATCCCAATCAATTACACTAAGAGAATTATTTATTCTAAAATAATCAATTTTACCTCTTGTATTTATTACATTATTCTGCCTTTTAACTTTATTTAAATTTAAATTCATTACAACTATAAAATGATCACTTATTCGTGGAGTTTCCTCTACAGTACAACTTAAAATCTCCTTCTTATTTGAGAAAACCATATCTATAATACTTCCACCCACCTCTGTAGAATGAGTAACTTTTTTAACTAACTGTTCCAATCCTACATCAAGAGCAATTTTTTTTAATCTTGTAGAATAAGTGTTGTTATTCAACCAATTAATATTGAAATCACCTACTATTATAACTGGATGACCAATATCAAGCAATTTATCGCAGATCTGTTCGAAAAACATCAAAAAATCAGCATGACTAGAACTAGGAGAATGATACAGATTTCCCAAAATATAAACCTTATTAAACAAACATATATGTATCTCTAGGAACCAGTAATTCCTTAGGTAGTTATACTTTTTAATTTGTAGAATACTGATTTGATCCTGTATAAATATCAATACAATATAATATAATTATGTTTCAATAGTTGCTAAGGAATCAATGAATAACAATACGAGAATCACTTTTCCAGCATAGGCCGGAAAAGTGATTCTCGTACTGCTGAACAATTGGAACAAAAATACAAAAGTGTAACAGATATTTAACCGATCTCAGAAAAAATAGTATGTGTATTTCGGTGGAAAAGCACATCCTCGGCCTTCGGTGTTACACCATCGGCCGAGAATGTGTAACTTTTCCACCTAAATACACAATATACTATTCTGTCCTCATTTCCCGTCCACTGACGGAAAATGGAGCAGGGAAATATTTCCCGTCCTCATTTTCCTCCTCATTTTCCGCCCTCATTTGGTTGCCCCGAATTTTTTTTTTTTTAAAGAAATTATAAATAATAAATAAAATAGAATAGTATACAACCCTCGACAGGAAACTTCTAAACTTCATTGCTGTCTCTATAAAACCTCTCGACCAGCAATGAAGCATTTCCCGTCTTGGATTGTAATATACTATTTCCAAACATTTCAAGTCGTGTAAAAAAAAAATTTGACATCTGTGACTGTCAAACCTCAACATTTCCCTTTTTATTTTTTTTCGGCCTTAAGAGGTACCGTAGCGAGGAGGGTAAAATTTACTTTTTGACGTATTTTTTGCTCCTCTATCCGATAGATTTTTTTTTTTTTGGAATTCTATATTTGTATTTTTTCAACGAAAAAATTCAAAGGGTATATAGGCTTCGTTTTTTTTTTTTTAATTTTCAAACCGTCCTAACTTGAAAACGAAAAGCTTCCCAAGTAACACAAAACATACATTAGATGTTTATTTTTTATCTAGATCATACATCTAGATACTGTATCGTTCGACGTCATATAGACGTCTACATGTCCGCCAGATAAACGTCTATGAATAATCTATGTCCTACTGAAAATCGATGTATTTTTTAAATCAGATTTAGACGTTATATAATACGTGTTTTTAGACGCATTATATTGAGTGTTTTTAGACGTCTTTTATATGTCTTTGTTAAATATACACTGTGGGCCAAATTAAGTTGGAACACAATTTGACCAATAATAACTTTTATGTCTGTTTATGGATTTTAATGATTTTTGGATATGATATTAGTCAATATGTTTTTGTTGCAACCTTAAAATTAATTTGACCAATTTTGGTCAGGTCCGGACTTACGACGATTTTATTAAATCGGTGTATTTAAGTTCGTTGCAAAAATGAACTGCACTATAGTGCAGTTTGTAAGTATTGAAGAAATTGATTGTGGATGAAGCCCCCTTCATTATCGACTACGGTCTGTAAGCGTCTTCTCCATTGGCTATGATCCGTTGACTGGCATTTGAATAAAATATTGACATTGATAAATAATTCAAAAATAAAAAATGCCTGACAGTTTTCAGTGACCGAAAAGGTGGGAGGTAGGGGTCAACTTGCAAGACAAAAAAACAACTTTCCACATTTTCTTTGCTCCGCTACGCGTCGTTCGGTCAAATGCAATCGCGTGCGGTAAAGTGACACTTTCCGAACTAGTTAGGAAATATACTATTGAATTAAACAGCTTAATGAAATGTCAAAAATTTGACAATTGTCTGATTCCAAAGCAATCTGGATTAAAGTAATGTAAAATTTCCTATTTGAATTACATATTAGTCAAAAAAATCATAGTTTCTCAGGTTTTGGTTCTAAAATATTTATATTTTCAGGATTTGTTTTCCCATAAATGTCCTTCTAAAAAATAATAATAGTTGGTTTGTAAGTAGTGCAGTTCATTTTTGCAACGAACTTAAATACACCGATTTAATAAAATCGTCGTAAGTCCGGACCTGACCAAAATTGGTCAAATTAATTTTAAGGTTGCAACAAAAACATATTGACTAATATCATATCCAAAAATCATTAAAATCCATAAACAGACATAAAAGTTATTATTGGTCAAATTATGTTCCAACTTAATTTGGCCCACAGTGTATATTTTAATTTTTTATAGATGTTTTTTAAACGTCCTTTATTTTTTTCATGCCTCTTTATGGGCATATTTTCTTCAAAAAAAAAAAATAACTATTATAAAAATGGAGAGCTGAAAGTAATTGTCAGTTTTAGTCGTGTTATTCAGGCTTTTTGTGATTCTGAGTTACTTAATTTTTTTTTGCAAGCATAATCTGTACGAACATGGATGTATACCTACTATAATTGGTCATAATAAAAAAACTATACCTACATTAATCGGGGATAGCTATATTACTAAAATTTTCATTACAAAATTATATTTATTAATTTAGTAACTTAATTGAGATGATTTGTATATGAAACAAATATATTTATATACGAATTATATTGTTTTTCTTTGTGCCGCCAATCTTAGCCAGTCCTTCATGGCTTGATTAATGACCTTATCATTCATATCCGAAGGTTTTCCATTTCCAGAAGAAAAGCAAAGCTCAGTGGCTTCTGAAAATTAAATAATCAGTTTTACTATCGACCCTATACTTACTTAATATTACCATAAATGACATCTTTTAACTTGGTGGCTTTGAAGGCTTTCTTATTCTGGCCTGCCCAGTTAAACTTCGTCGCTAATCTATTGGTGATTTTTATTAATTTTAACATGCCCATTACTGTGGTTCTCACGTTAAGGCCCCCAATACACGCTAGACGATTTTTCTAAAAAAATAAAAATAAAAATAAAAATAGATCTTACAGATAGGTACCCACATATCAACTTATCAAACTTATTCATTTAGGGCCAAATTATGGACCAATTGAAAAGTGTCAGGTTGTTACCTAGCAGGTACTTTCTATTCTCTAGAGCATGGAAAGTTCCTGCTAGGTAATAACCTGACACTTATCAGTCGGTTCATAATTTGGCCCTTAGAAAGGTTAGTAGTTTGCTTACCAAATAAGTGTGCATTGGCTCATCCAATAGAAGTTCTTCCAGTTTTTGGAAATCTGCTTTCCTGTCCACAGGCAGTATCGGAAACTCTTCTGGTTTTGACACGTGCTTTAGTTTACTTTCATTCAGAAATTTCCACATCTGGTCGATTTTAAGAGTGTTCTGATCTTGTACTTCAGTAAGTTTCTGCAAATGCTGAATAACAGTTGCCTCGAAACCTTTTTTTGGAGTTGTGGAGGAAGATGATGTACTTGGAACACAACTTTGGGTAGCAATTTTGTCATTATTAGGTTTTGAAAATCTGCTTTGTGAAAAATTCAGGGTATTATTCTGGGGAAGAATGACATTTTGCAAAACCCGTATTTTTTTTTTAGGCTCCGTTGCAACATTTGAATTTGTCCTAAAATTCAATAAATTGTGTTATTATTTTTCCTTTTCCTATATTTATAAGAATTTGCTATACATGCATCCTAACGATTGGGAATCTGAATTAATATTTTCATTGCTTCAAATAGATTCAATATGGTTATATTATTAAATTTAATTTTAGTTCTTGATCTAAGCAATTAGGTTTTGAAGAATTCCCATGTCTCTCAGAATTTGTATTATAATAATAATAATGTTTTTTATGTATGAATTTTTTGTATCTTGTCATTCAGATGCCCTACCATCTTACTCATAGTTAAAGGTTTTAGTAAATTTAAAGACTTACTCCTTGACCCTCGCGTTCTTTGAAGATTCCGCCTTTGAAGGAAAATTATTCCAACTTTCATCTTCAGATGCAGCGAAAGTTGTTTTGAGTTTTTCAGTTACTTTGATAGTGCTGGGTGTATTGTATCCTTTATGCGATTTTTCATCATCATCACTACTGGAAGAATTGGGCCACACGTTATTTTCTCTGCAGACAATTTTTTTCTTTTTGGCTTTCAAGACTGTTTTTTTTCCTCTTGATGCACTACAAGTTTATGAGGGAGATTTGATATTAATAATTAAAATTTTGTAAGTACAATATTAAATTATTACCTGGATTTACTAGAATCTACTTTTAAAGTTTTCTTTCTTTTTGCCAAAGGTAAGTCCTCGGAAGAGTCAGAGGAGTTTTTGGATGGAACATCATCTTCATCCATCAATTCATTTATATTTGGATCACTTTTACTGGATAAAAAAATATATATGTAAGTTTAAATATTGTTTAATATTTTTGCTGTTATTATATATTAATTAATTTTTTTAGGTATATACCTATTATGAAATTCAGAACCCCTTTCCGTCATGTCATCACTTGAATTCCCTGAATTCCTATTCATTATTTCTCTTCGAACTAAAGAAGACGTCAGACAATTCACTGATTCGGAATTAGTAGATTCTTCAATAATTTGTGATAGTCTTCTTTCACAATTTTCAATTCCCTCTAAAACATATATAGAGATTTTATTGACTAAAATTTTATTCCAGAATGGACTTCAGAACTAGAGTTATCTAAATTATAACTATATTAATAAAATTTAGAACTTAGAACTACTCTAACTACACAGAATAAGCAACTTCATCATGGAAGGTGCAATAAAACGTTATGCAAACCTAAGCCTGCTATATTCAAATATATTATTATGTAGGGTACACAAACCTAAAGTATCATGAATTTTGATAATCATATGCTGGGACCAATCTTCCTTGGGTGGAGCATATTCAGAAACCAACCTTGGAATATTAGCTTTAGGCCAGAAGCAATTATTTCCACATATCCACGTCATTGGAACAATCGCACAATCTTTTTTCTCAAATTCAACAATGGCATATGTTTGCGCCATTATTATTGCTTAATCTTCTGCGTCTATGAGGATTGGATATAAACGGGAAGCTTATAGATTGAGGAAAAGTCTCACTTAAAATACCAATTTTAAAACGCCGTTATTTCAAGTAATATTCGGTAATAACAATTAAAAATTTAATCAATGTAGGTACATACTATAATTATATGGGTACTTAATTTGAACTTTCGTTTTATTGAAATAATTTTTTGACAACCATGCGTAACTATATATTATTATATACCCAAAGTAGGTTCTTAGATAATTTTATAGTCAATCCATAAAATATTACTTTACGTACCTACCGACGTCTTGAGACATAAGCCACTACTAAAAATTGTGTACTACTCCCAAATAATTCCAGATTTAGGTTTTAGAAGAAAGTATTTGCGAGTAATTTGTTGAAACGCTGAGAATATATTTTGAACAATAAAATGTACTCTATTTACCTATCCAATGAACCAATTACATATTATACAATTAACTCCTAATTTAAATTTATAGTAGGTAAGCAAAATTTATTTTTTGATACTCCTATGCTATAACACAATAAATATATTCTCAGCACTTCCACTCTCCAGTCTCGGCTTGGCCCTGAATTAAAATATACAGGGTGGGACACGAAAAACTTCCCACCCAGATTTTTTCAGGTGTTAGGTGATTAATCAAAAACCGCTCGGACACGTCAACTTTTGTTTTTGGGGGACACATTTCATTAGTACTTTCACCCCCTATCTGTCAACCCCTAAGTGGGGGTGACAGGTACACCCAAAATTTCAAATGAAAAGGGAGGTCGAGTGATAGGTCATTTGATAGCTATTTTTATTAAGATTATATCCACAGAAGTTTTAAGCTGCTACTATTTACCCTGCCGAAATGGTGGCTTGTCAAAGTTAGGAAAAATGTATGCTTCAACTGATACAGTGATTCTATCTTGAATTGAATCAACATGAACCATTTCAAGCTGAACTGTTGAATAACAATACTTAAATTAAATAACAATGTTATTTTGTTACTATGGATAACAAAATATGCTGTTTCGTTATTATGAGGTGAAAACCACACAGTCTAGGTATTCGAAAAAATGCATTTTTCCCAACTTTGACAAGCGCCATTTCGGCAGGGTAAATAGTAGCAACTTAAAACTTTGGGGATTTAATCTTAATAGAAATAGCTATCAAAAATGACGTCTCAGTCGACCTCCCTTTCCATTTGAAATTTTGGGGGTACCTGTCACCCCCACTTAGGGGTTGATAAGTAGGGGTTGAAAATATACCAATAAAATGCGTCCCCTAAAAAACAAAAACTTACGTGTCTGAGCGATTTTTGATTAATCACCTAACACCTGAGAAAACCTGGGTGGGAAGTTTTTCGTGCCCCACCCTGTATAATCTAATCCATCTTAAACTGCCTTATAAGGCTTTAGTACATGGGAGCACAAGTTGTGTGTAAAATTGGGAAAATAATGAAACCGTCTTTATATGCTGTTGCTATACATTTGAACATTATGCTACTTATAGTAAAATTTTCCACTTTTCCTGTTCCTCTGACAAAATATATGTTCAATTTTGAGGATTCTATGGGTTTTTCATAAAAATTGTACATATATTTAAAAGGTACGCCTGAGCACCAGTAAACGCTATTTAAAAAATAAATTGATTTTATTGTAAATATTTTTTTGCGAACTGCAACTATATTATTAGGTTTTTTTAAAGATAAAACAAATCTGTCATTATAATATTTTATGCACTGAAAATAACCGTTTTCTTCCGAAAATACCCCTTTCACATGCTCTTTTATTTTCTTGGAATGATTATTTGAAACATCACTGTTGTTCATTTCACATATTCTATTATAAATTTGTTGCAGAGGGCGATGCTTTCCTCTAACTCTCCTTTTCAGTTTTCCCAAATAATTCTCATAATCGAAGCAGCTGTAATTTTCTATATTACCATATTTTCTGGCGTCCTCACATGCATGAATCAATGAATGTACATTGTACACCACAAAGAATTTTCCGTATATTTCTGCTGATTTATAAACAAAATGAGCTAGAGCTGATTCTGCAATGTCAAGATAATTTTCAAGAAAATAGTCATTCGATAATATAAAGACAGCAGCATGATAATATAAAAAATGTTCATAAATCGCTTTGCTCACATTATTTTTCAATAGGATAGGTCCATAATACAACAGGAACATTCTAAATTCTACAGCTTTCCACCTCTTAACGTCTTGCAGAGTTCGTAAGGTTCTACTGAATTCCTCAGGGAACTTCAATTGTTTTATTTGGCAGTTAATGTTGCCTGTGGCAGTTTTGGATAGTCTAATACGTCTTTTTCCTTCAACTAAATATTTTACGAGCAATCGTTTTGTCACGCCAAGATACAATAAGTGCATCGGATCCAATACAAATTGACTAACTAAACCCAAATTTAACTTTATTAATGGGGATAAACCTTTAATATGATCACATTTTTGGGGTCTATTTTTGTCAATTTTTTTAAGCTCTGGTTTTTCAAAATCAGAATCTTTTCTTTTTGTACTGGTAATATCATTCACGTCGTAAAATCTTTTATTTTCTATGTATAATGAACTTTGAGTACATCTCTCACAACCTAATTTACTTGTGTGCCCCTTAATATTTTTCAAATAAGACCTGGCTGGTGCATCACAAGTAAAAAGAGAAATATTGAACTGGTACAAAATGTTATTGTACTTGAATCCAGAGTCTCTTAATTGGTTTGACTCTTCAATAAAATCTAACAAAAATGATTCTATTGGTGTAGGCTTGCCTTTGCCACAAAATACAGCCACAACAAATGGGGCCTTATCGTTTTTAATTTTGGCTAAAATAGGCCAAAATTCAATAGTGCTATTATTATATAGCGGTATCCCATCAATATTTATTTGTATTGAAATTAACGTGTGTTCAATAATTTTTGAATCAATTTTTTTTCTTAAACCAGCTTCGATACCAAAATATATTAGCTCGCCATTTTCTAAAATCGTCGTCTCAACTTTTCTTGGTGTTCCTAAAATTGAACGTATATCTTTTTTTAAAAACGGGTACTTCGGCCTTATTAGAGAAATTATTTCATTGCAACATTTATGAGGCACGTTATTCTGACAAGCCCATTTCTTAAAACTACTAACAAACGCTTCTTCTTCTATTTTTTGGGAGATTTGTTGACTATTTAATTTTAACCTGTCTTCATTTTCTTTTGAATTTTTTTCATCAAAATATTTGTTGTCAGTAAAAGTATTTTGATTATTGGGCACATAATAATATTCATCATTTACGTCACGGTCATCAGTTTCATTATCGTCAACAATCATTACATTATCATCGGTGTTTGAAATATTTTCTAATTCTATTGAATTTAAATGAAAATTGTTATTGTTTATTACAATTTGTTCTGCTGCTGAACCAGAGGCTGCATATTTTTCATTAATTATAATATTTTCTATGGCGTTTTTTGTGTTTCTAGAAATACGGCGTCTTAAGTGGCGTTTAGATATAATTTTAAGAGACATAATGGATCAAGGGAATGGAAAGCATTATTAATAGGAAAACTAACAAATCTGCGAGCAAATCTGTAAAAAAAAACACACAGCATTAATTATTTATTATCGTAACTATTTTTTACGAAGGCCGGTGTTACCCAATTCCTTAATTCTTAATTTTTTTTCTTAATTCTTAATCCTTGAAAACACCAATGTTAAATAAATTGAACTTTTTACGAATTAAGAATTAGGGACAAAAATTAAGAATTAAGGAATAGATTACCTAAGTCGTGACGTCATGCCGGCACGTGATCGCCAGTCAACCTTTCCAAACAAACAACGGTTTGCATGTAAAAACCCATAAGGTAATTTTTAATGCCTTCGCATTCTTCAGTTCTACGTGAATAAGGCTTCTGTTTCTGATATTTGGATAAAGTGTGTGTATATCGACTGATTTCTATGTAAAAATTTCCAATATCCGCTGTATTTTCGAGAAATTAAAGAATTTAAGGTTGTTTATGTAGTTGTTTTCAGCCAAATTTGAAAAACCCTCTTCCTAATTAAAGAAATACAAAAATATTTTAGGATTTCCGTAAAGGAGGCATAATTAACTTTCAATCTTCAAGAAAAAACAGTATTAAAGTTAGTTTTCTAATTTATAAACTCGCAAAATAGAAAAAAAACATAACCTCAACTGTCATTCAGCTATTTATTTCGTCAAAAACTGGCACGGAAGACTTAGGTACCTTGGCAAATATTTTTATGAAAATCGGTCAATACGCGCACACTTTGTCTAAATATCTCAGCTAGAAGCCTTATCCAAACCAAATGGAACAATAAACGGGTAGTAAAAATTCCCTTATGGGATTTTATATATTGTAAACCGTTGTTTGTTTGGAAAGGTTTCTCAAGAGTCAAGCCACGCCTCTTGTGGCGTCAGACTAGCGAATTTTATTGGTAGAACCAGGGCAGAAAAAAATGTATTTTCATGTCTATCTTAAACAAGTTGGTAGAAGAAGACAAATACACTCAGTGGGCACTATCCCTTCCAATAAAATACGTAGTCGGTATTGGCGCCATTTTCATGTTTTTTTTATTATAATAAATACCTAACCTATACACGACACACACATGTACCCAACTTTATGGCGGACACTGTATGACCAAGTTTTTTTTCTAGATAGTAGAAACATTTATTACTGCAATATTAACATTCTTTTCACGATTTTGTATGCCGGTAATGTGAGAAAAAATAAATTATAATTATACTATAAAAAAGATAAAACTAAAAACTTACCCATAAACACACCATGCAAATTGGCGAAACCGATTAATGATTAATCCATCAATCGCGAATACGTACAACCACCAAAAACCAAAAATATACGGCGATTATTCGCGAAAATAAATAGGGAACGGACAAGATTAAAATCGCATTAGCCCTAATCGGCAATCGCACGCCACAACATGGACACCCGCCACAACCACACCAGCAACCAACTGAACCAACAACGTTGTTATAACGAGTAACGACAACGATCGCAGCGACAACCTGGGATGCCAAAATTATCAACTAAAGAGTTTCGTAACGCGCACGCGCAGTCCTCAGCACGTACCGCGAATTAGCGGAATAGTTTAAAACACGTCTAAAATTTACTTGAAAAAGACATCCATTACTTACAAATATTAGATTTCTAGTTTAGATATCTGATAGATGGTGAATATAGATTGATAGATAATGAAATAGATCTAAAAACCGGCGGTGTAATTGTACGTATTGTCTACAAATGGTCTAAAATAGAGGTTTAAAATTTACAGGAATAACGTATTGTCTACAAATGGTCTAAAATAGAGGTTTAAAATTTACAGGAATAAACATCTATTAACGAAGAGTATTAGATCTAGTTTAGACATTTGACATAGCTTTTAAATGTATAAAAGTGTATTTTCCTGAAATAAATAGAAATCTAAAAAACGTCTATTGTACGTATCGTATAAAAATCGTCCAAAATAGACGTCTAAAATTTAATCTAAGTCAGACATAGATGCAATTTAGATGCCATAGATGTGTTTTAAACCACAAATAGATCGTTTCGTGTTACTTGGGTTGGGAGAAAAACTTCAAATGTAAAACTTATAGATCTCCACGAGTACTACAAAAAAGCCTATTAGAAGTATCTCTCCACGGGGCACCGTTTTCGAGAAAATCGACCTCGAAAATGTTAACCAAATTACAATAAATTTCAACTTTGACGGCCAATATCTCAAAGACAAAAACGGCCTGGAAACTCCATAAAAAAATATTTTTTCTACAACTGTCAAAAAATGATGATGTTCGCACACTCATGACAGTTTGCGAAGTGACACTTTTTTTCCCAGGTATTGATTTTTTAACGTTCCCATGACGCCGTGCGCGAACTAGCTATTTCGCACACTGGGTGTCGAAACATTGCGGAAAATCGATTTTCTTGCACGGCGCGGAGAAATTTTCTCCGCACGGATATCGGTGCGGAAAAATCTTTTCCGCACGGCTGTCAAAAAAAAATCAATAATTTACTACAAGTTATGTAGGTATGTACTTATTTCCGCACGACTGACTAGAAAAACTATTGTACCTAATACATGCGGAATATCTGTTTTCCGCACTCGGCTGCTTCACCGAATTCCGCTACGCGTCTTTCGGTGAACGACAGACTCATGGGGAAAAATTTATTTTCCACACTTGTTAGGTAAATATATTCTGTACTACCAACAAATAACGAAACCGAACTCTGATAGCGAATTCCATTGGAAGGGTTAGTGCGCACTGAGTGTAGTCGTGCCTTATTCTACCAGCTTGTATAAAAAAGAGATAAAAATACATTTTTTTGCACTGATTTTACCAATGGAATTCGGTATGGGATTTCCCTGAAACTTTTTAATTATAGCGAATTCTATTGGTAGAACTAATACAAAAATGTATTTATTTCTTTCTCATGCAAACTAGTAGAGAAAGACACGAATACACTCCGTATGCACTATCCCTTTGAATAGAATTCGCTATAAATGGCATGCGGGCAATGCGGACACTGTGCAAACTAGAAAACAAGTTAGGGCCAGTTGTTGGAAAGTAAAAATATAAGAAATAGATTTATTTGTGAGGTGTAGGGTACATATTTTTCGTCCATCGCAACGATCTTGGGGGGGGGTAATTACCCCCATTACCCCCCCCCCCCCTTGTATACGCCGGTGCTGAGGGGTAGATAACTCTACGGAATTGATGTATAAACCTGGCATAGATCAATTAAAATCGATATGTAAGTCAGGTTGGTCCATCTATTCTTAAATCAGCAGAAATCGTTAAAATCTTTTTAGACCACTAATAATCTACATAGTTGAATCAATATAAATCTGAAAATCAAGATAAATCTCCAAAAATCAAGATAAACCACCTGTAACTCAATCTAAATGCCTTGGAAAATCAATTTAAAAATTGGTGAATTTCTGCCACAAAATTCAACAGACTTGACAACAAAGCCCCAAGGTAAAACATGAGATGGCGGCTCGTTAGAGGAGACAGGGAGGCCCCGAAAAGAATGAAAATTAAATCTCAATTTTTTTTTCCCTAATTCCTAATTGAAATAATAATTCATCATATTAGTTAGGTTAGAATCGCAAATTGGTGCGGGTTCCTAGTTTAAAAATTAATACATTGATGTCTTATGGGAACTCAATTTTAAAAGCGTCTGTAGACGTGATAGAACGTTTGTTAGGGAAGTGAGTTGTATAAGTAAATAGTTTTTTTAATATGTTAATTAACTGAGAGAGTGTTTGAAAGTTGAATAAACATTGTTAAAATAAAAATATTACCAATTTAAGAAGCCGATGTTTGTATAAAATACGTATGTCGTTGCTTGATCCACCCACAAGTATATATGGGTACCTATAATTATAATAAAATAAAAGTGTAGCTACATACTTGGTTAGTAGATGTACTTCAATAATCCATAAAAATGGAAAAACAAATAACTAGTGATAAATAAATAAGTAAACAATTCACCAACAATTATAACATAACACACAACCTCACTTTCTTACAGCTGGTTTTAGACCCGACGTACGTCCACCGAAAACAGACACTTTTAATTAAAATTATTTGTATTTTTAATTCATAGGTCTAAGAAAACAATTAGAGCATGAATTATAGAGAAATATGTTCAAAGTTTGACGTATAATAGGTTCAAATACTAAGAAATGCCCAGAACCCAAGATATTCCCGTCTGAAAATCACTCTTTTGAATCCCCCATAAGAAATACATTACTGTCAAATTTGTTGAAATGTGTTTAGGAACCCATTTTAAATTTCGCGCCCGATTTTTCCTAACCTAACTAATATGGTGAATTCACAAACTACAATTTCCAAATTTCAATATTTTAATGTAATTCAAAACAATCTGACAACATTATTTCAAGCGTCTGCGGATCACACGGAGGCAACGCCACGAATACAGCGCCCATAACGTTTTTGCTGCTTGTTTTTTGACGCCTCCGCCTCCTTGTCCTGAATCCTGATTCCTGATGAATATTATTGTTATATTCTAGGATTATTTTGCAATTTCCATTTCGTGAAATATCGATATTTAACTAAAAATTTTAGAAAGACTAATGAGAATTAATTTTTTCGGGATGGGGTATCAAGCGGGACCCGGGTACAAAAAAATAATTGATAAGTATACATGGCCCTTCGCCTTCGCCCTTCACAGTTGATTTGTAGGCTGTATCACAACCAAGCTGTTTTTGTAAGATTTTGAAAGACAGTATTTAATCTAGATTGTTGAATAATAGTTATTTATGATATAAGTGTTAAAAGTACATTTTTAAGGCACGCATGTGAAAGTTTGCAGAATGAGCGAAGCGAATTCTGCAATTCACATAAGTGCTTTAAAAATACTTTAAACACAAATATCATACAATATTTTTTCTACAAACGGCAATAAAAAGCAATAACCACTAACAAATTGGATTTTTAAATGAATAATAAATTGGAAGCATCTTTCCTACATAAAATTCTTGAATTTGACATTTGTCAAAAAATCCATACAACCAGCACCTTGTTTTACAGGTAACGAAATGTCTTGTCAGTTTCTTGAAAGTATGTCGTGGTCAGGAATGCTTTTTGCTAAAAATGCAACAATATACAGAAGAAAAAGAGAGTTGCATCGATCCTTCGAAAAATATAGATGAGGCGGCCAATCGGGCTACCTCAGTTGTTCAAATTTCACCATTATTATCAATGTAAATAACTGAAAATACAAACTTTTTTTGACGTCCGCTCTCAAAATTTGATGTTTCACTTTTAACACTAGTGCTATAAAGACTTTATGGCACTAGTGCGATAAAGTAACATTTTTAATGCTTCGGGGCGGTGTTAAAAATTGCATTTTTAACACGTTTGTAGAAAATAGCTATTTATATAAATAGCATTAAATATCAAGTACAATAAAGAAAGGCTTTATTGTACGAATAATTTTATGACCGAGCGAGCTTGCGAGCGAGGCTATTAAATAATAAGTCAATATTCAATAAAGCCTGTTTATGTGAGCGTGATACGGTGATACCTACGTAATGTTTTAATGCGTTTATGTAAATTTCCATCTCGACGATAAATAAAATAAATAATTATTGTACCATTTTTCCTCTCAACAGTTCCATATTTTATAAACTGTGCTCTGATGGTATCTTGCTCTAATTTTCTTTTCTACTCATTAAAGTCTTCCTTATTATTAAATGTTAAATTCTTGGGGAGGTGAGACTTTCTCGAAACTCCCTCTCATGTCGTTGATAATAAGACAAACTATCGAATTATAAATAATAATTTTGTGTCAAATAAATAAAGAGAAGGTAAACAAAAATGCTAGTGAACCGCCGTTTGTCGCTTCGTGCCAAATTTTAAATTTTCGTTCGTACACTTCCAACCATATTCGTGGCGTTGCCTCCGTGTGATCCGCAGACGCTTGTAACAATTCCGCCCCTGCACCACAAAATTCTGTCCCTGTCTGCAATTCTATGAACTCTAATGTTGAGGTTATGTCGGGTACACATGTTGTTGCTCCTCCAGAAAGACAAAAAATCTGCAAACATTGCAAAAGGGAGGTAAAAACCTCTTTAGACTGTGAGAAGTGCGGTTCTAGTTACCACAGAAGCTGTGCGTTTCAGGCAAAAGTCGCCAACAAAGACGAAAAAGTTACTTGTTGTGAACAAAGTGCAAAAAGTGAGGTTACTTCAGCTAAAAAGAGATCCAATTTCCTTGAAATGGATGAAAAAACATTAAAAAAAATTATAAAGAGCACCATAAGTGAGCAAATCAGTACCTTGAAAAAAGATATGGAACAAGGCTTGGATCATATCAAAGGCTCTATCCAGTTTATGTCTGATTCATTTGAAGAACAGAAAAAATCCTATGAGGAGGCACTAAACGAAATAAAGATACTGAAAAGGGAAAACAATGAGCTGAAGAGAAGAGTTCTAATGCTTGAATCTGGATTCGACGTGTTGGAGCAGAAAGAACGTGCCAACAACATTGTAATTGTTGGAGTACCAAAACAAAATCAATCTGTGGATGAGGTCACAAAAAAAATATTCACATCACTGGGAATACCTGCGGATAATAAAGACATACAGGAAAGTTATCGAGTAAATAAGCAAGACAATAGTATGATTCTGGTAAAGCTGGCAGATCTTGGGAAGAAGCAAGAAATTATGCGAAAAATAAAAGAACGAAAGGGAATAACAGTCAGTGCATGTGGACTGATAGGTCCAAACAACAAAATCTATCTGAATGAAGATATGACAACATTGAAAAGACAACTATTTAAAAGGGCAAGGGCTATACAGAAAGAGAAAGGATATAAGGCAGTATACACATTGAATGGCAAAATATTTTTAAAAAAAACTGAAGGGGACACCACTATTAAAATAGTCTCAGAGGACAGCCTGCTAGGCTTATAAACAATCCAAAAGGTAGTCATGTTAAGGCAAGAAAAACTTCTATAAACATTCAATCCTCTAAATGATATCCTCGATGAATATAAGTCTTGTGTAACACAAGAATGTGATAATATTAGTGAAATTGCTACATTCAGTGATAGTCGAAGTGATTTAAATATAATTCATATAAACATACGTAGTATGTACAAAAACTTCGATAGTATGTTGATTTTTCTCGAATCAATTGGAAGGTCTCTGGACCTCATTGTCTTATCAGAAACGCATGTAATTAGTAACATCTCTGACTTCAGCATACCAGGGTATTGTGCGTTTTGGAACCAAAGTATGCACACTAATTTCGACGGATGTTTGGTTTTTGCCAAGGAAGAAATTTATCAAAAGTGTGTCATTGTTGAACACAATAATGTAAAATGCCTCAAAGTATCTGTAAGTAAGTGTAACGTTGAGATTGATATCTTTGCCTTATATCGATCTCCGTCAACAGACAAGGATGATTTTATAGCCAGTTTGAGTAATATCTTAAATCAAGCAACATCTACTGATCCTAAAAAAATATCGATATTTGCAGGTGATATCAATCTCAACTTATTGGATAATAATTGTACCAAGGTTGGTGACTATTTAACCATCATGAGTGGTCTCGGTTATACTAGTTTAATAAATGGCATAACAAGGCAAACTGAAAACACAGCAACCTGCATTGACCATTTTTTTGTCAAATGTAAAAATGAAAGCTATAGTGACATAACCCCTGTAATTTTAAAAAGAGACCTTACTGATCATTACCCCATTTTGCTGAACATGAAACTTCCAAATGAAGTTGGTACACCAGGAAAAAATAAACTCTACCGCAAACTAGATAATATTATGCTCTCAAAACTTATACCTAAAGCAGAATGGGATGATGTACTCAGTGATAACAATGCAGAAACTTGTACTAATAAATTTGTCAACTGCCTAACTAATATGATAGAAAGTTGCACCAAAGAATATACAATTTGTAACAGAAAAACTAGGTTAAAGCCTTGGATCACTGGTGGTCTTGTTAAATCCATTCGTAAAAGAGACCAACTAAAAAAGCAATGCACGCAACAACCAGGTAATCCTGAAATCCAAAATAACTATAAACGCTATCGCAATATTTTATCCAAATTAATAAACAAAACAAAATATCAATATTACAAAACAAAACTTAACAATAACAAAAGTGACCTAAAAAAAACCTGGAATATTATAAAAGAAGTCACCAATGACAAATTAAATGGAAATGAAATCAAAAGTATTCTCAATGAAAAAAATGAGACCATCAGGGAGCCAAGCCTAATACCTGCCGAGTTCAATACATATTTTAGCAATGTGGGACCCAGATTAGCAAAAAAAATCAAACCACTGGGAAAAAATTTTAAAGTAAAATCAGAGACAAACATACAATCCTGTTATTTTGCTCCTGTCGTGGCTGATGAGTTGAAAACCCTTTTAAATTCATTAAAAAACAATGTGAAGAGTGGGCAAGACCAAATTACTTCTGAGATTCTGAAGCGACACCATGGGTATATTATTAACCCTTTGCTGCATATTGTAAACTGTATTTTGAATACTGGAGTTTTTCCAACAATTCTGAAGAAAGCGACGATTGTGCCAGTGTTCAAAAATGGGAACCATGAATTAACTTCCAACTATAGACCAATCGCTATAATAAGCACAATTGGTAAACTAGTTGAAAAGTGCATAAAAAATAGGCTCCAATCATTTTTCGAAAAAAAAAACTTGCTTTCGCAAAACCAATATGCTTTCAAAAAAAACTCCAGTACCGAAAGTGCTTTGGCAAGGGTTACTGAGATGATTCTTGGAGGTCTGGATGAGGGAAAAAGAGTTGTGGGTATCTTCTTGGACCTGAAGAAGGCATTCGACACTGTGGCGCATCACATACTACTGCAGAGGCTTCACAAAATTGGAATTAGAGGAGTAGTATATAAACTTATAAAGTCATACTTGACAAACAGAACTCAAAGAGTCAACATTGGAAATGTTATGAGTGAGCCTCTTGCGGTGGTTTGTGGTGTGCCACAGGGGACGGTGCTTGGCCCAATATTGTTTAGCATCTATATTGATGATGTTCTTTCGGTCCTTGATGAGGAGGGGACGGTGTTTTGCTTCGCAGACGATACAGTGATAGTAGTGCAAGGTGAATCATGGAATGTTGCCATAAAAAAAGCTGAAATTGCCATCTCAAAAATAAAATGTTGGCTCGATCACAGTCTTCTATCACTGAACGTTGAAAAGACAAAGTTCCTCACATTTGGCCATACCCCAAGAACCCTACCAACGATCCGGAGTCTCAAAATTCACAAGACTAACTGTCTCACTAATAATAAAATAAGTAGATGTGAATGTGATGATAGAATTGAAAGAGTTGAGTCTGTGAAGTATTTGGGTATATTTCTTGATGAAAAATTAAATTGGAAAACTCATACTGATTATGTCACAAAAAAAGTTAGGAAGCTTATACATAAATTTTATGAACTCAGAAATATTCTGCCTCCAAAAATGCTGAAAATGATATATTTCTCATTGGTTGAGTCCATATTGACTTATGGTATAGTAACTTGGGGGGGCGCAAACAAAACCACAACGTCCAGTCTTATTATTGCCCAAAAATACATAATTAAAATCATGATGTTTAAGGGTAAAAGATTCTCAACTGAACTTCTTTTTCAGGAGAGTAAACTGTTATCTGTAGAACAATTGTACACTAGGGCTGTGATAAGATTCATGTTAACCAATAGCTGCTACAGAAATAAATTATCAACTAACCACAATATTCGTAGTGCTGCAAATCAGAACTTGGCATTGTCCTTTGTCAGGCTTTCTGCAACGCAGAGACATATCAGCTACACGGGTCCCACAGTGTACAATGCCCTCCCTGTTCTTATTAAAGGTGGACCATTTAAAAAAGTAAAGCATCTGGTCAATCAATGGATTATAGAGAGTAATTTTTCCTTGAATTTCTAATCTAAGTGTCATTGTAGTTTAGAACAGAAAGATCAATATAAGAAACTCTAATGCGTACCTAGTGATATAACCTTGAACATAATGTAAATTTATTTAAGAGAACTACCAGCACACACAGATTTTGAAAAATCCATCGTGTTGGTAAAACATTTTAGTGTAGTGGTAGAATATAGATTTAAATATAATAAAATCTTTAGATGTTTTCTGAAGATGGGAAAAAAAAGTACAACTGATAATCTTAAGAACAATATTGTTATTTATTATTGTGATTTACTATGCTAAATAAATAAAAAAAAAAAAAAAAAAAAAAAAAAAAAAATTATTCTAACATTAGAAATCGACCTGTGGCTAGACTCACATGCTTCACTGAAATCTAGCATTCCCATAGAGCATTTCGGTGATGAATAAGTTGTACTAAACGCATCGCTATAGATCGCTCCGTGTTAAAATTCTGTTAAATTAACTGAAAAATTTCGAACAAAAACAAGATGAGTGATGAAAGTGGTGGGTGCAGTGATGACGCAAAAATAGAGCCAAAAAACATTACACATTACACAGCAGAAAATCGGAACAAACAATCTATTGAAAGCAGCAATAAATTAAATCATTGGATCTGCAAAAAGGTAATTCCATACAGGTAAACACTGATAAGAATCCGGGCGCCACAAAAATACAACCCAAGGGCAAATATACAAATTGAACATCGATTTACAGGGGACTACCGATAAGAACTATGCCAAGTCAGTAGTAGTAAACAATATTTATTAATTATTGAACTAATGGGTCTTTCCCACGTTTTTTTTATATTTGCTTATCTGAAAGGGTAATCAAAATAAAGCCCAGAAATATATTTTTCGGATTTTTTTGGTACCGGGAAAGCCTTAAATTTTTAATTGAAATTCAAAATTCTTAGGATGGTGACGTCACGCGCCTAGATTTTCAATTGGCTGCTTTCTTCAAGTGTTGCCATGCGGTTGCTGATTTCACGAAATTTCTCTACGAATTATGCTCTCAACTCTCAAGAATTCGATATCGATAACCCATCGATCTCGCTCGATTCTCTATGAATTTAACCTTATTTTTGAAATGTAAACAAAGTGTAATTTTATTTTATTTATTTAAAAATATATAGCTGTAATGTTAACTAAAATTGTGCCATTTCCTAGAACCCATTTACCTGATCCTGAATTTTTGGTTTTTATTGGGGTCTCCTATAATTTTGTGCTAAACACAAAATGTAGCAATTTCGAATTTGCTTGGCCCTGAGAAAATAACAACATATATACCATTTAATTTTGTTTAAGAGTTTCTTAAAATTGATAATGCTTCCAGGTTTATTGGTACAATATACATTACAAATGAAATATACATATAGCTAGGTATCAATTTATATAATAATATGTACAGAAATCACCTAATCCTACTTACTTCAATGATAATATGATACAATTAACTTTCAATTTATTTATTTACAGAAACTTCATTTTCAAAGTTTCAACAACAATAATAAAATATGTAGAACAATGTAGTAGTAACAAAATTATTACATAAAATATCCCTATTCTAGTTACATAATTCTAGAAATGTGTTCTTTAAACTGACAAAATTCAAATGAATCTAGATCATATTCATTGTATCTAAGTACCTACACATACATACAAGTGAGATTTTCGTTTTTTGGGCCCAATGGAGTTTTCTGTCAACACAATCTTCACCTATATTCTCAGCTCATAATGCTATTATTTGCTTCATCAGCCGTGACTCCTATTTGCTTTTATATACTTTTGTGTTCTGGGGTTCTTCTACAGTTCTACACTGAACAGTAGGTACAATGTTGGCTTTCTCTTTTTAGTCTTCAGTTGTACATAACTAAACAGTATTGACTATATTCTGTTTTTGCTTTTGCTAATCTAAAAACCAAAATAAACCTTAGTAGAAGTAGGTAGGAACCTACTTTGGACAATATAGTTCTGTTGGTGGAAAATAACACAAAATAAATCTCACCAATTTCGAATCTCTGTTCCACAACTTTCAATTTTAACCTTGATTTTAACACAACAGTCTTCACTCTTTGAAAATGTTTTATTTACAAAAGGTACCCTTTTAGGTTAGAATTCAATTGTCAAATAAATAGAGTGGAATAGAAATCGATAAACCGCATTTATGTCGATATTTTTTTTCCTTTTCTATCTTGTTCATTCAACTAGAAAGAAAACATGTCGATAGGGAACAGCTTCGGCCGGTAAATCGGGCAACTAAGCGCGTTCTGATTGGTGCAAAATATGTCGGACTATTTCAAATATTACCATTTTTTTTCCTTTTATATCTCCCTCGATAATTTTTTTAAAAATCAACCACATAGCCCTTTAAGTATTTTATCGCATAAGCTTCCAAACCATATGAATGAAATACTTAAATTCAGTTGAGTGGGAAAGACCCATTATTCAAAGGGCCATCGACCGAGGTTTTTCAGCCTTTGATATCTACAATTTTATATGTATTTACAAATTTGCTAGGTATAAATATATAACGGATAAATCCACATGAAAAAAAATATTAAATAAACAATGCAAGTACGTACAACACAACTATGTACCTATGTTAGCTTTTTACAGTCTATTATTTTGTATAATTTGGAAAACAGTTTATTCTGGATATTGTCTTTTCCTGATAAGGCCTTGTGGAATTTCCAAAATGAATGGACTGATTATCCCTATGTTGGATGGTCTGCTGCCAAACTTCTCGGTAAGACTTTGAATGATTGGTTCAATTCCACTTTTTTGATACATTTCATTTGTTGGATTATGAAGCGGGTTTGTCTGATTTTTGTAATTTTACGGAGACTAGTAGTCCAAGAAACGGAGATCTGAAAAGAGGGTTTACCTCAACATAATTAGAAGTTAACATTTTTTGAGGGGGATCGGTCCATTTTCATATTGTGCTTAATAACATATTAAATTTGCGACCTTGTACTTCTATAGGGTTTTTAGTAAGGGGTGGTTTTTAGGGGTAATTTGCGATTTATGGAAAACGCTGCTCAAAGGGATGGTCCGAGGGATGGTCCAATAGCAAAGAGTTTCAAATGATTGTTGTAGCTGGAATTTTTTGCTATAAAAAACTCAGCGACAGCACCCTTCTATCTTCTATAGTTTTTTTTCTGCAGCGTCTTGAATACTAGCATGTTTTTATTCAAGGTCACTGAATCAACGTTTCACCTGTTTACGCGCATTTGATACAGCAGCGGCCAAATGCATAATCCTATTTCAATTTTTCAAACACCACATTATTGCTAATGAAATGCACTCTCCAATGCTTTTTTGTTCGAATTTTTTGCTTGAAAATTAAGCGAGCACGGACTTGCCTAATGTGCGAGGAAGTTGTAGGTAAATTGCATCGAAAACTACCCCTTTCTTGCATTCACTGTAATTTCTAAACGGGGCCAAATATTTGGTGACAGTTTTCGACAATCGGCAGCCTATTTATTCCTCTCATATTGTCCCAGCGGATTTTTTTTTCGTTCATTACTCAATGACTTATTGGCCTGAACAGGTCGCGCGGAATTGTTCAAAAAGCCAAAAAAATTAAAATTGCTAGTATGCTAGTATTCAAGACGCTGCAGAAAAAAAACTATAGAAGATAGAAGGGTGCTGTCGCTGAGTTTTTATAGCAAAAAACTTCAGCTACAACAATCATTTGAAACTTTTTGCTATTGGACCATCCCTTTGAGCAGCGTTCTCCATAAACCGCAAATTACCCCTAAAAACCACCCCTAACTAAAAACCCTATGGAAGTACAAGGTCGCAAACTTAATATGTTATTAAGCACATGAAAATGTGTAAAGGAACATTTTCTTAAGTATTCATGGTTTTTATTGAATTTGAGATAAATTATTGATGTCATGGGCACCCCAAAACAAATTTTGTCTGTTGTGCAATGGTAACCTTACTGTAATTCATTATTTTTTTCCTCACTTGAAATAGTCATCAGCCATCACTGGTATTGACAAAGCGAACAGTGAGAAACTGTAGATCATTATTCAGCTTAAATCTCCATAAATCCTATGCAAAATCACAACAAATCTCCGTTTATCATCACCTAAAATCATTATAAATCAGCTTAAATAGTACAGCGAAAAATATTTGTAGATACCCATAAATCAGTTGATAAAAATAAAAATAAAAAGTCTTTTGAACTATTGGCGGTGATTTTGATCAAAATGAGCCAGAAGCGAGCTGAGGGATTAATTTTTTCCTATTTTTCAATTGTCTCTCAGTAATCTCTATCCACTTGTAACATTTTGATCTACCGCTCGTCCTGAAAGATAAAATAAAACATCAAATCAAATCAGTGCTTTATTGCCAAAAAAACAATCAACCTAATATTCATTGTCTAACTGTTAATTAAAATCTAAAAAATAATTAGGTATTAGAATTATAGGTAGGGTTGCCAGATACTTGAGTTTTGAAAATAGGAGACCCTGTATAAAATTATATGAGATTGGATAATAATATATGAGAATATTTTATGTACCGCAAAAATGCAAAATGCCCAAATCCAAAAAAGCTCCCATCTTGACAATCTATATATATAAAAATGAATGCCACTTTTCGTTGTAATTTTATAACTCAAGAACGGACTCACCTAGCCAAAGCAAATGTTTAGGCTTTGTTCGGACTATTTATTAGATGGTTTATGTGAAGTTTGCACAAAATCGGTAGAGCGGATCTTCATTTATCACATTTTTTGTAATAAATTAATTATTCAAATACAAATACAAATACAAATACAAAATATTTATTGATGCCATAACAAAAGTTTTACACAAGTCAAAAAAAAGAGATTTTAGGTAAATAGTAATTAAGTGATATCACTAAAATTATTGGACAAATATTCATGTATATTATAAAAACTTTGGGAAATAAGGTACTCTGTACTCTTTGATTTTTGTTTTGAAGCCTTGAATTGGTAAGGACCTTGTGTGGAGGGGCAATTTGTTATAAAACAGCGGTCCATAGAAAGACACCCCTGTTTTCATACGATTTATTCGATGAAAATCAGTATAAATGTTGGTATTATTCCTAGTTAAATGGGAGTGAACATTTTCAAACCTCTCATAATCTTCAAGATTTGCTTTTACATGCAATAAGCAGCTTAAAATATATAGGCAAGGAACTGTTAAGATATTTAGTCTAGAAAAATACATTCTACAATCAGCTCTGTAGTGCAAATCCTGTAGGATTCTTATTGCCCTTCTCTGGAGGGAAAAAACACGGCTCGCATCAGAGGCATGACCCCAGATTAGGATACCATAAGATATCCTAGAATGGACACACGCAAAATATACTGATCTAGCAACCATTGGAGAAACATTTCTAGTTAAACTTCGAAGTGCATAAACTCCAGAAGAAATTTTTGGACATATATATTCGATGTGGGCACCCCACAAAAGCTTTGAATCCAGTTTCACCCCTAAAAACATTACTGGTTCATTTGGACATTGCAAATCTATATTTCGAGTAGAGATGTAAAGTTTTTGATTTTTTGATGCGTTCATACTTAACTGATTAGCTGTGAACCAATCTGATTCAATAAATGGAGCATCATTTTGCTGTCAAATTCAAACTTTTTTCAGCGTTGACAGTACCAGCATGTTGTTATGTCATTAATGTGGTCATTTCATTACTTATTTTATTTATTTATGAAAAAAATTTACTAAGCCCGCATACGGCGCCATGTCTTATAACCGATGCCAAGTTTATTTTGTATTTTGTATACCGCGCCATCTCTGATACCTGGAACGAAGCTCGGCATTGCAGATACAGTAGAACAATGCTGCACAGAACTATTCCACTATTCCGATCAGATAGAGTGATGCAGAAAGAGTAGGTCAGATAGAGTAGTGCAGATAGAGTAGAACAGATGGAGTAGTGCAGTGCATGCAGTGCAGATAGATAGTTGGGGAGCTGGCGTCAAACACATGCAAGATTTTTCGCAAGGCGGATATTTTCAAAATAGGTCGTACTTTAGTGCTAGAATGCTAGTGTACAGTCAGCACTCACAGTTCCGGGACAGCTGGCTCTGGGACGCGGGCAAAGTTGTAAGTTTAAGAAGCATCTAAACTGTTTTCTCAAAGCTCAAAATTTATAGAAATTTTGCACATTATCTGTTTGAAGGTCACAGATAACGTATGTAAATCGTCAGACGTCTAGTTCGTTGCAAAAAGGGGGTCAGACGTCCTCAAAGTTTTTATTTTATGGCATTTTTTTCGGCGTCCTGTCAAAATATATTTTTGCAGGTATTTGACAAATATATTTGAAGAAAATGCCATAAAATAAAAACTTTGAGGACGTCTGACCCCCTTTTTGCAACGAACTAGACGTCTGACGATTTACATACGTTATCTGTGACCTTCAAACAGATAATGTGCAAAATTTCTATAAATTTTGAGCTTTGAGAAAACAGTTTAGATGCTTCTTAAAATTACAACTTTGCCCGCGTCCCAGAGCCAGCTGTCCCGGAACTGTGAGTGCTGACTGTACACTAGCATTCTAGCACTAAAGTACGACCTATTTTGAAAATATCCGCCTTGCGAAAACTCTTGCATGTTTTTGGCGCCACCTCCTGGACTAAGAGTGAAATAGGGCTGCGCTAGAGATTTTTTTTGTTTTCTTTACATTCTTTGAACATTCCTGTGCCTGAGTTTATTTATTTGGTGGTACACTTTACAAGAATAATAGAGAGTTATTGGACATGCGATAAGGACAAGCAGTATTTGAATTAGCCTTATTTTGACATCTACGCATGCGCAATTGGGTTGGAAAATAAGGATTCCCTTTATAAGGTTACTGCTTGTCTTTATTTGTGTATGGTTAGTGCAAGGCAGTAAACTTCCCTTATTTTAAATTTCTGACATTTTGGACGACTTTGACGTTTTGCTTTTCGACGATGACGTAATTTTACTTAGAAAATTAATTTTTTACAGTAGTTTTCCATTTTACTGTGGGTATCATCGGAAAATGGGTATCAGCAGAAAATCACAAACAAAAATAAACACTTTTTGAGGTTGAAATTTATAAACACAGCTATCAGCTGTCAAAATTATGAATACAAAATAAGGTAATACTCTAGCACCTACTACAGTCTTCCAATAACTGTTTTTCTCTTGGAAAAATAGTGCTGATGCACTAATAAAATAACGTAGATCCTTAATACTGCGAGGCAGTATTTATTAGTTCCAATAACTCTCTAATGCCCACAAGCTGCCTAAAAAAGGATGATGTAAAATTTTAATTTTAGGTGCCTTCTGATCCAGAGAGTAAACATTAATTTTCTTCAACCAAAGCCAAATTCACCATCGAAAAAAACTGAATTTAATTCAGCTAATAGATACGTTAACACAACATTTATTAGGTATATTCAGAGGCGGTACGAAGTTAGCCGGGTCAGCTAGTTAGCTATGATTTTTATCAGATTTTGGAACGTATTGCTGGCCATTCTTTTAGGTAGTTGAGTTAGATCCTCCTCCTGATCTGTCAGTTTCATTTCTTATAACAAGTCGTGGACAACACCTTGAGTTTTGTGTTTTTTTTTTGTTTTTACTTTTTTTTAAATTTTATCTACAAAAGCGACAAAAGAAAAATTTCATTAATTCGACGCCTTATTATTTGAACTTGAAGATCCATTATCGACCATTTTAAGCTTTAAACCCAAATTAAGAATTGGTTTATTGTTTTGTTCACTTTTCACTGTTCACCAGTGAGTCAAAAAGTGAAGTTAAAAACAATCCGAAAACGGAAGGAGTTAAAATTATTTCAACTTTGTCCGACGCGACGTCAGAAAAAAGTTAAAATATTCGGATAAAAAGTGGGAGGAAATAGGAGCTCCGTCGTACCATCGGACGGTCGGATAACGGATGCATGACACTCCGGCCTATTTATCACGTGTATGGTACCTAGTAATATACATGGTTTCTTTTTTTTTTTTGAGGAAAATATATGAGAAATAGTCTCATATTGACATGCTGATATGAGATATGAGAAACAGTCAAAATATATGAGTCTCATATTAAAAATAGGAGGTCTGGCAACCCTAATTATAGGTACCTATACTGTATTTTTTCCCAAGATAGGTTTTGACAACTTTGTAACATAAAGAATGCCGCTTATTGGTCACACGATGCCATTTGCACTACATACATTTTGTAAAACTGATTCCATCCTGCAGGGACATTGCATTTTTCGACCAATCAGAGCCAAGCGGTATTGTTTATGTTTCAAAGTTTTCGATATCAAAATCCATCTTGGGAAAAAATACATCTTATGTACCATCGTCACCAAAAGTAACTGGGACAGCATCATATTAGCTCTTGTACTATTATATGAATTTTAGTGTCAAACATTTATCATACTCTCATTTAAATACATTGAAATGAATGCTGGTAGAATTAGTCCAGGAGATTATTATAAATTAAAATTATTTTTGTCCCAGATACGTTTGGTGACGATGGTACTTAGATTTAAAAAATATAAAATACCTAAGTACCTACCCTAAAATCAACACATATAAATAAACACACAAAAAACAAAAATATGAAAAACAAAACCAACTATGTAGTCCATTGTATTATTGTCAGTGTCAGTATAGTCTTTTACATATTTATTTATTTGATTCACTTAACAAACATCTGAGGTAGGTAATTACATGTAAAGGTTTGTTTCCAGATAGCCAAAGGCTTAATAACAACAATAGGTCTTAATATAAAAATTACTTCAAAAATACAAAACAAAATATAAAAAAAAATAAAATAAGATAAAAACAGACAGAAAACATAGAAAAATAAAACAATCAACATAGACAATAAACAGATATGATGGCTAGGACATAAAACTATGAGTAAAAGTAGGTATTTAATAATAATTTCTACAGAATAATTCTTGATGCAGCTTATAAGTTTCCTTAGCTGATTGGTGCTAACATTGAAAATATCTAGATTTGCACTGCTTGTCAGCACCTCGTTGCATACTGAAAGCATATGGTTTATTAGTGAATGGCTAGATTTATCAACATAAAATGGTTCCCTATTTGATATTTTATGTATTTTTGGCACACTCAATCGAATTAGTTAGTAAGATCACATCTCTTGTATTTCAAATTGTCTATAATATAGTAAATGAACATGACAGCCTGTGTTTTCCTTCATGTAGATACGCTAACCATACTGAAATCATCAAGCATGGATCCGTATGAGACCATGTACGGATAAACATTATTTTTCTTAACGGAAAGATATCATTTAAGAAATTTTTTTGACCTTTTTCAATTTCATTCTTGCTTACTGCAGTTGTTGGATTTCAAATATTACTAGCATATTCCAAATGTGGTCTCACCAGAGAATTATACAAGATTATAATAGTTTCACTATGAAAATTTTTTGTGTTACGTATAACAAAGCCTAGTGCTTTGTAGGCTTTATTAATAATACACATGTAATGGTTATTAAATCTGAAAGTATCCTGAAAAATAACGCCTAGGTCCTTAATTTCATTTTGTCTAACCAATTTAACATCGCCCATAAAGTAAACTTCAACAATACAATCAATCTTGTGACTACCAAGCAGTTTTCCCTATTCACTGGCATCCTGTTATCTTAAAACCATTTCATGGACGCATTTAAATCAAACTGCAAAATCCTTTGCACAAGAAACCGTTTCAAAAAGCTTAAAATCATCAGCATACAGCAAACTATAGGATGACATTGACCATTCAGGTAGATCGTAGATCTATATCTATATCTATATATGTATATAAAAATGAATGCCACTTTTCGTTGTAATTTTATAACTCAAGAACGGACTCACCTAGCCAAACCAAATGTTTAGGCTTTGTTCGGACTATTTATTAGATAGTTTATGTGAAGTTTGCACAAAATCGGTCGAGCGGTTCTTCATTTATCACATTTTCTTCCCGCATACGGCGCCATGTCTTATAACCGATACCAAGTTTATTTTGTATTTTGTATACCGCGCCATCTCTGATACCTGGAACGAAGCTCGGCATTGCAGATACAGTAGAACAATGCTGCACAGAACTATGCCACTATTCCGATCAGATAGAGTGGTGCAGAAAGAGTAGGTCAAATAGAGTAGTGCAGATAGAGTAGAACAGATGGAGTAGTGCAGTGCATGCAGTGCAGATAGAGTGAAACAGGGCTGCGCTAGAGATTTTTTTTGTTTTCTTCACATTCTTTGAACATTCCTGTGCCTGAGTTTATTTATTTGGTGGTACACTTTACAAGAATAATGCCCACAAGCTGCCTAAAAAAGGATGATGTAAAATTTTAATTTCAGGTGCCTTCTGATCCAGAGAGTCAACATTAATTTTCTTCAACCAAAGCCAAATTCACCATCGAAAAAAACTGAATTTAATTCAGCTAATAGATACGTTAACACAACATTTAACAGGTATATTTAATAATTCAGAGGCGGTACGAAGTTCGCCGGGTCAGCTAGTCATTTATAAATATGTATTATAAAAAGCAGGGGACTCAAGTTGCTTCCTGCCCCTGACGTAGAAACAAATTGATCAAAAAAAGCATGTCCAACCTTAACAGACTGTTGGCGTTGTGACAAATATGACCTTAAAAAGCTACAGGCTTTAGAAGAGAGACCAAAATTAGTCAACTTGCTCAGCAATATGCCGTGTCAAATGCACAGTCATTGTATATAACATCCAGTTGTTTCATATTATTGATGGCTTCAGACACACATTCCGAGAAACAACATAGATTGGTATCTGTAGATCTGTCCTCCATGAACCCATGTTGAAGTTGCGATATATTATTATAAATATGACACAAAACGTCCCTGTACAGAATATTTTCAAACATCTTACTTAGACTATTCAGTAAGCTAATTGGCGGGTAATTTCTCATATCAAATTTGGTTGCTGCCTTCCGCAAAAACAGATACTGTGCAAAAGCATTTGCTATACCCATAGAGTCAGCGAACCTGTCATTGTCAAGCACCATTTCCCGTGAACCGTGATATCCCACCATGGCCCGACTTACCACGCACAAAAGACCAGAAAGTGTTTGGATGGAGCTTCAAACTTCCTTCAACCCTTTTTTTGTTTTCAAGATACTCTTTCTTGGTTTGAATCTTAATGCCCCTCCCTAAAGTGTCTCAAATTCGTTTAGCTCTGAAACACCAGCTCAGCCTCTCATAATCAGAGTGTGCAAATTATTATTCCACCTGACTTTACGAACTAGGTCCGTGGAGTACCAAGAAGGATACCTACGAGTGCGTCTGTTCTCTCTTATTTAGGAATGGATAGGTCTAACCATTCATACAACTGTTTGTATAACTTATCCTCTCCATCATTTACATTAGTGCACGTCAGCACTTGGGTCCACTCACAATCCCTAAGCAACTCGTATAACAACCCAAAATTGCCCTTGGAGTAATCATATTTGAATTTTTTTTGCATATAATTTGTGTTGATATCTGATTGTTTAAACATTGTAAATGCCGCAACAGTAAGCTAGCTTTTTTATGTTGATATTCGTGATCAGCGCATCAAACCATTTGTCCTAGGATTTCCAATTTTTTGATTTATCATTACAGTCATTGGCTTCTGTTAAAAAATATGTCAAAGACTGTTTGTTAGCAATACTTGTTGGTTATTTATTTCTTTTAGTACTCCTTGTTCCAGAATATTTTTCAGTCTTCCAGTGCGTTTTCTTTGAAATTTGGGCTAGTTGATTCTTATTAAAGTTCATTCAACTGTTGAAGGTTGAAGAGGCATTCAGTCCAGATGCAACGATTCTGAAAGATGTTTGTCTAAAATTCCAACCAATAAATGATCTCCTATAATCGAATAATGCTTTTTATTTATTTATCTAATTGAAGTGTCCTAGATATTTCTTCTCCACCTCCTATTTGCCCTCAAAAAACAGTTACACTGTTGATACTTTTTCATTTTTCAAGTTCTCACATTGTAATGTGATCCATTGCTTAGATAAACATACTTATTCTTCCTATCCACCAACATTGACAATTTATTTATAATTGAGCAAATATGTTGACATGAAATACTCTAGCATTTTGTTTTGATGTAAAGTTTATTTAGATAAAAATATAGGATCAATTCACATCCTCATCCTGATAATTGCCGCAATATTTATAGGTCATTGTCAGAAGTGCGAAACTGAAAATAGATCATATCAGATTCAATGTACAATCCTAATAATTATGTATACCTAGTTACATATTTTATTTATTAAATTATGAAACTAAAATTGAAGAAGGGCCTTACTGTACCTTTCTCTACTATAAAAAAGCAAGTCTAACCTTCATTAGGCAGACAGTGATGCATACAGGCTGCAGGTGTATCTTAAATCTAGACCCTAAGCCTGATATTAAAAGTAAGCCATTGTACTTGAAACGTACATATTTCAATAGTTTATCTGATTCATTTATCTTTGTTTCAAGCTTAGTATCATGATCAAAAAATCAAAACAATTTATTTCTTTCTATTTTTGTAATTCTAAACGATTATATTTTTTTCTCAGATCAATGCCTGGATTTATGCAAAGCTTCGCAGGACGACAGCGAACCAGTAAAAGGCCAAATAATAATCTCGCTCCTATCCAGAGACGGTCCTTGTGGCGGTACGCCTTTAGCCATCGTCAGCCCTTTAGGTGACATTCGTGGGCCCCCAAATAACGAAAATACAAATGTAGAAAATGGCAATAATTCCAATGATGATTTACCGCCTGGTTGGGAGGAAAGAAGAGCCTCGAATGGTCGGCCGTATTATGTGAATCACCAAACCAAATCAACCCAGTGGGTTAAGCCACAGTTGAACGGTAAAGTTCGGGCACTTAACAACAGGTTAAGGCCAGGGAATAATAACGAAAATCACGGCAATAATAACAACGAGATTATTAGGTCTGAGGAACAGACAAATAGTAATATACAAAATGATATTTCTCTAGCCTTGACTCCTGGTTCTAGCACTTCTCCTGTATCCCCTGTAATTAGTCCTCAGCATAAGGAACCGCGCCCTCCTGTGATTAGTCCCACATCCCTTGAATCCAGGGCTATTGTTTTAACATCTTTACCTGCAGCAGCAACACCAACATCTATAGAAGAAAATAGTATGCCTAATCAAAGTGCTACTCCGTCCACTAGTGCAAACACATCTTCTCCAATACTAAATGGCCAACAACAATCAATTTTGAGCCCTCAAAGGGTGCCAAATAGGGAAAGGAGGCCAAGAAATGCCGAAGAAAGGCGGGACGGCAGCAATCGAAGACGCAGCGGACGAAATCGGAATTCAGTTATAGCTGCTCAAGTAGCTGCAGCTGTAGGACAAGTTGTTGCTAATGGGAGTAATGTCGTTAGTAGCACTGGAAAATTAGATTTACCTCCAGGATATGGTAATTAATCAATTAGTTTTTGTTATTATTATTATAATGTGATTATTTATTTGGCAGAACTACGCACTACTCAACAAGGGCAGGTTTATTTCTATCATATACCTACAGGAGTGTCGACATGGCACGATCCCAGAATACCTAAAGATTTAACCCCACTTAGTTTGGCCTTGGACCATTTGGGACCTTTACCGGCAGGGTGGGAAATGAGGCAAACTACATCTGGAAGGGTAAGAACTTTTTTGTATTTGTAATTTCTGTTCAGTACATACTGTAACATATCCCTATATTTTTTTTCTTTGTGTTTGTGGAGTCACTTTCAATTTCTTTCAAAATCCATATGGGTAAATACGGTGTAGTCATATTATTGATTTTTTTTTTTGGAGGAGCACTACATCTACGAGGTGTGTGTTGTGTACCTTGCTACCCTGCATTTATGACGTTTTTAAATCTTAAAAGCCCTTTGACGAAGTAAGAATGAACGCTAACAAATCTATTTTTGGCTCTCGAACTCTATGTAGCTCCAGTATTTGATTATTTGATGCGAGCTGTAATCTTGCAGTGCGTCTTACTGCGAATGTGATACCTCAAAACCAAAAAGGAAAATTGAAAGTTTATAGCAAAGCAATACATGTATTACTCAAAATATAAAACTTACCAAAATATACACCGCACAAAAATTATCGCATCTATCATAGCAGACGACACAGAAATTAATAGCATAATTGCAAAGTGGAATGTATGCCTATCCGCATTTTCCCGAAAAAAGTAAACAAGAACCTAATAGAAGAAGAAACGACATGTTTTTTGACTCGAGTTTTTCAGTTAAAGAATGCCCATTCAGGGAATACTTAAGAAATTTTTAAAATAAATTTACTGTAGCCAAAATATTTAAAAGCATTGGTGATGCGATAATTTTTGTGCGGTGTGTAGTATTAGGTGTAATTCTGTAAAGCAGTCAACCTCCTTTCATCTCATCCCCTTTTAATATTGCAATAAGTTATTTTTGCCTTTTATTTCATAATTGGTTGTTCTCCTGAGGTTGTTCTTATATTTTTTGAGAAAGATATATGATTCAATTTGTCAAGAAGCATCTGCATTAATTAAATTGTATACGAATTTTTGAATTTGTTCAGAGAAGAGAAATTGCGTGTGAATTTATGATTGTATACAGGGTGTCCCAGGTAAAAGTAACTACATGGGGATTTCGGAAACGGTAAGAAATACAATTTTGGTTAAATGGGAAAAAAGTTGCGCTATTCCTGTAATATCGTGCAGCTTCGACCTGTGCAACATAGTGTAAAGAAAAGGTCAGGTAATCGAAGCTGACATGACAGTTAACAGGTATTATTGTCAGTTTGAAGTTTTTCAAAATTCAAGCCACAGATTCAAGCGTGATTCAAGCACATTGTCATATTCTGATGCATGTAAGTTAGAGAATTTGTACTGTCCTCAGCAGACATGGGTTCTTATTTCGGTATTAAAGTTTTGCGGCTATCTCCGCATTTAATTTACTATATCATAGCACAATTCCGAGCCCAATCAGATGCTGTATCGAAATTGGAAATATATACAGTTACAAAGCTATGACAATAAACACAATTACCTATTTATTTATTTGGTCATCATATAAACGGGTTGTACGAGGGCTTTGGTTGTACCATTGGTACAACTAACCCAATCGTACATATATACTTAGGGCCAAATTATGGACCAACTAGTAAGTGTCTGGTTGTTACCTAGCAGGTACTTTCTATTCTCTAGTGCATAGAAAGTACCTGCTACGTGGCAACCGTACGTTTACCAGTCAGTTCATAATTTAGCCCTTAACAAAATTAAAATTATAGAAGTGACTCATAAATAAAATAAAACAAATTGAAAACATTAGAATGGACTTCAACAGGTACAAACATACTAAATACAAAGTTAACGCAATAAAGAGTAGGACATTTGACAATTTTCCGACTTATGGAATCATAATGAACCGACAAAGAATACAGATTTCGGCAACCATGTTTTAATCCAATAATAAAATTTTCTAAATTAATTAAGGTATTAGAAGGTCCGCGTTTTTTTTTAAGTTTGGACTGTAAGGCATTGAGACATATACTGTCACCTGATCACCATAAAATGAATTTGCCGTTCTCATTATCCTGGTCAGAGGAGAGTTCTGGCCATAGGAAGTTCTTTGAAATTTCAATTGAAACGTTTTAGGTGCCTTCCCTTAAAGTTCGTGAAGGCACATGAAATTGCATTAATTCAAGTAATTCTGAACAGTCAATGCGATTAGATATAATTTTAAAACATATCAAAGTATCTTCCCCTAGTGCAGTGGTTCCCAAACTTTTTTCTTCCGCGCCCCCTTTCTGAAATCAAGAAGTGGTCGCGCCCCCCTTCCTTTCACCATTATACAAAAACATTTTTTTTACTTACTGTAACTCGTCTGAACAGAGACGCTTTTGGATGCTCTTAGAACATTTCACACCCGTCAGTGACTTGTTATACTCCATGCGTTTTGCACTCGAACGCTTGAAACCGAACGAGTCAAACTGTAGCCGGAGTACTTCGGAGTAACTCGGGAGCGCTCAACGGATGGCACCCGAAAGCAGTTCTGAATTTTGGAAAGGGAGGAATGGGCATGACAGTGGGCAGCGAGCGTGCGCTGTAGCAATTATCGCATGGCAAAGTTTGGCTTAGGTATGCGCTGTTGCCGGATTGTAGACATCTTTTTTTAAATTTTAACTGATTTTTTTATTTTAAATCTTAAAATTTGTATTAATTTTTTAGAAGACTCACGCTCCCCTTAATGTTGCTTCACGCCCCCCAGTTTGGGAACCGCTGCCCTAGTGTATAGTTTAAATTGTCAGATAATAACCCCTTCTTAAAAGCAATATATTTTAGAAACTCTGTATACTTTCTAACCTTTTAACACAGGTTTCGTAAGAATGAATTCCAAATGACAGATCAGTTTTCTAGCTGGGATCTAACTAGAGATGTGTGTAATAATTTTATTATGTTTATATCTTTATAGTTATTTATGATATAAGTGTTAAACGTACATTTTTAAGGCACGCATGTGAAAGTTTGCAGAATGAGCGAAGCGAATTCTGCAATTCACATAAGTGCAGACTTATGTTATATACTTACATATGATATATTTTAATATTAATAATATTCAATTTTTGTTCTCGAGACTCTCGAATCGAGATCGAGAAGTTGTCTTCGAGAAAAACATCGAGACGAGATTTTGTTGATTTCTCGTCTCGATGATCGAGACGAGACGAGAAATTGCCTTCGAGACGAGATCTCGTCTCGATGAAACCCCAAATCATTTTAAGGAAGCCTTAGCGCTAAGTATCCCTTAAAATGACATTTTTACGCGGAGAAATGTCACTTTAAGGAATACTTATCGCTAAGGCTTCCTTAAAATGGTCGGTGCAAACGGCCATAATTGATCTAATTTTTATTAAAAAAAATTATGCCCACATTTGCTTAAAATTGGCGAAATTTGGATGTGGTCACCAAACATATTTTTCTTCGTCTTCGCGGCGTGTAGGGGGCGCCGCATCTTAGTCTCCCCCCCTAGGGATATTCATATCGCTACGGCCCTGCATATCCCAGTTCGAGTTGATCAGTTATGAAGTTAGTGTATTACACAAGTAGATTTGATACTATTGATTTATTTTGCACACAAAACCGTGCTGATTAGGTATAATTAAGTTTTTAGTGCAACCCTCTAGGAAGTCGGTGATCATTGAATCCATTATCTTAGGTATTTGAGAGATTTTTGAAATTGGCCTATAGTTGTCTATGTTATTTTTATTCCCGTTGTTTTTACAAATAGGCAGTATATAAGTTGCTTTCCACTTTTGAGGAATGGTCTTGCGAGAGAAAAAGAGCAATTTTTTAAGAACATTGGGGGAATATTATCAGGACCTGGTCATTTAGTTGGTATTCTAATCTACTCATAATATCAGAAATTTTAAAATGGAAGGAGTTAACATTTAGATCATTAAAAGATACATATATGGTTTCTTGGCTGAATATTGTCATCACTGACATACACGGATGAGAAGTAAGTGGCATAGGCATTTGCAATATCAGCAGGACTTGAAAGTTCTTGATCCTGATATTTGAGTAATTTAGGAATACCACTCTGGTCTTTTTTAGAATCCACATAGTTCCAGACAGATAATATCCAATATCACGTCAATCTTTTCAATGTAATCATTATATTTACTAGTCGATAGCATTTTACATTGTGTTCTGATATCGGAAAAAAACTTGTAATTGGCATCGGAAGGAAAGTTTTTTAATTTTTTATGGGCTAACTTTTTTTCAATAATAAGCTGTATTAGTTCTTGACTCAACTTAAAATCGATACCTACTTTGAGCCTTGGGGCAAATTCATCCAAGCAGCGATCTAAAAACCTATCTACCGCTAAATCTATATCACAGGCTAAGATGTTATCCCAGTTTACATTCACAAGAAAGTTATTTATGCTATCATAATTAGCTTTATTATAGTCTACGATGTAATGACTATTGTTCACTGGCACTTTACTACTAGTATTGGTTATATAGATGTAGATCATTAGAGCTGGGTGATGTTTATCACAAGTTACTAGAATATCGCATGCGAGTTCCAATCCAAAATCATAATCATTTGTGAAGATAAGATCAATAAATACTTTATTCACATTTGAAATATTGTTGATTTGTCTTGAATTAAAGTAACATATTGCAGCTGTTATACATTCACTCGCCAGGCAGTTTCTAACCTGAGAGTTATTAAAATTATCACAGTCGAAAAATGTTAGCATAGGTAAATTATAGTCTCCTAACAGGTAAAAAGAGAAATTTTCATATAAGTTAGAAAAATGTTCAATATTTTCAGCGTGAGCTTTGAGCTTCATATTCTGATGATAAAGATTTCGGAGGAAAATATCCAGGTCTCTCTCATTCTTGAAAATAGTGGTGTTGTAGCCCAAGTTCTGCACTTTGATGATCATCATTAAGCCAGGTCTCTGTAAGTGCTATATAGTCCGGTATGAGCTGTTCAAAATTGGTTTCCCGTGTGCCTTTTTGGTATGCAAGCAAGCGGTTTTTTTAAACTAAAATTTGTATCGTAAAGAATAACCAAGTTCAGTCGGAACGCCGGCTCATGTGTCAGAGGCGTACGGTACGGGAAAATAAGATCAAATGATTTTTTGAGCGGTTTTAAAGGCATTTTATTACGCCGTTACAATTTGTTTCACTTTAATTTTACTTTAATTTCGTGTTTGACATAAAATATACAAAATCATGATTACTGCTAACGTTTTACAGAATTTTGGAAATTAAATGCGTACGCCCATGAGCGGTAGAACATGCGTAGACGAGCATAGCGCGCGACCATAGAACTTTGCGAAACCTCGCTGTTTACTGCAAATTATTGTTGAGCAATTGTAATAAAATATATCATCATTTAAAACAGGCATTTCAACACAACTAAATAGTTTCTGATCAAGAAGGAGCAAGCGACAAAGCTTATATTACATGCTATGCATTTAGCAATACAAAATATGTGAATATTAGATATACATATTTTCTCCCGATACTGACGTTTTGGTTTTGGCAAAAAGCAAATCCTCAGTTCCGTTTACGAAAAAAAGGAAACTGGATCTGCGAGCGGCACACAATTACCTCTCTCGGATGATGGAGTTACTTTGGACGCAAACTTATTTGGAATAACCATCTGAATAAAACAATATCACAAGCTACGGCCGCCACTTGGACGAACCGCAAACCCGTGGAAAAAACATGGGGGATAGGAACAAAAATGGTATATTTACCAAACGGTTGTCAGACCCAATCAACTAAGTCTCGTAAAGCACAAAGGATGATCAGTCTGGAACTAACAGGAGGGGTTATGTCAACTTGCCCTACCGCAGCCTTAGAGGCACTTCTAACGGAAGGCTGGCAATAACTGGACCAAACTTTAAACTCTCCTTAGCAAAGGATTTAACGCCCACAATATTTCAAGTCTAGGTACTGACTATAAACATCTGTGCCCAAGAGAGCCTTAAAAGAGGCCTTTCAAGAGAGCACATTTACATACTGTCCAGCAGTCAAGCGGCTCTAAAGGCTCTAGGAGCAATCAATTGCATTCGCAGCTAGTATAGCAGGGTAAAAATATCCTTAAGCAACTTGTTGCCAGTTGGCTGGAAGAAACAAATTAACCCTGAAAGCGCTTTTCAAGTCCCAGAGCCTTTTTGTGGACTAATGAAAATCTTCGTCTCCGAAGAAATCAACAGAGGGGAGAAGGACCGAACGCTAGCTCATTGGAGATCCATTCCGGGTCTGAGATTGGCAACGTGGTTCATATCCATCTCAGCAGGGAGATCTGAACAACTTCTTGACAAGGACAGAAGATAAATTAGAAATTAGAACAGTCGTTGGTCTGCTCACTGGACACTGCTTGCTGAAATATCACCTAAAAACAATAGGCGAATCAGAAAGAGACTCCTGTAGATCTTGGGAACCACCAACAGAAACTACACAAAATTCAATCAGAAGATTCACACACAAAATATCTGGAAAGGAAGCAGTGCTTGAGCGGCTGGAACAAGATGTAACGACTTCAAAAATGGAATCTACAATTTACAAACACATCCTACAAACTTGGATTCGAAACTAATTTTTACACTGGAATAGGAGAGAACTCAAGAACTATTTCTTTATCACCATAGGAATAAGTTCCTATAAAAAAAGTAAGAAAATTTTTAGATAACCTTTTTGAATGCCGTTTTACTGGCTCTTGGATCTCTTGGAAATAAATCATTGTTTACCGATCAAAACTTGAGTCTTCCCTGAAGGTCTTGAGTTTAGAATGAACATATGCTTCTATTTGAGAAGTTGGTGTCAATTCTAACCGCTCAAGGCTTCCTTAAGGTCTGAGGAAACCTCGAGGAGCTGAAATAAAAAATAAGGGTCCGTATTTAAAAAAATTAAGTTGATGATGGTGGCCCAAAGACGAGACGTCAGATTTTAAATATGATGGTACCATCTTGTAATAAGAAAAAAGTGACAATGATGAAGTGACACTGCTCTTCAAATTTCAAAACGGCCTTTCATTGGTCATGAACTTGCACAACTTGGCCATAATTTAACCACTTTTAACCAACCTCGTAAAGTCCAACAAATACCATTTTAAAGTCACGTGATTTTTCTCTATCCTTGTTGAATACATCTTAAACAGCGGTGATAGTAAAATTGAAAAAAAAATTGATGTCTAATTATTGTTCATATTATTCTTACCTGAAATAGAATCCGTCACTGTCATCAATTAGTTTGTCAAAGTTATTTTCGAAAATGATATAACGAACAAACACAGCTAATAATTTTGACTATATTAACCTTTTTTCAACTCGAAAAGAAGCAAATAGAAAACGGGTACCCATTTCCAGTTTAGAATGTATTACAACGGACAGCAGATGCGACAAAAGTGAGTCTCGCAACAATTGCAAGTATTAAAATTCCCATCTGATTGGTCAATACTACTTCAGAAACGCGTTTGTAAAATGCTAGTGGGAACATATCCTAAAATTCAAAAGTAATTAACACCAGTAGCTTTTTGTAGGTGATATCAACGACATAATCAATGAACATACGTTTTTTTCCCACCCAATATCACGTGACTTTAATATGGTATTTGTCGGATTTTATCTCTAATAGTTTCCGATATCTCATTGCTCACCCTCGAATTTGGGACACCCTGTATACAAAACTCTTTTCATGTCAAGGACATAAATGTGAATACAATGAATCTATCAATAACTCAAATCGCGGAGCAAGTAGCGATGACGAATACGAAGAGACGCCTGTATATTTTAAAACATTTCAAATGTTGTGAATAATTGCTTTTCAACTTTAAATTATGCGCATGCGCAGTCTATCATCTATCTCGTGGTTGTTTTTTCTCTTTTTTGATATGTTCCTACATAAATAAAAACAAATTAGGGACAGATCTAACAACGGTACCACTAAACAATCATATTTAATGAATAATAAAAATTGAAAATGAGGTAATGACATTTATGTCAACTGCGCGGCACTGACACATTTTATAGCGTTCCGGCTGAAAACAGTTACACCTTAGGGCATTAGAATTTCTTCAAAAAAAACCGCTTGCTTGCATACCGAAAAAGCACACGGGAATACAAACCAGACCGGACTAATAACATTGTAGTTACTGATGTAAATATTGGAGGAAAATACCTTGTTGCGGAAATAACCCACAACATGTTTAATTTTTATTATTTCTAATTTAATATAATTTTCGTCTCTATTATTTACCATTGAAATAATATTCTAAAAATATGTAGATGCTATTGCTGGACTATTCATCCTGTAAAACCGGCAACAACAGCCCTTTGAACCAATAAAAATGCAGGATTCCTTTATTGCCTTATAAGGTAGTGAACATTTCTCGCCGCTGTGATTGGTCAGCCGCTGCACAAATTCCTCGTTTTCGCGACCTGCTCCCTGGCAGACCGTAGTCGACGCAGTCGGTCGGTCGATGCATATTCTTCAGTACTATTAGAATAAGCAATAAGTTCGCGCCCTCCGATGCTCTCCAGAAGCAAAACCCCGTTATTACGCGCGATTTATAGTAAAATACTACTCTCTCTGTCTCAAGGCCTGACATGGTCTATATTATTGTTTACAATTCATGTCATTAATCCCTAATTGTTGCAAGTCACCTCGGACGAGCGAAATTCTCTCGTACGCGCTTGTTTTTGGCTCTCTCTCTCAGTCTCGCCGGTCTCCAACGTATATCCTTGTGTTTTCACCTCAGTGGAAAATTCCCAGGCTGCCTGTTTATAGGGAAAAATGGATAAATAATCGCATGAACCGGATTAAGCAAGTAAGACAGTTACAATTTCTCTAACAGTCGAACAATAAATACTGATTAGTGATTCACTTGAAATACACTAAAAATTTAAGTGTCTTCTAACGCTTACGCAGAAATTTGTTTACACACTCGTGAACTTAACATTTGTACATTTGTATATAGTAACTGAGACTAGATAAATACTTTTCTCTTCGAACATTAAATAATACATTCATTCTTGCTCGATATTAAACTGATTAATGATACGAATTCTACACGCCCCGTGGATAATAATTGGAATCCACGGCCTATCGACCAATCAAATTCTCCGTATTTTCGGAATACACCTCTATGGAATACACGGACCGCAACGAGACAATACAAACAAAACATGACTGACGTCTACTGTCAGATCACGAAACTTTCAATTTAAAAAAATTAAGGCGGGTTCAGACTTTTGATGATTGTTATTTCTTACAAAAACTAATGATTTTCTTTCAAAGAGTTCGAAGAGAAAGTATAGTCTTCTACTCGCATATAATGGCTATTATTTGCTCGTTGAATAATATACTATTCTTGCACATATTGTTAACAGACTCCCGCAGAAAAGTGCTCAAATTGTTAACTCTCAATAAATCAAAGAACTTTCAAGGATCAATAAACATTTTGTGATTGCACTGAACTGATTAAAGTTGACGAATTATTTATGTTGTGCTGTCGGGCATTTGATTAGTTAATTTGTGTTTTCGTTCATTTAATATTTAACCATAAATGATATTATTATCATTATCAGATTTCCCTACCTTTTATAAATCAAGATACTTACTTTAGTTTGGTATAAAATTTGTAGTTCGACTAGACGTCCAATAAGGAATGTTTAGATAGGATTTCATTGCTAACTATACCGAAGAGTGTTGCCAGGGTGCTTTCATAAAGAGTAACAGATTCGTCTTAAAAATGGTAATAGATTTAAAAAAATGGTAATAGATTTTTTTACAGCTGGCGCCACAATATGGGAGTTCATGTAACCTTTTTTTTTTATCATAAATAAATATCTAATATTTGAGATTAACTTTTAATAGTGTTATTCTTCTATAAAAAATAAAACTCGAGATTCGTGAAAAAAATTAGAGCATAGCTTAAAATGACATTTTTACATATAAATATGTCATTTTAGGCTACAGTTGATGTTAAACCTCCCTAATATGGTCGGTGCAAACCAAGGATGATACACACCAAAGATGATACACACTACTACTGCAGGATGGCCTATCCTCATAAGACCTGTGTGTAACAAATCCCCCCCGCCAAATTACCAGCTGTGACGTAGGCAACATGTTATTGTTGTTGATGTAGGCTTTTTAAACAGCTGACGACTTAGTTATGACGTCGGAAATGGTAACACACCAATATGGCGGCGATTACCAAAAATGAGGCCGATAAGCACTCCTTAGAATATTTATTCTCCTTGGATACACACTACTGTGTACTAGTATAGGGTAACCTGCCTATTCTCACAAGGCCTGTGTCCTGTGTGGTAAATCCTCATTTTTCTCGAAAGAAGTAATGACGTCATTTTTTAAAAGGTTCAAAACAGATTTCAAAAACATTTTGAACCGCTGGGGTCGAGAACAAACACATTTAGTTATGACTTCGGAAATGGTGACTCACCAATATGGCGGCAATTACCAAAAACGAGGCTGATAAGCAATCCTGTAGTGTAGGTATGTGTTATCCTTGGGTGCGAACGGCCATAAACTAGATATATATTTGGACAGGCCCTACGATTCTCACCTTAAAACTATAAAAATGAACTTAGAACTTCTTTTGAGATATAAAAAATAAATATCTTTTATTATTCGAGCAGAAAATGCATAACAAAATATATAAAAAAAGGTAATAGAATTTTTAAAAAGGTAAAAAGGTAATGAACTCCTCTAAAAAGTAACATATCTGTTACAATTGTAATAGACTGGCAACACTGATACCGAATTACTCTCATTTATTAATTAAATTGATAACTATTTTCTTTCAGCGTTTTATTTGTATAAATGAGAATCAAGGCAACCCCTAACCCATAATACAAGGCTTAAATGATCCAATACCTAGTGGTTAATTATCAGTCAAAGTAAAAAAATTTGGCATCCCTGGTGCGGTTTGACTCAAGCCCAGAAAGGGGCAATAGCTAGTTACGTCACACAAGACTCTAAGCTGAACTGAAGTCTGAACTGATTCCAAAATTCCGAAAGCGATGTTTTTATATTTTTCGATCCCCAAAAAAATTTCGCGTCATGTACATTTATTAACTTTCCTCTTTTCTAAGAAATATGATTATTTGTCTAAAACCGTATATGTCGCAATTTCCTGGATTTTGCGGAGGACAGCTAATTCAAAGAAAAGCCGCAATCGTGCCGGCCGTAAATCATGACTTTATTATAATTCTGTCACTTTGGGACCCAATTTAATTACTTTTGCCTTGATTTTAATATTTTTATGGATTTGATTTATGAGTTTAATGTGATGACACACACTTGGTGACTAACTATTAAAATTTGAACGTATTTTATATATTCCAATTAATTTGGATCAGTGCTAATTTGTTTCATTATTTTTCAATTTTATTGATATCGGAGATTCAATTTAAGATTATTTGATAACATGTAAATTTACTGTTTTTGTATTTTGAGTCCTTGTTAACTACGGGTCTATTTTTCCCAGGTCATTACAGCAGCATCTGATTGGACTTGGAATAGCGCAACTTTTTTCCCAGTTGACCAAATCTGTATCTCTTACCGTTTCCGCAATTCCCATGTAGTTACTTTTATGTGGGACACCGTGTATAATTTGATTGAAAATCACCAAATTGTTATGTATTCGAGACCACAACAAGATGCCTATAAGCCAACTAATGACAAACTATTCATTTATTAATTTTAATAATATTCGTGTGAGAATAACGTTCCCCAAAATAATATAAGAAATCGGTACTACCAACTAAATTACTCCCCAACTATTGAATCATTTCCAATACAATGTTGATTTACCGAGTTATTCTTTTCAGATTTATTTTGTGGACCACAACAGCCGCACAACACAGTTCACGGATCCACGTTTAAATTCGCAAATTCTCAAAAACATTTTAAAAAGAGTTACACCTCCGACTAGTCAACCAACCACTAATACTCCCCCTATACCAGTGATCAGCCAACCACCGTTAAGCGTGAACACAGCCACAACTACTGTCCCTCCCACAACTAGTTTATTGGCACCTCAAAATCCAGCCCCAGTGTCGCCCCGATCCAGAGTACACGAAGATTTGCCTCAAGGGTTGTTGAGTGAAAGCGAGCATTTGCCTAAATACCGACGAGATTTAGTAGCTAAACTCAAAGTATTGAGAGCCGAATTGACTGCCCTTCAACCTCAAAGCGGGCATTGCAGGTTGGAGGTTTCCAGGACCGAAGTTTTCGAGGAGAGTTACAGACTAATAATGAAAATGCGACCAAAAGATATGCGTAAAAGGCTTATGGTAAAATTTCGCAGCGAAGAAGGTTTAGATTATGGAGGCATCGCCCGAGAGTGGTTGCATCTACTGTCCAGAGAAATGCTAAACCCCCAATATGGTCTGTTTCAATATAGCAGAGATGATCATTATACTTTACAAATAAATCCCGACTCTTCAGTCAACCCAGAGCATTTATCTTATTTCCATTTTGTTGGAAGAATTTTGGGCATTGCTGTGTTTCACAATCATCAGTTGGAAGGAGGGTTTACTTTGCCTTTTTATAAACAGCTTTTAAATAAACCTATAACACTGCAGGACATTGAGGGTGTAGATCCGGAATTGCATAGAAGTCTTACTTGGATGCTGTAAGTGATTTTTTTTTAAAAATTTCAATCTGATTCCTAATTATCATTTTATTACAGGGAAAATAATATCGATGGTATACTGGATACGACATTCTCAGTGGAAAATAATAGTTTCGGGGTTGTTAAGGTTCATGAATTAAAACCTGGAGGATCGTCTATACCGGTAACTGAGGACAATAAAAGGGAATATGTCAAGTTGTATGTTAATTATAGGTAAGTCAGTCTATATCTATGTATGTATTGAATAATCTACAACCATGGGTCTAAAGTTCATTCCACGAAGTGAGATAGCAGATGTAAACAAACAGGCGGAGCTTAAAAATTCAGAGAAGGACTGCAAAAATATGAATTACAACTAATGACATTTATTATTGTCAGGTTGTCATATGAGTCAATAAGCTTAATGTCGTATTTACTAGTATTTTACAATTATTTAAATATTGTTTGATGAATTATTGTTAATTAGTGAGCAATTTAGATTAAAACAATATCAAGTTAAACAGATTCCGCTGAAGAATTCGTTCGGAAATATATTCAGAGAAGTGTAGATCATGGTCGTTTATCCCGGTTGCCAAATTTTCAAAAAGATCCGCTTTTTAGTTCTCCATAAACGTCCAATACGCCATCCACCGTGAGACACCCTGTATTTTCTGAGCTTTATATGTTTCTACTAATACGTACAATAAGTTTCGCTTATGCGGCTATAAGTTTTTTTCGTTAATTTTTTGCTGTAATTGTAACCCTTCGTAACCCCCTATCATGTTGGTGCGCCGGCAGACGTTCATATTATGTACTCATCATATACTACACGTATAACACATACTCGAAAACTGTTAGAGATAAACCTATCGAAATTTATATCATTTAAATCAGCAAAAACAAAGCTATCCAATGATCTATTAATATATAGGGTATTTCATTTGAAAATATCGGACTTTGGTCGATATCTCGAAATCGGAGCGATATAGAAAAAAACTGAGTCCGCCACTGGATTGTGCTTAAAAAAGTGTCTTCATAATGTTTTTACAGGAATAAAAAAAATTGATAAATAAAAAACTTATAGCTTTTTTTCATAATAGGGGAAAATCGAAAATCGCCCTGTATCAGTAGTACCATTGAAGATATCGTGATACGGTTTTTGGCAATCGACGTTTCTCGAAAATTAATCCCATGGCACCTAAGTCAATTTTCCTCTTTCTGGTCTGGAAGTATGTTTTTCTTGTTAAAACACTCCAAATTTGCATCCTATGCAAATCTCCTTCTTCAAATATTACAACTTTTTTTTGAAACTGTCAATGCAAAACCAATAATTGCAGGAGATCTCAACTTAGATTTTGGCGACCCAGAAGTTCAGTCCATCATTTTGCTGAATAACTTGTTGGAATCATTTAACCTTTGAATGCACGTCAAAACCCTAAGAAGGACATTCACTATAATTGATTATGTGTGTTCTAATTTTGACTGTAATATTTAATTTAATGTGGAGGATCCAGTTATATCTGACCATCAGGCAGTTGTCGCCACACTGTCCCCTACACATAGTCAGATGCCTTGGTAGAATCTTTAGGAAAAATAATTAACCGTTTCTGTATTGTAACCGCACTTCTGGGAACTACTTTTTAACCTATCGTCAAAATAACAGAAAAATAATTCATGTAGCGAAAGTCCCATTTCACTCAAATCGCTTAAATAACTCGCCAAATAAGCCTAAAGAGACATGTCGCATATTTCGTGAACTAGCTGGGGAAAACACGTCCAAACCTAGATAAATTTGATACATAAAGAAGGTGATACTAAGAATCCATCAAATTATCGACCAATATCTACTATCAACAATTTCTAAAGTTATCAAGTAACTGATTAAAAAACGTATGATGGACTTCTTGACAGAGCACAATATTTTCAACACCGCACGATTTAGCTTTTTACCAAAGAGCCGGTATGATGCTATGCTTGGAATAATTCAGCAACTTTTCAAGCATTATAATGATGGGAAAGCTACTGCGGCAGTGTTCTGTGACTTCTCGAAGGCATTTGACTGTGTTAGTCCTGGAGGTTCCAAAAATTAGCATAACGAAAATGGCACACATCAGAAAAACTAGAGTACTAAATTCGGGCGTATTTAGTGCTAGTTTAGTACGAAAAAAAAAATTATAACTCTATTTTTAAAAAAATTATGTGCATGTGTGCCAGCTTAAGATTAAGGTGGCACACTATAGTTGGATAAGTTCGAATCTTTGAAAATCTAGTACCTCATATTCAGTGCTAATTTAGTACATTCATGTCACGCCTAAAAAACTAACAATGATGTAATTAATAACAAAATAGCCACGGAAAAGTGCTAACTTAAAACTTGAATCAGCACACATAGATCGAATCGACCGCGCGAGAACGGAATTCGCATGCACGTATTTAGTGCTAATTTAGTACTTCAAAAACGTCGACCCGAAACAAACTAGTAGCACATCAGCACAGAGCTAACCCAAACTAACCCAAAATAACCCGAACTAACTCAAACTAACGTCCGAAATTAGCATTAAATGTGTTATAATTTAGTACTCTAATTTCATCGCGTCATCGGTGATAATGTTTGTTAACTTAAACACTAAGCCAGGCCAGCACACAAGTGCTAGCTCAGTGCTAATGTGATACTAATTCGTTTTGGGTCGTCGTTTCTGAAGTACTCAATTAGCACTAAATATGTGCTACACCAAAGGAATGTGGGTTCCTACGTTAGAACGTCAATGGTCACCTCACCTCACACTTGTTTTTGCCATATGTTTCACCCCCTCGCTCCTCATGCGGAAAGTGTCAGATTAAAAACGACGGACAATGGGTAGCCCTCTTTTATCATGATTCTCTTTTTTTTTACACAACTAAAACTGTTATTCCTATCATTAGTAACTTTTTTGCACTTTTCTCTGTTGCCTTCAAAATTCCTGATTTTAATTTGGGCAACTACACCTAATTTTTAGGATTACTCTGTTTGTGTTGAGGTTTCGTAACGCTAAAATAACTAAAAATGTATAATCTTACACTACACTTACCTTACTATTAATGTTTAATGTTTCAGTTAACTGTACCAAGCCTTTCCTTATAGATTTACCCATGCACATAGTTTTTAGGATTTTGAATTGAGGTATACCGTTGTCAATAAGTTTGTTGTGACTTGGTCGATAAAGCATGTTTTCTTTCTTTCTTTATATGCTAAGAATGAGATATTCAATGTAACGCATTTCAAACATTTCCGTCCCAAAAAAAAAACTGACAATCTTAAATATGAAATCCATACACTTTCAGGATTTCATCGCATAATATTTGTCATTTATTTATTTACATAACATCCTAAATTACTCTATAATAATTCAAAAGAAAAACTCAAAGTCTTCCTCCACTCTAAGGAAGACTTTGAGTTTTTCTTTTGAATTAAATTTCAACTCCACTTTGAGATATGGACTACTTCTTCAATTTAAAATTCTGTAATGGCTGGAACTCAACTTATTCTGTACAAAAATTAGTGAGACTATCTGAATCAGTATCTGGATTAGGAGAAGAAATTCTGCAGGGGTTGAACGCACACAGAGAAATCATTGAATCACATTTTATTGCGGGTTGTCGACAACATAGTTTTGGCAAACAAGACCTAATTAAATTTCTACCAAACTCAATCAAATTGTTGTCTCGGACACCCAAAGACCTTCGGAAATCAAACCTTAAAATCCAAAGGGGACCCAAGCAAATGAATAAGACTTTGATTGTTGGTATATGGAATGTACAAGGTACAGTTGGTAGAATACAAACAGGCGAAGAATCACCAACAGAAAGCAAAAAGGGAAAGGATCTGAAAACCTACGACAGTACGACTACTTCTGTAGCAAGGGTTGTTACCTTCGACCATTGAACACTCTCTCTCTCTAGACTAATAACGATAATAATGTGCTATAGAATTTGTTTGGTTCCAGAATGAGACCAGGCCCTCTTTCTCGCACTTATGAAAATAGAATGTTTATAAACCAGTCTGTTTATGTTTTGGGTATCAGAGAGCTGCGTTCGAAAACCTGGTTGTTGGTGTGGAAATTATTTCAGGGAGTGCATCTTCAAAATGTGAGCTTAAATTTTACTCTTAGAGTATTCGGTGCGCACATCAATACGTGTCAAACACCCTTCCGAACGCCGAAAACCATATGATTTTAATCCACACTTCGCCTTTCCGAACGGCAGCTGTGTGATTTTTATACGACACACCAGGTTCTTGAACGCAGTCAGCTGATTTGTCACAAGAAAGTTGAGAACACCATGAGAACACAAAACAATTACTACGTTATTGCCAGACTGTAAAATCTTCTTTAGAAGTAGGTACGTAGTTCCATTTAAAACCAAATTGATTCGTGATAAAAGGTATTGTTGTTTTAGAATTATTTTAAGTATAGACTTAAAAAGTCGCAAGTATATTTTTAATATTATTATAAGCAGACAAATTTGAAATAGATACTTTTCGATAGATGTACGATATTCATTATTATCGATTTATTGATCCCTCTAGCAGTTTAAAGCTCGATGGTTGTTACCAACTGGGAAGACTTGAGTGAAAGCCTACTTTGTCAAAGAGAATTGTACATTCTCTGGATAATAATAGTTATTTGTATACCAAGGCCGCGAAATGCCTTTTTAGCGTACGTAGAGAAAAGTTATCGTCGAGGCCGCTTGCGGCCGAGGTTAACAGTTTCGCGGTCATGGTATACACACTATTTTTTGTGCAACTATAAGAATTATGTAAAGTTACAGAAAAACTGTATGAATTTATTGAATTTGACAAGGATTTGACACATTTTGCATGTAAGGTATGGCGGCCGCGAAAGCTCATTTCGCGGACGGTTGCACAAAAAGCTTTTTTAATTCGATTTGAAACAGATTCATCACACTTTGTAGTTGCCTTCAGACTTGAAAATCCAAAATATTTTCATCCAGCATAAGATAATTCATACATAGGTACACCTCGACCAACGATTATTTAATTACTAAACGAAATTGAAAATACAGAATATCAGAGCTCAAGTTGGACCAATATGCGGAAGTGACCACTATTTTCTGAACGCCTTACCAGAAACGAAATCACTATCAGCAAGACAAATTATAAAACAGCATGATTGATTGATTGATCGGTCTAGGTACTATCTCAAAAGCATAGATTACGATAGTGTGAAAAATTTTTACCTAAGAAGTCTGAATAGGAAACTTGAAAGCATCGACATGTGAAAACCTAGATTAATAATGCGAAACTATTAAAACAAGCATTCACTAAGACCCAAATAAAGCGATCGAATAGAAGAAAACCTCATAATAGACCCATAATGGTGGATACCAACATGGACTATACCAGCATACTTATCCAAAAACACAGATCAGAATAAATAAGATTACAAAATCGCACAAACAAAAGTGGGAAAAATGCTAGGGTCAATGAAAAAATTATTCAATGATAGGAAGCCGAAGAAGCACGGAAAGTTCAAAATGTAATGTATTGGACCATTGAACGAAAAAACATCTAGATATATTATGTAATTATATCTCCAATAACAGGAGCAATATCTTCCAGTAGTGCATTTGACTTACCTAATAATTGCTGATCGATTATCAATAAATTTTTGCTTCAAAGCCTCATTGTTATTTTCACAGGATTTTCTACCTTCAAGATCTATCTTTTTATTACGATATTTTTGTTCCAAAGAGAGGACTTTTTCGGAAAGTTTTGCCAGCAATACCCGACTTCAAACTGCTTGCAAACAAAGAAAAAACCATTGGGCACATTTTGTAATTATACTTTCAACACTAACCTAAAGAGTACAAGCTTTAAAATCCAATTAAGCCTAAGTGGTATAAGATGTGACTTTGATCGCAATATTACAAGTAAATTAAAGGCAGACAGCAGACATTATCTTTTTGGTAGAAATCTTTTTATTTGTCTAATTTGGTTTGATTGGAATATTGCTACATACAATACAAGGCCCGGTTTATTCAGCTTGTGATAAACTGTCAGGTAAGGCTGAACGGATAAAAGCTCAATCTATAATCCTATTAGTTGGCCAGTTATCCGCCGACCAATAGGATTAAAGATTGGTAAATTTATCTATACAGCTACCATTTTATCTGAAGATGGGCCTAAATCTTATGATTGCAGTTTGCTAAAACTGTAGAATATGTTCTTATATAATAGTATACAGGGTGAGTTTTTTAAAGTGTTACATTGCGATATGTCAAAAATAACTGCAATTTTTTTTGACATTTTGGTGACGTAATAAGTACACGGGGGGGCACATTTTAAAATATTTTTGACATTTGCCCCTTCACTCTCTTGAGAGGAGTGGGGGGTCATTTTCTTATTTTAAATGGAAAGATGTGTTTTTTATTCTGAAATACGATTCTACATACAAAATGGAGTCTGTTCACAAATTATTTTTCAAATTGTTCAACTAAATTTGGAATTATGACTAAAAAGGTAACTACAATAAAAAAAATTCTTATCGCCTAATTTTTAATTATCTATCGTCTATTATGCCTAAGAAGTTGTTCAAAATGACCGCCTTCGACTTCCAAACATTTCCTTATTCTTTCCCGGAATGAATTTCGTACTCGTTGTAACATTGCTGGAGCCACAAATAAACATGCAGAACGAATTCTGTTTTTCATATTCTCTGGAGTCCTAAGAGCAGTAGCCATCACTTTATCTTTAATAAATCCCCATAAAAAAAAAATCAAGCTGGGTCAAATCTGGCGAACGAGCAGGCCAGTTGACAGGACCACCCCGACCAATCTACCTATTTCCAAATAATCTATTCAAACGATTACGGGTCTGTATGGCATAGTGGGGTGAAGCTCCGTCGTGCTTAAACCATACGTCTGGATTAATATTCTGGTTCAGTAATCTAGGTAACTGAGTTCTTAAAAAAACTTCGTACACCTTTCCATCTAAATGACCTTGAAAAAAATGCGGGCCAATATCTCTATCTTCGAAAATACCACACCATACGTTGATAAACCAGAGATGTTGATTTGGTACAGTTCTCATCCAGTGAGGATTATTAGCCGCCCAGTAATGCATATTGTGTCTGTCCACCTTCAGAAAGACAAACAACAAAAACTGAATATGAACTGGTAAAAAATAATTTGAATCTTACCTGGCCACAATTATTGAAAGAAGCTTCATCAGAAAAAATACCATTATTCAAAAATTGGTAATTTTCGCGCATTTTTCTTGAAACCCAAGTGCAAAAATTCATGCGATTCTCAATAGTAATATAACGAGTGCAATGGAAATTATTGATAATTTTTGGGAAATTTGCCCGAATGCATTTTTAGTTGAAAAAGAGCACGAGTGCACGTAGTGCAAATTTAAATTTTTTGTCAAAAAATGTCAAAACACCAGTTTTCGCACCAGTTAGTATGCAATTATCTGATAATTTGCACTAGTGCAAATTATCGCCTAATTACAATCTGATTGGTTCAAATCAACAATCAAAACATGTCAATTTATTGTTGGAATACCAGTTTTGACAGATGTATGAAATTCTTTTAAAAAAAAAAAAACAGATTTTAGGTTCAAATCAACAATCAAAACATGTCAGTTTATTGTTGAAAAACCAGTTTTGACAGATGTATGAAATTCTCAAAGCAATTTCCGTATAGCTCTTGATGAAGTGTAATATGGTAAGGATGATATTTGTGCCTGTGCAGAATTGCTATAATTGATGATTGACTTATTTCAGCATCTAAAGCAAGCCGCCTGGTATTTGTTTGAGGATCAATGACACGTAAAAATTCTTATGTGATATACTTAAATAAACATTGGAGTTTCGATGGCAACAGGGATAACTTTCATAGGATAGCTCCTCAAACAAGAACTGGGCGGCTTGCTTTAGATGCTAGAATAAGCCAAACAATAATTTATAGCAATTCTGCACAGGTACAAGTTTCATCCTTACCACATCACAATTCATCAAGAGGTCATGACTTTGAGAATCGCATGAATTTTTGCACTTAGGCTTCAAGAAAAATGCGCGAAAATTACCAATTTTTGAATAATGGTATTTTTTCTGATGCAGCTTTTTTTAATAATTGCAAGATTCAAATCATTTTTTATCAGTTCCTATTCAGTTTGGACCCCCTTGATTTTTTTTTATTAGGATTTATAAAAGGATAATGTAATGGCTACTGCTCCTACGACTTCTACGACTCCAGAGAACATGAAAAACATAATTCGTTCTGCACGTTTATTGGTGACTCCAGCAATGTTACAACGAATACGAAATTTATTCCGGGAAAGAATAAGGAAATGTTTGGAAGTCGAAGGCGGTCATTTTGAACAACTTCTTAGGCATAATAGACGATACATAATTAAAAATTAGGCGATAAGAATTTTTTTTATTGTAGTTATCTTTTTAGTCATAATTTCATATTTAGCTGAACAATTTGAGAAATAATTTGTGAACAGTCTCCATTTTGTATGTAGAATCGTATTTCAGAATAAAAAACACATCTTTCCATTTAAAATAAGAAAATGACCCCCCACTCCTCTCAAGAGAGTGAAGGGGCAAATGTCAAAAATATCGTAAAATCTGTCCCCCCGTGTACTTATTACGTCACCAAAATGTCAAAAAAAAATTGCAGATGTTTTTGATATATCGCATTGTAACACTTTAAAAAACTCACCCTGTATATTATAATTATGAGAAGGAAATCGCAGGGATCTCGACCAAAACACTCTATATTACGTTAATTACCAGTGTTGTCAATAATTCATTATTGATTTTCTCTTATGTCAATAATTGCCAAATTTATGTAGAAAACTCCGAAATTATTTTTATACCTTATACAACTTTTTTTAACATTTCTATCTATTCATGTACGTCTTCACGTTTCAATCAATGTAAGTATTTAAATCTTTTTATATTTGTATAAATTACCATAAACTTAACAATGTTAAAGGGGGTGTGCGCTAAAAAAACAACTTATAATAAATACGCGTAGAGCAAATAGAACTACGGAATTTAGACAAATCGAAAAGCAAATATATTCCACAGGAAAACAATAAAGAAAACGGTACTCGTTGCCGACGACCAAAATCTCGAATGCCAGCAAGCTGAAACTTGCTACCCTTCGATCCCCTGGTTCGGTGGTGCTATTAGGTGGTGGTTGGGTCCGTTTTATGATGGACGTAAACGTTCCCTTCTGACTTTTTTTCTGTAGATAACAGTCGGCTACGCTACCGTTCTCCACGCCCTCGTGGAAATTACTCGGAAGTACACATCTGTGAAAATTCAATGCGTATTAGTTATCAGAATAAAGGCTTTGTTACTTAAGACATTCATTTTATATTTTTAAACTTTGCTGCTCCGTCCTTGTTTGAGTTCCTAGGCTAGATATTCAAAGAGATAATCAACAATTTATACAAACAAATAAAAATGGACACAATATATGCATAAAACATAACATTGGACAGCTTCGATGATCATCGTCACATTCTAAGCGTAACATTTACGTTTTTGTTTTTCTCAACTATACTCTTAGATTGCGACCCGACACCAAACACTCTACTGGGGTACCCCGTTTAAAAAATATAAATAAATAAACTGAAACAACAAAAAAGAAAAGAGAATAACGATTTTTCTCTCGCCACGACGATCTATGGCTTCTAATCATCGAGTTCGGTTTCCGATTCCGAACTCACTACAAAGTTGATGACTTTTATCTTATCAAGGGGAACGATTCCCTTGTACCTTCTCTGCGATCGAGAGGTGCCTTCAACGTCCTCGACCACATAACGATCGTGATCTAAGACTTCCATAATCGTATATGGACCATTATACTTAGGTAGCAATTTTCGACTTTTGCCCTCGTTGCTCGCTGCTTGTGCGCGCACAAATACTTGTTGACCAACTTTATACTTTTTCTTAGCGCAACGATGCGCGTCGAAGTTTTCTTTTTGTTTCGTTTGTTTTTCGGTAATTACGATTTTTACCTTCTCTCGAGTTTTATTAATATTTCCGTCCCGAGTCGACTCCAAGGATACCTCGTTAGCCAGAAACGAATTGGCAACTCCTCTCGGAATGTACCCATGAAGCAGTTCATAAGGAGATTTTTCGGTAGTGGAATTCATCGTAGAATTCAGTCCCCACCGAACCTTAGAGACCATCTCGTCCCATCGTTCCTCGTCCTCCGTAGACGCTGCAAGACAAGACAAGATAGTTCGGTTGTAACGCTCTACTTGACCATTTGCTCTAGGCGTGGCTGTTGCGTTCAGAACATGTTTGATATTCAGGTTTTTACAGTATTCTGCGAATAGCTTGCTCGTATAACAGGATCCCCTGTCTGATATAATTCTCCTGGGCACTCCATAGTTTTCTATAATGCTATCCAGAAAGTTTATTACAGGACGAGTTTTGGTTGAAGCCACTGCTTTCATAAATACAAATTTTGTAAATGCTTCCACCACTACGATTAGGTAACAATTTTTCCGTTTTGATTTTATGAATGGACCTAAATGATCGATATGTATCGTGTCAAATGGTTCACTTATCTTTTCTATAGGATGCAATGCTCCAGCTTGCCTTCCACCTGGCTGTTTGTTATATAAACATGGCAAACAACAAGATATAAATTTTTTTGTATACCTTCGCATTCCTGGAAACCAGTAAAGATTTGACATGGCTGATAGAGTTTTGTCTTGGGAAAGGTGACCATTCCCATCGTGAAAGTGTAGCAATATTTGTCGTCTTGCTGATTTTGGAACTAACCATTTGAGGCCTGCGGGTAAAATTTTGTAAAGTCGATTGTTTTTTAGACAATAATTCTTTTTAATTTCTTCATCTTCTTTATCCTGCTTTGGTCTTTTCAACGTTTCGATGATAAATCTGCATCTTTCATCAGCCATTTGTGCATTTAAAATCCAATCCTCCTCATGTATGTTTACAATATTTACACTTATAGCAGGATTCCTGCTTAATGCATCCGCATGAGCCATTTTGTGGCCTGGTCTATACTCAACATTGAAAGTATACTCTTGTATACTTAGCCACCATCTTCCTATTCTAGGGACAATGTCTTTTTTATTAAGAGTTGTTCTAATTGCATTGCAGTCTGTCACAACTGTAAATTCAATGGTAATCAGATAAACTCTAAAATGTTTCATTGAATCTACTACTGCCATGGTTTCTAGTTCATACGAATGGTACATTTGCTCCTGTTTTGATGTTTGTCTGGAATAATATAGTACGGGTTTCAAGTTATTGTCAGGTTGCAATTGGCTTTTCCGTATCTTAGATTCCCTAAAACTTTATTGACAGCTCTCTGAAAAACTGCAGGAGCATTACACAATCCAAACGGCATCCTAAGATATTCGAAATGACCATCTGGTGTACTAAATGCTGTTTGCGGAATTGCTGATTCTTTCATAGGAATTTGATGATAACCACTAGCTAAATCCAATTTTGTAAAATATTTGCAGTTTTTAAGTTTTTCTAGGAATTCGTCTACGCGAGGCAATGGATATTTATCTTTGACAGTTTTAGAATTTAGTTTTCGGTAATCAACGCACATGCGCATTTCACCATTTTTCTTTTTAACCAACAGGATGGGGCTGGAATATGGTGAATCCGATTCTCTAACAATTTCATTTTTTAATAAGTCGTCAACAATATTCCTTACAACTTTGCGTTCATTGTAAGATAATCTATATGGTCGATAAACAACCGGACTATTGTCCATGAGATGTATTGACATTTTGGCTACATCGGTTTTACCTAATTCCATAGTACTTTGTGCAAAACAATCCCTAAAAACATTTACTAGGTCTACAACATTTTTTACATTCGCTTTGAGTCAAATTGGGGTTTATTGATAAATCGTTTTCAGTAAATAATTTAACAGTTTGTGCATGCGTTGAAAAAACATGATACTTTTGAACAAATTTGTCCTCAAAACAATAAACACAACGAGCTAATACTTTCTTGGGACTTACCTCAATTTCGTTTTGAGAAAGGTTTACAAGGGTGACATAACCATCTTCCCCTTTAGTGATGCACTCGTCAATGTAGTGCTCGTTTCCAGGCACCGGTCGTGGTCCACCACGAATGTACACATCATCGTAGATGGCACCTCGAGTTGTGATGGCAACCATAGCCGATGTCCTTGGTGGTATGCCTGTGGTGGTCTTTGCCCACAGTGATACTTTTTTCTCTGGCAACTTCAATAAGTCGCTTAAATTATCATCAGCGGACAATATCCTTACTTTTTCACCAGAGACTATCGTAAGAACTTCTGGCTTATTAAGGAAGGTCTGTCCAATCATCACCGGAACTTCCTGAGCATCATCTGGAACGATCAAGGCTCTAACTTTACTTTCGATCAGATCGATTTTGATCGATACTTCTGCTTCTCCTAAAGCATTGATTTCTGAGCCGCCATACCCACATATACTCAAATTGTTGCAGGGAGTATACTCTAGGTTTAATGCTTCAGAGTCAGCTTTTCTTATTAGAACTGCTCCACACCCTGAATCTACATAAGATTTGGAAGGTTTTCCATTTACGAAACAGTCAAAGAAATAATTTTTGTTGAAATTAATTTGACCTTCTGGTTCAATAACTTGGTTTCGAACTTTTCTTCGGCAATCTTTTGCCAAATGACCCAAGCGCTTACAGATATGACATTCGATTCTGGGCTTCGTACATTTATTAGAAAAATGGCCCTTATCCTTGCAATTGTAACAGCGAGGCGTATTTATTTGGCTGTCCTGGTCATTCTTCAACTTCTTCTGCTCATTGTTTCCATACTTCGGATTTTCCCAAGGTCGTTTATTGCCACGACGATGGTTTGGATAGGTGAATCGGTTAGAAGTTGACGGTTGCAATGTAGAATTTGAACCCTCAGACCTTAAGGTCGATATATATTCAGCATATAATTCATCCGGTGTATTATATCTACCAGCTCTTGCTCCTGCTTGGATTGTTGGATCAGTGATACCATCGATCAAACAAGAAACTGCTTTTTTGTCGGTGATGTCACATGCGTTTATTAAATCCAGCTTATTGAAATAATATTGTTCCCATGTTTCAGTCGGTAATTTAACCCTATTCACCAAGCTTCGAAGTCGCGATGCAAAATCGCGATGCTCTGGAAAGGTTTTAAGTACAAGAGCTTTCCATTCTTCCCAGGTTTTTTGGTAAGATGACAAATTGTCATAACCATTTTCGTGCCAATCCAGTAAGGCGGCTTTGCATGTTGAAGACCATTGTTTGTTCGTCCCACTGGTGTACTATAGCGAATTGTTCAATCTTTTGAATCCATTTGAGACAACTCAGATTTGGATTTCCTGGAGCAAATTCTGGAATATAATCTGCGTTCAATGTAGCTCTTACAGGCTGTGGTAAATGAGTTGAAGCAGTAGGCCTTTCTTCGACGAGGCGCTCTACTAGCTTTTCGAGCCTCTCGATTCTAGATTCCGATGAAGTTGTAGTTCCAGATCCCGTAAAACTACTTGTTGGTTCATTACGAACTTCAACTTCAAGCATTCTGGGTCTTGGGGGTGTCCGTGATGTGATATCTGTTCTACTTTTGCGTTTCGATTTCTTTGATCGCTTTTTATTCCTTTTATAATTATAATCCGAAGCTGAGCTTGAGCTTGAACTCGTTGAACTGGATCTCGAAGATCCCATTTTTTTTTTTTACTTTATTATAAGAAATATAGAAGCAAAATAAACTGAAACCAAAACGTTCGTGCGAAATCTCTCAATTTTGTTTTTAGGGAAATAAAAGAAGTGCAAAATACCCTATTGATTATCGTTGGATGGCGAACAGGTATAATTTGGGTTTTTACCCTTCGTAACACAAGTACCTAAACCGATGGTTGAAAGCAACCCTTCGCGTCACAGCACGGTTCGATCGAAGAAAGCGAACCCAAGAATAATGTCTAGGTAAATGTTAATTTTCGTAAGCTTTTGAAATAAAAAGTCAGTACAAAAGAAAACTGATTGTCACTAATTCTTGGTAAATGGCACTTATATATATTTACAGTATTTACAGTATTTTATTGAGTCTTACAGTTGATGTTTGAACTTCATTAATCCATGAATCATCAAATCACAATATTTATCACATCCAAAAACTGTCGCTCACTTATTCACTAGCACATAGGTTTATCCCGCCGCTGCTCTATAATAAATACGCGTAGAGCAAATAGAACTACGGAATTTAGACAAATCGAAAAGCAAATATATTCCACAGGAAAACAATAAAGAAAACGGTACTCGTTGCCGACGACCAAAATCTCGAATGCCAGCAAGCTGAAACTTGCTACCCTTCGATCCCCTGGTTCGGTGGTGCTATTAGGTGGTGGTTGGGTCCGTTTTATGATGGACGTAAACGTTCCCTTCTGACTTTTTTTCTGTAGATAACAAACTTCATCTCTAAAAAAAGAGAAAAAAAATCGAAGAATAACAGTGAAAACCGCAACCCTCTATGACAAATAATACTGAAGATATGGCTCTATGAAGCTATCGAATCTCACCCTATGACGTCACGAAAGCTCAAGCGACGCACGAGAAAGTGAAGTAAAATTGAATGTACATATGTTTTTCCTGTGTTACCTGCAATAAACTAAACAAAAACCACTCACGCGTGCCAGGAACAATCAAATTAACAATGCGGAGCACGGCTCGACGAAGCTCTCGTGACGTCACACACACTTTAAAGCGGTATATCTCAGCGATGGTTTATCGTAGAATAACGAGGTTTGAACAGTTATTCTTAGATTTTTTCACACTAAAACTTTAATTTTTGGCGCGTACCCCCTTTAAAGAAGTGAGAACACTTCGAAAGCTTGATGACAGTCTATATTACGTTATAGACTGTTTTGGCCGAGATTCCTGTGATTTCCTACTCATAAATATATCACTACGTCCGTTCAACTTCTCAACATTATATTATAATTTTTGTAATGGGAAACACACTAAATTAAAATTGCTCATGGAGTAAACTGACTATAAACTAAAATTTTCCTTATATTTTGACAAGCTTAATTTTTTTGCAGGTTTATGAGAGGTATCGAACAACAATTCCTAGCCCTTCAGAAGGGCTTCACCGAACTAATACCTCCTCCATCATTGAGACCGTTTGACGAAAGAGAATTAGAGCTGGTCATAAGCGGAATAGGATCCATAGATATAGCCGACTGGCGTTCGCACACAAGATTAAAGCATTGCACCGCCGATACGCCGGTAGTTCAATGGTTCTGGCAAGTCGTCGATTCATATTCCGAAGAGATGCGAGCTAGACTGTTGCAATTCGTCACAGGCAGTTCCAGGGTGCCGCTGCAAGGATTCAAGGCTTTGCAAGGGAGCACCGGCGCCGCGGGGCCTAGGCTTTTCACTATTCACTGTATCGACGCCCCACCGCAGAATTTACCTAAAGCGCACACCTGTTTTAATCGTATCGATATACCTCCGTATGAAACCTATCAGGTTTTGTATGAGAAATTGACGCAGGCTGTTGAGGAGACTTGCGGATTTGCGGTGGAATGATTATAGGCTTGAAAGGTAAGGTATTTTTCAATACATATTGTCTATTGAACCAACCAACACCCTATATATTTATCAAAAATTTAAATAAATACCTATACATTTGTCCTGACATAATTTCCGATAGGATTTAAATCGTACCTTAAACTGTTAGAGCAACTTCTGAAATTTTGAATGGATGAAGGTTGGTCGAGTTGTAATTATAGTTACTTAACACTTTATTGAGTATTTACGATTTTATAAATTTGAATGATGACCTATCAAAGATAATTGTACAGAGTGTTTCCTTATATTTTGACCCCTACCTACAGCTTTAGCTATATGAGGTGGAAAAAAACTTTAAATATGAAAGTTGTAGGGTTTTATGTCTATTATCTTTTGCAAATGACAAAACGGGCAAATGACATGTGCCAACTGTCACAATGACAAACACTTGCCTTTTTCAAATGGAACACCCTGTATATTTTTGGCTAGAATGATAGCTTTTTTTCTTCTGATTCCAAATATATCATATATGTTTATATTTGGTTCAGTTCTTTTTGCGCTATTCAATTTTAAAATTGTATTGATCAAGCCTCATCACTGATATAAGAAACAAGAAGCCAGTACAGATTAAATTAAGGGTAATGTAAATGCATTTTTAAACTTGTATAGCGTAAAAACAGCTGAACCAAATATCAACATATATGGTATTTGGAATCAGAAAATAGTATATTGTACGCTATTTTTTCTTCAAACGAATGGGGTAAGCTCGGGTGTAACTGAATGGTTGAGCGGCAGTAAAAGTACAAGCGGCACTAAAAGTACTTTTGTTGCCGCTCCAGCGGCACTAAAAGTACTTCTACTGCCGCTGCGGTTGCCTAGCAGCATAGAAGTTCAATTTCTACTACCTCGACAGGTGTTAACCGGCTGGATTTGCCTAGCAGCATAGAAATTCAATTTCTGACATCTTGACGGGCGTTAACAAAGTGACGTTTTTTTGACGTTTGGAGAAAAAAAAAAATTATCATTCTAGCTAAAAATATACAGGGTGTTCCATTTGAAAAATGCAAGTGGTTTGTCATTAGGACACTTGCCACATGTCATTTGCCCATTTTGACATTCGCAAAACATAATAGACATAAAACCCTACAATTTTCAAATTTATAGTTATTTATGTATCAAGGGTACTAAGTAGATGATTATGCCCCGAGGGCGACAGTCTTACAAAGCCGAGGGCCTCTGGCCCGAGGGTTCGTAAGTTGCCCGAGGGTATATATCTATTAGTACCCGTGGTGCATACAAACTTTTTGTCATGCCTGCGCGGGCCATAATGTGTACTTTATGCCCGCGCGGGCCATAATGTGTACTTTATGCCCGCACGGGCATAAAGTAATGAATTATATAGATGGTATCTAAGGTATAAAAACACAATAATGTACTGGTATGACATAAAAGTTTTTTTCCACCTCGTTTAGCTAAATTTGTAGGTAGGAGAAAAATATATAGAAATACCCTGTACGCTCCAGGAGACTATGGTTCTCTGGATGGTAATTCTCTGCTTGATCCTGATGGTTTAGGATAGAAGAGCAGAAGGGCGTTAGTACGAGACAAGACTTAAAGTCACGGCACTTGCACTAGGGCGTAAGGCAGGTAACTTACAACCAGACTAAAGCCCTTGTTGTAAGTTGGAAAGAAGACCCCAGCCAGGCAAAGCACTTGCTATAAGGGTTAAAAAAAAAACCTGTAATCAGACAGAGCACGTACTACAGATTTAAGGAAAGGCCGAAGACAGAGCACCTGCTGCAGTAAGGCTAAATCAAAAGTAATTGTTAGAGCGCAGTCTCACGACTCTACTAGCGTTGCTAGGCCAATGGTGACTTGGCACAATTTAAGTAAGAGAAACAACAATTAGTTTGAATCTGACTTTATTGATGAAATTGATCGCCTTTTATATACAATAAATGCTGATTTTGCAAATACCAATGATCGTCATTTGCAATAAAAGAAAGTAGGCTGCTTATAATTAATTAATTCTAATATGTACAGGGTGCTGCAATTTGGAGTGTTTTAACAGGAAAAAACACACTTCCAGACCAGATAGACGAAAATTGACTTAGATGTCATGGGATTGATTTTCGAGAAACGTCGAATGTCAAAAACCGCATCGCGATATCTTCAATGGTACCATTAATACAGGGCGATTTTCGATTTTCCCCTATTATGAAAAATGGCTATAAGTTTTTTGAGCACAATCCAGTGGCGGACTCAGTTTTTTTCTATATTGTTCCGATTTCGAAATATCGACCAAACTCCAATATTTTCAAATGAAACACTTTATATATTAATAGCTCATTGTATAGCTCTGTTTTTACTGATTTCAATGATATAAACTTCGATAGGTTTATCTCTAACAGTTTTCGAGAAAAAAAATTATATGTTTCAGTCATAAGAAACAATGTGTTAGAAAGAGACCTTCCTCTTTTTCCTTACACATATAAAATCCTTCTTTAACACATTGGTCCTTACGACAAAAACAGATATAATTTTTTTTCTCGAGAACTGTTAGAGATAAACCTATCGAACTTTATATCATTGAAATCAGCAAAAACAGAGCTATCCAATGAGCTATTAATATTTAGGGTGTTTCATTTGAAAATATCGGAATTTGGTCGGTATCTCGAAATTGGAACGATATAGATAAAAACTGAGTCCGCCACTGGATTGTGCTCAAAAAAGTGTCTCCATAATGTTTTTACAGAATTAAAAAACAATTAATAAATAAAAAACTTATAGCCATTTTTCATAATAGGGAAAAATCGAAAAACACCCTGTATCAATGGTACCATTGAAGATATCGTGATACGGTTTTTGACAATTGACGTTTCACAAAAATCGATCCCATGCCGTTTAAGTCAATTTTCCTCTATCTGGTCTGGAAGTGTGTTTTTCCTATTGAAACACTCCAAATTGCAGCACCCTGTACAGTCTGGTAAAAATATATAAAATAAATTTGGATTAATGGACATAATAATAACGACTTTAAACTTGGTTGTTGTTCATGAGAAACTTATATTTACGCTGTTTCATTTCAAAATTAATAAACAATTTATAATTCCAAGAGACATTTTTAAAAAAGTTTTCGTTTTCAGATGATGCCTGCTCGATTCTCCGAGCTACCAATCATCTTTTTACCAGAGCACAACTAAAGCATCGCGAGCCAAAAAAAAATATTAGATTGAAATGCATCAAAAGCTTTGAAGACTGTCGAGTGCCTTTTTTCGCTCACCGCCCCCCTCACAAAAACTTTCAAGTGCCTACAAGCTAGTCAAAACGTGTAGACGGATTCTATATCACTATCACAACCAGGCATGTATGCTTCCTTTTTTAGGTGAGACTTATTTTTTTATATTTGTATTGTTTTCTATTACTATTATATACACATATAGAGAGTTATTGGATTACACTAAGGAATATTAGTTACAAAAATGCTCTGAGATTGAAAATTAACTTTTCGGTGCGCTGATACATTGGGTTTTTATTTAATTATGTATACATAGTTGTCGAAATTTTTAAAAATTAAACTTTTTGTAACATTTTAGAACTTTGAAAATAAAATCCATGTACAGGGTTATCGAACGAGGACCAGACAGGCTTCTTTTTGACTCTACCTGTACTTTTTAAATCCGAATCTACAATTTTCGGAATTGGTGGGAAAAATTATATGAGACGGCTATTTCAGATTTTTTATAAAAATACAGTTAGAGTCATAAAAGTGGTCTGTCACTAGTGACCTTTACAACTTCAAATTGAGACTTATCACAATCAAATTGAGAACAAACATTTTCAAATTGAGATTAAACAAAATCAAATTGAGAACAATCAATTTCAAATTGGTACAACATTCAATTACATGGAAACGGATGTACCAATTTGAAATTGATTGTTCTCAATTTGATTGGTTTAAGTCTCAATTTGATTCTGTTAATTTCAATTTGATTGTGATAAGTCTCAATTTGAAGTTGTAATGGTATAGTGCTCGTTGGATAACCCTGTACAAATTACAAAGAAATATTTCACATTACACTACAGTTTCTCTCCTGTTGATAATATGAAACAAATAATTTTTTCACATTAAGTGAAATAATTTTTTCACATTAAGTGTGCCTCACCAATTGATGACGTACAACAGTAGTGCATATTGTCTTGATAAATCTATCTATCTACTTCTGTGCTATGGAAAAAATACAGGTTTGTCGTTGTGTAGGGCCTAATGTTCCTAAACGCGCTTAGGAAAAATTTACAATATTTTCTACAAGAAATGCCCCATTCCATGGTGGTATTTGCATTGTTGCCAAGTTCACCGTTTCTAAGATGCCGTATGTAATTTTTTTTTTTTTAAATGAAAGTGCCTCTTGATTTTTATTGTAACTAATTCAGCCGCTCAACATTACTAAAACCCCTAAATGCCAAACCGTCATTTGACTTGGCAACAGGGTTAAGAAAAATGTTGTGTCTTAGAAGGTCTGGAATATTAACACTCCAAATACTAGAATATTCATGGGGATATGAAACCAGCAAATCTTTTTATATGTGTGATAGAAGATTATAAAACATGAACCACAAACATTTTGTGACCTTGAAAATTCTAAAATCAGCTTCATCTTATATGTACTAACATTGCTTTAGAAGAAATCAAAATTCTCAGAATCATGAATGAAGCTGATCCTCGAGATCCCAAACGAAAAAGAAAAGTTCGACTTTTAAATGATTTCCAAATTACTGGTGTTAATGGACAACATATTTGCCTGGTATTTGAAGTCATCTTCTTATAAGTGTAACAGAAGATTATAATACAAAACTCGCGTGTAAAGTAGCTGAGATGCACCGGTTCGGAATTAAATTACTCGTTTCCATTGTTGCCAACGAACCACTAGGCAAAATGAGTTTTGTTCAAGCTAAAAAAGACGCCTCGAAGACGAATATCATTTTTCAAATGGCAAGTAAAACATATTATTGACACCATCGAAGAGAAGAAAAAAGTCGCTGAATCAGTTGTAAATACTTGTAACTTTCTAATTCTCCTTCCTCATCCTCGAGCAGTGATAAAAATTCGGAATTCAATCCAGCCTGCTGACCTCGGAATCGCTTGCAAGATTGAAGGACCACTCTATCAAACCATCCAAACAAGACATCAATGAAACAGAACAGTTCGACTTTTGAATGATTTCCAAATTACTGTTGTTAATGGACAACATATTTGCCTGGTATTTGAAGTCACTGGCCATTACTATTATTACAATCTAATGAGCAAGGCCTCCCATTAGCCAATGTGCTCACAGTCATAAAACAAGTCTTAGAAGGTCTGGAATATTTATACTCCAAATGCAAAATTATCCATGGGGATGTGAAACCAGAAAATCTTCTTATATGTGATAAAAGATTATAATACACAAACCACAAACATTTTGTGGCCTTAAAAATTCTGAAATCAACTCCATCTTATACTAACATTACTTTAGAAGAAATCAAATTTCTCAGAATCGTGAATGAAGCTGATCCTCGAGACCCCAGACGAAACAGAACAGTTCGACTTTTAAATGATTTCCAAATTACTGGTGTTAATGGACAACATATTTGCCTGGTATTTGAAGTCATCTTCTTATATGTGTGAAAGAAGATGATAATACAAAATTGGCGTGTGAAGTAGCTGAGATGCACCGGTTCAGAATTAAATTACCCACTTGCATTGTTGTCAATGAACCACTAGGCAAAATAAGTTCATCAAGCTGAAAAAAGGCGTCTCGAAGACGAAAATCATTTTTTATGGCAAGTGAAACATATTAACATCATCGGAGAGAAGAATGTGATAAGAGTATACAAGATTTACAGCCAGGTGGGAGATATTGTACATTTTTCTAAAGCCTGTGCTGAAATACGAATTTCCAGACATTTCCACATAAAAGCTGTGTTGCCATATTTCAAAAAGTATGTCAAATAGAGGCCTAACATGTAGACGGTTTAGTAATGTTAGGACGCTGAATTAATTACAATAAAAAAATAAGTTACTTACGGCATCTTAGAAATGGTAAGCTTGTCAACATTGCAAACACCACCATTGCATCGGGTATTCCCAAAAACCTCCAGGTAGGAAATAGGTATTGTAAATTTTTCTTAAATGCGTTCTGAAATATTCTCTTTCCATACATAATAACAACTCTGTATACTTATCAATACCTTGGAAAGAAGTTTTTTTAGATTCTAGTTCAAATAAGTAGTGTCCTTTTTCAAACACTATGCAGGCGGTGCTCCAAATGTCTGCTGAAGTATTATACTCGGCTTCAAGTAGAAACTCCAAAGATCTGGTCTTGTTTGGATGGTTTAGCTTACTTGTCATTTGAAAAATGATATTCGCCTTCGAGCCGCCTTTTTTAGTTTGAATGAACTCACTTTGCCTAGTGGTTCGTTGGCAACAATGCAAGCGGGTAATTTTATTCCAAATCGGTACATTTCAGCTACTTCACACGCGAGTTTTGTATTATAATCTTCTTTCACACATATAAGAAGATGACTTCAAATACCAGGCAAATATGTTGTCCATTAACACCAGTAATTTGGAAATCATTTAAAAGTCGAATTGTTCTGTTTCGCTTGGGATCTCGAGGATCAGCTTCATCCACGATTCTGAGAAATTTGATTTCTTCTAAAGCAATGTTAGTAAAGGATGGAGCGGATTTCAGAATTTTTAAGGTCACAAAATGTTTGTGGTTTGTGTATTATAATCTTCTATCACATATAAGAAGATTTTCTGGTTTCACATCCCTATGGATAATTTTGCATTTGGAGTGTGAATATTTCAGACCTTCTAAGACTTGTTTTATGACTGTACGCACATTGGGTAATGGGAGTCCTTGCCCATTGGATTGTAATAATAGTAATAGCCAGTGACTTCAAATACCAGGCAAATATGTTGTCCATTAACACCAGTAATTTGGAAATCATTCAAAAGTCGAACTGTACTGTTTCATTGCTGTCTTGTATGGATGGTTTGATAGAGTGGTCCTTCAATCCTGCAAGCGATTCCGAGGTTAGCAGGCGGGATTGAATTCCGACTTTTTATCACTGCTCGAGGATGAGGAAGGAGGATTAGAAAGTTACAAGTATTCACAACTGATTCAGCGACTTTTTTTTTCTCTTCGATGGTGTCAATAATATGTTTTTTCTACAAACGTCACTAAAAGTGTCATTTTTAACGGATGCTGTCAGTGTCTAAAATGCCATTTTATGACACCGGTGTTAAAAGTGATTACTTTTAGCACTAGTGCTAAAAGTAATCACTTTTAGTGCGTTTGTAGAAAAAATAGTGTATGATATTCGTGCTAAAAGTGATTTTATTTTGTTCAAAGGGATGGAACACTCCGCCTTCGGCGTCGTGTCCTAAACTTCCCTTTTCACAAAATAAAATGTCACTTTTAGCACTTATATCATAAATAACTATTATTTGCCATTTGAAAAATGATATTTGCCTTCGAGCCGCCTTTTTCAGCTTAAATGAACTCACTTTGCCTAGTAGTTCATTGGCAACAATGGAAGCGGGTGATTTAATTCCGAATCAGTACATTTCAGCTACTTCACACGCGAGTTTTGTATTATAATCTTCTGTCACACCTATAAGAAGATGACTTCAAATACCAGGCAAATATGTTGTCCATTAACACCAGTAATTTGGAAATCATTTAAAAGTCAAACTGTTCTGTTTCGTTTTGAGGATGAGTTTCATTCACGATTCTGAAAATTTTGATTTCTTCTATAGTAATGTTAGTATAAGATGGAGCTGATTTCAGAATTTTTAAAGCCACAAAATGTTTGTGGTTTGTGTATTATAATCTTCTATCACATATGAGAAGATTTTCTGGTTTCACATCCTCATAGATAATTTTGCATTTGGAGTGTAAATATTCCAGACCCCTTCTAAGACTTGTTTTATGACTGTACGCACATTGGCTAATGGGAGGCCTTGCCCATTGGATTGTAATAATAGTAATAGCCAGTGACTTCAAATACCAGGCAAATATGTTGTCCAATAACACCAGTAATTTGGAAATCATTCAAAAGTCTAACTTCTGTTTCATTGATGGTCTTGTTTGGATGGTTTGATTGTGGTCCTTCAATCCTGCAAGCGATTCCGAGGTCAGCAGGCTGGATTGAATTCCGACTTTTGATCACTGCTCGAGGATGAGGAAGGAGAATTAGAAAGTTACCAGTATTCACAACTGATTCAGCGACTTTTTTTTTCTCTTCGATGGTGTCAATAATAAGTTTCACTTGCCATTCGAAAAATTATATTCGCCTTCGAGCCGCCTTTTTTAGCTTGAATGAACTCACTTTGCCTAGTGATTCGTTGGCAACAATTGAAGCGGGTAATTTTAGTTCGAACCGGCGCAACTCAGCTACTTTACATGCGAGTTTTGTATGAGAATTTCATACATCTGTCAAAACTGGTATTCCAACAATAAATTGACATGTTTTGATTGTTGATTTGAACCAATCAGATTGTAATTAAGCGATAATTTGCACTAGTGCAAATTATCAGATAATTGCATACTAACTGGTGCGAAAACTGGTGTTTTGACATTTTTTGACAAAAAATTTAAATTTTTGATTTATGAAATTCTCTCATTAAATACAACTCGTGCAATGGAAATATATTTATAATTTTTGACAAATTTGCACTCATGCGTTTTTAACTGAAAAAGGCACTCGTGCACTATGCATTCGGGCAAATTTCCCAAAAATTATCAATAATTTCCATCGCACTAGTTATATTACTATTGATAATTATGAAATATTAGTTTTGTTTAATCACTAAATAATGTAGAGAAGGTTTATAAATAATTACGAGGCACAATATACGTAAATAGGTGTTCTTTAATAGTCAAATAGACAAGAGCATTTATCAGAGATACGTGCAGGTATAACATCACGATTAAGACTGAGGTTACAGTGTTGTCAATTCAACTTATACAAAAGTACCTAGCTACATATAAATCATATATTACACGCCCCACCCAAAGGAATAATAAAAAAAAAATAAACAAATTTAATGCCTTTTAAAATCTGTTCGGAGGGCGACTGACTCTACCACTTCTTGTCACATAACCATTGACAACAATCGGATCATCTCTTCTCTCTGGATCTTCGGTTTTAATTGGCAACCTAGCTCGTTTATCATCATCTGGGCTGACTGTTTGTTGTCTAAGTCTCAAGTGACTTCTATTCCGTCGATATTCGCCTTCATTGACCTGAACTACATAATCGTTATAGTCATTTTTCTCTACTTTAACTCCAGGGTTCCACCTTCTTATCCCCTCTTGCAGAAGAATCGGGTCACCCACGTTCACCAGTAATTTGGAAATCATTTAAAAGTCGAACTGTTCTGTTTCGTTTGAGGTCTCGAGGATCAGCTTCATTCACGATTCTGAGAATTTTGATTTCTAAGAGATAAGTTAGAGCTGATTTCAGATTTTTTAAGGCTACAAAATGTTTGTCTTTCTAATCCCAACTAAGCCAAACAGTAGAATAAGTACCAAAGCCTAATTTTCTAATTACATAGTACCTTCCACGATATTCGTCTCCAATGTTGACGGGGTGATAGCCTCCCTCTCTATATTCAGCGCTCTCCTTTTGTTTTGATGTTTGATCAAGAAAATGGGGGTGCGGTACCTTATTGATCGGATAATGAGACGATTCGCCCATAGATATTTTCGATTTTCTTCCTCTGCTTCCATTTCTCTTCGCCTAGGTAGCCGGCTGGACTATTATTTCATGAGTAAGCATAATGCAATTACGTTTGAATGTGACAACATTAAAAATTTTGAACTGAATTACGTATTAAAATTTGGCATTTTTGTGGCATGTGCGCCAGGTATATTCGCGAATGTCAAAAAATATGCGCAATTGTCAGGTAACAGATTTCGAAACTATGGAAACAGCAACAAGCTTGCTTGAGAAACTTGTTATAAAATTTTTGAGCATTTATCAATGTTCGAGGGACAGCCCATGGAATCTGTTCACAGTATCAACATGAAATGATTGGGTGATTTGCGTCACATGACAAGAAATAACAAAATTTAATTGGTTGTTAGAACTGTCAGAACAGTTTTAGTATAATTTGCTTCTAACCATTTCACTAGAGTATTTTATACTGACAAAATGTCAGGAACGGCCTGTTTCCGACTGACAAAACTCCTTCCTGGACTAAATGAACATGATGGTTTTTTTGGAGACATTATAGTGTCTGGTTTCTGGATGTGGAAGCTGCCAAGAAAGGTACAATGTGGCTTCCTACAGTGTGACCAGTTCAATATATTTTCCCCATTTGAATAAACTATGAGAAAAAAAAAACCGGTTAGAAAGGTTAGCGGCAATCAAACGGAATGATCTTTCACAATCCAAAGTAACAAACCAAAGAGTTTGTAGTAAGCATTTTTTCACAGGTAAAAAATAAATTGGTGCTATTTTGCCTTCAATCATCATAATGTTTGGGTCTATAATAGGAAAACCAAGTTAATTAGAGGATGTGGATAATCCTGATTGGGGACCAAGTTCTTACAAATATTGGCTCTGCATAATGAAAATATCTTGTCGTTTTGCACTCAACAGATTTACTCCTCACAAATACACCTTTAAAGCATATAAAAATGTAAAACTCCAAACAAACAGCAGAGCACACGACTAAATTGAAGTTTGGCGGCCAGGTCATCTTGAATTTCACGTGGTTTGCATTGCCTAATTAAACAATTCGAAGACGAAAGTATAACTTCATATGACACTGTTTTTAAAACAGTTACTTAATTACTTAATCGTTACTAATTCCGATTATGTCTGAAGCAGCTGTCAACATCACTACATAACTGTAGTTACCAGAGAGTGTTGCCAATAAGACAGTCCAAAACTTGTGACCAAATATGGCCGCCTGTAGACACGCAAAAGTTTTTAACTGCGTATGGCCAATACACGTTTTAAATTTTAATTTTAATTTTTCTCGGTACGAATACATGTTAATTTGTCTCTATTTAAATTCCTCTCTCAAAGGATGCCACCGGCAATAAACTATAAATTTGTATCAAGGCAAAACGTTGATTGATCAATAAAATAATTTTGTGAGTAACCTAACTCGTCTTTTGTGAGTCATTACATCACTCTCTTACTTAAGAATCGAAATTATCTTTCAATAAGATTATTTCGATCACTTAATTATTTTAATAAGAATGTATATTTTACTTTAACTCCTATAGATTAAATATCCCCTTATTGATTATTATATTGAACAAAACTGATTATTATACTCTAACTTTAACTAACATAATTACTACAAAACTTACTTAAATGACTACTCCTCGTTTCTGTTTGGCGACGTTGGAGGGTCAACTGGTGTGGTCGTTCGGGGTTCCGGACGACCACCCTATATGTAGGCAGGACCCTCTGTGTCACGTTTTCATTTCGGGGGCGACTACGTGTGGTCCTCCTGGTAGGCCTCGAGTTGCTTGCCTGTTGGCTAGTACTCTTCGGGATTGTAGGTAGTAGGGGTTTAAGGTTGGCCCAGGGTAGCAAGCTTCTGCAGGTAGCACGGGAAGCCATTGTTCTCGACCCTGGCATGCAGGGCAGCGGCACGGTGGTTGATCACTTAGAACGTCCATTTCTGCTATGCCTTGCTCTACGCCGAGGCCAACGATGATCTCCATAATGGTCCTTTGGAGCGGGTGGAACAACGGATGCACCCTGCCTCCTAGTGCCCGATAAACTCCCCAACACACGTTCAGGGCTACATAAATTATAGGCAACCGTTCACGCGGGCTTTCGCACGAACCGAGATCCTCGAAAAATTTTCGTAGCGATGGTTCCATAATTACACGTTCTTATAAGATCACTTTGAATGAAATTGTGAAGTTCAACTGAATAGAACTACTCATCCTAGAGGGTTTATATCTTGTCTTAATTCGAGAATGGATCCTAAAGGCAGATCCACATGATATTCATGATATTCTATAATAGTTTTCCAAATTTAAATTATATACTCTTCACTCATACTCTTCAGAACATGCATAAACAAACCTGAAAACCCACAAAAGAAAACTTGTGCATGTATTTCGGTCTTTCTTCCTCTCGCAACTTTTGCTAACCTCCAGGGTTTTCTATCAGTTTTTAGTTCTGAACCCGACTTGATTAATTCTTGCAATGCTGAATATTTCCATTATTTGTGACGCCAAGATTTTGCATGTGAATTCCGTCAGGAGCGTCTCCAGTTACCTTAACTCCTATCCATTAAATATCCCCTTATTGATTATATTGAACAAAAATGATGATTATACCCTAAATTTAACTAACATAATTACTACAAAACTTACCCAAATGCCTACTCCTCATTTCTGTTTTGCGACGTTGGAGGGTCAACTGGTGTGGTCGTTCGGGGTTCCGGACGATCACCCTATATGTGGGCAGGACCCTCCTCTGTGTCACGTGTTCATTTCAGGGGCGGATTGGCCCACCGCGGCCTGGTCGCTCGTGGACTACGTGTGGTCGAGTTGCTTGCCCCAGGTTGGCCAAGGGTAGCAACCTCCTGCAGGTTGCAAGTAGTGTTTCACAAGACAAGATTTCTTGTCTTGCTGGGCCTATTCTTGTCTTGTCTTGCAAAGCAAGACAAGAAATGAAATTCATTCTTGTCTTGCCCGACTCTTGCAGAAAAAAATCTTGTCTTGCAAACAAGATTTCTTGCAATTTCTTGTTCTTGCATTATTTGTTTTGTGACGTCATAGCCAGAGTCTTGCTTGCAAGAGTCTTGTTGCAAGATTCTTGCTGCAAGACTCTTGCTTCATTCATTACGTTCAAAAGCGCGTCGGAGGCGTGTGTGATAGAAAAACACGACGGTTTTCTTCCACACACTTCGGTTATGAAACCGTGTTTCATCATAGTCTGTGGGGCCCTTAAGAATATGATTGGTGTCATTGTCATTGATAACGTGGTTGTCCTGTTTCCTGGTTTAAAGTCTTTTTTTTTTCGAGGAAACAGTTTCAAAAGCACTTTTAAAACAGTTTCAGCTCTAACGTCACTATTTTATGCACTACAATGCTAACAGACCTTAAAAAAAATTCAACTTGATTCTTTGATGGTTGAAAACGGAAAGGCCTTCATATTGAGCTTAAAATTCAATATTGTGTGTGCAGTGTCGTCCATCATGACCAAAACTTTTCCTAGCCATACTTGCTGCAAGAACTGTTAGAAACTGACATCTGTTTGAGTGTTTCAAAACTACAATTTCAAAACGTTTTGTCGCAAAAAAATGCCTTAAACTTTACAAACTGATGTGCTGACATTTTTATCTCGTTGTTAAATGCTGCAACGTTTCCAAAATAATTCAAAAATATGCAGAGAAGGAGGCTTCATTCTTTTGCAAGATTTCTTGCAAGATTGCAAGAGTCTTGCAGAATAATTTCTTGTCTTGCTTGGCAACTTCTTGTCTTGTCTTGCTTTGCAAGACAAGAAATTTAAAAGAGTCTTGTCTTGTTCTTGCAGCAAGAACAAGACAAGAACAAGAAATTTGCAAGAATCTTGTGAAACACTAGTTGCAAGTTGCAAGGAAGGCCCTTGTACTCGACCCTGGCATCCGGGGCAACGGCACGGTGGTTAGTCACCTAGGGCATCCATTTTTGCTATGCCTCACTCTACGCCGAGGCCGACGATGATCTCCATAATGGTCCTTCGGAGCGGGTGGAACAACGGGTGCAGGTTGGTGGCCACTCCGCCTCTTAGTGTCCGATAAACTCCCCAACGCAGGTTCAGGGCTACATTAATTATCGCCAACAGTTCACGCGGGTTTTCGCACGAACCGAGATCCGCGAAAAATTTTCGTAGCGATTGCTCCATTCCATAATTGCACGCTCTTATAAGATCACGTTGAATGAAAATTTGAAGTTCAACTGAATAGAACTACTTATCCTAGAGGGTTTATATCTTGTCTCAATTCGAGAATGGATCCTAAAGGCAGATCCACATGTATCACGGTCTTTCTTCCTCTCGCAACTTTTGCTAACCTCCGGGGTTTTCTATCAGTTTTTAGTTCTGAACCCGACTTCATTAATTCTTGCAATGCTGAATATTTCCATTATTCGTGACACCAAGATTTTGCATGTGAATTCCGTCAGGAGCGTCTCCACTCTGACACATGCATAAGTACACAGTGTCAAGAACCATCTAGAAAAAATCAAATAAGATAAAATAATTGTTTAGAATCATAGAAATTACCTCATAAAGGAACAGTGAAAACACGTTAATTGGAGCAGTTACCTTAACTCCTATCGATTAAATATCCCCTTATTGATTATATTGAAAAAAACTGATGATTATATTATACCCTAACTTTAACTAACATAATTACTACAAAACTTACTTAAATGCCTACTCCTCATTTCTGTTTTGCGACGTTGGAGGGTCAACTGGTGTGGTCGTTCGGGGTTCCGGACGATCACTCTATATGTGGGCAGGACCCTCCTCTGTGTCACGTGTTCATTTCGGGGGCGGATTGGCCCACCGCGCCCTAGTCGCTCGTCGACTACGTGTGGTCGAGTTGCTTGCCCCAGGTTGGCCAAGGGTAGCGTAGCAATCTCCTGCAGGTTGCAAGTTGCAAGGAAGGCCCTTGTACTCGACCCTGGCATCCGGGGCAGCGGCACGGTGGTTGGTCACCTAGGGCATCCATTTTTGCTATGCCTCGCTCTACGCCGAGGCCGACGATGATCTCCATAATGGTCTTTCGGGACGGGTGGAACAACGGATGCAAGTTGGTGGCCACCCCGCCTCCTAGGGCCCGATAAACTTCCCAAAACACGTTCAGATCTACATTAATTATAGACAACCGTTCGCGCGGGTTTTCGCACGTACCGAGATCCTCGAAAAATTTTCGTAGCGATGGTTCTATAATTACACCTTCTTATAAGATCACGTTGAATGAAAATGTGAAGTTCAACTGAATAGAACTACTTATCCTAGATGGTTTATATTTTGTCCTAATTCGAGAATGGCGGATATACATGTATCCCGGTCCTTCTTCCTCTTGTAGGGGTAATGGTTTCGGTATCAATATCCAAAACGCCAGAGATGTGATTGCTGGTATGGTCAGCATTATCAGTAACGCTATTTTTATACCTACAACAAATAACAGTGAGTATGATACGACCCCAATTACTCCGGCTCTTTCTGAATCGGAGCTCCATGCCGATAGAACACACTGCATATTTATTTATGTGACTACTATGAATATTGACATTTAACAGTCTCATATTTAGAGAAACAACGGATACTTTAAGCTTAAAACAAATATGCATATACATATCTATAAAACTTATCCTTCACAAACTGCATTGACAAAAAACTAAGGAGTCAAAGGTATGGTACATATGGCATTATGAGCCATAATAGCGAAAATGCCATCTAAGGCAATACTAGTACTATCAGCAAATTCATTACTGGCCATGGAAAACTGCCTGGCTGCTGGGTTCTTTACCTCATTAGAAATTCTGTAATATGTGTTGACATATGAAGCTCCTCCTTTCGCTAATTTTTCCAAGCCCGTTCCCTTGGCAGTGGTTTCGCTAGATAGGCACGAAAACAGAGATCTTGCCTCCTTCAGCAAAAATTTTGATGCAATACTGTTATTATGCAAACTTGAACTGTCTGAATAGGTTACCTAATTCATCACTTCAAATTCGGGTTCTTCCTGCTGAACGTTTCCGTTGTTTGTGACACCAAGATTTTGCATGTGAATTCCGTCAGGAGCGTCTCCACTCTGACACATACGCAGACACACAGTGTCAAGAACCATCTAGAAAAAATCAAATTAGATAAAATAATTGTTTAGAATCATAGAAGTTACCTCATAAAGGGACATTACTGGGTTGTTTATGCATATTTACACCCGAAGGTCTAACGCACGTCCAGGGTAGCCCACCCGGAAAAATCTATCAGATGATTCCTGAACTGTCCCCCAGAGACCAACACCTATGAAAGGCACAGGTTTTTGGACCTGGCTGGGCTGGCCCCTGGGTACTCGTGTTAACAGGGTTCCCCTAGCAACGTTGGACGAGTCACCGATTCGCATCATACACTTTCGTGAGAATGCTACCACTTGTGGGTTAATATATACTTGTTACCTTTTACCACAAAAGCGTGGAATCAGCAACAGAGGCATATATTTTTGCCGGAACCGGAAAGTGGTCTCCTCGTCCCGTAGTTTCTTGTATTAAAAGGGCTTACTGTGTAAGTTCCTCTTCCCAGACAAGGTGCGGGTTCGGGGTCTCCCCCTACTAGCTAGCTTTCGGAACACCCCAGTCATCCGTTGCCTAGAAATCTGGGATAGGGTAGACATTAGGGGTCCTTCGCCCATGCCAACTAGTGAGACAATGGGTATTACTTGGGTTGTACCTTTAACTCCCCGGCCGTGCCCGGGTCCTCGTTTGAACCGGACGAGTTGCGGTTCGAAGTAAAGCACGCCCACCGTTGGCACTGCCGAAGCTGGGCTCATCGGACTTTCGACCAGAAACCTGGAATCGTCCCGACGAGCTCCCCGCTTTTCCGCGGAAGACGTACAGTACCGCTACCATCTTTCTGAAAAGAGGCTCAGGAACTTTGCCCAGAGTTCTGGGATCGTTCAAGAGTTCCTCCCTCCTCCCCCTATCGTGAGATGGTAGACACGATAGTTCGGTGGAGTTAACAAAATTGCACCAGCGAACCGCGCGATCGAAAATGTGGGTAGGGACAGTGGTAATCTCATTAATCCCTTCATGCGCGTCACTAGATGACGAAGCATTTGGCTATTAAAAAATCTGGCGTTTGGTGATTTATACTACATCAAAGGCGGCGCGAGTGGGCCTTGTGTAATAAAGCGCCGCCCTTAAGCACACAAAGGTAGATGGCGTCGCATAGAAGATCGTTCCTGGCGCACCAGTCCACCCTGGCTCTCAGGATGAGAGTGAGAATGCGGAGGGGGCGGTTGGGGTACTGATGTATCAGTGCCGTACGGATGTAAGTGTCGTCATAATGGCGCACTTTATCAGTTGCGGCCATCTGGAGCCTTCCCATTGGACCGCCACATCCGACATAGTAATCTCGGAATTGGACACTATCACCATACTCATTTTGTATGGTTTTAACTTGTCTGAGGGACATATTCCCTTATATGTCAGTTGTGTTCTTTTCGCGCCTGGCATATCTTCTATGACGTGTCGATCGTTTTCGAGTACTTTCATTACACTATAAGGACCCTTATAACGCCTTATAAAGTCTGGCTGCCGAAGCCGACCCTCTGCGTCGCGAAAGTGAAAACGAGGCTCAACGATCGCCACCAAACCACGAGAGCGCGAGAAATCCGCGACCTTACGAACAATGTTGTTATGTCTTCGAATGCGCTCGAAGTGCGTCACAGAGCCCTTTTGCAAGACGTGCGAAACACTCTCGGTCCTCGCGCACCCATGACGGCACATTCTATGTTTAGGCGTATTGTGAACCCCACCCGCGAACGGGAGTAAGTTGCCGCGCGGCAACACCGGACTAATATAATTATACTCACAGCAGTCGCTTGTTGATGTTTCATTTTTTCAGGCAACGAATTAGCATCATGTTTCTGTCTTTTGGGTTCAGGATACTCATCGTCTATGGTCAGATCTATGATTGTCTGATTCAAATACCGGTTTTTGGCTCTCGTTCATCGACCATGGTGTAAACAGGATCTGATGGAAATACCCTGAATTATTAAAATATTTGAAATTTAAAACATTAATTTTTTTTACTATCATTACATAATTCCACAGAGTAACTTCATTACATCACTTATGATGGAATGAAGACCTTTACTGCCTTCTTGAAGTCATAATTCAAAACAAAGAAGAATGGTGTAATGTCTGTCCAGTCCAAAATGTGGGAGGGTTGTGAATCCAAGATCAACAGAGAGTCATAGTTGCTCCCGCGCTTGATTGAATTTCTCCACTTTGACATTCAAAGCACGCAAAAATCACATTGCCTCTGCATCACGTTAGGACCAGGCGCTGTTCTAGAGATAAGTAACTTCTCCTAGACCGTAACAAAACGAGATTAGTATAACTCCAAATATTAATACCCCAACACTTTTGCTGAATCCGACAACAGAATATCCGACTGTTTCACGAGTAGAGCCGGAAGAATGTCGGCTAATAAAATTGTTCCAGTTGATATGTAAGCGCAATTTCTTATAGTGCTCAGAGCTGTGCGGTACTCGAGTACAAGTACTCTTCAGCTCCTCGCTCTTCCTTGTATTCCTTCCTACAGCACTAAAGCTAGCGTAGATGTTCGGTATGGAATAGTAAATTGCTTGTGTTGTGAAAATTATCACATATCACATCACATATATGTATTCTAAACTGAGATTCTACTGATATTGGAGCAACAGGAAGCTTAATAAGTTCAAATGTGCCCTGATTAATGAACTATTCAAATAGGTAAATGAGACTAATGGTATCATGTATTTCATTAGACCAGGAATAAGATAAAAATTTCCTTCTCAAAGAAATCTCCTCGTTTCCGAGTTTAACTTGATCGTCCGGTTGTCCAGCTCCTTCGATGGATTCTTGTGGGGGTAATGGTTTCGGTAACAATAACCAAAACGCTAGGGATGCGATGGCTGGTATGGTCAGCATTATCACTAATGTTGTTTTCATACCTACAGCAATTAATAGCGAGTATGATACGGCCCCGATTACTCCGGCTATATCTGAACCGGAGCTCCATGCCGATAGAACACTTTTCTCATAATTAGCCCTGTACTGGAGATAAGTAACTTCTAAAGCGTAACAAAACGAGATAAGTATAATTCCAAATATTGATACACCAATACTTTTGCTGAATCCGACGAGAAAATATCCGACTGTGGTCACACCAACCCAAATCGCTACTCTTATGTTCACTACGAAGGGTAAGAAGGGAAGTACCAGTTTCACGAGTAGAGCCGGAAGACTGTCAGCCAACAAAATTGTTTGTTGATATGTAACCGCAATTTCTTATAGTGCTTACCATCAGAGCCATTACTTATTCCAATTATGTCTGAAGCAGCTGTCAACATCACTACATATCCGTAGTTATTGCAGAATCCCAGAAAGTGTTGCCAATTAGGTAATCCAAAACACGTGACCAAATATGGCCGCCTGTAGACACGCAAAAGTTTTTTACTGCTTATAGCCAATACACGTTTTAAATTTTAATTTCATTTTTTCTCGGTACGAATACATGTTACTTTGTCTCTATTTAAATTCCTCTCTCAAAGGATGCCACCGGCAATAAACTATACATTCGTATCAAGGGAAAACGTTGATTGATTGATAAAATAATTTTGTGAGTAACCGAACTCGTCTTTTGTGAGTCATTACATCACTCTCTTACTTAAGAATCGAAATTATCTTTCAATAAGATTATTTCGGTCACTTAATTATTTTAATAAAAATGTATATTTTACCTTAACTCCCATAGATTAAATATCCCCTTATTGATTATTATATTGAACAAAACTGATTATTATACCCTAACTTTAACTAACATAATTACTACAAAACTTACTTAAATGCCTACTCCTCATTTCTGTTTGGCGACGTTGGAGGGTCAACTGGTGTGGTCATTCGGGGTTCCGGACGACCACCTTATATGTAGGCAGGACCCTCTGTGTCACGTGTTCATTTCGGGGGAGGATTGGTCCACCGCGCCCCGGTCGCTCGTCGACTACGTGTGGTCCTCCTGGTAGGCCTCGAGTTGCTTGCCTGTTGGCTAGTACTCCTTGGGGTTGTAGGTAGTAGGGGTTTAAGGTTGGCCCAGGGTAGCAAGCTTCTGCAGGTTGCACGGGAGGCCATTGTTCTCGACCCTGACATGCAAGGCAGCGGCACGGTGGTTGATCACTTAGAACGTCCATTTTTGCTATGCCTTGCTCTACGCCGAGGCCAACGATGATCTCCATAATGGTCCTTTGGAGCGGATGGAACAACGGGTGCACCCCGCCTCCTAGTGCCCGATAAACTCCCCAACACACGTTCAGGGCTACATAAATTATAGGCAACCGTTCACGCGGGCTTTCACACGAACCGAGATCCTCGAAAAATTTTCGTAGCGATGGTTCCATAATTACACGTTCTTATAAGATCACGTTGAATGAAATTGTGAAGTTCAACTGAATAGAACTACTTATCCTAGAGGGTTTATATCTTGTCTCAATTCGAGAATGGATCCTAAAGGCAGATCTACATGTATCCCGGTCTTTCTTCCTCTCGCAACTTTTGCTAACCTCCAGGGTTTCCTATCAGTTTTTAGTTCTGAACCCGACTTCATTAATTCCTGCAATGCTGAATATTTCCATTATTCGTGTCACCAAGATTTTGCATGTGAATTCCGTCAGGAGCGTCTCCACTCTGACACATGCATAAATACACAGTGTCAAGAACCATCTAGAAAAAATGAAATTAGATAAAATAATTGTTTAGAATCATAGAAATTACCTCATAAAGGGACAGTGAAAACACGTTAATTGGAGCAGTTACCTTAACTACTATCGATTAAATATCCCCTTATTGATTATATTGAACAAAACTGATGATTATACCCTAATTTTAACTAACATAATTACTACAAAACTTACTTAAAAGCCTACTCCTCATTTCGGGGGCGGATTGGCCCACCGCGCCCTGGTCGCTCGTCGACTACGTGTGGTCCTGGTAGGCCTCGAGTTGCTTGCCGCAGGTTGACCAAGGGTAGCAGCAACCTCCTGCAGGTTGCAAGTTGCAAGGAAGGCCCTTGTACTCGACCCTTGCATCCGGGACAGCGGCAGGGTGGTTGGTCCGTTAAGGGCATCCGAGGCCGACAATGATCTCCATAATGGTCCTTCGGAGCGGGTGGAACAACGGGTGCAGGTTGGTGGCCACTCCGCCACCTAGTGTCCGATAAGCTCCCCAACGCGCGTTCAGGGCGACATTAATTATCGCCAACAGTTCACGCGGGTTTTCGCACGAACCGAGATCCGCGAAAAATTTTCGTAGCGATGGCTCCATAATTGCACGCTCTTATAAGATCACGTTGAATGAAAATTTGAAGTTCAACTGAATAGAACTACTCATCCTAGATGGTTTATATCTTGTCCTAATTCGAGAATAGCGAATCCACATGTATCCCGGACTTTCTCCTTCTTGTAGGGGTAATGGTTTCGGTATCAATATACAAAACGCCAGAGATGTGACTGCTGATATGTTCATTATCAGTAACGCTGTTTTCATACCTACAGCAATTAACAGCGAGTGTGATACGGCCCTAATTACTCCGGCTTCATCTGAACCGGAGCTCCATGCCGATAGAACACAGAGCTGCATATGTATTTGTGTGGCTACTATGAATATTGACATTTAACAGTCTCATATTTATAGAAATAACGGATACTTTAAGCTTAAAACAAATATACATATACATATCTATAAAACTTCTTCTTCACACACTCCATTGACAAAAAACCAAGGAGTCAAAGGCATTACATATGGCATTATGAGCCATAATAGCGAAAATGCCAGTACTATCAGCAAATTCATTACTGGCCATGGAAAACTGCCTGGCTGCTGGGTTCTTTACCTCATTAGAAATTCTGTAATATGTGTTGACATATGATGCTCCTCCTTTCGCTAATTTTTCCATGCCCGTTCCCTTGGCAATGGTTTCGCTAGATAGGCACACAAACAGAGATCTTGCCTCCATTAGCAAAAATTTTGACTCAATACTGTGAATGTGCAAACTTGAACTGTCTGAATACGTTACCTAATTCATCACTTCAAATTCAGGTTCTTCTTGTTGCATATTTCTGTTGTTAGTGACACCAAAATTCGCATGTGAATTCCGTCAGGAGCCTCTCCACTTTGACACATACACAGATACACAGTGTCAAGAACCATCTAGAAAAAATCAAATTAGATAAAATAATTGTTTAGAATCATAGAAGTTACCTCATGAAGGGACAGTGGTAATCTCGTTAATCCATTCATGCGCGTCACTAGATGACGAAGCATTTGGCTATTAAAAAATCTGGCGTCTGGTGATTAATACTACATCAAAGGCGGCGCAAGTGAGCCTTGTGTAATAAAGCGCCGCCCTTAGGCACACGAAGAATAAAGTGTTTTTGGCTGTAAGCTGAAAGGTGGATGGCGTCGCATAGAAGATCGTTCCTGGCGCACCAGTCCACCCTGGCTCTCAGGATGAGAGTGAGAATGCGGAGGGGGCGGTTGGGGTACTGATGTATCAGTGCCGTACGGATGTAAGTGTCGTCATAATGGCGCACTTTATCAGTTGCGGCCATCTAGAGCCTTCCCATTGGACCGCCACATCCGACATAATAATCTCGGAATTGGACACTATCACCATATTCATTTTGTATGGTTTTAACTTGTCTGAGGGACATATTCCCTTATATGTCTCCACCAAACCACGATAGCGCGAGAAATCCGCGACCTTACGAACAATGTTGTTATGTCTTCGAATGCGCTCGAAGTGCGGGGACACTTTTGCAAGACGTGCGAAACACTTTCGGTCCTCGCGCACCCATGACGGCACATTCTATGTTCAAGCGCATTGTGCACCCCACCCACGACCGGAAGCAAGTTGCCGCGTGGCAACATCGCACTAATATAACTATACTCACACTCAAAGCAGCGGTTTGTGGATATTTCATTTTCTCAAGCAACGAATTAGCATCAACTTTCAGTCTTTTGGGTTGGGGATACTCATCGTCTATGGTCAGATCTATTATTGCCTGATTCAAATACTGACTTGGCTCTCCTTTATCGGCCATGATGTACACGGGATCTGATGGGAATGCCCTAGAATATTAAAATTTTTGAAAATAAAAACATTCATTTTTTTTCTACTATCATTACATAATTTGTCGATTCCGACGTAGTTTTTGATCACGGAAAAACTTCATTTTATCACTTATAATGGAATGGAGACCTTTACCGCCATCTTGAAGTCATAGTTCAAAGCAAAGAAGAATGGCACAAGTGTATGTCTGGCCTGTCTAAAAATGTGGGAGGGTTGTGAATCCAAGAGGAGCCCCTCGGAAGTTATCCAACAGAGAGTCATAGTTACTCCTGCGCTTGATTTAATTTCTCCACTTTGACATTCAAAGCACGCAGAAATCACATTGCGTCAGCATCACGTTAGGACCAGGCGCTGTTCTAGAGATAAGTAACTTCTCCTATAGCGTAACAAAACGAGATAAGTATAACTCCAAATATTGATACACCAATACTTTTGCTGAATTCGACGACAAGATATCTGACTGTGGTCACACCAACGCAAATCGCTACTCGTGTTTTCACTACGAAGGGTAGTACCAGTTTAGTTTCATGAGTAGAGCTGAAAGAATGTCAGTGTGATAACCGAGCTTGTGTAAATTAAAGCGAGATTCTACTAAAGCGTTTCATTATTAATATTACAGGATTAAATATAGAGTTAAGCAATTAACAAGAGTTGAGACTATGACCTTTATGGAGGTCGCGGACGGACGCGCAGGAGGAATCAGTTCACGGTCTCATGGGTAGCAGAAGACTGCCGGAGTTAGTAGAGAGTTTTCGTTGTCTTTTAAAAACGATTCCGATAGCCGCTATTTGACAAATTTGACATTTGAGCTATCATTTATCGTTATCGTTACCGATAAGTGCCGGGAGTTTACGGACGGAAGACAAAACCATAGCGAAAACGGAAAGCATGCGTATTTCCTATGTTTTTGTTGTGGTTTGTTTTTGTTTTTAAATGTTTTGGGTTTTCGAAATAGATTCAATACTAAATTCCCTCAAAAGATCGAGAAATCGTTTCACGGATGAGGACAATATTATTTATTATTTCATGTGCAATCGAGTGATCCATCCCGAAAATCTCGCACTATTTTTTATAATTCTGTCCACATAATTTTTTAAGTACAAGCCCTGATGAAGCCCTAAACTTTTGGGCGTAACGTTGGCAAATACTTAACAGGCCTTTTATTTTTTGTCCTAACCGACGAATCACCCCCCTTCATTGGATACCGATAGGACACAAACTTCTCTTTATCATTTATTATTTTAATAGAAGAAGTATGGGCCAACAACCCATATAACGATACATCTATAATTATGCTTTTGTAGTAGCCAATTTTGTAAAGCACACAGGGAAAATTAATGAATTTTGGGTACTAGGAAATTAAAACAATGTACAAAACGTATATAAATAGAAACAATTAAAGAAAGGTTATGTTTGTCGAATTCGACTTAACGTTAACGTTAAGCGGATTGAACGAAAACTATTTTGACGATCTGTCAAATAGCGACTTTGTCTTCGTATTCGTTATGGTTAACCGTTCGAATTTGGCAATACAACGAAAACTGTCTAGTGTCTTCGTGGTGGTTCGGTATGATGACGGTTGTGACGTCATGGGTTCCCTTTAGCGACGATAGATAAAATCTAAAAGTAGAACAATTTAATTTAAATATAAATATAAATCTTAAAAGGAGTGTGAAGTTTAACCATTATTAATTGAAACTTCATAAAAAAGGCGGCTCAGTTGATCTCTTTGAAGTCACGTGGGAATCCATAGGCGTCTAAATATTATTATCATGACAAATGTAAACAAATTGGTTAATAAAGAATAAACATACTCCAGAGATTTCTATAAAAACTGAAATGACGAACGCCATTGCCCCGAAATTCTAGCTGATTTACTTCTAGAATACAGTGGAGTTAATACATTAAATAAATGGGCAAAATTCATATAGTAGGTAATCCTTAAAATTCCGTTTTAAACTATTGAAATAAATCAAATATAAATATTTGAATGGGAATATTATTCCTTTATTAAAAATTCAAATTTGAAATTGATTTTTATTCAATTATCTGTGTAATTTTATACTTTTGTCCACTTCTAAAGAGAATATCTCACACTTTCAACAAGAGCGGCTCAGCTTTGACGGCATGCGATAAAGCCCAGCGGCATCGCCGACAATTTTCAAGTTTTTTTGCCGGCGTGCGGTGTCTTTGTTATAGTGTACCAGGACTAGGCATAAAAATATAAAAATTATTTTATATTATTATAAGGGGTATTTTTCTAATTTTGAGTAGTCAGCATAGAGATGCGATTTTCAATTGATAATGGTAATACTTTACCATGGTTCGTTTGGGTCATCGGAGTTAACCACTTGGCAACCTGGCTGTAGGCTGCCTCATCACAGTCAGCCAATAAAATTGTTGCAGTTGATATGTAAGCGCAATTTCTTAGAGTGAGAACAAGTTTTCTCCACTTGCACTCTAAGTATAATTTGATTTACTCAGTACTCAGGCCAAGATACTTTTTGGATCATGTATTTGAACTGTCTAAAAATATAAAAAATATTCGGTACTTCTTATTGTACTACGAAACTTTCGAAATATCCGCGTACATGATTTTATACTCGAATACATTTGTTATACTGGGGTTTTTTTCATTGTGTTCGGATACATTACACATTTGCTGTTACTGAGTAAAATTATTAGACTCGTATGTATTTATTTGCCACAAGTACATTTCCAGACATTTCTTGTTTAGTGTGCAGATGCGTAGCTTCGTTGTGTTGCAAACGATATTTTGAACTTTTCTGTGCACTGTGACACTGGCTCATATGAATAAAACAGAAACAAATACTTTTGTGTGTAAGTGAGATAAACATATTCAGCTTAAATGCAGCAAAAACAGACGTAGGTAGAGTAGAAGCATTTGCTATACTTTATTCAGACGACTGAATGTGTCTGGGACCCTAAATTTGAACATTCTGAGTCCTTATAAGCCCAATAATATAGAAAGTAAATTGCTTGAAAAGCATGTATGTACAAGTGCGAAGCTAAAGTTCGACAAATACCATTTTAGGCCCAGTTGTACAAACCAGGTTCAAACAGAGGCTCAGTTGAACTCTACTGGTACTTGAACCTTCCCATTTGAAATGCATTGCTGTCAGAAATATGCCAAAATATATATTTCTTGACAGCAATGCAATTCAAATGGTAAAGTTCAAATACCAGTAGAGTTCAACTAAACCTCTGTTTGAACCTGGACTGTATAACTGGACCTTAAAGTCACGTGATATTGGTGGCAAAAAACGTATGTCGTTGATATCCCCTACAAAAAGCTACTTGTGGTTAATTACTATTGAATTTTAAGATATGTTCCCACTAGCATTTTACAAACGGGTTTCTGAAGTAGTATTGACCAATCAGATGAGAATTTTAATACTTGCAATTGTTGCGAGACTCACTTTTGTCGCTTCTGCTGCCCCCTTGTAATACATTCTGAACTTGAATTGGGTACCCGTTTTCTATTTGCATCTTTTTGAGTTGGAAAAAGGTTAATATAGTCAAAATTATTAGCTGTGTTTGTTCGTTGTATCATTTTCTAAAATAACTTTGACAAACTAATTGATGACAGAGACGGATTCTATTTCAGGTAAGAATTTAAAGGCCGTTTTACAGCTTGCAATTCTATCTGCAATATGCAAGGAACTTGAACGAGGGCATGCGCAGAAGTGAGTCAGCTGATTGGTTTCTGCAAGATTCTTGAAACTTGAATGGCATTGCATGCAATCGGTTTGGTGCCATTTTTCTTGAAGGTTTTCGTGCAAGCTGGGGAATTTTCAGCAATTATGATGCTTAAAGCTGCTGCTATTTCGTTCTTCTTCTTATATCGACTTATAATCACTTTTTTTTATTTTTAGAAAATGCAAAAATCAATAACACAACATTAAAAACAAAAAAGTATGGTTAAGGTTAGAGAAGGAAACAAGTTAAATTGCAAGGTGTAAAACGACGTGCAAGAAATCTTGAATTCAATTTTTTTGCACGCAAAAAATTGCATTCAAGTTTTCTTGCAAGCTGTAAAACGGCCTTTATGAACAATAATTAGACAGCAATTTTTTTGTCAATTTTACTATCACCACTGTTTGAGATGTATTCAACAAGGATAGAGAAAAATCACGTGACTTTAAAATGGTATGTGTTGGACTATACTTCAACGCTTGCGGCCTAAGTTGCCATTAGATTTTCATGTCAATGATCAAAACTGTTTTATGACGTCATTGGTATGCAAGGTATACAAAATGTATTCATGAATGTACTCGGTTCGGTACTTTGAGTACTTGGGTATTGAATACTTGTAATGGGGATGTTTCCTTTATTCTTAAAACACGTTTTAATACATATATGCATATCGATAGATTGCAATATGTATTTAATAGAAATAATATTTTGCGTTCTTTACCTTTTCATTGCTATATACCCACCTTTTTTAGGATGTTGAAAAGAGCATTATTTTTAAATGCCTACACTTTTACCGCCATCTCAAATTATCCAATCAGCAACATCCAAATGTTGTTACATGTGGTGTTGCCAGTGTCACCTTTTTCAACCTATCATCCAAATGTCACATGTTGTATTGATGGAATTTATCCATTTTTTTTACTTTGGTTTGTTAATTGTTATTGATAAATAGAAATAAATATAAAAGCACTTTCTTAAGTGAAACGCTGAATGTTTAAAACAGCGCATGCGTTCAAGTAGCGCAAAAGTATATCCA